>JARYHS010011408.1:215867880-215894472 GCA_031002005.1 Vandiemenella viatica | reverse complement strand
ATTTTGGAGATCAAATACAGGAGTTTGAAGGTGTGCAAAGAAGAGCAGCTAGATTTGTTTGTGGAAATTATCGCAGGACCCAGTCAGTAACTGATATGATAAAGGGGCTGGATTGGGACTCATTGGAGGAAAGGAGGAGGGTGAAGAGAGTGCTGTAAATGTGCAAATTGCTACCGGAGTGTTAGCTCCATCGCAATTAAACTGTATTCAGACGACAACAAGTTTTTTAATTACTTAAGAATGACTAAATCGTCTTTCTTTTAATCATTGTACTTAGTAAAGGTTGATATTACCGGGAAAGATACGAAAATGAGAAATTCTTCTTGCTTTATCCCTTTGTCTTCTCTACACTTTCACTTCCATTCATTTCCACAGTGACATTCTGTAGTTCACTGGACATATTCAACTACACAATTCACATACAATGCGAGGATAACAGCAAAGTGACTGCTCGGTTGTGCGAGTGGCTGGCTGGCGGCGCCACCAGAATCCTGGTTGCGTCGCCAACAGAGACACCAGTGCCGCGGCTGGTGGCGCCGCCAAGTCGCCTAGTGTAATAAGGCCCTTAGTTTCACGTATAGACAAAACTCGTACTACACAAAAAACACAGTGAAGAAATATATGTAATAATGAAATGACTAAGCTACAGTGAAGAAGCACACAATGTAAAAAGAAAATAAATATATTTAAAAAAAGTCACCCACGACAGTAGATATCTATCGACACAGAATATAACAAACACCTGCAGCCAGTGAAAATAAACAAACAAAAAGCAACTAACTAATATTACTATCTTAATCTGAATAGCATTTTTGTTTAATAACTCTCATAACCTCATTTTTATAGTAACATCTCTGGCCATTGTTAGTCCGCAAACGAAGGACGGGCTCATTACGTCACAATATGACAGACCAATATCTATCAAGATGACTATGGTCGGCGATGGACAAAGAGAGCCAATGAAATTATACAGTATTAGGCGATTTGGAAAGGTGTTTACACTTTACACCTTCAGCAAGCAACTACTACTACTAATCATTATTATCATCATCATCAATAATAATAATAATAAACACCAATTGGTTGTCATTGGGGACTGCCCACGTCACACTTATAGCTACTGATATCCTAAATAATAATTCCGTGTGGTCGCAATGACCTAGCAACAATTTCTACTGGTTGCACATTCCGCTGCTGTCTTAGCCGCCTTAACTTAACCCGGTAGTGCTACCAGGTACCGGGGACCTACAGTTTAACGTGGAATCCGAACCACGGAAGCGTTCTGGCGGTCTTCAAATTACACAACAAACTATGCCAGAGGTGAAGGTCGGGTTAGGTGTCTACGAAAATCCCCACTGAGACAGGGATTCGAAGCGGGCACCAGTCGGACACCATAACCACTGGGCAACCAGACCGTCACAGATAGTGTTAACATTAGCAGGTCGGTAACGCGAACTCTTAAGATATTACCCATCCAAAAATCGCCAAACGCGCCTAAAGAAGTTTTCACTTCAAATACTAAAAATCTAACTTGATCCGCACCCGAAGGTTGGCCGAATCTTGCCGAAGGAGATGTAAGAAGCTATTGTTTCACAGGCAGGAATTGCAATTACTTTTCTCAACGGCCAACAGGTTAACGTGGAATCAGAACCACGGAACGTCCCGGTGTAGATCATATAATCAAATACAACTCCTACAAATTCCTGCTTACCACGGGTTTTGAACACGCGACCGGAGAGAGAAACTCTTGGAAGTAAGCGCCTTAATTTCTGAGCTACCAGACCGCCTTGTTTTGAAGTATATGTGTGCTAAGCTCCATCAAAATCTGATAAAATCTGTATGTTCGTATGAAGAACATTTCCAAAAAAAAAAAAACATACGTTCATTTTTATATACTAGAAGATCCAAGTATATTCTATACTTCACTGCTTTCCAAGCACAACACATCATACATATAGCTACGGAGATACTGTTAACATTAGCATGTTGGTGACTCGAACTCACAGATTTACCCTCGTCCAACATCGCCATGCGCGCCTATAGAAGTTTGTAACATGACGCGCTGTCGCAACGTTGCAAGGTGCATTTTTATTATATATGTCATAATGTTAGAGTAATTTACATAAATCTTGGGCGACCACCTAAATAGATTTTTGTTGTAATTTTATAAAGTACGCAAGATTCCAAGTGAGGACTGTAATGAAATGGTGAACATACAGTGTATCTTGGTAAAGCGAATATTAAAGAATTATTGAGCTGTGTAGGCTTGAAGCTAATCGTGGTCTTCCCGAACCATGGCGACAAGAAGTCGTGGATTTGTTGTTTGCCGGACCACACGCTGCTCCCTGGGGATGGGCGGTCAACAAGGTCACTCACCGGGCGGGAAATGCCTGCCGCCCGAACAGAGAGTCGTCCCCGAACGTAGCCAAATATGTCCGACCTCTGTTAGATACGTTGGGCAAATCACATATCGGGGATATCACGTGACATTAGGTGCCGACCTGAAGATCCAATCCAAATGAGCGTATAACTTAAAATCCTGGGAATTTCTGTTATATGTGAGCTTCGAGACTACAAGGGGCGGAACGAGAAGTTTTCCTCGTGGACCGAAGAGCGAGGAGCTGGACATTCTACCTGCTATTCTAGTATAGTCTGAGGTGGACTTGGAAAGTTGGCTTCTCTCGCCAACTGCCGTTGTACGATTTCTGGCTGCCAGCTTGCCTTGCTGGAGCAAGCTTATCACGGCGACACCGCCAGTAATGCGCATTAACGGACAGGACGTGTCTGTAGCAGCCGTGTGAGATAATCTCACTAACCGTGGGTCATCTCCGGTCACCGCAGACATCAGACGCAGAACTACAATGGTAACTTATTACGACCAAGCCATCTGATTGTGCATTCCATGAAACAGAACCCTTAAACGACTTTGAGTGGATAGATTCATGTTCTAACTTTGTAACTGAAAACCCCTGAGCTAGCGGCATAATTTGCCAAAAC
The DNA here is from genome assembly GCA_031002005.1 of Vandiemenella viatica. Lineage (NCBI taxonomy): Eukaryota > Metazoa > Arthropoda > Insecta > Orthoptera > Morabidae > Vandiemenella > Vandiemenella viatica. Next base: position 215,891,475 of record JARYHS010011408.1, on the reverse strand, counting down.
TAGTTATTTTCGAATGATATATTGTTCATTCGTGGCGCCCATTATTTTATTTTCTTACTGTAAAGTCACAGTATTATGATACCTTTGTCTGAGGTCGTCATAACTTGTATTTTTCATTGTTTCCAATTGTCATTATTTCTTGCATTTTGATTCTGAGATATATTTAAAAGTCAATATACAATTGTTTGCTTGCTCATGACGGCTAATTGTAGCTCTGAGCGTTGCTTTTATGATTTTGCCAATTTGTGTTAATGTTAACGGTAAATTCGCTCAGATTTGTAATCGCCAGTGATAAGAAAATAAATGTCATATTGTGACAATTTTTCCTAAATTCCAACTAACGTCGATATTCTTGCAAAATTAATAAATTTTCACTCCTTCATAAAAATTAAAATTAAAAATCCACAATTATTAATCATAAAGGTATGAAAGATAATTGTAAAGTAGTTTGCCCACTAAGGTACCCACCACAAGTTTTCACTTAAAAAAAAAAATCTGTTTACCTAATAACCTGCAGGCAAGGTAAGATTTGCTTCTATATCTAAGTCTGTCCACCTCATTTTAATTTGATACCACAAACGTTCTGAGTAGAAAGAACTTATCACTCAAATTGCTGCAACAATGACGTAACTAAAAAAAATAGTTGTTTTGAGTTATAATCTTAGGATGGATCATTTTTGTATATACTACAGGGCTGGTCAAAATGATTTAAGTGATTTCAGAAAACTACTACAGATTTATTATTTGGCATATACTTACAAGAATACACAGATATATAAACAAACTGCGAAAGTATTTTTGAGTGTCTAAGATGCTCAATATGTGCACCTTTAGTGACTCTGCACACATCAAGTCTATAATCGAGTTCTTCCCATTCCTGATGCAGCATGTCTCTGTCAATGAGCGCAAATGCATTGGTGATGCGAACCCGCAGGTCTGGCAGATCAACTGGTACTGGTGGCACGAACACTGTCTTTTACGAAACCCCAAACAAAGAAGTCGCAGGGGGTTAGGTCAGGGGAACGAGGAGGCCATGACATCAGCCGACGATCAGCATCCCCAGCACGACCAATTCATCTGTTCGGAATCTTGGTGTTTAGGAAATTACGGACAACCAGAGAAAAATGCATTTAGTGCAATCTTAACTTATAACAGCAAACCTCATCGGCGTACCTGTAAAGCAGAACAGCCAAAAGAAAATCGTGAAATCGCTGCAATCATTTTGACTAGCCCTGTAACAACTGATACTATACAATTCCCCTTCTGTTATATTCTATTATTTGAATAAAACACGCAGATAAAATTATTTTGTAGTGAATGCATAAAGTTATTAAACATGAAACATTTGGATTGCTCCTGTAAAATTGACGTTTTTGAGTTATGTCACTGTTGTAGCCAACGAGCATGTATGTACATTACAAGCACGATATAAAGGCGACTAAGTGATTTAATGTGTAAATGGAGAAGTTTCTCGCAGCCGAGATGCGAGGTGGATTGGTGACCCTGGTCGACCTAGGCCCGCCTCCGGGCTGCTGCGCTCCGGGCAGAGGCCCAGCCAATCGATGACTGCGCCCGGACGGCTCCAAGTCCAGCAACAGGTAAGGACCGCACACTACCACGGTGGTGCCTACGAGGCGGTTTCACAGTTTCATCACAAAATAATGGGATATCCATTAATTACGTTATGTTTTTTCGGAAATCCAGATCCCCCTTTTTCTTTTGAGACTTCGAGAAATATGGTGCGACCTTCACCCTTCCCTATGGTAAGGTGAGATCTTGAGGGAACCTTCCCCCCCCCCTCCCCTCCTTACTGACGACCCTCGTGATTTTCGAAACTTTTTTTTTTAGCTCTCCTGTTTTTAAGGGCGGTGAGACACTGAGACCCCTATCGTTGTCGCAAGTAATTTCTAGACTGGTTTTTTAGCTCTGCTATTCTTAAAAAGATGACCGACTCTCTTCCCTCCCCCTATTTCACCTCACGTAATTAACGGAGGCCCCCTAAAAGAAATATGGCTTAGGATTTAAAAGAGAAAACCAAATTCATGAAACATATATGCCAAAATTCCTTGAAACAGATATTGGAAGCTTATGAAATGCTCCCTGGTAACTAGCCGAGTAAAGGAAGTGTTGTCACACGATATTTCGGTGATCACATCCACTGCCGCCATCTTCTGGTGATTGTGATCGCCGAAATAACTAGTTGGGTTGGTAAACATGGGATGAAGATAAATGGAAAGAAGAGTCAGCTTATTAGATACACAAATAAAAAACAAAAGGTTAATTATGAATATAAGGTGGGGAAAGAATTGCTTGCTGAAGACTTGAAATGTAAATATCTTGGCATTACTTTTGATAACAAGCTTAACTGGGCTGGACACATTGGACAGGTGGTAGGAAAAGTTTTCAAAGTTCTGCACTTGCTGGAGCGAGTGATGAGGGGATGTACGGGAGAAGTAAAGGAATTGGGTTACAAAACTTTGGTGAGACCATTGCTCGAATATGGTAGTGTAGTATGGGACCCTCATTTTGAGTATCAAATACAGGAGTTGGAGAGAGTGCAAAAAACGGCTGCTAGATTTGTTTCTGGAAATTATCGCAGAATGCAATCAGTGACGGATATGATAAAGGAGCTGAAATGGGATTCATTGCAAGACAGGAGGAGGATGAGGAGGGTCATGGGAGTGTACAGGGCATATACTGGCGATGAGGCATGGAAATATATTGCAATAGGTATGAAAAGTAGTGCATGGAAGGGAAAAGATGACCATGACCACAAGCTGGCACTCGATTTCAGGCACAAGGGTGTGGAAAGATTCTCTTTTTTTAGGTAAGGGTGTCAGGGGTTGGAATGAGTTACCAAAAGAAATGATGAATAATTTACCGAAAACTTTGAAAGAATTTAAAGATAAAATTTGTAGAGGGCAAATGAAGGTGGGTGCATGATAGGGGTAAGATGGGTGTGTAGGGAAATTGCCACCGGAGCCTGTGCTCCATTGCAATTAAATTAAATTACATATCGTGTGATAACACTTCGTTAACTCAGCTAGTTACAAGAGAGCATTTCATAAATTCTCAACGGCGAGAGAAATTTCGTTCTTATGTAGAGATTGGAAGGTCTGCAAGGGTAAAGAAAATAAAATAACTTGGTGAGACCGTACAACAGAACGGCCTAGAAAAAGATTCACTGGGCGATCGGATCTCCAAAACAGGAAGGTGTCATGGGCAAACGAGAAAGATGTTTAGCAAGAAATGTATCTCTTTCAACGCTAAAATAAGGGATTACGATAGTGTAGTCAGAACGGAATGCCTGTATGACAGCAAACGCCTCTCCATGAACTACAAGTTAGAAACGGCGGAAGTCTTAGAAAGAACAATTCCTGTAGGAGAAATTTTGCTTGTAGGGAGTTGTATTGATGCATTTTTAACTTTTAACTCTGACCGTTAATCGTTTTGCTGCCGATACTATATTCAAAAGTTTAACCTCACTTTGTATAATTCGGTAACTATCACGTTTTACTTAGTCGCCACCTTCTTACGAAGGAAATAGTCATGAACAAAGAACCAGATAGTATGTAGGTTATTACTGACTAAGAAATAATGTACACGGAGTATTTGAAAATAAATATATTCGGCTTCCAAGATCATAAAGTTCTGGTATCGGTTACAAAAGTCTTCACATATATGAGCTTCGATTCTTATTAAGATTCTCTTTTACAAATCCCAGTGATTCTAAAAGTTCATTTTTATAGCAAACCCATTTTGTAACTTAAAAATGAAAATCGTGCCGCAAGCCGACCCACGTGACTGCTCGAAACGAGTCCAACAGTGTATATGCATTTCCTGGTCTTTCCTTTAAATAAATGTTTTAACTCTCCAAGTTTTAATATGTTGCATTTGAAATTTCTTTATGTATTTTAGAACTTTTAATTCTCCAAATGAGTGTTTATTTAATTTTTCCCTCTCTATTTTCATTTCAGACGTGTCCTCTCGTTGCTATGGCAACGTACTGAAATACGCCTACGAAATTAAACTTTTATCAATTTCTTTAAGACTTTACCAGTCAGTAAATACGAAATTTATAAAAAAATTCTTCCCTATTGCTTTTCTCGAAACAATTCATACTTTTGCCGTAATTGAGCCCTAAAGTCGGCACATGTCCCGAGTGTTATAAATCCAGGATCTTTGTTAGTAATTTTACCTATACTTAGGTCTTCGCAACTTCATCTATCTTGTTTCCCTATTATGGATTACCACCTTCCCATCTATTTATATTGCAACTAAAAGGTTGACAATTAACAATCAACTATTGAAAGTCTTAATTCACAAATCTACCATATGTATTATCTCCTTAAAATTAGTTATTTACACGGTTTTCCTTGCTCTAGACTAATTTTTAACTCTTTACTTGATTTACGTCCGATTAAGCAGTTCATTCTGCTGTTAAATAAATTTTTTTGCAACTGAAAGGACTATTTTTCTTACGTCATACTTTTTAAATATAAATTCCTGTTGAGATCTTTATTTCCCAGATTATCCCTTATATTCCTTACAATTTCGGAACTTTCTCCTTTTCTTTAAATGTTATTTCGTTTTGTTCTGTGTTGTATTTGGAAAAAATTGTATGTTTTCTTTTTCCCATCGTACTATATTGTTGCTATGAAAAATAGTGAATATATTTCGAATTCTTTATTTTCCTGTTAAAATGGTGTTAACGCTTTCTATTTTCTTCTTTTATCGTCTTATTTTTAATTTATTCCCCTTGACTCATTTTACTTGTGTTTTAACGAATCGTTAATGTAGCTTCTTAAAATGTTTAATATTCTACTTTTAGGACGTTTTAGAGGTTCGAAAACTTTTATTCCAATGATTGTTAAATCATCTTTACTGTCACCTTTAACATTGTACCATCTAAAACTTGTTTATTCACGTCTGTTTACATTTCTTAACCTGCTTTCCTCTACAATGCGATACAGATATTAGCTTCCACACATACACAGAAAGCAGTTCAGTTCCGGAAAATCGTGGGCCCAATCAAGACCGTTATAGGATGGAAACTCCCGATCAACAATGAAGGCTACAAGAATATAGAGAAAATCTCCGAGATCATGAAGAAAAGCAGGTTGAAATTTCTGGTACACTTCATTCATAACCTTCCTAGTGAAGTACATTTCTGCTAGACTTATGTAAATATACTATAAACCTGACTATACAAATCGCAAGATCAAATTTGTTGGCAATTGAATAAGCGAATACCTAAAATAAAAAAAAGTTAGTTGAAAGCCGTTATTTTGTGCCATAATCTTGAATTTTTAAGAAGTTTCAGTCTCATAACTGGGAAATCAGAGGGTATTAGAACACATTGCTAACGTCTTTAGGAGTTCATTTCGCGAAATACGTAGCGAAATAAAAATATCCTAAATCAAAATTAATCACATTTTCTAGTGTCTTCTGAACGATATCAAAACTTCATGGGGTATAGAGGCTCTATCAATCTACCTTAGCCCTTAGGTTAAAGGATTCTTGTCAGAAGTACTTACCGTTTTGGCATTGCCTTCTTTTATTTGCTGTTTCAGTACAAGTGTTTGTTTTACTTTTATATTTTTCATTTCTGTTGAGCCCTTTTTTATTTTATAATTTTTTAAATTTATATATATATATATAAATTTAACAATATAATTGCTTTTCTCTCGCGCTGGGGATATTTGCATTTTGCTCACTCGTTTTCTTCTGTCAGCAGCTGGAGTGGTCTTCTATCTGGACCCTCGTGTATGTCATACTGTGCTAGAGAGCGAATAAGGTGGTTGTCGCTCTCGTCAGTTGTTTGGTAAAAATGTCTTGCTATTTTTTAATATCTATCCCAAAGTCTCGTGGAGAATGTCTGTCGGGAATCTCGTTGGCAGGTGGAGTGCTCTCTTCAGCGCCTTGTTTTGCATTCTCTGCAGCTTCTCAATAAGCGTTTTTGAGACATATCCCAATACAGGGGATACATATTGCATTATCAGTCGCAAACTTCATGGGGTAAGCGACAAACTTTTTTTTCGTCCCTTCATTATGTGTATGGCGAGACACTATAAAAATGAGTAGGCTATATACGTCATCTATAAATATACAATCCTGTGAGAGCGGTCTTGTGGCTGCGTGGTTGAGGGGTCTGATTGGAGAGCGAAATGTCCCCGGATCGAATCCCAGTCTCGGCGGGGATTTTTAAAAGGCCCATAACCGGACCTTCACCTTGGCATATCTTGCTGTGTAATGTGAAGTACGCCAGACAGCGTCTGTGATTCGGATTCCATATTGAAATGTAGGCCCCCTGTACCAAGTAGGACTACCGTGTTAGGTTGGTTAGCCACGACAAGAGGCGTATTGCGCGGCGAATCGAAAACTCAGTCACCTAGCGACCGAACAATCATTCGGAATCTCCAGGACAGTAATGCCATACGATGATTTGAGGATCCTGTGAAATTTCGTCACAAAAGAGAGGAAGCCGACGGAGTTAGAACACTATGACGAAATACAAGGATGCGCTTGTCATTTTTGTCACAGAACCCTAGAAATTAAATAACTCTTCCGAAAACCATCGAAGTATGATCGTAACCACAAAATGAAATATAATAGAAGAACTTAGAGAGGAGAAAACTCTCTATATGGAAAACTGGATGACGTGAACAATTATTCCAAATGGAAATGTAGTTTTGTAAAAGGCTACTGAAAATGAAGTGTTTACAAGTAAAGTACGAAATGAACATGTTTGGGAAATAATAGGTAAGCAAGTTGTGGAAGAGTCTCTCAGATAGAATAGACAAGTGGTATTTGTTAATTTGTCAGTGGGTTTAAAGAAAAAACTATATAGGAAGACAAAGATTGGAAAATAGGTAACAGAGTACTTTGGTAGTAAGGGGTATGTTGAGATGAACAGGTTAGCGCAAGATACGAAGAGATGGAAGATTGCAACTAACCAGTCGAGAGACTAATAACAGCAAAATAAATCAATAATAACACCTTACGTTATTCCACAGAATATTAGTTTTAATCCTTGTCCAGACTGCACAGATTGCAATCGGTCAGGAACAACTTTCATTTTATTAAACCAGTAGAGACACGAGTGGAAAAAAAAGGAATTAAAAGTTGTATCGCCTTAACTGTCACCACGAGCTTTTAGTAGTAGAAACTGAAAATAAAACACAGAATTGTATCAGACTTAAGATGCTACTCCTGAACATGATGTAAAAATGGTTAGAACTGAGCAAAGGTCTGTCCTAAAAATGTAGATTTAAAAAAAAAATAATTAAAAAGTGGGGTTTATTTTTGAAAACAATTAGTGTCCACAAGTACAGATTCCCCTTCGCCGTTATTTTTTTATACACGTATATGTATATTATGTGGCAACCACAGCGATGCCCCATTGGCTCTAATTAATTGTTCACTTGCGTCATACATGTTAGTTCATGATTATTAATTGCTCATCAATTATCCCTGCTCTGCTGAAACGTAAAGGAACGCCAATTATGGACGGTTGTCACACTTCATGTATGGCGAAAAGTCAACTCTAATACCGAATACAGCTTTTTGCGATTTTTATTTCCAATTTCAATTTGGCTGCCCGGCAAATATTAAAGGTTGCGGCTCTCCAGTTCTGATAGAGATCAATACTGATTTACTTTTTGATTGGTCAAGATTGTCGGAAACATCTGATCGTCATTATTAATCTAATATCCCTTGTTGGATTATCTATTTGTCACTGCATTATTATTGGGTGACGTATAAGAGAAAAAAATAATTTAATACATTGTAAACAAGCTACGTTCATTACTTAATAATAATAATACTAGTTTTAACGCCCGTCAAGATGGTAGTAAGAATTTGTTCTGGAAAAGCTAGTAAGGAAAAAACGAATATGGATCATTTTTAATGATATTTTTCGTGATATAAGTACCTACTATAGTTAAATTATAGGAATATTGGTTAAGACTTTTTTTAAAATAAATGCATTTTGCTTTAAATGACGGAAAGTATAATATCAAAAACGGATAAGTGTTATTTATTTGACTGATACATTTTGCAATTGCGTACTTTTCATGTAAAGTTTCCCAGAGTTTTTAATAAACTTAATTGTTTCTTATCTTCTTCCCAAAAAATCATTCTTAGGGTGAATAAAATCGCCGAGCTTGAAGAACTCAGAAATATTAATAAACGTATTAAACACGGACAGAGAGAATAGCGTTATTATTTAATTGTTTCAAAGGCCGTTGACTCGAACTTGCTGAGATACAAACTTGACCCTAAAATTTCATTCTGAATAATTTGAAGAATTCCCGTTTGCTTTGAAAGCATCACCTTTTTTATTGAGGCTGGTAAAACTTTCATAATGTAATCTTTGGTCATAGTTTCTGTAACTGTCGGAGAAATTATCCAGATTTGAGATTATTAAATAGCTGAACAACTCCGAAGAAATGAATTATCAGAATACTCCATTCGGTAACATTTACGGCCTTAAATAACCTAATAACTCCTGTACAGCATACGTGAACAAAAACCACTAACGGAAGTGGTTAGTAAAATATGTAAAAAGCAAATAAACCTTAATATGTAAACTTTAATCAAGCAGCAACATTAGTGAAAGTTTTAATTAAATTGAAATTTAGCCTAGGCCTGAATGACACCTGGCATTCGTGGTTGTAGCAGAGATAATGAGAATTTTAAGTTTCTTAACTGTTACTTTGACTAGCGACATGTTACTGAAAAGTAATCGTAGTTTCACGTTTTTTCAGGAGAAATGTTTTTCCAACTTTTTTAAGAATAAAATTCTACAAAAAGCAAACTTTGTAACTATTATGGCACTTAATTTCATAGCAGTAGCGTATGTACTAAACTGTGCACATAATCTCTAATTTCTAATATCTCTGATAGCTGTTATTTTGCGGCAAGAATATCGTTGTTGAATTGCAAAGCTGTTTGTTATGATTTGAATTGGTTAAATAAAGTAAGTGCTGTATATATATATATATATATATATAAATATATATGTATTTTTAAATAAGAAGAGTACGAAAATATTTTATTTACGTGTTATAAACACAAAATGCTGTAGTTGAAGGCAAAAATAAAGTGACGTAATGAGTTTCACATCACGTATGCAAAGTCGTATCCATGATGATTTAAGTCTATGTAAAAAGTTAAACTTAAAGCTCATTTAATGGCTAACACGTGTATTAACTTTGGTCATAAAATTTAGCGTAGGCCGGAATGACAACTGGTATTCTTTGTTTCTTAAAGTCGACACGTTATTGAAAGTAGTTCCACATTTTTTCAGCTGTAAAGTATTTCCTTATTTGTTTAACTTTGAAATCCTATAAAAACAAAATTAATGCCCGTATTATTGCCATTAATTTCATAGCAGTTGCTTAGCTATTAAATTGGGCACCTAACCTCTAGTTGCTAATGACTATGGTCACTGTTAATTCGCGAGTGACGGCTGGCAAGTGACGTCACCGTTCTCTACCCAATAGCTATCGAGGAACACGCAGTATCCAGACAACGCATTTTAATAAAGAGGATTTGCGAATATCTCCTCTTTGACTATGCAAAGCCTCGATTCTCGTCATGGCTAGCAAATTAAAAATTTGTAAAAGGTTTTCATTGGATAATTAGAACCAGGCATTGTGAATTCTTGGAGTAAATAGGGAAGATAAAGTGATGCTATCTGTCTGCGATTCGTATTACTTAACTTTTCTATGGTAAGTGTATTTTTGTTTGTGAAATGTGTAGGTTTTTTGAGTTGGAGATGTAGGTGGTGCGGTAAACAGCCCAAAAACCACATTGGCGAGTCGATTTCTACTTAGTATTTTGTTATAAACTTGCTACTTTGGACCGTAACTCTGGTTGAACAAGGTTAAACTACAAGGGGAAGAAACTTTCCGGCTTAATTGTTAAATATGAACATCTGTGATAGTATTTAACCGCTTGAATTCAAGTGTCCGGAGAAAATAAATAAATAAATCGTCCCAAGGAGCAAATTCCGCAACTAATTAATTTAAAGCAATTCCTGCTCTTACAGAAGCCATATGCTAATATATATATATATATATTATTATTATTATTATTAGGCCAATTATTATTATTATTATTATTATTATTATTGCAGCTATATCAATCCTTATTTCAGGATGTAGCCTCTAAGACTAATGAGCTTTATATTAGAATTTAATTCTACATAATTTGGTTCTAGTTCCTTCCAGGCTGATCGATCTTGAGCCACCCTCTTCCAGTTCACGCCTGTAACTCGACGTAAATCGCTATCCCAGCGATCCGGGGGTCTTCCTCTTGCTCTTTTCAGGTTTCTCGGTATCCAATCCAGCACTACCGTAGTCCATCTTTCATCTCTTTTGCGAGCAATATCACCGGCCCATTCCCATTTTTGGGTCATGACTCTTTTTAAGATGTCTGTTACTTTAGTTATTGAACGGATGTGCACGGCCCTTTTCCTGTCTCTTCTTGTAAACCCTAGCATTGCTCTTTCCTTACTTCGCTGGGCAGTTCTCAGTTTTTGCTTCGTGTGACTATTTAGGGTCCAATTCTGGCAGGCATACGTGAGGACCGGTAATACACATTGTTCAAATACCAGGGTTTTAAGATGCACTGGCATGTTAGATTTAAAAACTACGGAATTTCTTCCGAATGCTCTCCAGCCCAGCTTTATGCGTCTGTAGATCTGTAAAGGTCCAAATAGTATTAATGATGTCACCAAAGCAGAGAAATTAAAATTTAAAATGATACCCCATTTATCAATTTGGTTAACTATGAAGGGAGAAAGATGATTCGTCACAAAAACACCTTTTTAAATAGCATACAGGATATAAAATGAAGTCCTCTCGGGTTTCCAGCCTGACGGTGTTCTGTAAACACGACGTTTGGACAGCTGACTGTCACCGGCTCGACTGACAGCTTGCAACAGCTACAAGATACCTGATGAAGACAGCAGAGCCAGCTGTCGAAACGTCGTATTTACACAACACCATCCGGCCGGACACCCGACAGGACTTCATTTCATCAATACGCTGGCAAAGTCTCCACTCACACATACAGGATATTTTTTCTTCGGGATTTAAGGTTCGTCAACATCGAGATCATTAGAGTGGCAAAAGATGTGGGACAAGGAATGGGAACGAATCTGGGGATGGACTTCTTGAAGGAACTAATCCGGCATACGGCTGGATGATTTCGGGAAACCATAGGAAACAATGGAAAACAGAAATCAGGATGACCGGACGGGGATTTGAACCCACGTCTTCCCGAATGCTAAGCCAAAACGTTACCTCTCACCTATCAGGTTTGATCTTTCAATACAATACCCTGCTCATTAAAATCGAAGCATTAGACAACTTCTTATATTTCAAAGGACAGATTCATTTATATAGTATTTTTTTTACCCCAGAGGAATAATAATAGTTCATATGTTATTTGGCATCAATGTCCTATGGATACCGAGCTCCACTTCTACCTTCAAAGTGACAGATCACAATTTGTAGTGTAATGTGCCTCTGCCATGGCCATTTTACCTCCCGGTAATCTTAGGGGGTAGGGAATATTTACAGCATAAAGTGGTTCCGCTCACGTATTTCATAAGCTAAACTTTTCAATAGGTAAACGAAATTTTATGAATCTTGAAGAAAAAAAAAATCAGCTGAGGCCAGACGCTCATTACTTTAGGATTGTTTCATTAACTGATTGTAAACTCCAGAATAGTAAAGTGTGTTCAGATTCTACGTCCTGTCACGGTACTCAAGAGTGTCTACGTCGATAGAAATTTATGATAACACAAATTGGCAGTCGTAATATCGAAAGATAAAATCCTTTTAGCCGTTAAATTATTTATGAAAAGTTACGGCGAAGCTGAGGAGAAGAAATAATTGGGCTACGTTTCTGGTCACGGCGGTAGCTTCATTTACGTCGAGCTAAATCGAGAGTCAGTTGTTTGAAGGGACAATCAAGTGCACGCGATTTGACAGTTAGACCCATCACGTGAGACTCACTGCAAGGAGTGGCCAACGAAAGGAATTTGGAACGAAGATGTGTGAAATGATCAGGTGCTGATCGCTGTATTAATTAACTTTTGTTGTTTGTTCAAATAATCCAGTACAGGAAATAAATATGCAAGCGCAAATACGAAAACAATTCAGATTTAAATTTAATACCGCAGATGAACTGAGTAAGTACTTTATACAGGGTGTTACAAAAAGGTACGGCCAAACTTTCAGGAAACATTCCTCACACACAAAGAAAATATGTTATGTGGACATGTGTCCGGAAACGCTTACTTTCCATGTTAGAGCTCATTTCAGTTTCGTTAGTATGTACTGTACTTCCTCGATTCACCGCCACCCTCTTGACTTCCATTTATGGGGGCATTTGAAAGCCCTTGTCTATGCAACCCCGGTACCAAATGTAGAGACTCTTCGTGCTCGTATTGTGGACGGCTGTGATACCATACGCCTTCTCCAGGGCTGCATCAGCGCATCAGGGATTCCATGCGACGGAGGGTGGATGCATGTATCCTCACTAACGGAGGACATTTTGAACATTTCCTGTAACAAAGAGTTTGAAGGCACGCTGGTACGTTCTATTGCTGTGTGTTTCCATTCCATGTTTAATGTGATTTGAAGAGAAGTAATAAAATGGGCTCTAACATGGAAAGTAAGCGTTTCCGGACACATGTCCACATAACATATTTTCTTTGTTTGTGTGTGAGGAATGTTTCCTGAAAGTTTGGCCGTACCTTTTTGTAACACCCTACATATTGTGCGGTTATTGTATAAGTTGAACGTTGTAATGATCCGAATGGAAAACATATATGCGTGTTTCTTTTCTCGTCGTGAGTGTGTCGATCCCAGGGGAGGTTCTGCTTGTGTTTGGAGGACGCCAGCCCTTGAGTGTTTCCATTAGATGTGACGGATGGCAGAAAACAGTCCCGTGACAGGACCACAGCTCAAGAGCAGCCTGGACTGTTTCGGTAAACAAATAAAATAAAAAGTAAATCTGTATCCAAGAACGAAGGGTGAAGGGAGGCCAGGGAGTACAGCCAATAGGAAACATTTGTATTTTTAGTATGAAAAAAAGGGCGGTTTTGTTGCATGTCCTGAGCCAACCAGCGAAAAGAGCTTCCCTGCAAAGACAGACTTGGCAGACATCATCAAGAAGGGGTGGAAAGTGACGCTTCGTCCGGCAGCACGGAAGACGAAGAGGACTTGTTGGCTACCGACGGGGAGGTGTAGATCGACCGACCAGCTGACCACTGGAGAGACAGCAGTGAGGCAGCCGGCCGTGATGGAGAGCTGGTCAACCCACCGACTGCACAACTTAGATTCGCCTGCACGGTAACCACCATTCAGAACAAGGAACTTTTGCATCATCATCGTTTTACTCTAGATACCACCCCTAGACAGACTCTCTTGCTCCACAGAAAAAGTGATGTACAAAAACGAAAATTTAATCTTTGTTAAATTTTGTCAAGTAAACAATTCAAATACATAAGTAAATCGTGAAGTCAGATTGTGAACCTTGTTTTCACTGATCCCATCCAGTCTTGTGATGTGTCATTTTGCTTGGTTAATTCAATAATTCATGTTTCAATAATAATACATTGAGATCTGGATGTCGCTTCCCTCAGAATAGGGTACACTCCAGTCTCTGGCACCCACCTGATTTTTTGTTATACCTAATATTATTTTGAAATCAATGACAGGTAGCAAACGGCCACAGTGTGGTCGAGAAGTCGCTTTCCTACATAGGGAACACTTCAACGTGTATAATTCTTGTGAAAATGGTTTCTTCTTTAAGTTAGAGGCGGATATTCGATGTCTGTGGAACAATTGTTATCTGGCAGTGCCAGCTCTGATGAAGGAGAATCTTTGGCTGTGCGAAAAAGGAAGGTTACGCATATCGAACTGAGTGAGATATCAAAGGCAAGACGAGTCAGGTGAACGATGATTTAGTGGATTGTGTTGAAAAGAAAGAACAGTATTTATTAGTTTAGATGTTGTTCCGGCAAAAGGAACTGTATCATCTCATTGCGAGTTGTTATATAGAAAAATATAGATAGTAAAAAAAGTTTATTTTCAATGCAAGTTGGATTTTCTTGCATTACTGTAACAAACATTAAAGTTACAATCGGAACAATGTTTTAGTATGCACATTATTTGACGGATTTTAGAGTACCGGAAGTGTAACAAATCGAGGAACAATGAACTGTCGTCACATTTCTTACAAAAGAATAAGTAAAGCCATTAGAAAACTGAATTTTTAACTCAAGGAATACCCATGATTGCTCTCCTACAGGAAAAGTCGTAGGGTGTTCAAACGTAGTACTAACTTTAAAAAATCTGAATATCGTACAAAGGTAACTGCAAAATATCTGAACAGGAATTGCAGAAAAGAATTAGTTAAGGTTCAGTATTATTCTAAAGTACTACAAAAAGTTATCTACCCAGATGCTCGCGACAAAGAACAAAAAATAAAATATCACGAATATTTGGAGATTGTCAGACAAGAAACAAATGAAGTAAGGAATATTAGCTAATTTTAACCAACATCGTTTAGTCCTGTGTTGAGAACTTGTAAACTATCATTACAGTGGAAGAAAAGATTATAAAATGTAAATATTTACCCACGATAACTCTCGGAAGGACCTGCAATTTAATCAACTAACGAGGAAGGCCTAAAAAGCAACTTAAACACAAAAACGTATTTTCCTCTATATTTTTTCAAGTTGTCTAATCAGGGCCGGCGTTGGGGGGGGGGGGGGGGTAAGCGGGTCAAACGTACCGGGGCCCGTCGGCTGATGGGGGGCCCCCGATTACTGGCTGCAGGGGCTCCCAGGCCTCGAAGCCAAGAATCCGCCTATTGTCGCCCGGCTAGTTTGTAGAGCTAAAAAAAAAAGTTGCCAATTTTACCCGGGGCCCGAAATTTCTAGCGCCGGCCCTGTGTCTAATAGTTATAGTCTATATGGCAAGTTATCAACTTTAGTAAAATGCGTCCTGCCCGAAAACTGGACGTGAAATAAATGACTCTGTAACCTACGGTGAGCGATGACTTCCGAAGTTTTAGTTACACTGGCCGCTACTACGGTGCTGCTTGACTAACCAGAAAATTTCAAATACACAACTGAATTTTATGTTATTTGCACTTATTTAGTTGTAAACAAGAGTAACTGCGATGTTAGCTAAAAGGCAAATGTCTGTTGAGAAGGTAACTGCACACAAATACGAAGAACAGAGATAAAAATTTATAATGCAAGGCGGAAATATATGCGACGCTCGTTTAAATTTACAGGTTGCTATTTGTTTATTTATGGCGGTTAAATGCATGAACCGAGAGTGGTGGTGTAACGGCTAGCGTTCTGGCCTCGCATTCGGGAGGACGGTGGTTCGAATCCCCGTCCGGGCATCCAGATTTGGATTTTCCATGGTTTCCCAAATCACTCCAGGCAAATTCCGGGATGCTTCCTTCAAAAAGGACATGGCCGAATTCCTTCCCATTCCTTGCCCCCCATCCTTTCCCGTCTGTTGAGAGATAATAAGCAGTTTAAAGAAATAAAAAAATAAAAATATATGCATGAAAGGAGAAGAGCATCTGATGTTTACAATCTATTCTCTAGCAGGTAGTAGAACCACCGACATAACCTAAGAATTTTTTGACAGAGGATAAACAAAGTTTATTAAAACTCAAAAGTTTACACCAAACACAAGAAATCATGAAATATATGAAACAAATAAATAACGGTTACTATTTTTGAAATTATGTTTTCATTAGAAATCTTTCATTATAATAAAAATTTCATTTTTGACTGGCATTGTGGAAGTAGAAAGATATTTATTTTATCACAACTTAAGAGGCCATTATCGGTATGCAGTTTAAAGATTTTCCACTATATTGTGCGTCACGAACGGAGGCAGGTCGCGCATAGAGAGAGAGAGAAATAGGGTTGACATATAATATCCGACGTTGCCGCGTTTAACTATTCGCAGTACAGTTCTAAGGCTAGTATCACACGCTTTAGCAGTTCTCTCTAGAGCTTTGGAAACATCGCAGATCGACCCTCTCGCGTTTGCTTCGCGCTTAAAATGCTTATATACTTTCAAATCTTGCTTTCTGCTTTGACTATGCAGAACCTTACAGTTATGCTGCTCATCTTCCATTAGTTAGAATAGGAATTATTGCAATGCTCACTGATTTACAACTATACAATTCACAAACACATCACATTCAACACTCGTGTTAACACGACAGGCTCTGGATTGTTACAGAATGTGATTGGCTACTGGCATAGTGGTGACGTACATGCGCATACCCTCGCTAAACTGGGCCGCCATCGTTCGTGACGCGCACTATAGCCACGCACGCTGTCCGTGTAACGTGTTTTAACCTAGTGAAGTTAATGAGCGATTGTGACTACAGGTTATAATGTAAAACAAGAACTGTTAAAGGGGTATATTATGAGACTGTTCGGTTTGATGTTTTCGAATTCTTATTGCAGAGGAATCAAAAGTAGTAAAGACTCTACGCTCTACGACTGGTTTTAGAGTTTGCACAGGAACATAAAAGCCACCTTAACATAGACAAAGCTCTTGCCGGCCGCGCCTGTCTAGTAGTGATGGGCAAACCGATTCTTTTTGATGAATCGTTTGGAATCGATTCACTCCTCGCTGAGAATCGATTCTTTTAAACGACTCTTCGATTCTTTTCACATGATATTTTGAATGACGAAAATAGATAACGAGTTATTAACCAACAAGAAGGAAATGATTAACAAATTCTAACTAAAATAATAATATTTGTTTTTGATAGTTAAATTGTAAGTTATTTATTGCAAAAACAATTTATTTTATTATTTAAACAAATGAAAACACTAATTTTACAATAAAAATGATTCAATTTACTTACTAACTATTTGAGCGCCCTTGCGCAATACCGATTACGCCGCCCTCTGTCTGACTACAACCAGTGGTGGATCTGGGAATTTTCCGAACCGGGTCAACAAAATGTGAGATTGCCACACTGTGAAATTTTCAATGCTTCCAGCTAATTGTTGTCAAACCTCATTACTGATTCTAAGCCTTGTTGCAGATTGTAATTGTCGATTGAGATTGTTGATTTAGATTGTTGATTTTGTAGGTGGCATGTTTGTTACACGTCTCGCTAGAGGGCGTCCATAAACCACGTAGATCGGTCTTGAGAGGTGGGTGGAGGGGGTTGGAAGGTGGGATTCCGAGCCAGGCCAAATAGCTTTTCATTCATATTATTTGTCACACTTAAAATGAGATACAGAACAATCAACACCATGTAAATATTTATTTCCGTCATGGAAAAAACTACGTGGGGAGAGGGGGGTTAGAGACATAAGCCACGTCGAGTTACTTGGGGGGAGGGAAGGTTCACAAGAAGCGAAAATGGAGCTACATGGTTTATGGACGCCCCTGACATATGCTCCAATTTTACTCCATTAATTTGGCAAATTTTTTGAATTTGCCGGATGGTGCTTTTCTTAAGTATCACTAGCATTTTACCTACAAACCAATAAATCAGTGTTTGTTTAAATGGCATAATTTAAATTTTATATTTATTTTCTTGGTTTCAGTATTAGTATTTTGGGGGACGTCCAGAAATTACGTGAGGCTATTTTCCGGAAATCTAGACCCCCTCCCCCCTCCGTGAGACTTGGTGAGATTTTGCCGGACCCCCCCCCTCCCCGTTGGTGAGATTTCATGAGATTTTCACGGAACCCCCTCCCCCCAGTTGTTCGATCAGGAGAAGTTTCGAGACTTTTTTTAGCTGTCGTGCTCCCCGAAAGAATGATACCCCCTCAAAAGCCGGTTTTTGGCCCTGTAAACTGGTATTTTTTACGCTTTTTTTAGTTCTACACTCGTTCAAGTTCAAAATTTCACGTGAGATATCCGTCGACCCCCCCCCCCCTTGGTGAGATTTCGTGAGATTTTCCGGATCCCTTCCCCCCCCCTAAAAAGTCTCACGTAATTTCTGGACGCCCCCCTATATTCATCGACGGCACTGTTCCCCAACGTCTTTTCGTTTAACCTTTTTCCTCGTAGAAACCTCACCAGCTGGAACAGTATATATGCCGCTTCAGCACCTGCTAATTTTTGTAATAGTCCAATTCATAAACTTCGTTCATTTCTATTGCAAAATGTTTGCATAATCCACAAAATTAAGAACTGAAGAACAACTAAAACACTGATGAAGTTCGTATGATAATAACCAGACGCGCTCCATCACAATTAAATTCAGTACTCGATGCATTCGCAATTTGAAAAACCACGCAACATGGGAATAGCAGATGGCTCTGAAATCGGTATACTTTTTCCTGTCCTCAAATAATCGGGAAATACTTTATTTGTGGTAAAATATAAAAGTTATAGGACGTATAATTCATTGATAATTTATTTGTAAATCTAAATCTGTGTTGTGGTAGCATCTATAACAGTCTGGAAGGAAACCAAAAACTTATAACTAGTTCCAAAAACACTAGAAAAATGTGTATTTAAGAAAGAAAATCCTAAATTTAAAAATACTTTTTATTTCTGTAATATATTTTTAATTTTCCTATTCCAAAGATAAATATTCTTTATTTCCTTACAAATAAGTTGCCAAACCAAGAAACACGCCGTGGGAACTAAGATTGTGAATCGAAAGGAATCACGAGTTACGCAGATATCAAGAGTTAAAAAGAGCCGAATCCATGGAAGAGTCATTCAGACAGAAGTGAGCCGAGAGCGAGTGAGCCGAGAGTCGTAAACATTATCGAGTTAACGACTCGGAGTCGACTCAGAACCTGGACGAGTCGGTGAGCGATTCCGCAACAACGGCTCAGCTCCTGAGCTCCCTCTTAACAACTCTTGAGTGAACCGTGACTCTTCCAAGTGAGTCGATTCCGCAAACGATTCTTTTAGACGAGTCGACTCTTTGAATCGATTCACGATTCTTTTGCCCACCTCTACTGTCTAGCTATGAACAGCGGTCCGTGGGAAGGGACCCGCCTCTACTAGCAGGGATGACGCGCCTCTATCCGTCACCCAATCGGTAAACATCAAACGCCCGGGTAGATGAAACGACACTAGGTAACGTGACGGTGAAAACCAACAAGACATCAGACATGTTGTTCAGAACTTGATCACTTCAAGCTTTGCTAAAGGAATCCCAGTTTAGGGTAGAATATTTAAACTCCAGGCTTTTTTCCAGAGGAAGCTGTTTAAAACGTAAACCGCTGGAGTTGAGTTTGAAACGCACGGCGCTGATACGAGGCAACAAGGGACGGCTCAGGCGAGAGGTGTGAGACAGGGGTCTGCACTATCGAGCTGCGGCACGGGAGAGGTGTAGCGATTACAGCGTCCATTATCAGAACATGATAACGCGAGGCTAAATATTTGATCGGCCGCACAAGGCCGGCCACGCAGCCTGCTCAGGGCTCTGATGCGAGATTTATTGCACAGGACCGACCAGGTGAGCGACGAGTCGGCCATGAACGCACAGTGGCGCTGTAGAGTTGTAAACTGTTAGAGAAATTGGCGAAATGGGTATGTTTCAAATAACACAATAGTCGTAAGAGTCGAAACATCAGGTACAAAACACAAATGAGAGGCAGAGGTTCAGAAATAGGCAAATCTACTTGGAAAAAGGAGTATAACAGAAAATGTGCACAAGTAATTACTATACCCTTGTCACTTTCAACTGGCGGCTCAAGGTCATGTTCCCCTGGCCCCCACTCCTCGTCTCACCCCACCACCCCTACGCCTCCCACTAGACCGCTGTGTGCAAAAGGCAAGAAACAAATCTCTCAGCGCATGCAGGAGTAAGGACACCGGAGTGGGGATAGAGCAGAGTGACCTTGAACCGCCTCTGTTATATTGGATTCCCACGGCCGTGGTTTTGTAGGCTGCGCCATGCAGCCAGCCCAATTGTACGGATCAGCACGAGCCACAAACTAGCCCTCGTCACTTCGTAACCCCTTTCAAACCACGTTACCTGGTGTTTCAGCTAACCGGGCTTTTGATGTTTACCGACAAGGTGACGGATAGAGCCGCGTCATCCGTGCCAGCAGAGGCGGGTCTCTTCCCACGACCCACTGTTCATAACTAGACCGGCGCGGTCGGCAAATGCACAGACGGTAGGCAGCCACTTTTTAATGAAAACACTATAGCGGCTACTACTTGAAACAGCAGCGAGATGAAGCCGAATTGCCAAGTTTGTTTTTCCTTATAGCTTTACTGCTCGTAAGCATAGAGGTAATTAGAGACGGGTAAGGATAGGGAGCGCTTTTTTTGTTTCTGTTTATGCTGATGGTTTTACGCCTCGTGTACGTCGAGGTCATTAGAGGCGGGATAGGACTGGGAGTAAAGAACGGGAAGGAATTCGACCATGGCCTTTTGAAGGAAATAACCTGGGTTTCGCGTGGAGTGATTTGGGGAAACCATGGAAAACCCAAATCTGGGTGCCCGAACGGGGATTCGAACTCGCTTCATCCCGAATGCGAGGCCAGAGCTTTACCGTTCACCCACCACGCTCGGTCTGGATGATCGGACAAGGAGCGCTGTCACTCGTCCTCCAGGTTTCGCAATCACAAGCTACTGAGGAAACGGTCTTTGATAGCGAACTACCTTACACAACACGAAAAACAGTAACAGCATAACGCCGCGTTTACACGATGAAACATGGAACGACATGAGACAGGAATATGAACTAGCATGCTAGTAATAATTTGAAGATACTCCACTGTTAGGATAGATGTCTCATCCTATGTTGTGATGATCTTGAAATTATGTCCATATTGCAAGAAAAAATTAGTATTTTTGTTCATTTCTTAATTATAACGTCGAATGATATGAAGAATAACAAAACGAATCGTCAAAAATTATTAAGAGAATGGATGTCAGAAAAGAAATGCTTTTGGTGCGTCATCGCCTTTTTTTAAAACGTAATTGAAGTTGAAATACAGAGTGTTACAAAAATTATTCAAGGCTAACTTTATCTCAATTTGAAGAGCTATTGTAAAATATTTCTGCTGATATAAAAACCTCCAACTCACCCACGTTTGGTTTATTTTGTACTAATACATTTTTTAAATAGCAGAATCTCTAAAATCCTCGTTGATATTTTTATTCTTAAAATTCCTCAAAATTTCTTCACTTTCATGATGTTCCAAAATGTTAATGTTTCTGCTTCACTCCTCTTACTCGACTTGTTAGTTGCGGTCATCTTGTTTGTTGAACTTGCACTCGAAAAGCTGGTTATGAACCGAGTCCACTATCTTCAATTACGTGTCTTGATCGTCACTCTCGTCGTGTCAACAGCTTCAATTTCTGCACGCACACGCGCGCTAGACAATACACTCGTTCCAGCGTACAAGCATTGTGTAAACGAGCCCTCAAGGTACGGATACTAGGATATAGAACCAATCTGCTGTCAGCTGGGGGAGGGGGGGAGGGAGTTTAACGTTCTGTGAGAATGCGTTAAACTTAATTAGAAGCCCATTGTGTAGCACAAAACTTGTAAACTAATGAACATTGCAGCCGTAAAATTTCATTTGATCTAGCGTGGAAATAATAATGATATAACAAATTAACAGCTAATCTAGTGAGGAAAATATATTTTCTTCTAGCATTTCTTTTTGGCTCTACGCATTTATGTCGAAGTGATTAACGACAATCCTCCAGTCTTTAGGATATTACTGAATGTTGCCATCTATCTCGGAATCGTGCGTGGTTCTTATACAAATCTGTTTGCGTAGCGTGTTGTTTTTTGTGCCTAAAACCACAACTGGTTGGCTGAGAATCGAACCAAGGCCCACTGTCACTTCCCCTATGGCGCGGCAGCACTTTCAACACACTGTAGAATTGTTGTGTTATTCCGCCGGATAATTTTAGTATGTTAATTGCCATTATGATTGTAAAATTGATTTGAAAATTTGTACAGTATAATACCACTTTAGATTAACATAATGGTTACAAGATGACATTTTCAAACCGTTGATGAGAAAACAAATTAATTGCCTCACGATTCAAAGACACTGTAATATGTACAGCTCTAAAACTACTGTTACCAAGGAAGGTGTAACGTAATTATACTATGTGCGAATCGACAGTATCGGTTAACGCAAAGTCTTGTTTCTATTAGTATCCATGCGACTATCATTTTTTTCTTACTTTCTTTAGTGCACTTTGTGCCCGAATTCTTAGCGACTTCATTTTCTGACACTACTTACCAATTGTTAATTTTTTATCTGTATGCGTTTCCGATAAATTTATGATAGCTTTTTCTAGATTTTTTTTATTCGCTGGATTCAAGGTATAGTTTTCGGTTGAGTCTTGTTACTGGGAGCCTGTGTACATGTCCATAAAACCTTAATCTTTTCTTCGTGAAATCTGCTGGGAGATTCTACAATGTTTGCGTTGTTTTTCTGGATTGATGTCTGTATGAATCTTCTGGTTTTTTTGGGGGGGGGGGGTTTTCTAGTTTTTTTGGGGGGGGTGGGGGGGAAGAAGCGAGTATTATTTAATATTTTGCTTTCTTCTTCACAATATTTATTTATGGAAGAAATTTGGGTCTTATTACATATATAATTTTGTATCTCCTATTAAATTTATAATTGTAAACTATAAACTTTTTTAATTTCATCTTCATCATTCTAAAGTGAACGGTCTGGTGACTTAGTCGTTAAGGGCGTCTGAATGAAGAACGAAAGGTACCCGTTTCGAATCCCAGTTGGAATACCGGTCTCTGCTGAGATTTTAAAAGGCTTTTACCCCTGGTACAGCTAGCTGTGTAATGCGAAGTACATTAGAAACCTCCCGTACTTCGGAATCCACGTTAAATTTTAGATCCACTATACTCGGTAGGACTACCGGGTGAAGGAGGAGCGGATTGCGCAGCCGATAATAAACCCTTGTCACGAGATTACTATTCGAAAATTTCTTTCCACCTCCACCTTTTTGAGCATCCAGACAAATAATAGGAGAAATCTGCACTACAGGGAGAGTATCAAAAACTGTCCAGCATAGTTCTTCCAAATTTCGCTTACAGCAATTTTGGACTGAGTCTTATCGTGCAGAATGAGGACGCTGGGGGATCGGAATCTTTCGTCTTTTGCACTTACAGGTCTCTGTTCGTAGCTGACGGCTGAAGTAAACAACACCTTTAGTATACAAAATACTGTATAAGATTTCGCTCTAGCGGTGAACTTGGCAGAAAAACCTAGGCAACTTGTACAACTGAAGATCCGGAAAAGTATCATCGTCGATAGTAAGGGGGAGGGTTCATGAACTACGTGGCTCCCTTTGAACACTTCCTCCTCCCCCACGTAGCCTGACGTTGGCTTTGTCCTCTACCCCCCCCCCCCCACCCCACCGCGCGTAGCTTTTTGCCCCATATCGATTCCAGAAGACATTTTCCATTGTTTTCTCTTCTCAGACTATTGTAAATTACATACGGAGATAATTAAATGACTGAAATAAATATTCACTTGCTATTGTGTGTTTTGTACCTTATTTTAACTGCGACAAATACGAATGAAAAGCTACGTAGCTTGGCTCCGAA
>JARYHS010011408.1:215835745-215866880 GCA_031002005.1 Vandiemenella viatica | reverse complement strand
TATTACCACAAACGTCCGTAGTTTCGGTGTCATTAGCGTACGATAGCAAGGTCTATCGATCACTAACTAGGTTGGCGACTTTGCAATCAACAGTTTGCTTCAACACAAATATGAAACCGGTTAATAATGTTGGGTATCACTGACAATATTTTTTGATAGAGAATATGGCTTTTTAATACTTATTTGCCAGTTTGGCAGTCTACTGTAAATGCAAATATAGTCAAATACATTGCAAATACAGTACATTAAATCGATTTAATAAAATCTTGGTAGCTGATATTATTCAACTAACGGTATGAATACAATAGAAGCATCAATGGAAATAGAAAATATACACGATGTTCTCACATCTGTCTGCGTCCATAAGGTTACCTTTGTCTCTTAAATAAAACTTTTTGTCCCTCATTTGAGGTATTCCTTTGAGGTTTTCGAGGAGTGCGAAATGTTATACATTGAATGTTTTATTCCTTGCACCTTCCTGTGAACCGTAGGTAGTCTTTCAATTGTCTTTTTCCGTGGCCTTGAGCTAACACTTTAAAGAAAAATTCATGATGGACAATAACTGCAGCAAGATTAAATATGTACTACACCATTCTCCTTTAAAAGTAAAAAGATTTATATTAAAATCTTAGACGCTAAAATTCAACACTAGTGTATGTATTGATAGTATGGGGAGAGGGGGGGGGGAAATCCCATCAAATTAAGGCGAATAACACGGAAAGACATTTTCACCAATTTGTTTTCTACTCGTCGACATGCAAATCATCGTTGTTAGTTCTCTAATTATGATGGTTTCTTGAAAAGATATAAGTGACACGTTTATTCTTCAGGTCGTAACAAAATTAAGAGCTTAATAGATAGGAAACATTAAAATTGTCAGTTGACGTAAAGCGACGAAAGATACCTCGCATATTAACTCGGACACTAAGATTTCAAACAGTTAAAACTACAAAAATCATATAAGTAGTTTTTGCGCGAGACCGGAACAAACGAGCGAACGGACAAATGGACAAATTGACTGCAGGCAGACAAACTGAATGCAGGCGGACAAACTGAGTGCAGGCGGACAAACTGACTGCACGCGGACTAACTGACTGCACGTGTGACGTGGACAAACTGACTGCAGGCGGACAAACTGAATGCAGGCGGACAAACGGACTGCAGGCGGACAAACTGATAGACATGTTTAAAAGTAGTGACTTTAGGGACTTCAAATAGCTAATTCTCTATAGACATATCCATAACATTACTGTGACTTCAACAGGTTATTCACAACCACCCAAAGGTGGTTCACTTCCACAGCCAACGACTTTAAAATAGTGAGAGGTAGAAATAAGACATCGAAGTCAAAGAAACCTAAAGGCGCAAGAGAGTTGTGAGATTCGTTCCTGGGGTTGCGCGTTTATGGCTACCGGGACGAGGGCATCGACCGTGGGGTAGCGGATTTAATAAGTTTTAAGGCATTTCAGATGTAAAACAACATAATAGAGGGACAATTGAGTGACTCGCCGCATTAATTCCTGTAACTTCAGATCATGCAACTCCATGTTAACGTTAAGGTTACAATTACCTGCCTTTTTCACTGTATAAAAGCCATCCCATATTTTGAGAGTCTTAAAAACATTAATGCTCACATAATTATGTTAAGGAAATTAAGTCAAGCCTTGTTTACCTCAACCTCCTTCCTAGTACTCACTCAAAGCAGATGCTCCCTGGGTCTTTCAGCTTCTCCAACCATGTAACATATATCGATGTATCGATATTTTTCATAAAATAATCTATATTTACCGTCGATATTTTTTTTCTCGATATATCTAAAAACGATATCTTATTTGAAGTATTAATTTTAAGTAGCAATTAGATATTTTTTTACGAACGCAAATCAGTATCTAATTTTACGTGTGGCATATATATTGGATAAATATTCTTACATACCTGATCTGATCGCATCTTAAAAAAAAAAGTGAATTCGTCGTAATTTAATTTTTTATCAACGGTTAACAGGTTAAAAAAGTTAAATTTTAATAGGTTTACATGAACGTCATCATTTTTTTGTTAACATATTTGAATGTTAACGTTTAGATTATTTTCAATCAAGTTGAAGAATACTGATTAAGCAACCGTGTTGTGAAGTTAAGTGTTGACCTAAATTTACAGCTTATGTTTTCAATTGGCTTTTTCCATTGATGAATAGAAGGTAAAGCGTTGCGAAGTATCTGATATACAAAGCCTCTTCTGTGTCGTCCGAAATACTTGGCGGCACCGAGCAACAGGAATAGATTGAAGGACATCAAATGAATACTGGTTTGATTGATTGTGGAAATTACACAAACATTTATCTACTTTTAAACGTCTTTTATTTTCCAATTTTCTGAAATATTATGGGATTATTTTTAGAAAATTACTGGCTTTAGGGAAAAATAATCGATATATCGACATATATATTTTTCTCTCAATACTTATAGATATTTTTCCCTCGATACTTATCGATATTTTTCCCTCGATACTTATCGATATTTTTCCCTCGATACTTATCGATATTTTTCCCTCGATACTTATCGATATTTTTTGTAAATATCGATACGATATTTATCGATATATCTTTATATTTCTCTATCCCAGCAACCATGTCGACCTTAACACCTTTGGAACTAAGCGGAAAAGATTTGTTACCTGCCCGTTTTTCTTCATTTTCTCCGGTTGTGGCTACGAAAGGATTTCAACCTAGAGATAATTAAAAGTCGCTGCGCGAGAAATCATTAGGGCACAGCCTTATGTGACGTGGTTGGCTGCTCCGACGCTGCGCTGCGTGGAATCACATTGCTCCGCAGCGGCGAGAACAGTATCGAGCGAGGGACCCGCCCCCTCTACCCACCCCCGCACACCTAACATCCCGCCACCCTTAATTAAGCTGTGTCGGCAGATTGGAGACAAGCTCGACTCCATGCAAAGGCCAATTGCAAAACTTGTGCAACTCCCAGCAGTGCCGACAAGCCAATCACGTCATCGAACTGCTACCTAACCGATAACAAGAGCTTCAGGAACCCCCACTCCCCCACGCTCCCTCTTCCAAAGTTGAAGACTGATACACTGATACATACTCATTTCCATTTACGAGACTCTACGATCTTTAGATAGCGGAAGTTCTTAGGTGAATTGCAGTTCAGAGCGTCGTCCATTTCTATGAATGGCAATGAAGAAGGTTATTCGAGTTCATAAGCCAGCTAAACTACATATATTTTTCGAACTTGCCTCATACAGTATGTAACATTCCACGTGGCTGTTACTCTTATCTGTTAGAATATTTAATTATCATTATCAGTGATTTCTCCATTAAATTTCGCCAGGCAGAGTCCTCTGGCAGAGGTTTTTTTTGCGCATCGAAACGAGAATTAATTCACGTAGAAGAGAATGCAAGAAAACAATAGAACGGCAGCCAGAGATCCCAGTAGCTCGGTAAAGTGAAACGTCTTTGAGCACGGTAGGGAATTTTTTAGCGTTACGAGTTAAATGCGTACTTAACGTTCCACGCATGTGCACTAAACGGTAATTTGAAGCAAGCGGCTACGATAGAGCTCGCTGTCACTTTAGCTAATATTAAACGGTAGATCGTATTTACTGTGAAACATATTTCCTATTTCAGTTACCATAAAGCTTTGATTATAAAAGTATAATAACAATATCTGTAAATATATGCGTAATAAAATAGTGTTATTTGTTCCAAATAAAAAATTTATTTTGCTGGTGTCTCTCGCATCCTTTTCATGGTAAAAAACGGGTACCAGATAATTTTGTCCAAGTTATAAAAGCTCCAAACATAAAATACAGACAATACTCTAGCGAAGTGTGCTTTAATTTCTTAATAATTTTCTTTTCTATACAAGACTAACATGGAAAAAGTTCCAATTTACTGAACAAATACAATAACGATAATATCTTTCGTCCACTTGAGTCTGAAATAAAAGACATTAAAAATACACAGAAAAAAGTGTGTATCACCCATTGAAGTTTCACTTCTTGTGCGAACGTACACTAAAGCATGCCTTCTCTCTCTCTCTCTCTCTCTCTCTCTCTCTCTCTCTTATGGCTTTGTGCCAGGTCGACGGCGTGATAATTTAAGGCGGAAAAGGACTGGGTTGAAATGAACTGGAAGGAATTCGGCCATGGTCTTTTCATAGAACCACTTACAGTGATTTCGGGGAAACCATGGAAAATCGAAATCTTGGTGCAACATTTTTTAGGGTTCGCAGCCGGATATTTTCTTTAAACGATGGCAATGTTGCGAAAACGTCCTCTGTTGTCTTCATCAGGTCTCTTACTAACTCGAATCTGCAAGATCATTGCGAAACTTCCGGACATCAGCAATGTCACATATCTCCATTCTCGAAATCTTTATGTCCGGATGGGGATTCGAACACGTGTCTTTCCGAATGAGAGGTCACAGCGTTACCGTTCACCCACCACGCTCGGTACAGTTTCGAAAAGGTCTAACAGAAGTACGGCTGAGTGCACCTTGTTAGCTGAAACTAGAATACAATCAAGGCGACGGAAATGCCATGCTGTGAAAAAGAGACATTAAGGTAATTTCAATAATGCAGTAACACCTATAAATCATGGGGTACTGTGTTATTTTGGAGAACTGGGCAGAGTAGCCTAGAGTGGGTAAGCTATGAAATATCAAATAACATATGTAATATTATCCAATGAGACTTGAAACTCAGCAAGTAACCTACGCGCGAAGGTGGATAGCGAATAAAAGAATACCAAGTGTTTAATACACTGAAGAGCCAAAGAAACGGGTACACCTGCCTAATATGTAGCGAGCACGCAGAACTTCCGCAAGACGACGTGACATGGACTCGACTAATGTCTGAAGTAGTGCTGGTGGGAACTGAGACCATGCATCCTGCAGAACTGTCCACAAATCCGTAAGAGTACGAGGGGGTGGATCTCTCGTCTGAACGGAACGTTGCAAGGCATCCCAGATATGCCCAATAATGTTCATGTCTGGGGAGTTTGGTGGCCAGCAGGGTGTTTAAACTCGGAAGAGTGTTCCTGGAGACACTCTGTGGCAATTGTGGACGTGTGGGGGGTCGCACTGTCCTGCTGGAATTGGCCAAGTCCGTCGGAATGCACAATGGACATGAATGGATGCAGGTGATCAGACAGAATGCGTACGTACGTTTCACCTGTCAGAGTCGTATCTAGACGTATCAGAGGTCTCATGTCACTCTAACTGCACACGCCCCACACCATTACAGAGCCTCCACCAGCTTGAACAGTCCCCTGCTGACGTCCAGGGTCCATGAATTCAGCAGGTTGTCTCCATACCCGTACACGTCCATCCGCTCGATACAATTGGAAACGAGACTCGCCAGACCAGGCAACATGTTTCGAATCATCAAGAGTCCAATGTCGGTGTTGACGGGCCCAGGCGAGGCGTAAAGCCTTGTGTCGTGCACTCAGCAAGGGTACACGAGTGGGCATTCGGCTCCAAAAGCCCATATCGATGATGTTTCGTTGAATGGTTCGCACGCTGACACTTGTTGCTGGCCCAGCATTGAAATCCGCGGGAATTTACAGAAGGGTCGCACTTGTCACGTTGAACGAAT
The DNA here is from genome assembly GCA_031002005.1 of Vandiemenella viatica. Lineage (NCBI taxonomy): Eukaryota > Metazoa > Arthropoda > Insecta > Orthoptera > Morabidae > Vandiemenella > Vandiemenella viatica. The sequence continues at coordinate 215,861,268 of JARYHS010011408.1, read as the reverse complement.
CTCTTTAGTCGCCGATTGGTCACATTCTTGCAGGATCTTTTCCCGGCCGCAGCGATGTCGGAGATTTGATGTTCTAGCGGATTCCCGATATTCACGGTGCACTCGTGAAATGGTCGTACGGGCAAATCCCCACCTCATCACTACCTCGGAGATGCTGTGTCCCATCTCTCGTACATCGACTATAAAACCACGATCAAACTCACTTAAATCGTTATAACCTGCCATTGTAGCAGCAGTAACAGATCTAACTCCTGCGACTGACACCTGTTGTCTTATAAAGGCGTTGCCGACTGCAGCGCCGTACTCTGAGTGTTTACATATCTCTGTGTTTGTATACACATGCCTATACCAGTTTCCTTGGCTCTTCAGTGTATTAACCAACATGTGAATTAGTATTCATGGCGAATAAACGAGGTTCGCGTTTGCCTGATGCTCGGATCATGTAAGGAGGATGATGCAAATGTAACCTCAGTGAGGAAAGATTTATTCGGCTCAGAGCATTTGATTCTGGTCTGGATATTGATTGAGTTGCAGGTTTTCATTCGGTTCCGTACAGTCATTCGGTGCCAGGCATTAATGCATGGGGGCAACTGTGGAGATTGCGTTTTAAATTATTAGCCATGGCATGCAATATTTTTTTTTATCATGTTTAGTCTCAGCTACAACTTAGACAGCTTTAGCAATGAACATAATACATTATAATCACTAGCTTCGAGCCCGTCAAAAATGACGGTTTGAATGCAGTATTCTGGCAGTTCATTTTTTTTTTTTTTTTTTTTTTTTGCAGTGGGTTAATTATACGGAACTGATATTACATAATGCTAATGACCTTGATTTTGCAATGTTCTACATATAGTAGTATCTTCTACTGAATTAATGACACCGGAAGTAAAGAACCAATGAAATTAAATCAGATTAGGAATCCCAAATACTTTTGCTATCCATGTAATATCAGTTTTATTCCTGGTCCAGGCACAATTCAGCACGTTAAATATGAAACTACTTCCACCCGCATTAATTAATATCTTTAGTAACATGGCACTTATGAAAGCAGTTTAATTGGTTTGTAAAACTTATTTTTGAGTGAATTATGCTGTAACTAAATGAGTCAGTTGTGATTCTGGTAAACTTAACCACAACCTCCACTAATATTGGGTTCGAAAATCATAGCTTCTATTACCCTCATATGAATAATGATGGGTATCACCTATGGTGGCAGTAGGAATTCATTCTGAAAAAGCTTGTAAGAAAAAGAATCATTCTTAATTATATATTTCGTTATATGAATACGTTACTCTGGATAGATTATCAGAGCACTTGTTTAGGATCTGACATAAATAAATGCATTTTACGTTAGATGACAGACTATAATTTCGAAAACGAATAACTGTTATTTATTTGAGTGATACATGCCGCGATTACGTATGTACGATTCTCTGAATTTTTAATAAGCTTCATTGTTTCTTATCGCGTGCCAAAAAATTCTTAGTTTATGGTTTAACCTGGTGCTTACAACTGAGGCAGATAAAATAGCGTAAATAATGAAAACCCTTCTCCTTACATTAATTTCTCCATCTGGTTGTCGTAGATAAATAAAAAGCAATATGTAAATTTAATCGAACGTACTAAATAAACGAAAAGAGAGATGGTGGTACGAATGTAATATGGTGGTTGATGATTGGCCGTTCTCTAACCAATAGGAGTAGCAGCTATAGACGACGCATGCAGACGCCACGCTAGCGTTTTATATAATAGGATAGTTTATTATATTATATTATACTACATCATAATCATTTTTTTCGTCGCGTAAAAATAAAATCCTGGCATATGTTGGAACTAAAAATTTAAAATAACGAAAAACAGCGTTTTGTAATAACATATAAAACAGTACGCCCAATTTTCGTCTCATTTAAATTTAATCTTAAATAAATTATCAAGTAATTATCTCAACACTCAAATTTAGCATTCATTTTTTTCGTAAATCCTCCAATTCGAAATGAAACGTTATGAAAAGGACAAAACTGCTTCTAAGAAAGGATAACTTATTTCTTCATCAAGGAGAAACACATAGACCAAACTCCTTAAGATTTACAAAAACATTTTTTCCAATACAAATTGGGGGTTAAATACGTATTGCCGGAAAGCACAATTAGCTCAACAGATATGAAATCAATTAGTTGCTCTCCCTGGTCAGTCTTCGGAATTGTAAGTCCATGCTGATGACAAAAATAAAGGTCGATCAAGTATTAACAAGACTTCAGGAATAATTTTGAATGCTGTAACATTCTTTCATGTGTCAACAGCACCCAGACGGTACGAGCGCTTTGGCATGCTAAATGTTTTCTGTTTTCCTTGTGACTTTACGACTTTACACCGTCGACGTAATTAGAGGCTGAAAAGTATTGTGGGCAAACAGAAAGTAAACTATGGAGAAGAAAGCAGAACTGATAATATTATCTTACTACTCACTTTCGATTTTTTATGATATATTTGATTCAATTAAAATTAATTTTTTAATATTCTTCCTACAGAGCACCTGTCGTATCTTCGAGGAAAACAGTTTGAAAATCGCTGGACTAAAGAATATGTATTGACAACAGTTTCACGACATGTTTCGGAACAATTGACGCCGTGATTTGTAATGAGACGTTCGAAGAGCCGAAGGTTTCAAGCGAAGGCTTCCACAGTTGCCTCCGTCAATGTCAAGTTAGATACAAAGTGCAAGCTCAACGGTGGTGCTTCGAAGACGATTTAGTAACCATTTGGTATGTCGCACGTTCTAAGCAAATTAAGCGGTGGCTATAATTATTTTAAATACATTACTGTTTGTGAGATTTCCAACACCCAGAAGAAATAATCTGAATCACTCCAAAATCGTAGGATGTGTGAAACCGTGGAACCATAATAAGTAATCAGGATTGCAGATGTACGGCGTCCACATAGGCCCAGTAGCGCCCTCTTTCCTGTAACCGGATATGTCAGTGTCATGCCACGCTCAATACGTGCAGAGGCGTCAGACGATGTGGAAAGGTACAACTAAGTGTCTGTCCGCATGCTTCGTCGACGTCAAAGTATCGCCATGTGAGGGAATTCGAGCAGGACAGAATCTTGTTTGTCGTACCGTGTCATGGTTAGGACAGAGGACGCTACTACGGTGCAGGAGCAGTGGTTAGAGGATGATCTTGCAGAACGACAAGCGGTTGTAATATAATAATAATAATAATTGAGAATACTGGAACTGAGAAATAGTCCTACAAAACCCGCACAGAAAAACTGCGAAAAATGAAGTTTCTTAGAACGGCCCTCCAGAAAACTAGACTTGACCGCACAAAGAATGATGAAATTAGATCAAACCAAGAGCTAAGGGAATCCATGGAAGAGAGACTTAAGTCATCAAGACTTCGGTGGTTTGGGCATGTGAAGAGAATGACTAGTAAAAGACTGCCAAAAACTTATTTGGAAAAAAGGATACTGGGCAAAAGACCAGTGGGAAGACCAAGAAGAAGATGGACAGACCAACTGAAGGAGGACGTAGAGAGAAAAGGCTGGAATTGGGAGTACATCACAGACAGAGAAACCTTTCTGGACAGGAAAAGGTGGAGAACAATCGTCTATAAAAACCAAGGCTCGTAAACCACACCCGGGAAACTGGAGATGGTCCACAACGATAATGATGACGACTTACGACAAAAAATAACTTTCTACCAAAGCCAAACTCCATCACTACCACACCGTCGTTCTTCCAGGAGCACTGTATGCGACGGAGACATCGTCATTAACTGTAGATGTCAAAAGAATCGAAAAGATAGAAATATGCTGAGAAAAATATTCGGCCCAAAGATCGAAAACGGCATATGGATGCGCAATAGCTCAGAAGAACTGTATTTAGTGATCGAGCGATTCACCTCACCCGCAAAGAAAAGATGCATGACATTCTATGCACATATAGCACGAATGGATAACTGGCGACTGACCAAGAAAATCTTCCACACTGTCAACGGACCCACACAAACAATCAAGCTGGCTTATAGAAACCCAGAAGGAACTTGCAGAAGTCAACCTAGACCTACCAACATCAACACGCAGAATATATAAACAGTTAATCACTTCACATAAATTTGCCCCTAAAATCCAACAGCAAAAAATCTTAAACTCAGACATGCATGGACATAAGACAGAGATAGCCCACAGTGAAAGGATGAGGAGGTTTTGGGAGGATAAGAAGAACAGCAAGAAGAATAAAAGGACAATGGAAATTAATTGTTCCAGCCGCTCCTTAGTGGGCTAACCGATAAAATAAATAAATAGTTGATACAATTGCGATTGAGCGCCTGCTCCGGCGGCAATGTCCCTACACACCCGTCTTTCTGTGCTTTCCTCCTCCCACATACTTTTCCCCCTCTACTAATTTGAGCTTTAAATTTTCTCAGTGTTTTTGGTAAATTATTCATTATTTCTCTTTGTAATTTATTGCAATCCCTTACACCTTTCTCCACAAAAACATTTTCCCACACCATTATGTTTGAAATCAAGTGCCAATTCGTGGTTATGGTCATCTTTACCCTTCCACGCAACTCTCAATTCTGCCACCTGTATCTTCCCATGCCTTATCACCAATATACGCGTTGTAAACTCCCATGACTCTCTTCACCTTCCTCCTGTCTTCCAATGAATCCCACTCCAGCTCCTTTGTCATATTAGTTACAGATTGTGTTCTTCGGTAATTTCCAGAGACAAATTTAGCAGCCCTTCTCTGCGCCCCCTCCAACTCCTGCGATACCAAAAAACGTGGGTCCCATACTACATCACCATATTCAAGCAATAGTCTGACCAACGTTTTGTACCCTAATTCCCTTACTTCTCTAGTACCCCCCCCCCCCACCCGCCAAAAAAAAAAATCACTCTCTCGAACAGGTGAAGGATTTTGAAACCTTTTCGTACTACCTCACACAATGTGACCACAGTGCATGGTAACCGCCATGTTCCCTACATGTAAATAACTGACAGAACAGCTTCATCCACAGTGTTGGATCGACGTTGGAGAACTCCAATGGGTGTGGAATGACTGTGTCGACGGTTTGGTGGCGTCTGCTAAGGGCTGGATTGGTGGAACGCGTGCCATTGCCTCTGTTTCCATTGAACAGAAACCACCAACGTCCAAGACTGCAATGAGCTCGTGAATGCAGTCACTGGAGAGCTGAATGGCAATACGTAGCGTTTCAACTTGTGCAACAGAGATGGCCACTAACGTGTTAGACGCAACCGTAATAAATCAGGCGGATTAAATTGTTTAGTCGCATAGCGGATAAACGCCAAATGTGATAGTTTGAGGCGTCATTCGCTACAACATGCGATCTTGCCTCCTACATATGGAGGGCAATCTGAACATATCAGGGAGGCTTTGGAGCCAGAGGCACTGCCTCTCCTGCAGGCAGTTCACATTGCCATATTTCAACAGTTTCATCTTTTTGAGGCGGGGGATGGGACCGGGGACAAGGAACGGGAAGGAATTCGGCCATGGCCATTTTGAAGGCAGCATCCCGGCATTCGCCTGGAGTGATTTAGGGAAACCATGGAAAACCCAAATCTGGATGCCCGGACGGGGATTCGAACCGCCGTCCTCTTGAATGCGAGGCCAGAACGCTAACCGTTCACCCACCACGCTCGGTGTTTCAACAGGACAATGGCCGGCTACATGGCGAGGAAAGTGCAAGCCTTCTTTGAAGAACGACGGGTTTCACTGCTTCACTTAGCCTTCACGTTCGCCTGACATGTCGCCCACGGACATGTTCGGAATACGCTCGGTAGGGAAGCTGCTCATTCTGTTTCTCCTCCAACTACTGTCGATGTTTTGTGGACGCGCCTGCGAACCCAGCAGCATATCCAGGATCTTCGACTCCATGCCACGACGTTTAGAGGCTCCAACTGCAGCACGTGGCGGCTACACACAGTACCGAATTCTCACGGTCAAAGTGCACTTACAATTCTGTAATTCTAACAATTTTGTATTGTCACGTATCTAATCTGTGGAATATATTTTATCATAATCACATGTCTTTTCTTGGCATTGCAATTTTCACAAACAGCAGTGTATAATTCAATTAAAAATTAATATAAAAGAATCGAGTTTACATAACACTACGTTCCATATAGTGTCCTTCGCTCCAATACACCGAAAGTATGCCAATGAGGTACACCAGACTCCTCAGTGGTTTGGATTTCATGTTAAGTAGTAAATTCGACAGTTCTTAAGGGGGGGGGGGGAATATCGAGACGGTAGTTTTATGGAAATATGAAGAGCATGGCCGAAGATAGAGTGGCGAACAAACTGTGTAGCGAGAAAGATGAACGAAAGATGTTTCGAGTACGACCGGGGCAGAGAGGTATGAGATCAAGGGAGCAAGAAAAGTATACAAGGAAGAGGAACGAACTTCCAGCTGTGGAAGATTAAGTTCGAATGACGGACAGAAGATGCTGTGCTATAGACACTCAACAAAAGGCTGGAAACTGTTCCAGATCACTATGTTTACCGAGAATGTACGAGTATTTTTTTCAACAACAAAAAATAACTCGATTGTCAGTACGTTTTCGAACACCGTTTAAGGTACATAGCATTTTTGTTGAACTAAATAAGGCATTTCAACTGTGTTACTCTCAACTGTGTTACTGCTTTATATATACAGTAAATACACAGCTTATAAATAATATCTGTGCTGGATAGTTGGCAGACGAGTAACAGGAATGAACTGTTTAATTATGTTACCCTACGACGGTGGTGACTAAGTGGGGGAAGAAACGCTGTTAGAGATTTGAACAAGGAATGCACAAAGTAAAAATAAAAAAAAGTAACACACACATCTGAAAGCAAGGGAATTTGATTCAATAGACCCCAAAAAACATATAACTGGGAAAGTGAAAACAAGAAGTTTTTTGTGTGTCACTATTTTAAAAATTGAGATCTCGTCAAAAGTTCCTTAAAGTGTTTTTAAGTAACAATCCTTTCTTTCATTTTCAAGCCTTTACGTATAACAAGGGATGGAATTTGCTGTCTATGTTAACAATATTAAACGAAAATCTATTGACCTTATAGTTGGGTAGGTGTTTCGCATGGGCCCCTTATACGGAACGTGTTCACCATTTAGCTGCAGAAGCGGAATATTATTTTATTGACTTGACCCGAAAATAAAAGTCCGGACACTAGAGGGCGCAGGGACATGAGCGAAAGGTTAAGGGTGAGCCGAAACTGTGTGACCTATAGGCGGAACAAGCACGCTGTCTACGATCAGAATAAAAAGATGGCGACATTAAGAATCTACATTTTCCCTCTTCTAGAACACAGACACTTTAATAACATTACCTACGCCTAAATGAAGGTTTATTGCACTCATATTACGCTTTCAGGAAGGTTTTCTCCTTTAACTTCATATTACAGGAGCAGAACTTACTTCCATTCTGTCCAAAGTAAAATAGATGACTATTGACTAAATTGGTGTGCAGTCTTCAAGCACTCTATGGCTGAAAATTCGACTCCCTTTTTGTACTTTATATAGACGTAATCTACATTTTTATGATACTATATCAAGAATACCTTTCTTCCATATTTCATCCAGTTTTTATCATTAAGGTCACAATTATTTCATTTTTAAGTGGATTGGAAATCGTCACTAGTCTCGTTCTAATTGGAGGCACGTAGGTATCGTCATCTGCATGAGAACCGTTTTGTTATGAATGACTTGCCGTGAGCGCTTAACCGTGATTTGGGTATAGACACGGATCTACAATTGTTCCCAGGTCACGAATTAGGTTCACAAAGAAGTAATAAATAGACACAAAGTAACAAGCAGACACAAAGTAACAAGCAGACACAAAGTAACAAGCAGACACAAAGTAACAAACAGACACAAAGTAACAAACAGGCACAAAGTAAGAAACAGACACAAAGTAACAAACAGACACAAAGTAATAGAAACAAAGTAAAAAATTTTTTAGTAAAAACTTTATTAACGAAATAGTTTGACCATGTGTGGACCCCTTAAGGCCGATTTAAACCAAAAACGCACAGAGTCTAAAAACTACAGGAAACGAGTTTTTAGAGACAAAGGTCTGGCTTGACATGTGTTTGACTCCAAGTGTGCACTCTGCATTATTTAAATTTCTCTTACTTCACTAGCAGATGTGTAATTTTTTTTTTTTTTTTTTTTTTTTTTTTTTGTACTTATGGCTTTTTTGCCTTGTTGACGTTGAGGTCATTAGAGGCGGGATGGGACTGGGGACAAGGAACGGGATGGAATTCTGGCATGGCCCTTTTGAAGAAAGCATCCCGGCATTCACCTGAAGTGATTTGGGGAACCTTGGAAACCCCAAATCTGGATGCCCTGACGGGGATTCGAACCGCGGCGTCATGAATGCGAGGCCAGAGCGTTAACCGCTCACCCACCACGCTCGGTAGGTGTGTATCCCTTTGCCGTTCAACTACTCTTTACTATAGCCGGAATACTATTCTACAAGCAGCGGTATTGACTAAACTTAATGATAATTTGCGGAGCAGACTAGGTTTCTTAAAACAAATGAAACAAATCATTTAACTAGCACTAAAATTTTAGGATAAATGAATAAATACAAAATTTCACGTGAAACATGCGATTGTTCTTAAAGTCGATAACAGTAGATAGTAATTAGTAACACAAAACAAATATAACTTATTACAATCGACATTCTACATAAATAAACAGCAATAATCTACAGTATCTATTCCACAAGTTTCAACAGATGTTTTCCGATACTATGAAAATAAATTGTCCTCTACAGTAAGATAGCTTGGCTAGAAACTCTCTATTTTTTTTTTTTTACAAATTTGAGACTTTTAATATGTTAGGATACTGGAAATATTAGGGCCAACTCAAATATTAAAATTATTAAATATTGTTTAAAAAGTTATACTTTAGGCACTTCGCAATAATGGATCCTGTCTCGCTTGAGCGAGACTATTTCACGTGCAGCCTTCTTTCCGCGGAGGTAGCTCAACGGGTGGACTCGGCCTATTCCAGGCCTCACTTCCTGTAGGCAAGGGATCTACCAATGAGCCTATAATGGTGATTGCAACTGAAAGTCAGACCACTGCAAGCAGAAGTCTGCGTCCTCTGAATAGTCAACGGATTTGGCGTGTCGACAGTGGTATATGAAGCTGGCTTCCCACGGCGCGCGGTTTTGTAGGACGCACCGGATAAGCCGAATTGGCTTGTTTCCACTAAGAATAAATCGGGCGTATAGTAGTTTTTAATGATTAATCATGCTAAGGAGATAACAAAAAACAACCTTATTTAATGTAAAAGATAAAGATTATAATTATTTATAGAAAATAAAATCGACAAAATCAGCCATAGTGACACGTGACCGCGAACGCCAATGAGAAAGCATTACGTCATAGCGTCCCTTGCGCCACAGAAGTGGTTGACATTTACATGTAATAGAACACCTTGCGTAGTAAATTTTTCGTTTGTAGCAACTTCTGTGTTGCTAATTTAGTTATTGTTAATTATTTGGCGAAAGAGAAGTCTAATTCATTATGGAACAAGGTTTTAGCAAAGCAACCAGTTGTAATTTGCCCAAAATTGACGCCGTAGCCGTTGGAAGATTTTTCGCCTCAAACATAGACTTCTGCCCGTCGGAATTCCGCAATGTAAAGACTTCCACGTAAATATATACAAGTGTCAAATATATATTATAAGCTGAAATCAGTTTCGTAAACAATAATCTATTGCTTAGACGTACGTTTATAAGTTAATTGATATGGTTTTGATGTTACTTTTGCGAAGTATAAGCAACTGTTAGGGAGTTCTATAATTACCGTGACGTCGCAATCTGATAACGAATTCTTGTAGAACTCGACGAAACAAATCGTAAATAAAGAATAATGTTTTTTGATATCTTGCTTCGTTTTCGAGATATAGCACGTTAAAAATGAGTTATAGTTCTTTGTTCGGTACTATTATTTCTGTGCCGTTTCTTAACTTTTCAGCTGCATCACGCCTAAGATATGTTTCTTTTTTTTTATATATATATATAAACATTTTCTAGAAAAATATATCCTCAAAAACAGGTGTGGTAAATTTTAAAGGTAATGGCACTACCAGTTTCCAGACTGCTCTAACTTGGAGACCATCAGACGTCTTCAGAACGGATTTCGATCCCCCGAGCATATGTTGAAGGGAATAACTCCATATGTCTCTGTTACAATTAGTTCTTCAAAATGAGACCTACGTAACGAGAAATTAACGCGCAAACATTTGTAAATATGTGTTTAAATATTATAATTTTAACATATTATTTAACAGTTTCAGCGTGGCGTATCGGTAGAGCTCTAACTTCCCATTTTGCGAACCCGGGTTCAAATCCCCATAATAGCAAATATTTTTATTTCTTTTTTAATATGCAGTAATCATTGAGCAATGATTTTATTTCATTTAAAATTCATTTACGAATTTTTATTATGCGAAAGAACTATTAAAACATTATTTACAATAATATAATTACTTACAGTAATATAATTACTTACAATAGATAAAATAACCAATTTTTATTACAATGCTACGACCATAAAATAGATATTCTGTTAAATTTCCTTTGTAGAACATGAAATATACTTGTTTCATAAAAAAGAAAAAAAAATCAACAATAAACAATGAAATAATGATTATATATATAAAAAAGTTGGGACTGTATATTCTGTAATCTTTTGTTTTAAAAGTTATTTCACATAATAAAAATTCGTAAATGAAATAAAATCAATGCTTAATGATTTCTGCATAAAAAAAAAGAAATAAAAATATTTTCCAGTATGGGGATTTGAACACGGGTTCGCAAAATGCTAAGCAAGCACGCTACCGATACGCCACGCTGAAACTGCAAAACAATATACTAAAATTATAAAATTTAAACAATATTCACAAATTTTTGCGCGTTAATATCTCGTTACCTAGGACTCATTTTGAAGAAATTATTATAATACAGACATATGGAGTTATTACCCTTCAACATATACTCGGGGGATCGAAATCCGTTCGGAACAGGTCTGATGGTTCCCAAGTAAGCTTCATATCAGCCTAACATCATAATCTTTCAGTTACGATATCTCGAGAACCAAGAGAGAAATTAAAAACAATTATTCTTTATTTTCGAATTGTTTCGTCAAGCTGCTTAAGAAACTATCACCAGATTGTGGCGCCACTTAATGATGTTTATTCTATGAAAAATAGCACTAAAGAAAGATTTTAGAATATAAAACCAAAACTCAACTCATACCTTATTCCATTATCATTACTTGAAAAGTAGGGTTCTGGAAAATTCATCATTTTTGCTTTGGATTTAGAAATATATTATCACAAACACTTACATCAAAATGGTCTTCACAAAAATAGATACTTCTGTCTGCAGGTAAACTGTGAGCATCCTCCCTCCTTGCAAGTTTTAACCACTTTCTCCGTATTTTTTCATTGTTTGGAACATATATAAATAACTTATCTGGTGTTTTTATTGTTGTGCTTCTACACTTCGGCACTACACAGTACTTATAAAACGAGGAACTCATGTTTAACTAAAGAAAATCTACACCTGCTATATACGTACACGACTGTTTACATTCATATCAGACGCTATGACGTCATCCTAGACGCCATGACAGTCTAGAGCGTTTTTGAGCTAAATTTAAATTCGCTTTTACAAATGCAAAATACATAATGTAAATGTTCGATTCTTTACAAAATAAGATGTTTTTTGAGTAAAATAGATAACAAGGTGAAGTATTAACCTATTTTTCATATTTAGTCAACTACCCAATTGTACGGATCAGCACGCGCCATATCGTAGGTGAGCCCTAGTGCACAGCAAGAGAGAAGGAGTGCGCGCCTCTGCTGCGAAACAGATGGCAACAGCGCACAACTACCCGGGCCTTTGATACTACCGACTGGGCGATGGATAGAGCCGCACCATCGCCACTACCGCAGGCCGCAACAGATGACACTCTTTCCACGGTCCGTTGTTGACAGCTGGCAAATGCACGGCACCTTTAGCAGACGCAGTTACAAAAGTTAGTTTGTTTAAAACATCCCAGTGCTCGAGAAGACTTGCCGTGGAAGGTGACGTGTTTGAATTGACAAGCAGTGTTAACACAATTAGCAGAGATGTGGCTCAATTCTTACAAGTGAGAGAGCGGCGCGATTCTGATATACAATGAGGAACGTGTGATTGTGAGGGAAGAGCGAAGAAACTATTCTAGCCAATAGGTAAGCAAATATTTTTCTATTAACAAGCTAATGTTTATAATTAACTGTTTGCTATGGTATGTCACGGATGTTCGATGGTTCGCGAGGCATTTGTGTCTGTGTAGTTGGGATCGCCGAGACAGTAGACAAGCGCGAGAGTTACGGGGAGTTGAGATTCTGGTTACTGTCTGTGGTAAAAGGGGACGTCCATTAATTACGTGAGGTGAAATAGGGGGGGGGGGTCCGGCGAAATCGGCGAAATCTCACCAGATCTCACCAGGGGGGAGAGGGGGGGTCTACGGAAATCTCACGTGAGATTTTGCGAAAAATTTGGGGACAGTAGAGCCAAAAAAAAAAGTTCTACAATTTGCGCCAAAGCCGATTTTAGGAGGGTATTTCGTCAAAAAAGTTAGGGTGTGACCTAAAAAAAAGGGTCTACAAAAGTTTCCAGGGCGATTTCTAGGGGGGGTTCTCACGGACCAGATCTCACCAGAGGGGGGGGGGGGGGTCCGGCCAGATCTCACGAAATCTCACCAGGGGGGAGGGGGGTCCAGAAAACCGGAAAAACACCTGACGTGTAATTTATGGATGCCCCCAAAGGTCTTACTTTGGAGCGTCCATAAACTACGTAACTAGAATAACTGGAAAGCTGCGTTGGGCTACATGGAAGGGGGTGGAGGGTTCTGAGCCAAGCCACGTACCTTCTCATTTATATTATTTGTCACAGTTAAAATAAGATACAGAACACACAACGGCATGTGAATATTTATTTCCGTCATTTAATTATCTCCTTATGTAATTTACGACAATCTTACAAGAGAAATCAGCACAAAATGCCTTCTAGACTCAATTGGGGGAGGGGGGTAAAAGCTAAGAGCCACGTCCAGTTACGTGGTGGGGAGGCAGGGTTCACAAGCGGTCAAAATGGAGCTACGTAATTTATGGACGCTCCCTTACGTATGGTAATCTATGGCGAGAGAGCTCGCCTACGCAAGAATACTTTTGGTGTGATCGTCAGAGACTAAAGACTGCTTGTGACAATCTGTGGCGAGAAGGCTGGCTCATTCGCTAGTATAAACTGCTGCACCGAGTACCATTTCTCTTACTTCCGACACTGTACCCCGGCAGAAATGTACCACCTCGGCATTCAACGACTCACTTCTACCGCTGTAGACGCTGGAACAAGGTCGACAACTAGGCGTAATACATGATCCCATCACTATCCTTCAACAATATGATAACCCAACGTTACCACTATCCACTGCAAGACGAAATATGACCGCCTCTAGTTTGGAGATGATTAGCTGTAGGTAAGGACAGGTGATACATTACCAGCTCTCATACGATCAGACCAAAATCTGATCGTGATTTATGTTAATCGATACAGTAGAATAATGGAGTATTTCCTATACAATCTATAATACAGGAGTTGCCAACCCGCGGGTAACGGTAAGCGTTCTGGCCTCGCATTCGGGAGGACGGTGGTTCGAATCCCCGTCCGGGCATCTAGATTTGGGTTTTCCATGGTTTCCCCAAATCACTCCAGGCAAATGCCGGGATGCTTCCTTCAAAAGGCCATGGCCGAATTCCTTCCCATTCCTTGTCCCCATCCTTGCCCCCCATCCTTTTCCGTCTCTAAAGACCTCGATGTTAAAAAGAGACGTAAAGCAGTTCCCAAAAAAAAAAAAAAAAAAAAGCCAACCCGCGGCCCGCTTGAACATTTTACGAAATTCATCACACTTTTATAAAATATATTTATTTTATAATGACCAATTGTATCTAAGAAATGCATTATTTGTACATCCATATATACAAAAATTATCTGTGGAAAACACGAGTATCATTATTATTGTTATATTATCTATGTTTACATGTAAGAATAATAGGAAACACAATAATAATAACTCATTATGTTTCAATTTTTCACTCCTAAAAAGTGTCTATAGTGGTCTAAATCTAATATGGGGATATATGATTTCGCGGAGTTGTGATGCATTTCCAAAGTGGCCCACAAGATCATTTGGGCTGGCCACCCCTGCTTTAATGTAAATTTTTGGTAAACCGATTCAATTTTTCTGTCTTTAGGAAAGAATTTAACAATTTTTTTATGGCTTTACGCCTCGTCGACGTCGAGGTCATTAGAGGCGGGATGGGACTGGGGACAAGGAACGGGAAGGAATTCGGCCATGGCCTTTTGAAGGAAGCATCCCGGCATTCGCCTGGAATGATTTGGGGAAACCCAATTCTGGATGCCCGGACGGGGATTTGAACCACCGCGCCGTCCTCCCGAATACGAGGTAAGAGCGTTAACCGCTCACCCACCACGCTCGGTTTTAAGAAAACGTGATCGTAATTTTGTGTTAAGTCAATATTATGTGAGCCGTCTATTGGTTAATCCGACGGAGTGTGATGGAATTACTCGCCCTGTCGCATGCCTGGACACCTCGCCTGTAGGGTGAGAGGTATTTCATAATCCCGGCGCCCAATATTCTCGAACATTCCGCACGGCGCAGCTGAAAATAGAGAAGGCACCCCTAGACTAAAAATAAAAGGAATTCCTCATAGAGGCAACGCGGCGAAGAGAGTTTCTGGCAGCCTCTTGTCATTGAGTCTGTCTGCACATCTTTATGAACAGTCTGACAACGCAATTTTTGAACGACAGGTATACTGAAGTATCAGGAATAAGATCAATTGGAACAGACGTGATTCACTGTTGAATACACCGGGTGGTTATAATTAAACTTTCCCTATTTACCACGCTACAACACGGAAACTAATTACCGTACGAGTACCAAACTTGGCAGCATTAATTTCAAGGACATGGGGAAGAGAAATAATGCAGAATCAATTCAAATGAAGCACTTTTAATGTGCTGCTACGGTACATCATACCATTACATACCGGTACCATTACTGCTACAAAAGGGGGCTCAATATGGCGTCCATCAGTGTCCAGAAGAGTCTGAAAGCGCAGGATTGCATTCTGCACAGCAGAACGAAGCATGTCCGTAGGTATGCTGGCTACCTCTCTTGATATGCTGCGCTTCAGGTCAGCACATGTGTGAATGTTCCCCTGGTAAACCCTGTCCTTCAAGTAGCCCCACAACCAGAAATCACGGCGAGCGACTTCATGTAATCGTGCCGGCCAAGCAATTGGAAACGATCGGCTGATGATTCGATCGTTTCCAATGAGACTATTAATCACGAAGACTGATCACGGCACCTGGTGACCATAGTTGGAACTGGACGGTGGCGCTGTGACGCATGGATATCATGCACCCCATACTCTGGACATTAATGCTACCAAGTTTGGTACTCGTATGGTTATTAGTTTCCACGTTATAACGTGCTAAATAGGGAAAGTTTAATTATAACCACCCGATAGTTTAAGATGCAAAACCTACCTGTGATTTTCCATCGAAGATCCAATGGCAATAAAATTATACAGTGACCCTTCTATGTTTCGAGAAGCAGCGCATTGTGGAGAGTTCTTATTATTTCAGCTTTTATTAATTGTGAGGATGAATGACAGGTATTTTTTAAGAAACATCAGAAGCCTGATATAGAACAGACATGTTTCATACAGAAGTAGGAGAGTAATTTATCCTACATACTACATTCCTGTCCTAACATAAGGATAACTTGGATAATGGAGCGGCGTGACATTAGCAGGATAACAGCAAGCGAAATTTCTAAGAGGCAGAATTGGTGTTACGAAAATGAAAAGGATAAGGAATGAAACAATTAGACAGTAAGAGAAGGAGCTTTACAGGAAACGATAGAGGCAGACCTGAGATGGTATCGACATGTTAAGAGAATAGAGGCTGAGAATACCGAAGAGAATTCATGAAACGAAGATTTAAGGTAAACGATCCAGAGGAAGACCAAGGGATGGATGGCTGAGAGGAGTGGAAGAGAGTACTGGACCAAGGTGGTGACAGAGCGGCTATGGGAAGAAAGAAGAAAATGAAGAGGCTCGAGCACAAAAACAAACCCAGTCTTTAACTGTTGGTTATTATAAAGGGTAAATTAGTTCGCTCTCAAGCTACAGACGGCCAGGCGATGCATAGAAAGATGAAACTTTTGTTATTTTCACCACGCGAACCGGTAACTCAGGATTAAAACCAGCGTTTTCTCGTGCGAAAAGTGACACTAGGAAACACTAGACAGTGAAGCTAATGACAGTTTTTTTCTCAAGCAGACCATTCTACCAATGAGAAGGCGCATTCCCACTCGTGCAGTCAACCGGAGCATAGTTTTGAGCGATGCTTAGGAAAGTTTACTTGGAACCTTGAACAAAATAAAATCTTAACATTTCGTAGAAGATTCGTAAGTGGCTAGATACCCCTAATCTTATACTGCGTGTTCTATAGAAAATTACTGCATAACATTTAAAATGATACCTTCATTCGTTATCGCTTTACACAGACATTTTGTAACTCAACACTACAACTTAATGATTTTTCTAGTTATTCACATAAATAACCGACCAGCTTCTACAACAAAATAGTTTTCCTTCATCTGGTAGCTCAGAGATTAAGGCGTTTGCTCTTGGGAAGTTGAGGTTCTCTGGTTCGGATCCAGGTTTGGCCAGAAATTTTTAAGACTTCTCCTTGATCATATGAGCAATGCAAGGAAGTTTCGGATTTCACGTTAAACTTTTTTTTACATATAGCTTTACGCTTCGTCGACGTCTAAGTCATTACAGGTGGGATTGGATTGGGGACAAGGTACTGGAAGGAGTTCGGCCGTGGTCTTTTAGAAGGAAGCATCCCGGCATTCGCCTGGAGTGATTTGGGGAAAACGTGGAAAACCCAAATCTGGATGCCCGGATCGGGATTCGAACCGGCGTCCTCCCGAAAGCGAGGCCAGAGCGTTAACCACTAGCCCACCACGCTCGGTAAATTGTAGGTCCAGCGACGAGAAAGGCGAAAATAGGTGTATAGGGATATTTTCGCAATTAAAATTATTTTTTAAAAAATTTCTTCTTTCCGACAGAACACCTGAAGTCATTTTAGCTAAGTAAATATAATACGACTAACCTAAAGTAAGTTTGTACATTTAAGACAAGTAGAAAAAACCTTTTTGGGATACTGTTCATAAGCTACATAAAAGCAGTAGACTTTTTAAAAAAAATAAAATTGTGCCTTTCTGTATTAAAATAGCAATAGGATTAAAACCGCTGCAAACATGCGTAGTTCTGTTTCACAGATATTATGGGACAAAAGTTTTCCTCAGGCAGTTAAAGTACGTTTATCCATATACAACCTACCTGCTCCGCATCCTGACCTATGGTTTAGAAGCTGCCACACAGAATGGAAATGACAACAGCCGAATTCAAGTGAGAAGAATTTCCTGAGGTCAAATATCCAGAAGACCAGGTGAGACAAAATCAGGAAACAATCAGTCCGACTTCAACTAGAACTACAAAAAAAGCGTTCTAAACATCTAAGGAGAATCAAGGCTCAAATGATTTGGTCAGAAGATGTGAATGGTGCCAAATAGATTAAGACATATTTTTAAGAACTAGTAACTCGAAACAAATGAAGTCCACTAGATAGTTGGATGACGAAAATATTAAACACCTGTCCAGTCGCAATACAGAATTGGGGACGATACTGGAAGAGAAGTAAGACAGGAAATTATGTTCACTACAACACATGGCCCACTGAAGTGAAAAAAATCTATGATGATGTCAGGATGACTGGGATTTGCGCAAAAGCTACTGGATGGATATTGATGAGGATTTGAATAACTTACAGGCCTACTCGTCTCGGAGGTAATATAGGATATGATACATTTTGATCAGAACTCGGAAAGCCGATTGTCTAAGATAAAAGCGTCTAGAAATTTAGTAGGACCATCCATTTTTCGTTGTGCGTGGTTCACGCAAAAACTACAGATAGAACTTTGCCTAGCTGTGATTCCAATAATAGAATAAGGTTGCGTTTTATTTTACCGAGACGTCGTAAAGATGAGAAATTAAGAATTAGAGGACACTTGAAGGTAAGTGAAACGATTATCGCATGAGCGGCATTGTATTTTTTCGCAGAATGAAGATTCCCCCACCCCTCTCCGCTGGAAATCTGTTTATTTTGACATAATCGGTTAGAGAGAAGTCCGTACATTAACAGACCACCGGAATGAAGTTGCGGAAACAATTGGAAAGTAATAAGGTTTCCTCACTAAAAATTTACCGATGCCTGGTAAAACTAAACAGGCGGTAACGAATTGGGAGTATGCCGTATATCCGAACGACTAGAATACGCGACGATATATATTCGTAAAAGCTTAACTTTAGCGCACCATGACCAACTCTTTCCAGATAAAAATTAGACAGTACAATATAGTTATTAAGCCCAACGCTCTATACGCCACAGAAACACTCACGCTAAACTTTAAGAGAGATATCGAGAACATCCAAAAAGAACGAAGAATAATCGGGAAAATTATTGGACCAATCAAAACGGAAGAAGGCTACCGACTAAAGTCAAACAAAACAGTAGAGTCCCACTCAAACATAGCCAACGAAATCAGAAAACGCAGACTATAACTCTACGGTCACATCTACAGGATGCCAGGTCACAGATTAACTAAGCAGATATTCAAACTCATGCAACCATTAAAAACGCTTATCAGTTGGTTCGATCAAGTAAGAAATCCTAGATCGTAAAATCTTCAGACAAAAAATACACGACTCGGTAGTCATGCCAGAAACCAAAGCCAAGAAGACCGGCATAACATGGACAGAAGAGAGAAAACTTGCCTTCAGTAAACGGATGCGAGAATACTGGAATGGCAAAAGAAACGCGGACAGAAAATAACTACGTTTTGCGTGATCTGTATAGGTCTATTCGCATAAAAAAAAAAAATCGAAAACATTTTGCTATCATAACCATCGCAATCTGATTATTGCTAAGAACTACTTTTATTTTAATGCAGCTTATAAGTAAGAAATGATTGATGCATTGAAAAAAGTGCAGGTAACCAGACAGAGAACGGCGTCATACTATATGGAAGACTGGAACAATGTGGTGCAATTACTTTTTTCGCTGTACGGTCAGGGGCGTTTACTCCACCGTAGGTGATGCCTGCATTCTGATGTCTCTGTGAATGTTTCACAAAGAGATGCCGACTGCATTGCGTCCATTACCCTAATGGACAGCCACCGCAGGTACGCATTTCAAATTACAGGTACACCACCAAACACGAACCTCTCTACTGTTCACACAAGTCACCATCCAAATATTTTTTTCCCAGATTTATGCTAGAATAATACAATTAAGAACATTTCTTTACAGAATATTCGTCACTGCCAACTATGAGAAGGTTTTTAAGCCAGCCATGGTCGTAATTTTTTTCTCGACAGATATATTGAATTTGATACATTGTGACGTAAGTAAATGCAAATCATTAACTAACCCGAAGGTTGGTTGGTACTCCCGAAAAGGCATACTAAGCCATTGCGTCAGAAGTAGGATGGTTCATTTTCTCTGGGACCTACAGTTTAACACGTTCAGTGCTGACGACGTCTTCGGCCGTCCGCTAAGGAGCATCCCAGTGACGGTGGACGGCTTGAGACGTCCTTCCCCTATGGGATTGTATAGAAGGTTGGTGATTCCAGTACCTGGCCTACGAGCTCGCCCTTTATCTCAGCCATTCATTAAAGTCTTACCTTTCACCGAGTGAAGACCGTTTTCAAATCGGACAACTGGTGTTTTTTTAATAATTTTTCGAACTTGGTGTTTTCTTCAAGTGCAAAATATTATTCTATTGATTAATTTCTCCCATCTACTTGATAATTAGAAGAATTTTAAGGTAAGTCTTATTTAAATTATTTACATTGTAATATGTAATTTGGCATTTGCTGTAAAATTCGGAATAAATTTTAATTTTTTTTCCTCAAATCTTGAACTTAAATTATTATGTTTCGAAATTACATTCTAGATTAGCTTTCCTTTTTATAATAATAATTGTTTAAAATAAACAGCATAAAAGGGCAGAAAATTAAAATCATCTGCCGTCTCAGGTAAGATGGTCAATAGCGTGACGGGGAATGTCTAGAGACGTCCGTGTTATGCGGGTTTGCTTTCAGAGTTAGTCACTGACAGGACTCTTCATATTGCCGGTAGCGTTCAATGTGTTAACGCGGAATCAGAACCATATTATCAAACACAACTCTTAAAAATTCCTTACCCCCATCGGGATTTGAGCTCGGGACCAGACCGAAAACTTTTGAAAGCAATCGCCTCGACAACTAAGCTACTAGACCGCTAATACAAGTATACGTATTAACAGGCTAATAATATCACCAGCCACTGCTAATCGGATAGTTACTTAACATCCCATCAGTATAATCAAATTCCATTGTTAACTGCCAGTACATAATATCGCTTGTTAGTTACTACACATAAAAACAATTTTAAGATAATCTAATTGCTGAATTTGTAAATGGTTTAAACAAAAAGAAAATCATACAAAATCATTCTCCGGTTTAGAGACTGAATAACTACTACCTTCCTCTCCCATATATATATATTTATATATATATATAATCTTAAATAGTGTGTTCACCACGACATGTTTATATCTTTCACAAAATTCTAACAATCTGCTTCCTCTCTCATTTCTTTCTTCTAAACCAAAGCTTCCTACGGTATTTTCTTCTTTTCCTTCTCCCACTTCCGCATTCCAATCACCCATGATTATTAAATTTTCCTCCCCCTTCACATGTTGGATTAATTCAATTTCAGTATATATTTCCTCTATTTCTTCATCATCTTCCTGTGACGTTGGCATGTACTTTTGTACTAACGTGGTTGGGGCGAAGTTAGTTTCAAACCTCATCAAAATAATCCTTTCAATAAACTGTTCACAATAACTCACCCGTTTCCCTATTCTCTCATTCATTACAAATTTTACACCAGTGACTCCTTTGACAGCTTGTGTGCTAATTATCCTGTATTACCCACATCAGGAATCCTGTGCATCCTTCCATTTAATCTCACTAATCCCACAATCTCCCTTTTTAAGTTTTCTAACCTACCTGCCCTATTCAGACTTCTAACATTCCACGCTCCGACTCGTAGAATGTGTCTATCCATTCTGATGACTTCTCCCTGTGCAGTCCCTACACGGAGACCAGATTGGGGGACTATTTTACCTCCGGAATATTTTACCCAGAAAGAAGCCATCATCCTATATGTAATTTGAGAGGATTACATAGCCTCGGCATACCCTTAGGGTCTTTAATGCAGTGGTTTTCCGTTGCCTTCTGCATCCCCATGCCGTCGATCATTTCTGATTTATCAACTTTTAGGGACCGTTTCCAACCCCAAGGGTAAGAGGGTACCCGAGACCATTTCCCGCTCTTCCGTCCTTCTTCCTGAAGCCGTTTACGAGCATTGAGCGACTCCTTATACCGTGAATCTCTCAGTCGCCAGAGCCTCGTCCATGCAAACAGGGTGCACCACGTGAAGGAGAGGTTGACATTTTGGCTGGAAGAAGCTATAATAGTCTCCCCCAAACCCTTACACTGACGCCATATTAGATCTATCGCATGTAACTGTCAGCCATTGAAACTTTGTAAATATGGATCTGAATCACGAAAATAAAGAAAAACGTAAGAACTAGAGAAGATTCAGTGTCGTGTTTATATCGCGATACATGTCACTAACATGTGATACAGTGAATGTATTATTTCGCATGTGATTGGAGCTTTGATTTTCTAACAACAATATTAGCGGAGTTTGTGGTTATGTCAAAATTCATCCTCGAACAGGATGAAAACGTTTCAGCTACAGCGTAAGGCGCGAGGAACTGCACTGAGCGTTATTTTAGATCAATTAAGAAATTAATGATGAAGGGAGTACTAAAGTTCAAGAAGCTGGATAAAAGAACTATTACCAGCAAATGGCAAATAGAAAATTTGAAGGATGAAAATACTGTTAAGCTATACCAACAGAGAACGGATAAAATAAATATAAATGAGACGGTAGGAAACGTGGAGGAAAGATGGACTCGCGTTAAGCAGGACCTGGCGGAGGCTGCTGATGAAATTTTAGTGAAAAAAGAATTTTGTACCAAGAAACGAATTAATTACCAAGGAAATACTTGAAATGATGGAAGAGAGAAGACTGCTAAAGGGATCAAGAGATGAAATGATAAGAAGAAATATAGTTCATTGACAAATGCTAATAACAAAGGAGCAAGAGTTGCAAGAGAAAATTACTGTAACAGTATCTGCTCCGAAATGAAGAAAAAATACGGAATGGCAATATGGAATAGCTAAGTTTCTTTGGTAAGCGATATAGCAAAGGTAATGCAATAAACGTTGCAAATGGTAACATCCTTAGCGACCATGGTGAAATTGTGAAAAGGTGGAAGCAGTACATAGAAAACCTGTACGAGCATACAAAATTAAATGAAAATAGGATTCTAGAAAGAGAGTATGAAGTGGAAGAAGAAAATAAAGGATACAGTATATTAAGAGAAGAATTTGAAATGGGACTAGGGAGATTAAAGAATAATAAGGCAACGGGTATAGATAATCTGAAAGCGGAACTCCTGAAAAAAAAGTGGTCCTGTAATGAAAGAAAGATTGTTCCAGCTAGTACATGATATTTACAAGGAAGGAAAAATACCCTCAGACTTTGAAAAAAATGTAATCATTCCCTTTCCAAAGAAGCTATGTGCTAAAAAAATGTGAGCAGTACCGAACAATAAGCTTAGTAGTTCATGCATCAAAAATTATCACCAATGTAGTACTACAACGAATGGAAAAACAAGTAGAAGCGTTTCTAACAGTAGACTAATTCCGTTTCAGGAAGAGGAGAGATACAAGGGAAGCAATTCTTGCACTGAGGCTAATATTAGAAAAGAGGATAGAAAAAGGCAAAAATACGTATTTTGGTTTCGTAGATATTGAAAAAGCATTTGATGATGTTAAATGTGGGAAGATGTTCGAGATCCTCAGAGAAATATGTATACAATACAGAGATAGGCGGCTAATATTGAATCGTTACAAAAATGAAACAGCTGTAATAAAAATTGGAAGTAAATAAGAGGAAGCAGCAATACGCAATGGAGTCAGACAAGGCTGTGCCCTGTCTCCCTTTCAATGCCTATATTCAAAACTCACTGGACAAGATCAGAGACGAAATTGATGTTGGGATAAAGATACAGGGGAAATTAGTCAATATGATTCAATTCGCAGATGACACTGTGATAGTAACAGAAAGTGAAAAGGATCTTAAGAAAATTTTGGAAAGATTGGAGGAAACAATGAGGAATGAGTACAATAGGAAAATTAATAAATTGAAGACGAAAGTAATGGTATGTGGTAAATATAAAAACTCTAAAATTAAAATTAATGGATAATCACTGGAGGAGGTACAAGAATTCTTCTACCTAGGAAGCAAAATCACAGAATATGGAAGAAGCAAGAATGATATAAAATGCAGGATTGCACAAGCAAAAATAGCGTTCAACAAAAAGAAACGAATTTTTACGACAAATAACATCAGCTGGACAGCGAGGAAAATATTAAAAGCTTTGTCTGGAATATTGCCCTGTATGGATGTGAAACCTGGATAGTTGGTACAGAAGAGAAAAGAAGATAAATTTCGTTTGAGCAATGGTGCTACAGAAGGATGTTAAAGATTAGCTGGAGGTACAAGATTACTAATGGGGAAATTTTTTGAACGGCATGAGAGTATAACTCAATATGGAAGAGTATAAAAACGGGGAGGACAATATTAATTGGACATACCTTAAGGCTTGAGAGCTTATTAAAACAATAATAATGGAGGGAGGGAATGTTAGAATGAAAGAGAGATATCGAGGAAGACAACATATAAAATACATCCAGCAGATAATTGAAGATGCTGGCTGCAGGAGATATGTAGAAATGAAGAGGAGGGCAGAGAGTAGAGCTGAATGGAAGACCGCCGCACATCAATCCCAGGAGTTACTACCGTAGAAGAAGAAGAAACTGCCAATAAATGACTTGCCAGAACACTCCATTCAACCGTAATTTTCGACGGTCTATGAGGCTAGTTGATAGATAAAGAAGAGCATTAATCTAATGCACTGGCGTCTGAATTAGGGATGGGCAAAATATATCGATGTATCGATATATCAATATTTTTTCTAAAAAATATCGATATTTATCGCCGATATTTTTATTTTCGATATATCGATACATCGATATTGTATTTAGTGTATCGATTTTAAGCACCAATTCGATATTTTTTCTACGAACAAAATTCAGTATCCAATTTAATCGTTACATATATACAGGATAAATATATATACATATCCAATCTTCTGAAAGTGTCTTAAAAAGTGAATTCGTCGAAATATAACAGCTTCATCAGCGGTTGCGAGGTTAAAAAAAGCTATTAAATTTTAACAACTTTCCGTTAACGTCATTTTATGTTAGCATTTAAGCGAATATTTATCTTGTAGTTGAAATATTATCTTTTCAACTGTTTTTTTTTCATTTACGAATAACAATTAATGGGTTGATGAACCACAAGTCATTATGAATGACTGTTAATTCATTTAAATGTCTACAATCTAGTCTACAGTCAAATCTCCTTAATCGCAAGGAATGCGTTCCATAAATTAGCCGCAAATACGAAAATCTCGAATACGGAAATCTTGAATACGGAAACCTTGAATACAGAATGTTAGTTTATATAGGATTATAGGGAATAAGTTCCAAGTATACAGAAAAATTTTGATTTAATGGAGTGATTATCGCACTTTGAACTTAATACACCAGTTCTGGGTTGCTTTAAAACCTCTATCCTAAAGTTAATTGTTATGCTGTTAAAATATGCATTAAGACATATAGCTTTCTCGTGAATTACATCCCCACTAAAGAATACTTTCTTGTGATTGTTGTCTTGGATTGATGGTAGTGAGAGCGGTTTTTTAGTTTTTTAATCACTGAGACACCAATAGTTTTTAATGATAGTAAGATCCTCTTCGATCGCCTCTTCCGTGTCAGGTTGTAGGCAATTACCATGGGTGATGTATATCCCTCCAAGGAAAGTCCTAGGAAGATGAACTGGGGTGGTTTCCCGTTTCACCGAACGTGTGGTGTAATGGTTAGCTTTCTGGCCTCGCATTCGGGAGAGGGTGGGTCGAATCCCCGTCCGGGCATCCAGATTTGGGTTTTCCATGGTTTCCCAAATCACTCCAGGCAAATGCCGGGATGCTTCCTTCAAAAGGCCATGGCCGAATCCTTCCCATTCCT
>JARYHS010011408.1:215797889-215834745 GCA_031002005.1 Vandiemenella viatica | reverse complement strand
ATCCAAGTCAAGAAGCAAACGGCCGGAGCACCAAGAAGAATCCCCACAGGAAGAAATCATCATTATCACTGTTGATCAATGCTTCAGGTGCAGGGATTCTGGCATCGATCGAAGGATTGCCGGAACCAAGTTCGGTGCGTTCGCTGCGGGGAAAATCACAGCGTGTTGGTGTGCACCAGACCGCGCGCGAAGAGACACCAACTTGCGCTAACTGCGCCGCGGAGCACGCGGCCAGCTATGGGGGCTGCCCAATGAGGAGGAAGCTGCAAGTGGCCGTCAACAGGAGCCACCCCCACACCAGCACAGAGAAGATCACAACGCCACCAAGATCGACGAAGGATAAGACCACCCACGGCCACCTGACCAATCATAACCACCTGACCAGACACGATGAGCATCTATAGAACAACCGTTGTCAGTGCCAGCCACAAGAAAATCAACTAGGGATGGTCGTACAACTGCTCACGCTCATCCCCATCAGGTGATAAGAATAATGAAGGGTTTCCCTCTAAGGTCATTATGTAATGGCCAAAGCCAGGTTTTTCCCTAACGTGTGTATTATGTTCCCAAAACCAACCAGTATGATACAGTAGATAAAGCTACAGAGAGTAGCGGGGCTACATAACGCCGTTGAGGCAGCGAAAAAAAAAATGCACACGCATTGGTTTGCTATTATTCCAAAAACCTGTTAAATACTAGTTTCTTAACACATTAATTTTATTTTTTACGTTTCCGACAGTACAGCCTTCTATCATAGCACTAATTAATTTTGCGTAAGTGTTCAGTTTTTTATTCTTAATCTTATACTCTTACATGTTTCTGACTACAACATTTCCTTCTTTTCATACTCAGAAATAAAGATTTTCGTAGATTCGGCAGTCATAACCAACTTTGGTAAAGTTCCTTGCGCCATTTTCTTTGTTTACGTTTGCAGAGTGGTGAAACCTTGTATAAAAGGTAATGCCATCGTCTTACATTTTATACAAGAAATCTTTTATAAAATATGCCCCATTACACTGTAAAATATTTTATAAAATATCTTTTATCAAAGTTCTTTGACAAAGATCTGTTACAGTGTAATGCTGGCAGCCATGTTGGGTGGTCAGTCGTCGGCCTATGTCTCCTGCGTGTCGGGTGTAGCTGTGTTGCGGTGAACGGTGCCCCTTGCCGCCGGTATGCACCAGCCTCTTGCGCTCATAATAGATTCTCCATGTAAGTGAAGACTAGACGACCCATGCGAAAATTTCGCGAATACAATGAAGAGTAAGGTTGGGAGTTTGTAACAGGGTGAAAGAAGAACCGCCTCATTTGTCTCAATTGTTTGTTTAGTGTAATAGGTTCATAACAAAAGTTGACGCCATTGAAGCAGTTTATTAATCTCTTCGTGATATGTGCAACTGCTATCTAGTGGCTTGGTTCTGAACCGTCTCATACGCACGACAGTCACAGTTACTGTATTACTTTTTCCCTTTAATTCCAAAAAATTTTGTTCTTAATTTATATTGCCCGAGTGGAGATCTCAATCTTTTAAATGATATCGCGTTTATCGAATTAGGGTAGGTGTCAATGGAGATAAATGGCTTGTAACATAAAAACACGCTATGGGAATAATGATACTATTGTCCTTAAAGGGTCTAAATGCGAAAAATATCCTTTCTTAAGATATGATGTGACCAAAGCGGAGACCTTAGTTTTTAATATGATGGCTCATTTACCTATTTCGGCTAGATATCAAGGGAGATAAATAGTTCGTGACATAAACAAACGTTACGGAAATAATAATTTTGCCCTTTAAGGGTCGAATTAAAAAAAAAAAAAATCCTTTCTCAAAATATGATTTGATCAAAACGGACACCTTACTCTCTAAAATAATACGCCATTTCCCGATTTCGGGTACATATCAAGGAACATAAATAGTTCGTGACAAACAAACGTTATGGAAATAATGATAATTGTCGAATTCCGAAAAATTCCTTTCTTAACATATGATGTGACCACAGCGGAAACCTTAATCCTTAAAATGATACCTCATTTATGTATATCTGTTAGGTATCAAGGGAAATAAATGGCTCGTGACACAAAAACGCGTTATAGACATATTGATACTTTTGCCCTTCAAGGGTCGAATTCCAAAAAATTCCTTTTTAAAATATGATTTCAAAAGCGGAGGCCTTAATCTCTAAAATAATACATTGTTTCTCGATTTCGGTTAGACACCAAGGGAGATAAACAGCTCTTGGCAAAAAGTAAGTTATTGAAATAATGGTAATTTTGCCCTTTATGGGTTGAATTCCGAAAAATTCTTTTCTGAAATATGATGTGACCACGGCAGAGACCTTAATATTTAAAATGATACCTCATTTATCTATATCGGTTGGATATCAAGGGAGATAAATGTATCGTGAGACAAAAACGCATTGCAGAAATATTGATACTTTTGCCTTTAAGGGTCGAATTCAGAAAAATTCCTGCAGTTACATATGATGTCAACAAAGCAGAGATCTTAATCTTTAATCTGGTACTTCATTTAACCATTTCAGTTAGGTATCCAGGGATATAAATGGCTCGTGATACAAAAAACGCATTTTAGAAGTATAGACATTTTTCAGATCGAATTCCGAAAAATTCCTTTCTTAAAATATAATGTGACCAAAGTTTTAAGATAATGCCTCATTCATAGATTTCGGTTAAGTATGAAGGAAGATAATGGCTTGTGACAAGAAAAGACCTTATAGAAATCTATACTAATATTATAAAGCTGAAGAGTTTGTTTGTTTGTTTGTTTGTTTGTTTGTTTGAACGCGCTAATCTCAGGAACTACTGGTTCGAATTGAAAAATTCTTTTTGTGTTGAATAGACCATTTATCGAGGAAGGCTTTAAGCTATATAACATCACGCTGCGACTAATAGGAGCGAAGAAACAATGGAAAATGTGGAAAAAACGGGGAAAATTATTCATCTTTGAGGGCTTCTGTTGCGTGCGCTACGAAAACGGTTCATTCGAATTGAAAAATTCTTTTTGTGTTGAATAGACCATTTATCGAGGAAGGCTTTAAGCTATATAACATCACGCTGCGACTAATAGGAGCGAAGAAACAATGGAAAATGTGGAAAAAACGGGGAAAATTATTCATCTTTGAGGGCTTCTGTTGCGTGCGCTGCGAAAACGGTTCATTCGAATTGAAAAATTCTTTTTGTGTTGAATAGACCATTTATCGAGGAAGGCTTTAAGCTATATAACATCACGCTGCGACTAATAGGAGCGAAGAAACAATGGAAAATGTGGAAAAAACGGGGAAAATTATTCATCTTTGAGGGCTTCTGTTGCGTGCGCTGCGAAAACGGTTCATTCGAATTGAAAAATTCTTTTTGTGTTGAGTAGACCATTTATCTAGGAAGGCTTTAAGCTATATAACATCACGCTGCGACTAATAGGAGCGAAGAAACAATGGAAAATGTGGAAAAAACGTGGAAAATTATTCATCTTTGAGGGCTTCTGTTGCGTGCGCTGCGAAAACGGTTCAAGATACCAAAAAATATGTATGAAAGGATTATTCCTCTTGAAATGATCTAAAAAAATGTCCGCGACAGTATATGTCTATCTTTTGAGATTAACTCACTAGAACCGTTTTTATGGTAATCAAATTTGGTCGAAATTAATGCATTATTACCAATTATTTGTTAGAGTTCTATCAACATAATAATATTAATCTTTATCCAAATAAATGTGTTGTTGATTAAGAGTATTTAATTGTGAACAAAATTGTCTTTGGCATCACTTAATTTCAATGAACATCTTAGAAGATATTACGCGCGGTCGGCTCCCTTCTGAACGGTTGTATGCAGCGAATGCGTAATGAGAATCAAGATATGACATTAACATACAATAATGATATATACAATGATGGACTAATCATAATTGAAGATAAAATTCATGAGATTTGCGATAAATCACTAACCGATTTTGGGCTAACCTGTATCAAAAAGGATTAATTCACTTAATCATCTGGATCCGTTAGAAGTAGCGTTGCGAAAACCGTATGATCTAAATGAATTAAATGAGTATATTACTCAAAATGAACCAAAATTAGTTAATGACCAGGTGACCGCGTATAATTGTGTTATGCGAAGTGTTCGTTTTAATGAAGGAAAAGTATTTTTTTTGGATGCTCCCGGTGGAACCGACAAGACCTTTATTACTAATCTTATATTAGCAAAAGTAAGGTCTCAGGGAAAGCTAGCTTTGGCAGTAGCGTCGTCAGGTATCGCTGCAACTTTATTAGCAGGTGGACGCACAGATCATTCCACTTTTAAACTGCCCCTAACTGTTTCTTTACAGAAAGATAGCGTGTGCTCTATACGTAAAAATGGTCCTTTGGGAAAAGTTTTACAAGATGTCAGTTTAATAATCTGGGACGAATGTACCATGATCCATAGAGCTCATGTGGAGGCTCTAGATAGGACTCTTAGAGATATTAGAAGCTGTGATAAAATCATGGGTGGGATTACTGTTATGTTTGCTGGGGACTTTCGACAAACTTTACCAGTAATAGTAAGGGGAACTAGAGCAGACATTGTAAAGTCTTGCCTTAAAAGTTCCCCATTATGGAAGTTTGTTAACATTTTAAAATTAACTACAAATATGAGAGCACATTTGGGAAGAGGTAGTATAACTTTTCCTTCAAAGTTACTTTTAATAGGAGACTGGAAAGTACCTCATTTTGAAAATAAAATTGAAATTGATCGCGATTTAGGAGAAAGAGTAAGTAACATTGAGGACTTAATATCGAAAGTTTACCCTGAAATCAGCGAAATAGAAAATAAAGATCATCAATGGATGTGTCAAAGGGCAATATTGGCGGCGAGAAACAGTAGCGTGGACGAAATTAATGACCTAATTTTAAGTAAACTTCCAGGAGACATAGTTACCTACACATCTATTGATAACGTAATGGATCAAGAAGATGCGGTACATTACCCACAAGAGTTTCTTAATTCTTTGAACCCAAGTGGCCTTCCCCCATATTCCCTCAAGTTAAAAATAGGTGCCCCAATAATTTTACTTAGAAATCTCAAACCACCAAATTTATCTAACGGAACCCGACTTCAAATTAAATTTCTACGCAATAACGTGATCGTTGCAATAGTTTTGACTGGTCCAGCAGTTGGTCAAACAGTGCTTATACCTCGCATCCCAATGATTCCAAATGATTTACCTTTTAATTTTAAAAGAATTCAATTTCCCGTTAAGCTATCTTTCGCCGTTGCAATTAATAAATCACAGGGGCAAACATTTAAACACGTAGGAATCGATTTACGTCAAGACTGCTTTTCACACGGCCAACTATATGTCGCGTTGTCAAGATCGGGTTGCGGAGAAAACCAATATGTTCTTCTGCCACAAGAAAATAAAACTAAAAATATAATTTACGCAGAAGTACTTTAAAATAATTATGTTCTTTTAAAAACTTAAAAACTAAACTTGCAAAAAATTGTCTAAAATAATAACAGAAATTGAGGCGGACAAAGTCGTGGGTAACTGCTATAATTTATAAAGCTGAGGAGGTTGTTTGCAAAAATAAATATGATGCCCAAAATAACTATTCCACGCGGACGAAGTCGCGGGCACAGCTAGTAATATATATGATTGGTAGCGCATGCGTCCGAACATCTGACCCGGCTGGGGCAGCACGACAGTTTGAGCGCCGGCGGTATTCCGGCTACTGCTTCAAAATTGTGCGCTACGACGGTACTCTGTGAAGCTTGCCCAAGTGTGGGGGTACCTGTGCTCATCAATGACGCTTTGCGCTGACGGTAGGACGCGATGGAACGCGTACTTTGAGCGTGCCCCGTGTGTCGTTCAATGGCTACGGCTTCCGCCTCTGTATATATAGGGGCGTCGGTGGGCAGGGCGCTCGCGAGACTATAGTGCGTTCAGTTAAAAAAGGCGGCTCAAGGTTAGTCTGTTCTATTCCCACTCCACTGCCCTAACCCCTACATGCGAAAGGGAAATTTAGCACCGCCCGCCTGGACACAGCGATCAGCACGGAGAGGCAGGGAGGGAAGGGTGGTGACGCGGGGAGCGGGGCAAGGGGAACATGACCTTCAGTCGCCAGTTTGGAGTGAACAGGGTATAACATATCTTTCAGCTATATGGTCAGGTTTTGGAGGGTCTTCGGCCTGGTTCTAGGCGAGCGTCGCTCCCCGTGGGCATCCTTAACTTGTGACGAAGCGCTCCTCGGCTCACTATTCCGACTTTAATGGCCGCTAATTCTTCAAATGGTCTAGTTTCGTGGTGGAGGTGATTTATGAATGTGAACTTGGGTGTCCCAATTGATCAGCATCTTATATCCTCGGACAGCTGTTATCAGTATGAAAGGGAAGTACGCGAAGGACCGTGAAGATTGTGTGTTGCCTAAACGCATAATACTTATCGCCCAGCGTCTTAGAATATAAATTATCTTATTGCAGGCAAGCAACGACGTGTAAAAGTATAGACGATGTAGATTTTGAAAAGTAACGCAATTTTCCACGGATTCCATCTGCGCGGTAACGATAGTGTTACTACACTTAACTATGTTTTTTTTTTTAACCTATTCCGTGTAAAGCTGCAAATAAACGAGGAAGAAAAACTTCTAAGGCAGCGCGATTGGTGGATACGGCAGCCCCGGGTGCGAGGATGCCTACCAGAAGCTGGACAGCGGAGATGTGAAAGGGATGATTCTGTTTTGAATGTAAACACGAGCGTATCTACTTGAATGACCGCCGCGGTCAGTCGTGGATTTACCATCCGAAACCTCTCAACATCAAGAAGCAATGTTGTCCGCAGTGAACATACTTCGTAAAGAGCCAAAGAACGGTACGACGAGTTTGCAGCTTGTCAAAGGTTCGAAAATTACCTCTGAGTAATTACTCTGACTAGCTAAAGACTTGTTAAATGAGCCAGTTAAACAAGTTCTGAGAGACTTTTTTTTTTGCTTCGGATTTACGCCTCGTCGACAGCGAGGTAATTACAGGCGGGATGGGATTGGGGCAAGGAACGGGAAGGAATTCGGCCATGTCCTTTTTGAAGGAAGCATCCCGGCATTCACCTGATTTTGGGAAACCATGGAAAACCCAAGTCTGGATGCCCGGACGGAGATTCGATCCCGCGTCCTCCCGAATGCGAGGACAGAACGTTAACCGTTCACCCACCACGCTCGGTCTGTGAGACTTGCATCAAATCTTATCATAGCAAAATTAATGGTTTGTCAAATAAATTCGTTAGGCTACTTGTGAATCCATTTTTGTCCTATGTAAACCATTGAGATATGTCGTGCGGAGATCAATATTAATAAATAGGGTTCTGATCTTAATAATAAAAAATGTAGAGAAATATGCATGCAAATATGACCTTAAAAAAGCATAAATATGATTCAAAAATAACAAAATATGACCAAAACATTTAAATCTACTTTTACACCAAAACATGCTCAATTATACATAAATGATATTATCTAGTACTGTCTAGTACTGTCTAGTAGACAACATAATTTGCTTCCGTCCACTCACTGCACCATTGTGAAATTAAATTTTAAATCGTTTAGTTAATTTCACATAATTTACAGAAACGAACTCTTATCTGTACTAAAATACTCCTCTCCATATTACTTTACGTAACTTCATAATTTCGCACTTTCGGAAAATTTTGTTTCCGGCATGGCGGTACTCACTGATCCAATGCAGATTTAATGATGACTGAAGATTATTTTCAAAAGAATGGGTGACAATGGAACATTGACGCGGACCGACACAGGCATGCTGCTGCTGCATTGTCGAGATTCAAAGGCGGGCAGAACATTAACGTCCACTGATGAAATCTGACCAATTCAGTAACAATTTTTATTTTTACTTCAAACGTATAATAGTACTACAGTTCTGTGAATAATTATCTTAATTTCTTCTCATCAGTAACTTCTAGTGAATTACCGGTACTATTAAAAAATTACCACATTTTTCCTTAAAATATGACGATATGACCATAAATTTGATCATAATATGACTAAAACTGGGAAAATGGCCTGAATATGCATTTATATGCTACATAAAATACATTTAAATACCGTCATAAACGTTTAATCAGTGATTAATTCAGCATTATAGCTCAAAAAGAAGGCAGGAAAAATATGTCATTAAGATCCGAACCCTATTAATAACATTTGTTGATAAGGGTGTCAGGGATTAGAACAAATTACCAAATGAATAGATGTATAATTTACCAAAAACGCTTAAGGAATTTAAAATTTGTAAATCGGAAAATTAAATGCGAGAGGAATTTAACACTCGGATTATAAAATTTAAATAGGCGTAATTAGATGACAAGGGACCGTGCACAAACTACGTGGCTCGGTCCGGGGGGGGGGGGGGTTGGCTGGAAGGCTACGTTGGGCTACGTGGGGGGAGGGGGGGTTCCGAGCCAGGCCACGTAGCTTTCTTTTCACAACATTTTTCACAGTTAAAATGAGGAACTGAACTCACAACAGCTTGTGAATATTTATTTCCCTCAGTTAATTATCTCCGTATGTAGTTTAGAATAGTCTGACAAGAGAAAACAGTACAAAATGTCTTCTGGAATCAAAAGGAAAAAAAGCTACGTGCTACGTGGGGGAGGGGGGGGGGGTAGAGGCAAAAGCCACGTAGGGCTACGTGGGGGGGAGGGGGGGTTCACAGGAGTCCAAAATGGAGCTACGTGGTTTGTGCACGCTCCCCAAGGGGAATTGCCACCGGAGCGTTAGCTGTATCGCAGTTAAAATTAATAATAATAATAATAACTTTTAATGTGTTAGAGCAATCTAGAGTAATTTTGCATGCCGGAAAAATACAGTGTGCCTATCTACCATGTAATTTCGTTAGCTCACTCATTCACTCACCTCGATAACTATTGGCTGTAGAACGGTGTCACGTGTCAGCCTTTGCTCGCAAAACAGCAACCAAAGATGCAATTAGAAGAAATTCGTTCACAATTGAATAGCTAAGCAACTGCTATCAAATTAATTGCCACAATACAGTCATTAAGTTTGCTTTTCGTAGCGTTTCACTTAAAAGAATATTGATAAATTTTGCGGCTGAAAAAAGGCATTTTTTTTGGGCTTGAAAACTCGTTGAGGTCACAAAATCCGGGTCAGGAAGAGGGCAAAGAACGGGAAGAATTTCGGTCATGGAACCATCTCGTCATTCGTCTGAAGCGGTTTAGTGAAACCATGAAAAACCGAAATCTGGATGACATAAAAGGCATTTGATCCCTTGTCCTCCAAAATACAGGGCCCAAGCATTACTGCAGATCCAGCAGGCTTAATGGGAACAAGGATGAGAAAGAATTTGGCAATGGCATTTGGAAACAACCCCCCCCCCCCTTATTCGGGTCCAGTGACGCCGGAAAACTTTGGAAAACAAATCTAGAACCCCAATTAATGATGTAATCCCGTCTTTAAGTGTTGACCAATCTGGCACCATTAATTCAAATAAATCACAGAAAGTTGAGCTCTATGGTACTTTCTATTTGGTGGATCGTAAGTTCTGCGTACCCTGAAGAAACATGACAGCCACATTCGTATACATAATCCGCCAGTATTGCCTAATGAAAAGAGAAATTAATAGAAATATGAAGAGAATAAGTAAAGCAATATTGTTATGTGGAGTAGAAAATGCAGATGAACAAAGATTGAGAACCGTATAAAAGTTTTTAATGAGCAGCCGTGATGATTGCAAAGATAAAACGAAGGGCGTATTTGGATTTGGATATTGCTAACGAAACACGAGAACTTTAACATAGCAACCATCTTACACTATGTAAGACACGAAGGAAAGAACAAGACAGATCTTCAGAGACGTAAAAACAGGAGGGTCAAAATATCTTGGAATTAGAGATTGCGAGAGTTCCAAGCCTGCTATAGAAATACCGCAAAAAACTATAACTTAAGCATTACCACAGTGCACGAAAGAAAACATCAAATAAGAGATATTATATTTCCCTAGTCCCAAGCCTCAGCTCAACAATCAGAGAACTAATCCAAAGAATAGATTCATAAAATTTTGGGGATGAAGGTAAACAAAACTGAAAAACCTATTTAAAAAAAAAGAAAGAAAGAATGAAAGAAATAACTATGCGAAGTTGATCAAGTGGAGACGAAAAAAGAAGCCAGCCGTGGAATAACTAACACTTTCCGACATTGATATTCTCCAACATCACAATTACATATAAAAATATAAGGCTCCAACATTAGCGAAGCAGTCCAATTAAAGTTTAAATGCTAGTGCCATTACCAAAATTAAATTAGCTTCCTCCGGATAACTAAATTTCTGTTGACGGTTCGGTCCGTTCCCGCCATCTATACGGGGGTGTATTAACTGCGGGGTGACAGCAGCGCCGCGCCGTGCCACGGTGCTGAAGTGGCATTGACAGAGAAGCCGTCAGATGGCAGTTGCGATGCCCCAATGGAAAGGGTTGACCGCTTGTTTCGTCCACGGAGCTGATTACGTCTCCAGGTTTAATGAAGACAACGCGAGTCTTGTGTGTCACTCCAGGCCACAGCAATTACTTGACGTGCGCTTTAGAAGAGCTAACTACCACGGGGCCGTCTCATCAACGAGAACAAAACGACGAGCTTCCATTGTACTCCACGAGCAAGGAGCACCAACACGATGCATTTGCAGCCCTACTTCCCGTACAACGCTCCCGTGTTCTACATTGAAACAATAAATTTATTCTGACAAAATATAACACATATCTTGCAAACTTACTTTTCTGTGATTGACTGCTCCTCTTAGTTTGTAAAGCTTGTAAATGATATTTCATATGTCTACGTCAGCTTGGAGTTATATGTATAAGTATCCATTCTTATAAAACGCAAGTCTTGGTCACAACGTACCGATGTCTGTCTCGCTGACGTCACGCTTCCCGCCTCCGCTGTCCAACTGACAACGAGCAGAGACTACATTGTAGAGGTTAAGAACGTTAGTTAATAACATTTCTATTTAGTTCAAAATCAGCAAAGAAATGAAGTATCAGAACCCTGAAAGAAAAGTATGTATTTCGTTTAAATTGACATATTAATCAATAGATGCTTATAATTACGTAATATTCGTTTGATGTATTGAAGTAATCGTTATATTCTTTGACTGTAGATATGTAAGATAAAAGCTTTAATTTTCGAACAGCAATGTTAGCGAAAGTTTTGATTAGATTGTTATTTAGCCTGGGTCAGAATTAAAACTGGCATTTGTCGCTACAGCAGAGGGCATCAGTAATTTAGTTTCTTATATATATATATATATATATATATATATATATATATATATATATATATATATATATATATAACTGTTTTCATGGGTGTCGCATTATTTAAATTACTGTATTACTTCGTTTGAACGAAAATAGTTGCACACTGATCGTGATCTGTGCAGCCTAGACTACAATTAAAACTAACATTAGGTCTACGTAGAATGGCATATTGCAAGTTTTTAAGATTCATTTTTTTATTCCCTTTGCTTTCACCGAGCAATATTACTGAAGCCATTATTTCAGTAACATACAGTATAACTGTGTCAGCAAATCAAACGTTATGATATCGATTTGAATCACGGATAACATAAAAGAAAGATATAAAAACCGGTGAAGATCTTGGACCATGTTTATATAGCTATGCATTATTGCCACTGACTAGCGGTTCATGCATGTATTAATTCGCGTGTGATTGAAGCATTTATTTTCTAGCGGCAACTTTAGCATAGTTTGTGGTTAGGTTAAAATGCAGCCTAGACCAGGATGATAACTGAAACCTTTTGCTACAGCCAAGGCATGAGGAATTACATTGAGCTTCGTAACAATTTTTTTTAGCTGAGCAACTACGACGACATAATTTGCCAGAACATTCCAATCAACCCGTCATTTTTGATGGGCTATGAGGCTAGTAGTATTATAATTTATTACAAACTTTACGAATATTAGATACTAATTGCATTTTGGTGGAGTCTTTGGTAGCAAGAAGATAACCCGGCGCCACG
Organism: Vandiemenella viatica; assembly: GCA_031002005.1. NCBI lineage: Eukaryota > Metazoa > Arthropoda > Insecta > Orthoptera > Morabidae > Vandiemenella > Vandiemenella viatica. Next base: position 215,822,700 of record JARYHS010011408.1, on the reverse strand, counting down.
GAGAAACCAAAGAAGATGGTTGTAGTCGGATGAATTATGACGACAAGAATGGTTAAAGATAGACAGATTCTGATGAGTATAATAATAATAGATAAAATTGCAATGGAGCGCCCGCTCCGGTGGCAATCTCCCTATACACCCTGGGGGTTCACAGAAGGCCAAAATGGAGCTGCATGGTTTATGAACCCTCCTTTAGAGCCGGTGTGCTCATCACTGTCAGTGAACTTTGTGCCATGATGGTTTTCCACTATAGACTCTTCGATTTTCGGATCGAATTGCGCATTTTTCTTTTTTTTTTTTTTTTTTTTTTTTTACATTTCTTTCGGTTGGTAGTCAACATCTATCCAATAAACCAGTTGAGTGGGTATGACAAAAGTCATTTTAAAGGAATATTATTCACTTTAATATTTAACCACTTCTTTTTGACTCGTTCTCTGCCTGGCGACCCCGAGAATTCAATAAATGAACTTTCCGATCTGGTTCTACAAAAATAAGTATTAACCTAAGTGTGATAAGACGGGCAGTAATCTCTCAATGCAGTTTTTAACGAGTAGTCTTACACTTGTGTCAGACTCTTCCCTATAAAGGATTAGGTTCAGTATTAACCAAGACAGAGTGTGGATGCCCTGCAAAAGGGAAAATCTGCCACTAGGTTACAAACGACAAGCTTGATTTACTGAATTATTTATCTGAACAGATTCATCCAGAAAGTTGTACATTTAGATTTGCTAAACAGCTATGGCGATCAAATACGAAAAATATTCTTCCTCGTTGCGTCAGAGACTAATCAGTTATAAACACTGAATAATTTACTTAAGATCAAGTTTGTCAACAGCAGATAGAGTATTTAATAACAATAAAAACATGGTTGGCACTTGGCCTTAGATTAGAAGCAGTTATTAGGCTTTAACTTCTAGCTCCTATCAAAACGACCCAGAAGATAATTCTCCGTTATACGATACTGTGTTTTTTATGATGAATTGATCAAAAGTAAATTGCCTCGTTTGTTATTATTGGCGAATTCTCCCAATAAATCAAAGACGTTAAGCAAATTACCCGATTAAGTTATCTTTAAGTTCTTGTTGTTGTTCCAATAGGCTTTCATTCATTCCGAGAAAGCTTGTTTGCGTTCTTCCAACCACTTTGGTCTGTATTGTTTTGGTTTTGGTTGCTCAGTTATAACTTCCCATTAGTCTACTTTGTGTCTGAAGGTATCTCTTTCTAAGATGTCTGTTGCTCCTTTTGCACTTTAAGATCCTTCCGAATTTCATTCAGCCAAGGTGTTGGATTTTTAAGTGAAGTTACATAATCTATTATCTATTTTGTCAATCGATTTCCTGGTAACCTCTTAAGGTGACCAAATAATTTCATTCGCTTTTTCTTGATGTCAATTCCGATGTCTGAAAACTTTTGTTTTTATTGATTGTAGTCTGTAAACATCTTTAGTGAGTCTTGCTCCTAGAATTTTTCTAATGATTTTCTTCTCTACTTTTTTTATTTCTTCAAGGTCATGTTTTCTGTTAAATGTTAACGTTTCACTTACATAGAGAACTGTTGGTTTTATGACTGTGTTGTGGTGCCGAATTTTGATCTGTCTTCATATAGATTTTTTGCTGTAGAGATTTTGCACTAACCGAGATTTTCTAAAGGCCTGTCGGTTCGATGAATACTCCGAAGTATGGGACCGTGTTGATTTTACCGTATTTTGTTCTCAAACTTGGTATTTCTGTCTTTGAACATATGAATTCAGTTTTCTCGAAAGAGATTTGTAACCCTACTTTTTCTGGAAATTCTTTGATTGTCTCAAGCTGTTTGACGGCAGTCTCTTCATCTTCTCCTAGTATCGCCAAATCATCCGCAAAAGCGAGGTATGATATGTAGAGGTTGTTTTTGGGAAAGCCAAGTGAGATTGGATTCCAACACTTACATTTCTTGAGTTCTTTCTCCCATTCTTCCATAACTTCTTGAACAGAAGAGGAGAGAGCCCGTCGCCTTGCCTCACACCTGTTTGAATGTCAAAGGGTTCTGAAATTTCTCCCATGCATTTTACTTTAGATCTAGTGCCAATTAGTGCTTGTTTTACGAGTTCTCGTGTTTTTGGATCTAATCCCCTTTCTTCTAAAATTTGGAATAGTGAAGGCCTGTCTATTGAGTCTTATGCCTTTTTGAAATCCACAAATGTGCATACTATGGGTTTTTGTCTGAGGGCTCGCATTTTGATTATGGTTTTAAGGTTGAAAATTTGTTCGGGGCACGACCTGTTTGGTCTGAATCCTGCTTGATATTCTGCTAATTCAGGTTCTAACTGCTCTTGTATTCTCTTCAAAATACAGGCTGAAAGAATTTTGTGACTGGTAGGCGGGAGATCCTTCTATAGTTGTTTACATCTGATTTGTTACCTTTTTGATGTAGTGGATGGATGGGAGCATCTCGGATTTTGCAGTTTGCCAAATGTATCATCATCATCATCATCATCATCATCATCTCATAATATCATAATATCATTATTATATAGTAACAGCTAATTAAGGAGATACACAACATAACGAACAGTACAGTCAACAGACCATGACGCTACGGCAATAGTAATACCCTACCATGAAAGCACTACAACCGTCACAACGTCTTAACTTACATCAGTAGGTTTCCTGTCAAAATAATAAACAAGTTGGATTGCTAAAACTGAACCCTGGAAAGATATTGGTAAAAGAATTAGGATTAGTGCATAGAAGGAAAAAGATAACACATGCTGGCACTCGATTTCAGGCATAAGGGAGTGGAAAGATATTCTTTCGTTGTTTAGGAAATCAGAGATTGAAATAAATTACCAAGGAAAGGTATTAATAATTTACCAAAAACGATGATAGAATTTAAAACTAAAATTTGTGAATGGTAAAAGCCGGCGGATTACTCTTTAAGATAAAAAAAAATGAACGGAGCAATAATAGGCGTATAGTGAAGATTGCCACCGGGTTGTGGGCTCCAACCCAATTAAATAGCATCAGCGCGTTATGTTACACGTGTTCTTCACACTGGGGATCATGCACAAACTACGTGGCTTGGTCTAGGGGGGGGGGAGGGGTTTGCTGGAAGGCTACGCTGGGCTACGTATGGGGAGGGGGGGTTCCGAGCCAGGCCACGTAGCTTTCCTTTCATAACATTTTTCACAGTTAAAATGAGGAACAGAAACCACAACAGCATGTGAATACTTATTTCCCACAGTTAATTATGTATTTACTATAGTCTAAAAAAAAGAGAAAACAGCACAAAATATCTTCTGAAATCAAAAGGGAAACAAGCTACGTGGTACGTGGGGGGAGGGGGGGGTAGAGGCAAAAGCTACGTAGGGCTACGTCGGGGGAGGGGGGGGGGGGCTCACAGGAGGGCAAAATGGAGCTACGTGGTTTATGCACGCTCCCCTGACAGAGTGAAGGAAAACAGCACTTCATCCTTTGTTCATTGCAATGGCAACCATTATGCTCCTCATTGTGCTTTAATATGGCTGTTGTGCAAAGTATAAACACCATGAAAATATTCAGAGCATCATGCAAACTGTATGAAGATATACCAGAGGCGGTTACAGCAACAGAAGGACCCAGTGTGAGTAAGTTGTCTGTATAACAGGATATAATTATTTCTGCCAAAAAACATTACTTTCACAATGTGATAACTAGGGTTCGGGTCTTTCTGACAAATCATTTTTTCCTGTCTTCTTTTTGAGCTTTAATGTTGAATTAAACACTGATTAATCGTTTCTTATTGTATTTGAATGTATTTTATATAGCATAAAAATGCATATTCACGTCATTTTTTAAATTTTGGCCATATTATGATCATATTTATGGTAAGGTGACCAGACGTCCCGCTTTTGGCGGGACAGTCCCGATTTTTAACAGTTTGTCCCGCGTCCTGCGGCGTTTTAAAAACGTCCCGATTTTTGGAAAGAATGCATGACAAGCTAGGGAACGGCGGGAGAACGGGAAGTGAATATACGGCTTTCTTCGGCTATGTGGCTATTTTGTCAATATATGGGTTTTATATTATTTCTGTTAATTCTATAATCTTAACCTTCTATAAAAAGAAATAATTGTTGAAAACTGATTATCGGGATGTGATTATCAAGGACTGCTTATCAAAGGTCGCATTGTCGATCAGTTGTTAACATTCTACCACCATTGTTTAGACTTAATGAACAATGGCATGTTTCAACACTGACAACGCCGAAAACCAGAGACAACAGAGAAAACATTTTGTAACTGCCTCTCTGACACATCGTGCTGGGTCCTAGTGCTAGTTAAATAAGTGACATCAACAAATCAGCTGTTCAGATAATTTACGTAATTAATTTATTTCATAAATGTTCTTGAATTTAGCAGACAGTACTTATGTTATTTTTACTGTATTTTATAGAGGCGTCTAAAAGTCTAGAGCCGGCCTTGAAAGTGACACTTACGACTTACATTACGGCAAATTCAGAATTTAATTGGAATGATGTGCAAAAATCATTCCATGATATTACTCAAAATTTTCCATATAGTAATTTTTCCGAAAATGATCATTTTAATAAAGTATCATTATTAAAAAAAAATATTGACAAGGAAAAGGTTAAATTTTGGTCTTCAGCAAAAGTCAGAATAGAGAACAAATGGTTAGAAATATTTCATTATTTTGAAACAAACTATGTTCCATACAATACTGCACTAAAAATTGTATAATACGCGCTGTCCTTACTAGGAACTAATGCTGCGACTGAACGCGTTTTTTCTGAGGTAAATAAAGTGAGGACATCAGAAAAATCACAATTACGTGCGGAGACTTTAAAGGCCATATAGTGAAATATAATTAACAAAGTCTTGTGAAAAATTTCACAAGCTTTTAAGCAATGACAGCAGTCCACTGAAAAAAATTCACTCAAATGATAAATTGCCAAAGAATAAAATACTATACATAATTTTTAATGTATTATATTTGTAAATTGTTCTTATGTTGAAATTAAAAAATATGTATATTACAATAGTATTTTTGCGTTATATAAAAAATTTTGTTGCTTCACATAGACCAACGTTTTAATCACGAACACCTCTCCCCCACACCGCCTCCCCCCCCCCTCCCCACCGTCAATGGTGTCTCGCTTTACCAAATGTAAAATCTGGTCACTTTAATTTATGGTCATAAATCATATTTTGAGGAAACTCTAGCAATTTTTTTTAATAGGGACTGTGCACAAACTCGTGACTCGGTCCAGGAGAAGGGGGGGGAGGGATGAGGGGGTTGGCTGAAAGGCTACGCTGGGCTACGTGGGAGGAAGGGCGGGAGTTTCGAGGCAGGCCATGTAGCTTTCCTTTCATAACATTTTTCACAGGTAAAATGAGGAACAGAACTCACAACTGCATGTGAATATTTCCCTCAGTTAATTATCTCCGTATGTACTTTACAAAAGTCTGACAAGACAAAACAGTACAAAATGTCTTCTGGAATCAAAAGCTACGTGGGGGAGGGGGGGGGGGGGGTGTTATAGGCAAAAGCCACGTAGGGCTACATGGGGGAAGGGGGGTTTCACAGGAGGCCAAAATGGAGCTACGTGGTTTATGCACGCTCCCATAGTACCGGGAATTCAGTAGTAATTATAGATGAGAAGAAATTAAAATAATTATTAACAGAACTGTACTCCTATTGTTCATTTGAGGGGGAACAAAACTAATTGGCATTGAATTGGTCGGAATTCACCAATCAAGAATAAAAGTTATACATACTCTGTAAATGTTATTGTTGCGAAAGTCATTTAATCTTGACAATGCAGCAGTAGCATGCCTGTGCCGAGCTGCGTCAATCAATGTCTCATCGCCAACACTTTTGAAAATAATCCTCAGTCAGTGTTAAATCTGCAGTGAATCAGCGAGTACCTCCACGCCAAAAATAAATTTTCTGAAAGTGCGAAATTGCGGAGTTACGTAAAGCAATTTGGAGTGGAGTATTTTAGTATTTCTGTAAATTAAGTGAAATTAAAGTGACCTCAACAAAGCGATTTAAAATTTAATTGTCTAATGGTGCAGTAAATGCACGGAAGTAAATTATGGTGTCTACATGAAGGCGACACTACTAGGTAAAATAAATTATATATATTCAACAAGTTTTGATGTATAGTAAATTTTAATGTTTGGCCATATTTTGTTATTTTAGGTCATATTTACTCGTTTTTAAGATCAAATTTGCATGCATATTTCTGTTTTTAGGTCATAAAGATCCGAACTCTAGTGATGACAAACAGCTACATCATCTTATCTTGAAGAACTGAAGAGATTAAAGACGTAAAATGATAAATACCAACGCTTTCGAAATCTCAGCACAGCAAATACGGTACCGGTTTTTTTTATTAGTCATTTTGTCATGGTTGCAGATAGCTTAAATTGATAGTGCGTTTTGTAATAATCCTCTACAACTGTATAAACGTGGAAATCTCTTTTTTTTTAATAATAATAATAAAAAAAATCTTTGGAGTTATGAACAACACAGTAGTTTGACAATTCTTGATTGAACATCTAAATTCCACAATGAAAACCTATAAACTGAGTCTCGTTAACATTTATTAGTTAAATTTCTTTGTTAGGGAAATTCACACGATGTACAGGAATACAATAAAAATAAGTATGTTCTCATCTTTCTATAACTGCATCCTGTTCAATTAAAGTAAACTAATAAGAGCATTACATGTGCAGATTTTACAACCGTATCTAACAAACTCATGTATGAAATATCCATGTTGACCGTGTGGCCTAACGGATAAGGCGTCGGACTTCGGATCCGAAGATTGCAGGTTCGAGTCCTGTCACGGTCGAGTTTTTTTTAAAGTTTTGGTGCAAAAGAAAAAAGTAAAGTAAAACTTTAACTTATTTCTTTTTTGATTATATGAAGGGCAATAGTAGTTGTCAGTACACAGCAACTGAAATCAGTATGTTTGACACCTAATACGTTTCGTTAATTTACATTCTGATCCGAAAACCATTCTATCATTTTACCTTGCTATTATCAGAGGTGGGACTAGCATCTATCCCGCTTTTACTTTAGTTCAGTGAGCATTCAAATCACTATCAACACAGAGCATAACATTCCATATAATCAGCAAGATAGTTTACCATTTCAGACTGCTTACTTTGTAGTCACAAATATACTCTATTTGAAACAAATATGATACGCAATTATGACTCTAGAAGTAAAAATAATCTTCAAAAGGATTACAAGTGTTCGAAAAGGGGTCCGATATTCAGGTGTACATATCTTCAATAAGCTCTCGAAACATCTTAAATGTCTAGCGGATAAGATTAAATTCAAGAACAAATTAAAAGGATTTTTCATTGACAACTCATTCTACACCTTTGAGGAATTTATTTCTAAGGTATCTACAAAATAATTGCCAGTAGTTTGTGTAAATGTAGTTTACATAATTAATGTACCATGTATGCTGTGACTATACACCTTTTGGTGTATCTATTTTGTTATTCAATTATTTATCTGTAAATTATCCAATTTCCACACCCCACAGAGCCAGTCTCTTATACTGGGATATATGGAAAATGAATATTGTATTGTACTATAAAATTCATCCTCTCCAATGATTCTGTTCCATCAGCACTTAGACAAAAATGAAACTAGTTAACATTGCTGATGTTGTACAGATAGTTTATCCATTATATATATATTATCGACTGTCTATTACATCTTTGTTTTTCTTCTAGGTTGTGAAACTAAAAGACAGAAAACGGAAGTACGCAACAAAATATTTTAAAGGCTTGTTCGAAAAATCTATGTCCAATGCGAAAGAGTCTTGATCACATTTAAAACTTGGAATATTACCTTTTATTTATTGTTTATTAAGAACACTGAAGGCGTGCAGTAGATGCTCCACCTTTTCTATTTTAATTATGAAGATTTGTTCTTCTGAATTCGTTATTGTGTTTATCCGTTGCTGCAGATCGGTGCGGCGCTCTCCGATTCGAATGCCGCCACACGGCTAACCGTTAAACTACATGGCAGTGCTGTGGCGCCCTGGTGGCAAGATACGTAACCAAGTGCAGTTCACTCATTATCCACAGAGCGCCGCTGCAGAACTATATGTTTGACGTACGCTTCCTGTGCTGACATGACCTGGCACAACTCATTTCCTTTACGCGTGTCGATGGAAATTCATGACATAATTAGAAGACATGTAAGTGGCCGGCCTCGGTAGCGTAGGGGCTAGAGTGCTAGCTCCACGTGCCGAAGGCCGCCGGTTCGAATCCGGCCGCGGGCATGGATGTTTAAGTGTTGTGTGTCTGTGTGAATGTCCTGTCCGTCCTGTGGCGTCCATACATTGGAATAATACACACTGAGAGCTACAATAATCACATAGAGCTGGCTGTATGGCCTCCGTTGCCAAATGCCATTAAAAAAAAAAAAAAAAAAGACATGTAAGTGGCGCATTAAGCTCTTAACCTTTTTCAGCCTGATTCAGATTGTATCTTCGTGTTCAAAAACCAGTTTACGGATAGCAACGTGTGAGAGCGAAAGTCCAACCCTTTAAGAATTACCGAAAGGAATACTTGCACAGGAATCATATGTTATTACCTGCGGCACTAATAACTGCGCCATGACCAATGAAATAATCTGTTTAAAAAATTTATAAAACGTCTATTAATACCATGACTTGAAAATTAATCAACATTCTCTTCATGGATCTTCTTATTCACATTAACGCAGCCACTCCTTAGAGGGTGCGTAAGAAGGTTCCATCGACTTTTACAGCGTTGAGTCTCTAAATTTTCACACCGAAGTGTGATGCGAACATGTTGCTTACGGATGTTGAAGAAAACTTTCTAGTGGGAAGATTCTCACTTTAAACCAGTGGTAGTGAACCTGGTTTTGTCCGATACTGAATCACTTGAGATTTTATATATATATATATATATATATATATATATATATATATATATATATATATAGCTGATCATTTAAAAAAAAAAAATCGTAGCATTATTTTAAAAAATCATAGCATTATTTAAAAAAAAACCAATAAAATCAAGTTTTCATTAAATTCTCAGTGACAATCTAAATTTCCGAAAATATACTATCAAGGCCATACCAAACGAGAGGCAAGGGGGCAGCTGTCCCCCCACCCCTTTTCCCCTAGGAGAAAAATCAATTTGCCCCAGAAGATAAGTTAAGGGATACAGAAGTCGTGGACCTGTTTAGCGAAACTAAAATTTTTTCACCGCCATGAAGAAAGCATTCTCAGTTCTGAGCACTATTCCATGCACTACAGCGACAGTGGAACAATCTTTCAGTACGCTTCGACGTGTGAAGATCTGGCTCAGGAGCACTACAGGTGAGGGAAGATTTACTGGATTATGCCTAATGAGTGTGTGATAGAACACCATGAGATATTGACAAAGTTACTGAAAATTTTTCTGAGAATTCGAGACTATTAATGTTTACATAAAAAACTATAACCGAGTTACAATCTTAATTAAGTACATAGTAGATCCTTAGATTAAGTGGTTGGCTTACTATGTTAATAATAAAAATAGTTTCCTCAATAGGTTTGAGTTTCATTTTGTAAGAAATCGTAATGTTCCTCGAAACCATTACGAGTTGCCCCCCCCTCCCCCTCCCTTTTTCCCTTGTTCTGGTCCTGGTCACGCCCTTGTACACTATTTGTATCGTACACAAGTAAATTTAGTTCACGTTAGGTAAGAAACTAAATGGCGCGATAGTGCGACCGAAAACAAAAGAATGTTGCTCTGACTATATAGCTCGCATATCCCCTCTGCACACCGCCCTGTGCAACAAATAGAGCGGGTAGCCTCGGGGATCTCATTAATAATTTAATTAATTAAATGTAATTTCATCAGACTCAACGCTTCTATGTATGCAAAGCACATATAAAAAGATGCTCTTAGATTTAACTACAGTAAGTTGTTTTATAAAGATTTATTCCGCCAAACTTAGCAAAAGTCCAACGAAGTATTTGGTAAGTTGTTATTATTATCTGATTTAAGTTGCTGGAACTGCTTTATAAATTTTTTAAAGTTATTTCCCTACTGTGGTACCGGTCGACAGTTGGGTACAGTAGGTAAAAAAGTTTGACTACCTCAGCTTTAAACGAACTTCACCGATGGCGAGAAACTGGTGATATTTCTGACATTTTCATTTAAAGAGGTTCATGGTTTTTGAAAGTATTTTATTTTAATTAATTCATAATTTTGTATAAAAAAGCAATACTTCAAACTTAACGGTTTTCTTCAATCTGAATAACGTTTAATGGATGGGATCTTTGTTATGTAAAAAGTAAGAGGAAACTAGAAAGAAATGGAACAAAGGATAAGAAAAGTTGAAAGTTCTTTCCATAACTGAAGAGACATACATAGGTGTGTAGATAATAGAGCCAAAAATCGCATTACAAAAACTGTACTGTCAACCCATTTAAATTTATGTCGTCGAAATCTGGACATGGACCAGTTGAAATCTATAAGACTAACAGGTAGCAGACATGAAATCTTTCAGAAATAACGAGAATGTCGGGACGACGATCAGGTATCAAAAAAACTGGAGAATAGTTATCGGTCGAACTATCAGAAGAAATGCTGAAGAAAATAATAATGTCTTTGAGGCATGCGATTAGCGGGATAATGAATGAAAGCCACGTACAGTGGGGCTGAGCATAGGAAATAGTGATAAGTTGAATAGAAGACAACGAACTATGTAGACAAAACAGTCGCAGACAAACATAGCCAAAGGAAACGATTTGGAGATAAATGGAATAGGGAAAATGCTGAAGAAATCGATTGAAATTGAGAATGTGCAAAAAGACCTGCAGAGGTGTTAAGTGAATGTTTAAGACTTATTCCTCTCCATATCAGATACAACTGACTTAAAATACCATAGCACAAAAACCAAATGAAAAGTATTGAATCGGAGACCGTTTTTCTTTAACTGCGATTTTCTCGAAATTTTTCAGCACACACATGGCTAAAATATATAAATATTCATAGGACCTACAAATAATATATATATATATATATATATGAGAGCATAAGAACATGGAGGTGTAGTACATACCAATACAAAAAAAAGCTTAAAACTGTGTATTAATCTGTAAACTATCAAACCAATACAATTGCTAGTGGAAAAAGCTTACAAAAAATCTCAAAGACAATCATCTCACAATGATAGCATCAGTTGGAAGGTTTTCCGCTCTGCTCCACTTTAAATTCAAGAAAAGGTACTTTATTTCTTCTGAATACCGCGTCTGCACATATTGCACAGTAACAACGTACACTATTTGCTTCTTTTCTTAGATTTCTTAATGCGTCCGTTACTAATGGTTAATAGTGGATATTCAGATTTGTGTGTTACTTAACTGCCGCTTCAGCACACATCTTTTCCCATTCCACATCAAATAATAATTCTGCAGTCGTTTTCATGGTTGTAGATCTGGATTTCGGTGTGACAGATGAAGCGTCATGAAAGGGGAGATACGGATTACTCATAAATTGTTTGAACTAGAAACGTATATAGTCCTGGGATTTCACCGAGAGTGGTGGGTGAGCGGTTAACGTTCTGGCCTCGCATTCGGAAGGACGCGGGTTCGAATTTCGGTTTTCCAAGGTTTCACCAAATCACTCCAGGCGAATGCTTGGATGCATCGTTCGAAAGGCCATGACCGAATTCCTTCCCTGTCCTTGTCCCCCAGTTCTATTCCGCCTCTAATGACATCGACGCCATAAGTACAAAAAAAAATCCTTGGATTTCTGGAGGAGATATGCGGCTTACTGTTGGACGCCAGTGACAGGGAAGGGGTATGACGGTGGTGCTTTTTGAACAGCCTGCTGTAAAACTGCCAAACGGTTGCTGTTAGACACGATGAAGGAACATTTTCCTGTTTACTGCAAACGCGAGTACACAAGCAATACAGTCATTACTTTGAAAGGTCTCCTAGCGTCTGGGCGGGTAGTAATATTTTTTTTTATATTTTGCCTTCCTGTACAGTTTCTTACTACTTACTGGTTCTTGCTGCGATAGTCCATTTCTTGTGGCTCCGGTTTTGTTTTGCCGCATATCAACTGCCAACATTCTACATTACGTGTTGTAATATACAGCAAATACAGAAACAATATGATGATCTTTGAGTCAATATTTATTCTCTTCGGGCTAATCTGCTTTCTTTTTCTTATTTTGTTTTAAAATTAAGTAAAATGTCTTTTGCCAAATAAAACGCACACAACCAGCTCAACTTCTGACACCAGACAAACAACGCTTAATCAAAATATTCGAGCAGCAGATTCCCACACGAAGCGGAGAAATGTTGCAATGTGATGCGAGTGCCAAGTACAGACAATTACCGTTGAACTCAAAGCGGCCACGGCACAAGCGGATTACGCGGCCAATTGAAATATTGTCGCTAAGGCTGCAGCACTGTCATTCGGTGTCTCGATCAATAGGACCATACACATTTTCCTTTTTGTTGTTGTAAATAGCGCTGAAGTACGACCGTCAAATTAAACTGTATAGAATATGTAAAAACATTTTTTATCCCAGGAATAATGTTCCTCATTTTATCCCGCACCCAAACTACGGCTATACTCTTATTGACTGCAAGCGGAATGAGCGGTGCAGTTTACTGTTTAGGGCTCAATAAGGTCATACTGTTACACGCAATTTGCTATTCACACAGTCGAGGTCAAATCATAACGTGGCCTTATCACATCAGTCTTTATTACGACAGTTAAGGGCCTTTTAATTCTGTACTAATCTTTCTCTTCTACGTCGGATCATCTCATGTCGAAGTCTAACGGCACGAGAAATAGTTCTACCACGTGATCAAATCAAGTAACTTAAGAAATAACGTCTTCCTCAGCGGTCCAGAGTTGTATGAAACCAAAAAATAAAGAATCACTGTGTGACTCGGGGCATTGTGTTTCTCAAGTGAAAATTAAATTTTGTTTATGTTAAAACGAACAGTATTTGGATTCTATTAAATTTTAATTTAGTTAGAAACTAACGAATTAATCTTTCCCAAGGTTACAGTAATACCAAACTCTCCAACTACAGAGATAATTCTATCAAAAACAGGTTTGAAAAGATAAATGCATGTTTTGAAGAATATAAGTTATTCGCAGACTCTTAGGACGGTATCTACTGACTGATATTCTATGTGCTACTCCATGCAATGAACAGCAGCAGCTGCGATCTCTTTAACAATCAATTTTACAATTAATATGTCTTTGTTACTAAAACTTCTACGTTAGATAATTAAATTAACAACTGTGGTTTTGTGTATATAATCTAAAACTGAGACAAAATAAAAATTTATCATTAGAGGTCATAACTGATCCGCTAAACGGAACTTGTTAAGGATATAGTTACATTCACGGTCTGAAAAACCTTTCATAGCAAATGTTCCGCTGCTATAAAAACACCTCTAGGTTATCTGAACACCCGAGGACAGCTTATAAAGGACATACATCACGTCAACTTGCAAGTGAGTATGTAAATGTATTTTAGTATGTGTATGAACCATCATCAATACCAGTAATAATAGTACTGTTCGGAGCATGCTTGACAGCAAAGAATAAAGCAGGCAACAGGTGACCAGATGACAAGGAGAAGTTTTATATAACAGAAGAAATGAACAGGGGATTTGATGGAAGCGGCAGAGATTAACTACGAAAGAACTTATGTTGACTAGTAGGAAAAAAAAAAAAGACGAATTGCGTTATGTTGCCAGGAAGAGGGATATTTTTACAAATAAATGCGTAGACCACATCATTACGGACAAACCACTGGATCAACTCAGGGCATCACAAAAGTTTTTATGCACATACGTTACGCTCAAAGACAAAAACGCTCCCAAAAAAAAAAAAAACGACCACAACGAGTTATGGTTTCTTAAAAACGGCCACAACACATTGTGGTTATCAGTTATCAGTATCTAACTCTGTGTTCACGACGAATCGGTCCAGGGTGCATTCAATATGATTTTCCCAACCCGTCGCGTTACAAGAATCAAAAAAAAAAAAAAAAATGCGAATCGTCATGTGTGCAGAACCAGACGCGAATTTCACTTTGTGGCCTTTCCCAGTTAGCCACGTGTTCTGGCTGTTCTTTGAAAGTGACATAACGCGAATAACGTGTTGTGGTCGTGTTTAAAGAAATCAGAACGCGTTGTGTGGATTTTTTTTTTTTGCTCAATGAGCATTTTCGGTCTTTGAGCGTAGAAAACACACACATAAAATTCATCTAGTTAAGTGGCGTTGAAGTCTGGCAGGATTTCGACTGCGAGAAAGCTTCGCCAGATAGCATTAAATGGCTTCCTACAAGTATGAGCAAAATAGATCCATCAATACAGATGTTAGACTCCAGCGGCACCTATCGGAATATAACCTAACTAAAAACCTTACCACATCAGCAGCTTATGGCGTAATTAGGTCCAGTATTTTGGAACGAACAGGGCTGCTGCTTTTACCAACATAGCCAAATATTTCTTCGATTGTTTGTGAACTAACAGCGCAAATCTCATATCCCGCATGTCGATGTAGTACTAATATAAAATATTACTTAAGAGCCCACATCAGACGTTGTCTAATGCATAAAAGAAGACGTAAAATGAACTCTTCGTTAGGAGTAGTGTTGTAACAGAGGTCATCTTTGCGGATGTTCAGTGCTTGACATCCGCGGATGCGAATGTTTTTCGGAAGCGGATGCGGAGGTGGAAAAATAAATTTGTAATTATAGACTTTATTGGCGCATTCACAGTACAACTTGTAGGACCTACGATGATCCGATTTTCAATAATGAACTCTTGATGGACAGTGAAAGGGATTACAGGACTACTTGTAGGACGTGTTGGATGTTTTTGATCTCCCAGGCAACCAAAACGGATACTGCTGCCCAACAAGCTTTGTATACTGGAGAAAGCTATTGGAGGAAACATCCTACGATCCTATGAGTGTGCGATGACACATGGTGTGTCGCGAGAAAGTGTGAATGTAAAGGATTGATCGGAACATTTTGTTGGACCTCTTCTATTAGTGTGAATGGGTGAGCGCATCCTACGGTAGTTCTACACGGATATCCTTCAAGTTGGACCGTGGATAGGCCGCTTTACTTTACATGCAAGTTCAAACTTGTAAATTCGTCGCTTAGGTAATAACACCGTTCAGTTCATTGTTACTTTTATTGCAAGATCATCGGAAAAAAACAATGACTTTGTTGTTAGCTAAGCGACGGTGGGCAGAATCTCGTATAAACAGGAAAGAATATTATATATTGCAATGTAAACAAAACATACGCTATACATACATCCGCATTAAAAATTTCGGATTCAGATGCGAATGGGGATGTAGGATTTCAAGCTAAAGTTCCGCACTTGCGAATGCAGGTAGCCATTACATCCCTAGTTAGGATGATCCAGAGAAATTTAGAAGGGATAAAGTAAATAATTGTATTTGTAAAGAGAGACAGTTTGGAATATTAATTTGTGTGTGATTTACAAAGTAAAAGAGAAAGGTAAAAAAAAAAAAAAAAAAAAAAAAAAAAAAAAAAAAAAAAAAAAAAAAAAAAAAAAAATCTAGCCAAGCTGAAATTTAAAAACTTATGATCCGTGTTATTATTACGAACATCTAAGCTAGTGGATGTGAAGAGAATATTAAACATTAGTTCTATCAAAGCCATGGAAACCAGTAATTGGGGGTCGTCAGACTGACCAGATTTAACTACTCCAGCGCGCTTGGGTAGACAGTGAAGTCTAATAGGGCATTACAGGCGAACATGTTGCAGCGCAGATACCGTCTTGGGCCGCACCTGTAGATGTGGCGCCCGTCTGTCGCACACGGTTCGATTCAGAGAAGTAAGTCGACCAATCGATAGTCGCTCTGTGATGGGACAGTCCTGCAGTCAATGGGGTGGCGGCTGACAAATATCTCCAGTACGATCTTCACCAACGACATTCACAACACATCATCCTCCTAAGCACTAAACGTGCAAATTTTTCTATTTTAATTAAGAAAAAAACAGCATCCACAAAAAAGATAGACCACTATGGGGTCCGAAAAAATTTCATCCTCTACCACACATGCAAATGTCAATTACTCTAAGTTGTAAATTTACAGAAAGTAGTTATTTTCGTGTGGAGAGTGAAAGTCACAGTATTGTCTTTGTAGATAGTGTCACCATCTACAGTTTACGACGAGAAGTTCTTGGAACGCATCCACATTCTCATCTACTGGTACAATGAAAGATGAGATGAAGAGAGAGTTAAGCGGCTTCAAGGAATGCTAAAATTTTGTGACTGTGGAAAGAACTCCAAGGATAAAAGTGTGACGATACAAGAAATGGGTCTCGGCTACCGTTGCCCCATACCGACACTTTTTTTTTATTCGAGTGCCAAGTGAACACTTTCAGATGTACCGTCAGCAAGCCAACAAGTGCTGACTTATTTCCTTTCACTTCAAACAGACCGGAGGTCATTACACGTTGTGCAAGTTCTTTACCTTCATTCACGTTTTCCCACCACAACAGTGAGTTTCCAATTGTCCTCTCCGACTACTGCTACATTAAGCTTACACGACTTACGCCCATTTCCTCAGTTATTTTCAACGTGAACTGGCTGCTATGCCAGAAGTGAAGGTCGGGTTAAGAGTATGAAAATCCCCGCCGAGACCACTAAACCGCTTGTTCAATACAAATACCGC
This sequence comes from Vandiemenella viatica, assembly GCA_031002005.1. NCBI lineage: Eukaryota > Metazoa > Arthropoda > Insecta > Orthoptera > Morabidae > Vandiemenella > Vandiemenella viatica. The sequence goes on along the minus strand of JARYHS010011408.1, from coordinate 215,805,976 downwards.
ATCATATATAGTAAGTTAAATTAGACTCGCTGACTTCCTAATGCACAAGCTTTTAACAGTCTCAGTGTTCAAAACAGTTGCTAGTACTGTTAAGAGCCCAGGATTCATGCACCGAGCTACAGATTGTCCTATTTTTTATTATTATTATTTGCTCGTGGATTTACGCCTCGCCGACGTCGATATCATTACAGGCGGGAAAGAAAATGGGGCAAGGACCGGAAAGGAATTCAGACATAGCCTTTTAAATGAACCATCCCGGCTTCGCTTGCAGTGGTTTGGAGAAACCATGAAAAACCCAAATCTGGATGGCCGGACGGGGCCTCGTGGGATTTGAACCCGCGTCCTCCCGAATGAGAGGCTGAGCTTTACCACACATTCACCACCATCGGTCTCCTGATCAGATTTCCTGTAAAATGCGTATTTTTTTTAAACACTGCCGTCATGCTAGCATCTAACACCCCGTATAACTTGCTGTATAAAACATGATTCGAAAGTTCGCGATTGGAATGGAATTTGAAAGCTTTGTATTAATGATGTGATTGCCCCACCAACAAAATGCACCATATGGTTTTCAAAATACACTGACGTGAAAAAGTCACAGGATGGGTAGAGGCAAATATCCAGATGGCAGTAACTCCACGGAAGAAACGTGTAAGAGCAGTCTGTACTCTCGTGAGCCATGTTGAAGATTTTCTGACGTGATTAAGACCACTCTGTTTGAACTAACATACTTTGGTGGTAGACGCATGGTGCTTTTCATTTCGGAAATTGTACATGAATTCGACATTTCTCGATCCACAGTGTCAAGAGTGTGAAGTGAATATGTAATTTCCGGCATTGCATCCCGCCGTGGACAACGCAGTAGCCGACCATGTATAGGTGTCAATATTATCGGTCAGGCAACGTGTCCATGTGGACAGTGCAGCGAAATTTTGCGTTGATGGGATATGACAGCAGAAGACCTTTGCGAGTGCCTCCGATAACAAAATGCCATGTGTTGCAGCGAGACTTATAGGCTTGTGAACATATTTAATCTAATTAAAATTGCAATAGAGCGCACGCAACGGTGGCTATTTCCTTACACACCAATCTTCCCACTTTCTTGCACACACCTACATTTGCCCTCTACAAATTTCAACTTTAAATTCTTTCAATGTTTTTGGTAAATTATTCATCATTTCTCTTGGTAACTTATTCCAATCCCCGACATCCTTACCTAAAAAAGAAAATCTTCCAACACCCTTGTGCTTGAAATCTAGGGCAAACCTGTGGTCATGGTCATCTTTTCCCTTCCATGTCTTACTTTTAATTCTTACACCATTATTTTTCCATGCCTACGTCATCAATAAACACCTTGTACATTCCCATGACCATCTTCACCCTCTTCTGTCTTCCAATGAATCCCATTCCAGCTCTTTTATCATATCTGTTACTGACAATTTCTGCACTAATTTCCAGAAACAAATCTAGCAGCCCTTTTTGCACCCTCTCCAACTCCTGTGTTTGATACTCAAAATGTGGGCCCCATACTATATTTAAGCAATGGTCTGACCAAAGTTCCTTTACTTCTCTCGTACATCCCCTCATCCCTCTCTCCAACAACTGCAGAATTTTGAAACCTTTTCCAACCACCTGTACAATGTGTTCAGCCCAGTAAAACTTGTTATCAAATGCCAAGATATTTACATAACAAGTCTTCAACAAGCAATTCTTTCCATACCTTATAATCATAAACAACTTTTAGTTTTTTATCTCTGTATCTAATAAGTTGACTCTTCTTTGCATTTACATTCATTCCATGTTTACCAACCGAACTAGATATCTTCACCAGATCACTCTGCAACTGTTTAGAGTCCTTTACCATTTTGATCCTTTTATAAAGCTCTAATTTCTGATAGTAAACCATCGGCTGGAATCTAGATGAGTCATGATTCCTGTTGTAGAGGTAGGGTTCAAGTGTGGAGCAGACCCCACGAAGCCATGCATCCTGGTTCTCAAGAAGGCATGCTGGGTTGTGCCTCCATCCTTGTATGGGCTGTGTTTACATTGCGTTGATTGGAACCTCTGGTCAAACTCACTGAACATTCATGTTCAGCTACTTGGAGGCATTTTGCTGCCATTCGTGGTCTTCATGTCCCCAAACATCTACGCATATTTTCTGCAATTCACAAAATTGTGGGTGGCAGATGGTGCTCAGCACCAAAACAATTCTTTGCTGTGCATTCCAATCCGGAATGGTACCAGGGAAAAAAGAATTCAAATAAAGCATCAGTGCGGCACTTTATTTCTATAATCTTAACTTTCCTATCATTGCGACTGAAATAGATTGGTGGACGAAGTATTTCACTGCAGTCGTAAGTTTTTTAACTGCTTTACGTCTCTCAACAGCGAGGTCTTTAGAGACGGGAAAGGATGGGGGGCCAGGAATGGGAAGGAATTCGGCCATGGCCTTTTTAAGGAAGCATCCCGGCATTTGCCTGGAGTGATTTGGGAAACCATGGAAAACCCAAATCTGGATGCCCGGACGGGGATTCGAACCGCCGTCCTCCCGAATGCGTGGCCAGAACGCTATCTGTTACACCACCACGCTCGGTCCAGTCGTAAGTGAAAGTGGGTGTACGCATGTTTACCGATAAGTTCAAACGAAACGTGTGTCGTCTAACTACCAGAGCCTCTCAGCCCACCTACTAATCAATTCCGTGACCCTTTCGTAAGGACTGACGCAAGCGGTCACGAATCGAGTGGCTCTTCTTTGTACTTTCTCTATCATTTCAATCAATCCCTTACGAAACGGATCATAAATGGCACAACATTAGGCCAAATGTGGACGCACAAGAGATTTGCATGCTATCTCATTTGTTTGTTCATACGAAACGCAACCTAGAATTAGCTCTACCTACGACTGAATTAATGTGCAAGTCCCATTTCATGTTCCTTTGTACTGTTTCGCCCAAATACTTCACAGAATCGACCATATCAATAACTAAAGTTTACTTTGTATTTATGAATAAACGGATTCCTTTTGTTAGTTATGCAAACAACGATGGACTTATCCAAAACGACAATGCAACAAGCCAAAATCTTTCACGATTGGTATGAGAAACATTCTGGACAATTATTTTGACACCTAGATTGCCAGACATGAATCCAATCGAACATACTTGGGACATGAATGATCAGGTCACGCCAAAGGTCTTGCACCAGTACACTTCCGCAATGAAGGACTGGTGTAGAGGCAGCAAGGCTGAATGTTTCTCCAAGGGTCTTCCAAAGAAGCACTCCGCCGGGCATAAGGGAGATCCCACACGATATTAGGAGGTATCCCACGACTTTTGGCACTTTCATGTAGTATTGTTTAAACTAGGAGTAACAGCATGCAGAAACGATAAGTTTTAATATGTTTTTTAGGCACTACAGAGGGTATGTATATTTAAAAACAGTCAAAAATGACACAGCGGCGAGCTTCATGTCTGTTATGAGGGCACGATGTGGTCTGTTTACTGTGGCGTTGTAACACTTGAAGCTGCGTCACCGGGGCAACTCGAGCCTCTCGTCAAGGACGCCGACTGGGCGCACAGTGTCCTGCATTTCTCACGAGAACACACGTACGCCGAGAACATGAGCTCACTGCAAACACACTGTCTCTGCTTTAAATGTCCCTCTTCGCGGGGAACAATGACAACAAGTCATACACGCTTCATCACAGAAGTTAGATGCTGTTGCGTTTTAATGCTCTTACTATTACCTCATCACGATTGAGTAAAAAAATTAATATACATCTAATCAAAGGCTTTAGAGATCGGAATAAATAGTTTTCATGCTTCTCGCGTGTAGCCACGTCCTAGTATTGAATGCCTTTACGACACCGAGGTCATTAGAGGTGGGAAAGGACTGGGAGAAAGGAACGGGAAGGAATTCGGCTATGGCCTTTTGAAGGAACCTTGTCAGCATTCGCCTGGAGTGATTTGGGGAAACCATGCAAAATCAAAACCTGGATGGCCGGAAGAAGATTCGAACCCTCGTCCTCTCGTATGCGAGCGCAGAGCGTTACGACGCTCTGTTTGACGTTTCGCCAATCTGCTTCGGTCTTCCATGGCGGAACTTCAACATGTGTTGCACATGCTCAGCTACCAGTTGTGTTTGGTAGTGCTTTTGAATCCGGGAAGCATGGGAATTAAAACAGTTTTGTTTTTCGAGGATTTAACATTCTCTCTGCAGTAAAAGCCGCCTAGGATTACGATTAGGGAAGAAGTGATTTTAACCAGAACATTATGACCATCTACCTAATAGCCGGTATGTCCGCCTATGGCACGGATAACCGCGGCGACGCGTCTTGGCATGGAAGCAATGAGGCCTTGGTAGGTCGCTGGAGGGAGTTGGCACCACATCTACACACACAAGTTATCTAATTGCCGTTAATTCCGGGGCGGGGGGCGATGAGCTCTGACGCCACGTTCAATAACATTCCACTGTGTTCGATCGGGTTCAGATCTGTCGAGTGGAGGGGGGAGGGGGGGGACACAGCACAACAATTGCTACTCGCAATGCACGGCAAAGAATTCGGCCATGGTATTTTGAAGGAATCATCCCGAAATTCGTCTGGAGTGAAATCATAGAGAACAGAAATCTAGATGGGCGGACGAGGATTCGTACTCTCGCTCTCCCGAATCCCAGGACAGAGGAAGAGTTTCCCTGAAAGTAAGAGGATGGGGTGACTTTTTTTGAGAAATGCCGGATTTCTGAAATTGTTGCTGTGCCGATACAATCGAATAAAAGCAAGAACAAAAAACGAAGAGATTAGCGTATGTGAAGTAAATTGTAATGGGTATGCCAAGATGGAGGAAGAAATTACACCAGACCAGTAAGTTAACCAGTGGAAGTTAGTTTCATCTGTCGGACATCGTTGAAGTCCTTGTAAAGTTAAGTTTTACACGATCATATTGAGAATGAAAGCTGAGAAACTGAGCATTGAGGAGGAATCTTATGGAAAACCATCTAAAACTGTATAGAGGATGCCCAACATGCAGAAGGTAATCGGTTTCTAATACGGCCTAACCTCCTTCAACAGTAATAAAGTTCCCATAGACTCGTAACCCAATCTTAGTTCGTGCCTGCAGAAGATTGATGTTGCTTTTAGCGGATTTGAGGTCAGATTCGATCTAATGTGCCCAACTCTTACTCCGCTCGCCTTCTCTGGTGTGTCGATACTAATATTTCTCATCTGTCAGCTCTCGAAGCACCAATTAAATATCGAACATAAACAGCGCGGTTTAATTGATGCTTTGGTGAATGTTACAACCTCGACGACAAGGTTTTGAATAAGTCGATGGTGAAGGTGGCAAACATCAAGCAATTCACTGTGGTCGTTTATTACGATGGAGGTCCCATTTTTTCTTAGGTATTTACGCCTCGACGATGTACAGGTTATCAGAGGCGGTACAGGATCGGAGATAAGGAACGGGAAGGCATTTCCCTGTATTGTTTTCGGTAAAAACATGGAAAACAGAAATGTGGATAGCCGAACGGGAATTTAAACTAGACTTCTACCAAATGGCATACCCAAGCGTTACCACACATCCACCACACTTGGTCCGATAGTTCAAAACTAATTCTAATCAAGATTCTCCTTCTTATAAGAAACAAAACAATATATCCTAACCTATACCTCTTGGAAAGCTGGCTTTGTGTGTTCTAGAATTCCATGTGTAGCATGTCCACATGGAAATTCCGATTTCAAAGTACAATAAGAAAACTATTAAACATAGAACCTCGCGATTTGCACAACCTCGTAAAGCAATTCAAATTTTTTTGAGTGTAATTTCGTCTAAGTTAGTGGTTTAATTTTGTTTAGGTGTTTAAACATTATTATACTTCACAAGAGAGAGCCCAATGCATGGGATGGTATGCTGAAACATCCTCACCAATCGCTATCCAAAGAAATATCAGACATATGTTTCACAGGGTGCCAATTAAGACTTGGTATGACAAATTTCTAGCCACTGGAGGAGTAAACAACGAGGTTCGTGAGTTCTTAGACAGAACATTTCCACAACGACGGATAGGACGAAATGGACCGTCCAAGTGGGCACTGCGATCTCCAAATATAACTCCTCTGGATTTTTTACTGTGGATTTAAGTGAAAGACACTATGTATGCCTCACACGTACGTGATTCTGGCGATCTCTGCAGGAGAATTATGGTATCGGTTTCATCACTCCATTTTTTATTATTATTATTATTTTTTTAACTGCTTTACGTCTCTTTTTAACATCGAGGTCTTTAGAGACGGGAAAGGATGGGGGCAAGGAATGGGAAGGAATTCGGCCATGGCCTTTTTGAAGGAAGCATCTCGGCATTTGCCTGGAGTGATTTGGGGAAACCATGGAAAACCCAAATCTGGATGCCCGGACGGGGATTCGAACCGCCGTCCTCCCGAATGCGAGGCGAGAACGTCATCACTCCAGACAGGTTTGGATACACATGAGCTGAGATTGAGTATCCCCTAGATTAGACCAGTGTTACTCAACCTGTGTTTCGCGAAGATAGTTCAGTTGGTCGGCAGGAAGAATATTTCTAATTTAGGTACCATACTCTTCCTTTATATGGTTATAAACGACTATAAACTACAGGCCCAATATTTTTAAAACCACTAATATTTCAGTGACCAACCAAAAATCTGGTATTTCGAGGATGAGGACAGGGCAGCATTGTTCCTGCAACAGTCTATTCATTTGCAGGTGGCATCAAAAAGAGGGCTGTTCGTCTAAGAATTAAGTAAATGGCCGTTTTCTGAGTGTCTTGCAGTAGATGTGAGGTATTGTGGCACGTGATTGGGTTGGTAATATAAGAGTGGTGAAGTAAACTATATTAAAAGTGTAAGGTCTAGTATCTATTATTTTATTGTATACATGTAGGTCGGTGGTACAATGTAGCGTCGGCAATTAATAGACTAACATTATTATTCATTTGGTAACTTAATGTTAAAAGTTTCGTCAACATAATTAACTTTTAATATTTCAGTTTCTGTAGGAATTGAAAACATGCTTTTAGATTTATTATGTTATAATGGTACTATAAAATATTTCCCACATGTCAATACTGTACACAAAGGTAAAAAATTAGGCCCATGTAAGTTAGTGGTCCGCAATATTGTTTTTGAAATAGTGGAGGAAATCTCAAGTCAACTTTTATTTCAGATTGCCGCCTTTCAAACAACAGTAGTGGGGAAAAAAGTCTCCAAAATTACGACAGTGATATCATGCTAAGAAGGGAGTCGCAACAGGTCTCGCCAAAGGAAGGATCAACGAAAATACACCTCACGTAATTAATGGAAGTCCCCTTATTCAGGGGCGTAGCTACTATGGGGCTAGGCGGTGCAGTGCACCGGGGCCCTCACGCTCAGGGGGCCCCCAAGCATACCTCAAGGGGCCCCTAAGCGCACCTCTAGGGGCCCTCAAGCAGAGTTTAGAGGCCCCAGGAGCGTTCAAGGCAAACTGGCGACCTTTTTTTTTTAGCTCTACCGTCGTCTAAGGGGCCCCTGAGAACACAGGAGCCCCTCGCTGCTCGGGGGGGGGGGGCAACCACTGCTCAACTGCTCAGGGGCCCCTAAAGAACAATTCAAGGGCCCCCATCCTCAGTTCAGGGGGCCCCTACCAGCACACAAAGCAAAAAAAAAGGTCACCCGTCTGGCCTGAGGGCCCAAAATAAATTTTTTGCACCGGGGCCCTTGTTGACCTAGCTACGCCACTGCCCTTATTGGTCCTCGGGTCGAAAGAGGTTGGGAAACGCTGCCTTAGATATTTTAAGGGCTACAGTAGGAGTACACTTAAAAGTGCACCGATTTTTTTGTGTAAAACTTTGAGTTACTTTACAGGATGGTACAAATCGCAAGGTTTAATAGTTTTATATATATATATTGTACTTTCAAATCAGAGACGTTCCATGCGGACACCTTGTATAAACAGGATAAACCAGTGTTGCAATTGCATCAGCGGTCTGTCAATTTTACTCGCTAACGCACACTCCGCGTCTTCAACCGCTGTGAGATAAACTAAGCTCGTTACAGAACCCTTTAAAAGCCACAGCGG
>JARYHS010011408.1:215518038-215796889 GCA_031002005.1 Vandiemenella viatica | reverse complement strand
TTACCGGCACGTGCGCGGCGGGGGAGCGATAATTGATGGCTTCCGGAGGGGAGCAATAATTGATGGCTTCCGGAGGGGAGCGCAGCTGTGCACATTCAATTACGAACCCGCATCATGCAGCTGCGTGGGGAGCGATAATTAGGGTGTGGCGCATTCAATTACGAACCCGCATTCAATTAAACTCCCCTAGTTCCTCGGCTCCCCTCCGCTCCAAACTGTCTGCAAAGACAGGTCCATAAGAATACATGGGGAAAAACTGTCCGCTGACCGCTGTACATAAGGAAATAATAAGATCAATCTGAGGTTACAGATGTGAGACCCCCCTCCCGCACATTCAAATTAAAATCAATTAAGGCTCCCCGCCATGGGGGGAAAAAGTGGGCTCACTCCATCCTCCATAAGAATACATGGGGAAAAAACTGTCCGCTGACCGCTGTACATAAGGAAATAATAAGATCAATCTGAGGTTACAGATGTGAGACCCCCTCCCCGCAAATCAATTAACATTACTTAAAATCAATTAGTCTCAATTAAAATCAATTAGCCTCAATTAAAATCAATTAAAATTAATTAAAATCAATTAAAATCAATTAGCGTTAATTAAAATCAATTAAAATTAATTAGCATTAATTAAAATCAATTAACGTTAATTAAAATCAATTAAAGGACCCCACGCAATTCAATTAAAATCAATTAACATCAATTAAAAACTGGCAACGCACCCGCCTTCAGGCACTACTGAGAAGAATAAAAGGACAATGGAAATTAATTGTTCCAGCCGCTCCTTAGTGGGCTAACCGATAAAATAAATAAAATAGTTGATACAATTGCGATTGAGCGCCTGCTCCGGCGGCAATGTCCCCACACACCCGTCCTTTCTGTGCTTTCCTCCTCCCACATACTTTTCCCCCTCAACTAATTTGAGCTTTAAATTGTATCAGTGTTTTTGGTAAATTATTCATTATTTCTCTTTGTAATTTATTGCAATCCCTTACACCTTTCTCTACCAAAAACATTTTCCCACACCATTATGTTTGAAATCAAGTTCCAATTCGTGGTTATGGTCGTCTTTACCCTTCCACGCAACTCTCAATTCTGCCACCTATATCTTCCCATGCCTTATCACCAATATACGCGTTGTAAACTCCCATTACTCTCTTCACCTTCCTCGTATCTTCCAATGAATCCCACTCCATCTCCTTTATCATATTAGTTACAGATTGTGTTCTGTGGTAATTTCCAGAGACAAATTTCTCTGTGCCCCCTCCAACTCCTGTATGCGATACCAAAAACGTGGGTCCCATACTACATCACCATATTCAAGCAATAGTCTGACCAACGTTTTGTACCCTAATTCCCTTACTTCTCTAGTACACCCTCCCCCCCCCCCAAAAAAAAATCACTCTCTCGAACAGGTGAAGGATTTTGAAACCTTTTCGTACACCTGCAGGCAGTTCACATTGCCATATTTCAACAGTTTTTTTTTTTTTTTTTTGGAGGCGGGGGATGGGACCGGGGACAAGGAACGGGAAGGAATTCGGCGATGGCCATTTTGAAGGAAGCATCCCGGCATTCGTCTGGAGTGATTTAGAGAAACCATGGAAAACCCAAATCTGGATGCCCGGACGGGGATTCGAACCGCCGTCCTCTTGAATGCGAGGCCAGAACGCTAACCGTTCACCCACCACGCTCGGTGTTTCAACAGACAATGGCCGGCTACATGGCGAGGAAAGTGCAAGCCTTCTGTGAAGAACGACGGGTATCACTGCTTCACTAGTCTTCACGTTCGTCTGACATGTCGCCCACGGGACGTGTAACAGGAATGGACTGTGAAATTATGTTACCCTGCGACGGTGGTGACTAAGTGGGGGAAGAAACGCTGTTAGAGATTTGAACAAGGAATGCTCAAAGTAAAAATAAAAAAAACACACACACATCTGAAAGCAAGAGAATTTGATTCAAGAGACCCCAAAAAAACATAGAACTGGGAAAGTGAAAACAATAAGTTTTTTGTGTGTCACTATTTTAAAAATAGAGATCTCGTCAAAAGTTCCAAAAAGTTTTTTTTTTTTTTAAGTAACAATCCTTTCATTCATTTTCAAGCCTTTACGTATAACAAGGGGTGGAAGTTGCTGTCTATGTTCACAATATTAAACGAAAATCTATTGACCTTATAGTTGGGTAGGTGTTTTGCATGGCCCCTTATACGGAACGCGTTCACTATTTAGCTGCAGAAGCGGAATATTATTTTATTGACTTGACCCGAAAACAAAAGTCCGGACACTGGAGGGCGCAGGGACATGAGCGAAAGGTTAAGGGTGAGCCGAAACTGTGTGACCTATAGGCGGAACAAGCACGCTGCTCAACGATGAGAATTAAAAGATGGAGACATTAAGAATCTACATTTTCCCTCTTCTAGAAAACAGACACTTTAATAACATTACCTACGCCTAAATGAAGGTTTATTGCATTCATATTACGCTTTCAGGAAGGTTTCCTCCCTTAACTTCATATTACAGGAGCAGAACGTATTTCCGTTCTGTCTAAAGTAAAATAGATGACTATTGGCTAAATTGGCGTGCAGTCTTTAAGCACTCTATGGCTGAAAATTCAACTCTCTTTTTGTACTTTATATAGACGTAATCTACATTTTTTATGATACTATATCAAGAGTACCTTTCTGCCATATTTCATCCAGTTTTTTGTCAAAAATGGAAAAATTGCGGCATTTATAAGTGGATTGGAAATCGTCACTAGTCTCGTACTAATAGGAGGAACGTAGGTATCATCATCTGCATGAGAACCGTTTGTTATGAATGACTTGGCGTGAGCGCTTAAACGTGATTTGGGTATAGACACGGATCTAGAATTGTTCCCAGGTCACGAATTAGGTTCACTAAGTAGTAACAAGCAGACACAAAGTAACAAGCAGACACAAAGTAACAAGCAGACACAAAGTAATAAACAGACAAAGTAATAAACAGACACAAAGTAACAAACAGACACAAAGTAACAAACAGACACAAAGTAACAAACAGACACAAAGTAACAAGCAGACACAAAGTAACAAACAGACACAAAGTAACAAGCAGACACAAAGTAATAGAAACAAAGTAAAAAAATTTTTTAGTGAAAACTTTATAAACGAAATAATTTAATCATGTATGGACCCCATAAGGCCGATTTAAACCAAAAACGCATTGCACAGAGTCTAAAAATTACAGGAAACGAGTTTTTAGAGACAAAGGTCATCACTACCTGGTCTGGCTCGACATGTGTTTGAATCCAAGTGTGCACTCTGCATTATTTGAATTTCTTTTACTTCGCTAGTAGATGCGTATTTTTTTTTATTTTTTACTTATGGCTTTATGCCTCGTCGACGTTGAGGTCATTAGAGGCGGGATGGGACGGCGGACAAGGAACGGGATGGAATTCTGGCATGGCCCTTTTGAAGAGAGCATCCCGGCATTCACCTGGAGTGATTTGGGGAACCTCGGAAAACCCAAATCTGGATACCCGGACGGGGATTCGAACCGCGGCGTCATGAATGCGAGGCCAGAGCGTTAACCGCTCACCCACCACGCTTGGTAGGTGTGTATCCCTTTGCCGTTCAACTACTCTTTACTATAGATGGAATACTATTCTACAAGCAGCGGCATTGACTAAATTTAATTATAATGTGCGGAGCAGACTAGGCTTCTTAAAACAAACGAAACAAATCATTTAACTAGCACTAAAGTTTTAGGATAAATTAATTAATACAAAATTTCAGATGAAACAGGCGATTGTTCTTAAAGTCGATAACAGTAGACAGTAATTAGTAACACAAAACAAATATAACTTACTACAATCGACATTCTGCATAAATAAACAGAGGTACAAGTCTCGCATTGCAAAGGGAGCGTGCACAAACCACGTGGTTCGGTCCAGGGGAGGGGTTGGCTGGAAGGCTACGCTGGGCTACGTGGGGAGAGGGGGGGTTCCGAGCCAGGCCACGTAGCTTTCCTTTCATAACATTTTTGACAGTTAAAATGGGGAACAAAACACACAACAGCATGCGAATATTTATTTCCGTCAGTTTATCATCTCCTTACATAATTTACAATCGTCTGACAAGAGAAAACGGTAAAAAATATCTTCTGGAATCAAAAGGGAAAAAACCTACGTGCTACGTGGGGGGGGGGGGGGGTAGAGGCAAAAGCCACGTAGGGCTACGTGGGGGGAGGGGGCTTCACAGGAGGCCAAAATGGAGCTACGTGGTTTGTGCACGCTCCCAAAGAAAGAGCAATAATCCACAGTATCTAGTGTATTTCCACAAGCTTCAGCAGATGTTTTCAGATACTATGAAATAAATTGTTCTCTAGAGTGAGATCGCTTGGCTGGAAACACTCGATTTATTACAAATTTGAGACTTTTAATATGTTAGGATACTGGAAATATTACTCAAATATTAGAATTATTAAATATTGTTTTAAAAAAGTTATACTTTAGGCATTTCGCAATAATGGTTTTCCCAGATCACTCCATGCAAATGCTGGGATGGTTCCTCACAATAGCCCATGGGCGCCTCCTGCCATATCCCGCATATCCCTTCCAAACTATTACCCTTTCGGATAGGTGCAATGCACCCTCTGCCACACACTTTTAGTGAATCGCAGAGTAATAGTAATAGTAGTAATAGTAATGGATCCTGGGACTATTTCCCGTGCGGCCTTCGTTCCCCGGAGGTAGCTCAACGGATGGGCTCGGCATATTCCAGGCCTCACTTCGGCTAACAATAAGAGTTAGAAAACGCTCCTGTAGGCAAGGGATCTACCAACGAGCCTATAATGGTGATGGCATCTGAAAGTCAGTCCACTGCAAGCGAAAGTCTGTGTCCTCTGAATAGTCAACGGATTTGGCGTGTCGACAGTGGTATATGAAGCTGGATTCCCACGGCGAGCGGTTTTGTAGGCCGCACCGGATAAGCCGAATTGTACGGATGAGCACGCGTCGCAGGTGAGCCCTCGCCAATATTTAGCCTAGTGCACAGCAAGAGAGAAGGAGTGCGCGCCTCTGCTGCGAAACTGATGGCAACAGCGCACAACTACCCGGGCCTTTGATGCTACCGTCTGGGCGATGGATAGAGCCGCACCATCGCCACTACCACAGGCCGCAACAGATGACACTCTTTCCACGATCCGTTGTTGATATCTGGCAAATGCACGGCACCTTTAGCAGACGCAGTTACAAAAGTCAGTTTGTTTAAAACATCCCAGTGCCCGAGAAGACTTGCCATGGAAGGTGACGCGTATGAATTGACAAGCAGTGTTAACACAATTAGCAGAGATATGGCTCAATTCTTACAAGTGAGAGAGCGGCGTGATTCTGATATACAATGAGGAACGTGCGATTGTGAGGGAAGAGCGAAGAAACTATTCTAGCCAATAGGGAAGCAAATTTTTTGCTATTTTTATTTTTATTTTTTTATCGGCTTTATGTCTCTCAACATCGAGGTCTTTAGAGAAGGGAAAGGATGGGGGGCAAGGAATGGGAAGGAATTCGGCCATGGCATTTTTAAGGAAGCATCCCGGCATTTGCCTGGAGTGATTTGGGAAACTATGGAAAACCCAAATCTGGATGCCCGGACGGGGATTCGAACCGCCGTCCTCCCGAATGCGAGGCCAGAACGGTATCCGTTACACCACCACGCTCGGTTTTTTGCTATTAACTAGCTAATGTTTATAATTAACTATTTGCTATGGTATGTCACGGATGTTCGATGCTTCGCGAGGCATTTGTGTCTGTGTAGTTCGGATCGCCGAGACAGTAGACAAGCGCGAGAGTTACGGGGAGTTGAGATTCTGGTTACTGTCTGTGGTAAAAGGTCCATAAACTACGTAACTAGAATGACTGGAAAGCTGCGCTGGGCTACATGGAAGAAGGTGGAGGGTTCTGAGCCAAGCCACGTAACTTCTCATTTATATTATTTGTCACAGTTAAAATAAGGTATAGAACACACAACGGCATGTGAATATTTATTTCAGTCATTTAATTATTTCCGTATGTAATTTACGACAATCTTACAAGAGAAATCAGCACAAAATGCTTTCTAGAATCAATTGGGGGGGGGGGGGTAAAAGCTAAGAGCCACGTCCAGTTACGTGGTGGGGAGGCAGGGTTCACAAACGGTCAAAATGGAGTTACGTAGTTTATGGACGCTCCCTTACGTATGTTAATCTATGGCGAGAGACCTCGCCTACGCAAGAATACTTTTGGTGTGATCGTCAGAGACTAAAGACTGCTTGTGACAATCTGTGGCGAGAAGGCTGGCTCATTCGCTAGTATAAACTGCTGCACGGAGTGCCATTTCTCTTACTTCCGACACTGTACCCCGGCAGAAATGTACCACCTCGCCATTCAACGACTCACTTCTACCGTTGTAGACGCTGGAACAAGGTCGACAACTAGGCATAATACATGATCCCATCACTATCCTTCAACAATATGATAATCCAACGTAGACCACCACTGTCCACTGCAAGACGAAATATGACCGCCTCTAGTTTGGAGATGATTAGCTGTAGGTAAGGATGGGTGATACATTATCAGCTCTCATACGATCAGACCAAAATCTGAACGTGATGTTCATCGATACAGTAGAATAATGGAGTATTTCCTATACAATCTATAATACAGGAGTTGCCAACCCGAGGCCCGCTTGAACATTTTTTCCGGCCCGCGAAATTCATCACACTTTTATAAAATATATTTATTTTATAATGACCAATTGTATCTAAGAAATACATTATTTCTACATCCATATATACAAAAATTATCTTTGGAAATCACGAGTATCATTATTATTGTTACATTATCTATGTTTACATGTAAAAATAATAGGAAACACAATAATAACTCATTATGTTTCAATTTTTCACTCCAAAAAAGTGTCTATAGTGGTCTAAATCTAATATGGGGATATATGATTTCATATGCGGCCCGCGGGGTTGAGATGCATTTCCAAAGTGGCCCACAAGATTATTTGGGCTGGCCACCCCTGCTTTAATGTAAATTTTTGGTAAACCGATTCAATTTTTCTGTCTTTAGGAAAGAATTTAAGAATTTTTTTATGGCTTTACGCCTCGTCGACGTTGAGGTCATTAGAGGCGGGATGGGACTGGGGACAAGGAACAGGCTTCGGCCATGGCCTTTTGAAGAAAGCATCCCGGCATTCGCCTGGAGTGATTTGGGGAAGCCATGGGAAACCCAAATCTGGATGCCCGGACGGGGATTTGAACCACCGCGCCGTCCTCCCGAATACGAGGTAAGAGCGTTAACCGCTCACCCACCACGCTCAGTTTTAAGAAAATGTGATCGTAATTTTGTGTTAAGTCAATATTATGTGAGCCGTCTATTGGTTAATCCGACGGAGTGTGATGGAATTACTGGCTCTGTCGGCATGCCTGGACACCTCGCCTGTAGGGTGAGAGGTATTTCATAATCCCGGCGCCCAATATTCTCGAACATTCCGCACGGCGCAGCTGAAAATAGAGAAGGCACCCCTAGACTAAAAATAAAAGGAATTCCTCATAGAGGCAACGCTGCGGAGAGACTTTCTGACAGCCTCTTGTCATTCCATCTGTCTGCACATCTTTATGCACAGTCTGACAACGCAATTTTTTAACGACATGTCAAGTGCATGGGGAAGAGAAATAATGCCAAATCAATTCAATTGAAACACTTTTAATGTGTTGCTACGGTACATCATACCATTACATATCGGTACCATTACTGCTACAAAAGGGGCTCAATATGGCTCCCATCAGTGTCCTGAAGAGTCTGAAAGCGAAGGATTACATTTTGCACAGCAGAACGAAGCATGTCCGTAGGTATGCTGGCTGTCTCTCTTGATATGCTGCGCTTCAGGTCAGCACATGTGTGAATGTTCCCCTGGTAAACCCTGTCCTTCAGGTAGACCCACAACCAGAAATCTCAGGGAGTGAGATCAGGTGATCGTGCCGGCCAAGCATTTGGAAAAGATCGGCTGACAATTCGATCGTTTCCAAATGTGTTTCGGAGAGACTATGAATCACAATGACTGATCACGGTACCTGGTGGCCATAGTTGGAACTGGACGTGGGTGCTGTGACGCATGTAAATCATGTATCCCATACTCTGGACATTAATGCCACCAAGTTTGGTACTCGTATGGTAATTAGTTTCCGTGTTATAACGTGTTAAATAGGGAAAGTTTAATTATAACCACCCGATAGTTTAAGACGCAGAACCTACCTGTGATTTGCCATCGAAGATCCAATGGCAATAAAATTAAAACAGTGACCTTTCTATGCTTTGAGAAGCAGCGCATTGTCGAGAGTTATTATTATTTCAGCTATTATTCAGGATGAATAAGAGGTATTTTTTAAGAAACATCAGAAGCCTGATATAGAACAGAAATGTTTCATACAGAAATAAGGGAGTAATTCATCCCACATACTACGTTCTTGTCCTAACATAAGGTTAACTTGGATAATGGAGCGGCGTGACATTAGCAGGATACCAGCAAGGGAAATTTCTGAGAGGCAGAATTGGTGTTACGAAAATGAACAGGATAAGGAATGAAACAATTAGACACTAAGAGAAGGAGCTTTACAGGAAACGATAGAGGCAGACCTGAGATGGTATTGACATGTTAAGAGAATAGAGGCTGAGAATACCGAAGAGAATTCATGAAACGAAGATTTAAGGTAAACCATCCAGAGGAAGACCAAGGGATGGATGGCTCAGAGGAGTGGAAGAGAGTATTGGACCAAGATGGTGACAGAGCAACTATGGGAAGAAAGAAGAAAATGAAGAGGCTCAAGCACAAAAACAGACCCTGTCTCTAACTGTTGGTTATTATAAAGGGTAAATTGGTAGTTCGCTCTCAAGCTACAGACGGCCAGGTCATGCATAAAAAGATGAAACTTTTGTTATTTTCACCACGCGAACCGGTAACTCAGGATTAAAACCAGCGTTTTCTCGTGCGAAAAGTGACACTAGGAAACACTAGACAGTGAAGCTAATGACAGTTTTTTCTCAAGCAGACCATTCTACCAATGACAAGGCGCATTCCCACTCGTGCAGTCAACCGGAGCATAGTTTTGAGCTATGCTTAGGAAAGTCTACTTGGAACCTTGAACAAATAAAATCTTAACATTTCGTAGAAGATTCGTAAGTGGCTAGATACCCCTAATCTTATGCTCCGTGTTCTATAGAAAATAACTGCCTAACATTTAAAATGATACCTTCATTCGTAATCGCTTTACACAGACATTTTGTAACTCAACACTACAACTTCATGATTTTTCTAGTTGTTCACATAAATAACCGACCAGCTTCTACAACAAAGTAGTTTTCCTTCATCTGGTAGCTCAGAGATTAAGGCGTTTGCTCTTGAAGTTGAGGTTCTCGGGTTCGGATGCAGGTTGGGCCAGAAATTTTTAAGACTTCTCCTTGATCATATGAGCAATGCAAGGAAGTTTCGTGTTTCGGATTTCACGTTAAACTTTTTTTTACATATAGCTTTAAGCTTCGTCGACGTCGAAGTCATTAAAGGTGGGATTGGATTGGGGACAAGGTACTGGAAGGAGTTCGGCCGTGGTCTTTTAGAAGGAAGCATCCCGGCATTCGCCTGGAGTGATTTGGGGAAAACGTGGAAAACCCAAATCTGGATGCCCGGATGGGGATTCGAACCGCCGTCCTCCCGAAAGCGAGGCTAGAGCGTTAACCACTCGCCCAACACGCTCGGTAAACTGTAGGTCCAGCGACGAGAAAGGCGAAAATAGGTGTATAGGGATATTTTCGCCGAAGCATGTGTTCCATTGCAATTAAATTATTTTTAAAAAAATTTCTTCTTTTCGATAGAACACCTGAGTCATTTTAGCTAAGTAAATATAATACGACTAACCTAAAGTAAGTTTGTACATTTAAGACACTTTAAAAAAACCTTTTTGGGATACTGTTCATAAGCTACATAAAAGCAATAGACTTTTTTTAAAAAAAATGTGCCTTTCTGTATTAAAATAGCAATAGGATTAAAACCGCTGCAAACATGCGTAGTTCTGTTTCACAGATATTATGCGACAAAAGTTTTCCTCAGGCAGTTAAAGTACGTTTATCCATATACAACCTACCTGCTCCGTATCCTGACTTATGGTTTAGAAGCTGCCACAGAGACTGGCAAGGACGACAGCCGAATTCAAGTGACAAGAATTTCCTGAGGTCAAATATCCAGAAGACCAAGTGAGACAAAATCAGGAGCCAATCAGTCCGACTTCAACTAGAACTACAAGAAAGCGTTCTAAACATCTAAGGAGAATCAAGGCTCAAATGATTTGGTTACTAGATGAGAATGGTGCCAAATAGATTAAGACATATTTTGAAGAATTAGTAACTCGAAACAAAGGAAGTCCACTAGATAGTTGGATGACGAAAATATTAAAACACCTGGCCAGTCGCAATACAGAATTGGGGACCGATACTGGAAGAGAAGTTTAGGTAAAACAGGAAATTACGTTCACTACAGCACATGGCCCGCTGAAGAGAAAAAAATCTATGATGTTTGGATGACTGGGATTTGCGCAAAAACTACTAGATGGATATTGATGAGGATTTGAATAACTTACAGGCACTACTCGTCTCGGAGGTAATATAGGATATGTTACATTTTGATCAGAACTCCGAAAGCCGATTGTCTAAGATAAAAGTGTCTAGAAATTAATAGGACCATCCATTTTTCGTTGTGCGTGATTCACGCAAAAACTACAGATAGAATTTTGCTGGGCTGTGATTCCAAGAATAGAATAAGGTTGCGTTTTATTTTACAGAGACGTCGAAAAGATGAGAAATTAAGAATTAGAGGACACTTGATGGTAAGTGAAACGATTATCGCATGAGCGGCATTGTATTTTTCCGCAGAATGAAGATTCCCCCACACCTCTCCACTGGAAATCTGTTTATTTTGACATAATCGGTTAGAGAGAAGTCCGTACATTAACAGACCACCGGAATGAAGTTGCGGAAACAATTGGAAAGTAATAAGGCTTCCTCACTAAATATTTACCGATGCCTGGTAAAACTAAACAGGCGGTAACGAATTGGGCGTATGCCGTATATCCGAACGACTAGAATACGCGACGATATTCGTAAAAGTTTAACTTTAGCGCACCAGGACCAACTCTTTCCAGCTAAAAATTAGACACTACAATACAGTTATTAAGCCCAACGCTCTATACGCCACAGAAATACTCACACTAAACTCGAAGACGGATATCGAGAACATCCGAAAAGAAGAACGAAGAATAATCAGGAAAATTATTGGACCAACCAAACAGAAGAAGGCTACAAACTAAAGTCAAACAAAACAGTGGAGTCCCACTCAAACATAGCCAACGAAATCAGAAAACGCAGACTAAAATTCTACGGTCACATCTACAGGATGCCAGGTCACAGATTAACTAAGCAGTTATTCAAACTCACGCAACCATTAAAAACGCCTAACAGTTGGTTCGATCAAAAAAGACATGATCTGGAAATCCTAGATCGCAAAATCTTCAGACAAAAAATACACGACTGGGTAGTAATGCCAGAAACCAAAGCCAAGAAGACCTGCACAACATGGACAGAAGAGAGAAAACTTGCCTTCAGTAAACGGATGCGAGAATACTGGAATGGCAAAAGGAACGCGGACAGAAAATAACAGTTTTGCGTGATCTGTATAGGTCTATTCGCATAAAATATAAATAAAAAAATCGAAAACATTTTGCTATCATAACCATCTCAATCTGATTATTGCTAAGAACTTCTTTTATTTTAATGCAGCTTATAAGTAAGAAATGATTGATGCGTTGAAAAAAGTGCAGGCAACCAGACAGAGAACGATGTCATACTATAGAGAAGCCTGAACAATGTGGTGCAATTACTTTTTTCGCTGTACGGTCAGGGGCGTTTACTCCACCGGAGGTGATGCCTGCATTCTGATGTCTCTGTGAATGTTTCACAAAGAGATGCCGACTACATTGCGTCCATTACCCTAATGAACAGCCACCGCAGGTACGCATTGCAAATTACAGGTACACCACCAAACACGAACCTCTCTACTGTTCACACAAGTCACCATCTAAATATTTTTTTCCAGATTTATGCTAGAATCATACAATTAAGAACATTTCTTTACAATTTAACAGAATATTCGGCACTGTCAACTATGAGAAGGTTTTTAAGCCATGGTCGTAAATTTTTTCTCGACAGATATGTTGAATTTGATACATTTTGACAAAAGTAAATACAAATCGTTAACTAACCCGAAGGTTGGTTGGTACTCCCGAAAAGGAATACTAAGCCATTGCGTCAGAAGTAGGATGGTTCATTTTCTCTGGGACCTACAGTTTAACACGATCAGTGCTGACGACGTCTTCTGCTGTCCGCTAGGGAGCATCCCAGTGACGGTGGACGGCTTGAGACGTCCTTTCCCTATGGGATTGTATAGAAGGTTGGTGATTCCAGTACCTGACCTACGAGCTCGCCTTTTCTCTCAGCCATTCATTAAAGTCACCGAGTGAAGATCGTTTTCAAATCGGACAACTGGTGTTTTTTTTAAAATAATTTTTCGAACTTGGTGTTTTCTTCAAGTGCAAAATATTATTCTACTTGATAATTAGAAGAATTTTAAGGTAAGTCTTATTTAAATTATTTACATTGTAATATGTAATTTGGCATTTGCTGAAAATTCTGAATATTTTTTTTCAAATCTTGAACTTAAATTATTATGTTTCGCAATTACATTCTAGATTAACGTTCCTTTTTATAATAATAATTGTTTAAAATAAACAGCATAAAAGGGCAGAAAATTAAAATCATCTGCGTCTCAGGTAAGATAGCGCGACGGCGTTATGCGAGTTTGCATTCAGAGTTAGTCACTGACAGGACTCTTCATATTACCGGTAGCATTCAATGTGTTAACGCGGAATCCAACCATATTATCAAACACAACTCACAAAAATTCCTTACCCCATCGGGATTTGAACTCGGGACCAGACCGAAAACTTTTGAAAGCAATCGCCTCGACAACTAAGCTACTAGACCGCTAATACAAGTATACGTATGAACATGCTAATAATATCACCAACCACTGCTAATCTGATAGTTACTTAACATCCCATCAGTATAATCAAATTCCATTGTTAACTGCCAATACATAATATCGCTTGTTAGTTACTACACATAAAAACAATTTCCAGATAATCTAATTGCTGCATTTGTAAATGGTTTAAACAAAAAGAAAATCATACAAAATCATTCTCCGGTTTAGAGACTGAATAACTACTACCTTCCTCTCCCATATATATATATATATATATATATACAGGGCGTTCGCCGGGAAACGCAACCCACTGTTAGCGCTACAAGGAAGAAACTGCTCGGCTCAGTTTCCGGCATTGTTCGACCGTCGGCCGCGGACTATTTCATAATAATTACGCTTCATAAACTTCAGAAACTTGTGTGCTAAGCATTTAAATGTGACGTAATTCATTAGCTTACCTTATAAAAGATGCTGGAAGTGTTGACCCTCTTGTGTAATGCACATTTCACATCTTCTGAACATATTTCGAGACACACGCTGCCCTAACTGACTTAATGATTTTTTGGGTGACTGTTCTAGTCGAAAAGCGATATCGTGAATTTTCTCCTCTGTGAGAATACGGTTGACCGACAGTCTCTTTTTGTTAAAAAATGAACCCGTTTCTCTTACTTTTTTAACCAGACGTAGAATTGTTGATTTAGCTGGCAGTAAAGCGCCAGGAAATTCGCGACGAAATTTACTGCGACACTTTTTAAACGACTTCTTCTTCACATATGTATCGTAGAGAAATATTCTTTGTTGCAAACTGTAACGTACCATAATTATACTCACACTCAAACACGGTACAGATTAATAAGAGTATGAAGCCCCAAACCAGCCAAACCGCAAAGAAACGTTTATTCACAACACTGATTAATAAGAGACTGAAGTCACAAACTATCTACAATGCAAAGAAACCGTTCTTAACAATGTAAGGGTCACTGCAATGCACTGTTGGGGCAGCGGAGGTGTTAAACAGTGCGGTGATTCACGGTGCCGGTTGGCGGAAACTGCTGGCTGGACTGACCGAGCAAGTTGCCGACGGCAACAGACTGGGAGGGTAGCGTTTTCCGGCGAACGCCCTGTATACATATATATATATATATATATATATATTTCTTAAATAGTGTGTTCGCCACGACTTGTTTATATCTTTCACAAAATTCTAACAATCTGCTTCCTCGCTCATTTCTTTCTCCTAAACCAAAGCTTCCTACGGTATTCTCTTCTTTTCCTTCTCCCTCTTCCGCATTCCAATCACCCATGGTTATTAAATTTTCCTCCCCCTTCACATGTTGTATTAATTCAATTTCAGCATATATTTCCTCTATTTCTTCTTCATCTTCCTGTGACGTTGGCATGTACACTTGTACTAACGTGGTTGGGGCGGAGTTAGTTTCCAACCTCATCAAAATAATCCTTTCAATAAACTGTTCACAATAACTCACCCGTTTCCATATTCTTTCATTCATTACAAATTGTACATCAGTGGCTCAATTGACAGCTTGTGTGCTAATTATCCTGTATTACCCACACCAGGAATCCTGTGCATCCTTCCATTTAATCTCACTAATCCCAACATCTAACTTAAGTCGTTCCGTCTCCCTTTTTAAGTTTTCTAACCTACCTGCCCTATTCAGACTTCTACCATTCCACGCTCCGACTCGTAGAATGTGTCTATCCATTCTGATGACTCCTCCCTGTGCAGTCCCTGCCCGGAGACCAGATTGGGGGACTATTTTACCTCCGGAATATTTTACCCAGAAAGAAGCCATCATCCTATATCTAATTTGAGAGGATTACATAGCCTCGGCATACCCTTAGGGTCTTTAATGCAGTGGTTTTCCGTTGCCTTCTGCTTCCCCATGCCGTCGATCATTTCTGATTTATCAACTTTTAGGGACCGTTTCCAACCCCAAGGGTAAGAGGGTGCCCGAGACCATTTCCCGCTCTTCCGTCCTTCCTGAAGCCGTTTGCGAGCATTGAGCGACTCCTTATACCGTGAATCTCTCAGTCGCCAGAGCCTCGTCCATGCAAACAGGGTGCACCACGTGAAGGAGAGGTTGACATTTTGGCTGGAAGAAGCTATAATAGTCTCCCCCAAACCCTTACACTGACGCCATATTCGATCTATCGCATGTAACTGTCAGCCATTGAAACTTTGTAAATATGGATCTGAATCACGAAAATAAAGAAAAACGTAAGAACTAGAGAAGATTCAGTGTCGTGTTTATATCGCGATACATGTCACTAACATGCGATGCAGTGAATGTATTAATTCGCATGTGACTGGAGCTTTGATTTTCTAACAGCAATATTAGCAGAGTTTGTTGTTACGTCAAAATTCATCCTCGAACAGGATCAAAACGTTTCAGCTACAGCGTAAGGCGCGAGGAACTGCGCTGAGCGTTATTTTAGATCAATTAAGAAATTAATGATGAAGGGGGTACTTAAGTTCAAGGAGCTGGGGAAAAGAACTATTACCAGGAAATGGCAAATAGAAAATTTGAAGGATCTAAATACTGTTAAGCTATACCAACAGAGAACGGATAAAATAAATATAAAAGATGGTAGGAAACGTGGAGGAAAGATAGACTCGCATTAAGCAGGACCTGGTGGAGGCTGCTGATGAAATTTTAGTGAAAAAAAATTTTGTACCAAGAAACGAATTAATTACCAAGGAAATACTTGATATGATGGAAGAGAGAAGACTGCTAAAGGGATCAAGAGATGAAATGCATAGTAAGAAATATAGTTCATTGACAAATGCTATTAACAAAGGAGCAAGAGTTGCAAGAGAAAATTACTGTAACAGTATCTGCTCCGAAAGAGAAGAAAAAATACGGAATGGCAATATGGAATCTGCATATAAAATAGCTAAAAGTTTCTTTGGTAAGCGATATAGCAAAGGTAATGCAATAAACGATGCAAATGGTAACATCCTTAGCGACGATGGTGAAATGGTGGAAGAAGTACATAGAAAACCTGTACGAGCATATAAAATTAAATGAAAACAAGATTCTAGAAAGAGAGGAATAAGTGGAAGAAGAAAATAAAGGATACAGTATATTAAGAGAGGAATTTGAAATGGCACTAGGGAGATTAAAGAGTAATAAGGCAACGGGTATCGATAATCTGAAAGCGGAACTCCTGAAAAAAAAGTGGTCCTGTAATGAAAGAAAGATTGTTCCAGCTAGTACATGATATTTACAAGGAAGGAAAAATATCCTCAGACTTTGAAAAAAATGTAATCATTCCATTTCCAAAGAAGCTATGTGCTAAAAAAAATGTGAGCAGTACCGAACAATAAGCTTAGTAGTTCATGCATCAAAAATTATCACCAATGTAGTACTACAACGAATGGAAAAACAAGTAGAAGCGTTTCTAACAGTAGACTAATTCCGTTTCAGGAAGAGGAGAGATACAAGGGAAGCAATTCTTGCACTGAGGCTAATATTAGAAAAGAGGATAGAAAAAGGCAAAAATACGTATTTTGGTTTCGTAGATATTGAAAAAGCATTTGGTGATGTTAAATGTGGGAAGATGTTCGAGATCCTACAGAGATACAGAGATAGGCGGCTAGTATTGAATCGTTACAAAAATGAAACAGCTGTAATAAAAATTGGAAATAAACAAGAGGAAGCAGCAATACGCAAAGGAATCAGACAAGGCTGCGCCCTGTCTCCCTTTCAATGCCTATATTCAAAACTCACTGGACAAGATCAGAGACGAAATTGATGTCGGGATAAAGATACAGGGGAAATTACTCAATATGATTCAATTCGCAGATGACACTGTGATAGTAACAGAAAGTGAAAAGGATCTTAAGAAAATTTTGGAAAGATTGGGGGAAACAATGAGGAATGAGTACAATAGGAAAATTAATAAATTGAAGACGAAAGTAATGGTATGTGGTAAATATAAAAACTCTAAAATTAAAATTAATGGATAATCACTGGAGGAGGTACAAGAATTCTTCTACCTAGGAAGAAAAATCACAGAAGGTGGAAGAAGCAAGAATGATATAAAATGCAGGATTGCACAAGCAAAAATAGCGTTCAACAAAAAGAAACGAATTTTTACAACAAATAACATCAGCTGGACAGCGAGGAAAATATTAAAAGCTTATGTCTGGAATATTGCCCTGTATGGATGTAAAACCTGGATAGTTGGTACAGAAGAGAAAAGAAGATAAATTTCGTTTGAGCAATGGTGCTACAGTAGGATGTTAAAGATTAGCTGGAGGTACAAGATTACTAATGGGGAAATTTTTTGAACGGCATGAGAGTATAACTCAATATGGAAGAGTATAAAAACGGGGAGGACAATATTAGTTGGACATACCTTAAGGCTTGAGGGCTTACTAAAAACAATAATAATGGAGGGAGAGAATGTTAGAAGGAAAGAGAGATATCGAGGAAGACCATATAAAATACATCCAGCAGATAATTGAGGATGTTGGTTGCAGGAGATATGTAGATATGAAAAGGAGGGCAGAGAATAGAGCTGAATGGAAGACCGCCACACATCAATCCCAGGAGTTACTACCGTAGAAGAAGAAGAAACTGCCAATAAATGACTTGCCAGAACACTCCATTCAACCCGTAATTTTGGACGGTCTATGAGGCTAGTTGATAGATAAAGAAGAGCATTAATCTAATGCACTGGCGTCTGAATCAAATTTATGTATAATAACGTACGCTTGCACCACACCATTTCAAAAACTGCTTACACAGAAACTGTCTTCCGAAGCAGTGGCAATAGAAACAGAAAACGGAGTGCACTAACGTGCTTAAAAGAACTGAAAACATGTAGAACACACATCGAAATGAATGCACGGGATTACTTTTCGCGGTCCTTAAATAGCCGATATCGGAAAAAAGAGAAAGAACTCGCAATAAAGTATGATGACAACTGGATATTACTTGGTTTTTCTTTGTGACCTAAGACGTCAACACTTCGACTGCGAGAGGAATCTTGAGTTTCGATGACAACGATCCCGTCCGTCTGTTGATATCAACGGGACTCAGAAAAACTATCGTTCGGGTTTTGGTAGAGTTTTGATAATGCACAGCCCGTCGTCCGGATATGTTTCATTTGTATGTGAAGTCTGTAACGAGACGCTATTGTACGGATAGAAAGTTTCAATATTTTGGCAATGAACAGTGATAGATGGTCAGCAGTGCATCACAAAAGCCAGTGAAAGAGTGTATTATGCGAAACGCACTGTGCAGTCGAGGATTCGGTGCCACCCGCATACTCTCAGTGCCAAAGCGATCGGCAGCGAGACAGTGGAAAAGTGGGGGAGTAAGACCTAGAAGCGACTCTGCTGGGTGAGAAAGCATTACACTGTAAATGCTGTATATTTTATCATATTTATTTTATCAAAGATATTTTATGATATTATTTTCAGTCCCATTACACTATATAAAATTTTTCGTCATAGTTCTTTGAAATGAATGAAGTAAACTTGTAAGCTTTTACAGTTGGTGCAACTGTCACAATATGTATTTTCTTGAAGATAAAGAAGAGAAGTAAACATATTTAGGTTAGACCGTGGATTGCGAGACTTGATATGATAAGAAATCATCAAAGTTTACTGAAAGAGCTGCAATGTGAGGATATGGCAAATTATAAAAATTATGGTCGATGCTGAAGTATAGGTCCAATAAATTCTTACCACAATATTTTCACAATTTTCTACATCAGAATTATTTCTCCATATATACTATTGGGTGTTTATTTTTACGTTGTATGTGCAATGGGTTGTACTCGATTGTTGGTGGCGGATCTACACCATTCTGCAATATATGGTGAGGAAGCGGCGTCCTGTCTCACCGCAGCAGACACCCTCACGCCGAGCTGAGTCGACATCAGGCGAAGTTGCTACGGCGCAACATGGGGTCACAGCACATGAGCACAGGGAGTCTCAGTCTACACCCTGCGCTACAGCTGCCGACGTGCGGTCTCCCCAGTGCGTCACTCCAACGCGGGCAGCTATGTTGGAGCCCACTCACGTCGATCCCAGGGGTCAGACACCGCAAACTCATCATGGACAACATGGTCGTCACCAAGAATTGAAGATGGATTCGACGACCCCAACTTGGAGGAGGCGGAGAGACTGATCTACATTCGTTGTACATCTGGCAAGTACAGCGAAATCTTCATGGCAAAAGGACAGTACACATCCCGAAGCTGGTGGAAGAAATACCTTGACGCCCAGGTTCAACCATGCATAATCCAACTCCGAGTCAAGTCCGGGAGTAAAGAGTATGCATGGGAAATACCAAGAAACAAGTTCCTGTACATCCTCAGCGACGAGAAGTACGGTCACCTCGCCACGCCCATCACTGACAAGAAGAAAGACTGGTCACGGTTTGTCAGCCTTCCTGTCATCCTCAGCAAGGACTTCAGAGAGGATGACTATTTTGAAGACCTACATCGAGTGCTATATTGCGAACCACACCAACTTTCATCCTCGTCTAGCCAGGAAGATGAGTCGCAAACCTCAAGAAAAGACGGAACTACAGACGGAACTACA
Source organism: Vandiemenella viatica (assembly GCA_031002005.1). NCBI lineage: Eukaryota > Metazoa > Arthropoda > Insecta > Orthoptera > Morabidae > Vandiemenella > Vandiemenella viatica. Next base: position 215,777,204 of record JARYHS010011408.1, on the reverse strand, counting down.
GACGGCCTTAAAGGACCAGAATCTCCAAGAACACGTCCTTGCCCAAGCACCTCGATGCAACGCCTAGTGCAGACCACCAAGAAGAGGCATCGCGGGCGCCGACAGGGTTGACACCGGGCAACCTGCTCGTAACATGTGCGAGCCCATCAGAGTTAGCGGCGGTTGAGGATTTCCTCGAGAGCCACAGCATTCAATTTCAGTTCGTCCAGTATGGAGGCGCAGGGCTTCCGAATACTGATAGCATCCCAAACACTGCTTCACCAGAGGAAGCAACCAACCGAGGAACGAAGGTCACCCGAGATGAAAGTCTCCCACTACCCACAGAACCCAAGCAGTCAACGCCATCGGAAATCAAGGCTGTTGAGGCAGCCAATACCCAAGTCAAGAAGCAAAACGGCCGGAGCACCAAGAAGAATCCCCACAGGAAGAAATCATCATTGTCAACTGTTGATCAATGCTTCAGGTGCCAGGGATTCTTGCATCGATCGAAGGATTGCCGGAACCAACTTCGGTGCGTTCGTTGCGGGGAAAATCACAGCGTGTTGGTGTGCACCAGACCGCGCGAAGAGACACCAACTTGCGCTAACTGCGCCGCGGAGCACGCGGCCAGCTATGGGGGCTGCCCACTGAGGAGGAAGCTGCAAGTGGCCGTCAACAGGAGCCACCCCCACACCAGCACAGAGAAGATCACAACGCCACCAAGATCGACGAAGGATAAGACCACCCACGGCCACCTGACCAATCATAACCACCTGACCAGACACGATGAGCATTTATAGAACAACCGTTTTCAGTGCCAGCCACAAGAAAATCAACTAGGGATGGTCGTACAACTGCTCACGCTCATCCCCATCAGGTGATAAGAATAAGCAAGGGTTTCCCTCTAAGGTCATTATGTAATGGCCAAAGCCGGGGTTTTCCCTAACGTGTGTAACCAATATGATACAGTAGATAAAGCTACAGAGAGTAGCGGGGCTACATAACGCCGTTGAGGCAGCGAAAAAAAAAATGCACACGCATTGGTTTGCTATTATTCCAGAAACCTGTTAAATACTAGTTTCTTAACACATTAATTTTATTTTTTACGTTTCCGACAGTACACCCTTTTATCATAGCACTAATTAATTTTGCGCAAGTGTTCACTTTTTTATTCTTAATCTTATACTCTTACATGTTTCTGACTACAACATTTCCTTCTGTTCATACTCAGAAATAAAGATTTTCGTAGATTCGGCAGTCATAACCAACTTTGGTAAAGTTCCTTGCGCCATTTTCATTGTTTACGTTTGCAGAGTGGTGAAACCTTGTATAAAAGGTAATGCCATCGTCTTACATTTTATACAAGAAATCTTTTATAAAATATGCCCCATTACACTGTAAAATATTTTATAAAATATCTTTTACCAAAGTTCTTTGACAAAGATCTTTTACAGTGTACTGCTGGTCCAAGCCAACGCGCGCCGCTGAAGGTGGCAGCCAGTCGTCGGCCTATGTCTCCTGCTTGTCGGGTGTAGCTGTGTTGCGGTGAACGGTGCCCCTTGCCGCCGGTATGCACCAGCCTCTTGCTCTCATAATACATTCTCCATATAAGTGAAGACTAGACGACCCATGCGAAAATTTCGCGAATAAAATGAAGAGTAAGGTTGGGGGTTTGTAACAGGATGAAAGAAGAACCGCCTCAATTGTCTCAATTGTTTGTTTAGTGTTATACGTACGTAACAAAAGTTGACGCCAGTGAAGCAGTTTATTAAAATCTCCGTGATATGTGCTACTGCTATCTAGCGGCTTGGTTCTGAACTGTATCATACGCGCGACAGTCACAGTTACTGTATTACTTTTTCCCTTTAATTCCAAAAAAATTCGTTCTTAATTTATATTGCCCGAGTGGAGATCTCAATCTTTTAGATGATATCGCGTTTATCAAATTAGGGTAGGTGTCAATGGACATAAATGGCTTGTAACATAAAAACACGTTATGGAAGGGTCTAAATCCGGAAAAAACCCTTTCTTAAGACCAAAGCAGAAACCTTAGTTTTTAATATGATGGCTCATTTACCTATTTCGGCTAGATGTCAATATAGAAAATACGTTACGGAAATAATAATTTTGCCATTTAAGGGTCGAATTCCAAAAATACCTTCCTCAAAATATGATTTGATCAAAACGGACACCTTACTCTCTAAAATAATACCCCATTTCCCGATTTCGAGTAGATATTAAGGAAGATAAATAGTTCGTGACATATACAAATGTTATGGAAATAATTATAATTGTCGAATTCCGAAAAATTCCTATCTTAACATATGATGTGACCACGGCGGAAACCTTAATCCTTAAAATGATACCTCATTTATGTATATGTGTTAGGTATCAAGGGAAATAAATGGCTCGTGACACAAAAACGGGTTATAGATATATTGATACTTTTGCCCTTCAAGGGTCGAATTCCAAAAAATTCCTTTTTTAAAATATGATTTCACCAAAGCGGAGGCCTTAATCTCTAAAATAATACATTGTTTCTCGATTTCGGTTAGATACCAAGGGAGATAAACAGCTCTTTGCAAAAAGTAAGTTATTGAAATAATGGTAATTTTGCCCTTTATGGGTTGAATTCCGAAAAATTCTTTTCTGAAATATGATGTGACCACGGCAGAGACCTTAATATTTAAAATGAAACCTCATTTATCTATATCGGTTGGATATCAAGGGAGATAAATGTACCGTGACACAAAAACGCGTTGCAGAAATATTGATACTTTTGCCCTTTAAGGGTCGAATTCAGAAAAATTCCTGCAGTTACATATGATGTCAACAAAACAGAGATCTTAATCTTTAATCTGGTACTTCATTTAACCATTTCAGTTAGGTATCCAGGGATATAAATGGCTCGTGACACAAAAAACCGCATTTTAGAAGTATAGACATTTTTCAAGATCGAATTCCGAAAAATTCCTTTCTTAAAATATAAAGTGACCAAAGTGGACCAAAGCTTTAAGATAATGCCTCATTCATCGATTTCGGTTAAGTATGAAGGAAGATAATGGCTTGTGACAAAAAAGACCTTATAGAAATAATATATATGATTGGTAGCGCATGCGTCCGAACATCTGACCCGGCTGGGGCAGCACGATAGTTTGAGCGCCGGCGGTATTCCGGCTACTGCTTCAAAATTGTGCGCTACGACGGTACTCTGTGAATTCCATGTAAAGCTGCAAATAAACGAGGAAGAAAAACTTCTAAGGCAGCGCGATTGGTGGATACGGCAGCCCCGGGTGCGAGGATGCCTACCAGAAGCTGGACAGCGGAGATGTGAAAGGGATGATTCTGTTTTGAATGTAAACACGAGCGTATCTACTTGAATGACCGCCGCGGTCACTCGTGGATTTACCATCCGAAACCTCTAAACATCAAGAAGCAATGTTGTCCGCAGTGAACATACTTCGTAAAGAGCCAAAGAACGGTACGACGAGTTTGCAGCGTGTCAAAGGTTCGAAAATAACCTCCGAATAATTACTCTGACTAGCTAAAGACTTGTTAAATGAGCCAGTTAAACAAGTTCTGAGAGACTTTTTTTTTGCTTCGGATTTACGCCTCGTCGACAGCGAGGTAATTACAGGCGGGATGGGATTGGGGCAAGGAACGGGAAGGAATTCGGCCATGTCCTTTTTGAAGGAAGCATCCCGGCATTCACCTGATTTTGGGAAACCATGGAAAACCCAAGTCTGGATGCCCGGACGGAGATTCGATCCCGCGTCCTCCCGAATGCGAGGACAGAACGTTAACCGTTCACCCACCACGCTCGGTCTGTGAGACTTGCATCAAATCTTATCATAGCAAAATTAATGGTTTGTCAAATTCGTTAGGCTACTTGTGAACCCATTTTTGTCTTTTGTATGCCATTGAGATATGTCATTTGCGAAGATCAATATTAATAACTAGGGTTCTGATCTTAATGATAAAAAATATAGAGAAATAAGCAAGCAAATAAGACCTTAAAAACGCATAAATATGATCAAAAAATAACAAAATATGACAACATTTAAATCTACTTTACACCAAAACATGCTCAATTATACATCATTGATATTATGTAGTACTGTCTAGTAGACAGCATAATTTGCTTCCGTCCACTCACTGCACCATTGGGAAATTAAATTTAAATCATTTTGTTAATTTCACATAATATACAGAAACGAACTCTCATCTGTACTAAAATACTCCTCTCCATATTACTTTACGTAACTCCATAATTTCGCACTTTCGGAAAATTTTGTTACCAACATGGCGGTACTCACTGATCCACTGCAGATTTAATGATGACTGAAGATTATTTTGAAAAGAATGGGTGACAATGGGACATTGACGCTGCTGCTGCTGCATTGTCGAGATTCAAAGGCGGGCAGAACATTAACGTTCACTGATGAAATCTGACCAATTCAGTAATAATTAGTTTTTATTTTTTCTTCAAACGTATAATAGGACTACAGTTCTGTGAATAATTATCTTAATTTCTTCTCATCTATAACTTCTAGTAAATTCCCGGTACTATTAAAAAATTACCATATTTTTCTCAAAATATGACGATATGACCATAAATTTGATCACAATATGACTAAAACTAGGAAAATGTCCTGAATATGTATTTATATGCTACATAAAATACATTTAAATACATTCAGAAACGTTTAATCGGTGTTTAATTCAGCATTACACCACAAAAGAAGGCAGGAAAAAATATGTCACTAAGATCCGAACCCTATTAATAACATTTGTTGATAAGGGTGTCAGTGATTGGAACAAATTACCAAATGAAGAGATGTATAATTTACCAAAAACGCTTAAGGAATTTAATATTTGTAAATCGGAAAATTAAATGCGAGAGGAATTTAACACTCCGATTATAAAATTTAAAAAGGCTTAATTAGATGACAATGGGAATTGCCACCGGAGCGTTAGCTCTTTCGCAGTTAAAATTAATAATAATAATAACTTTTAATGTGTTAGAGCAATCTAGAGTAATTTTGCATGCCGGAAAAATACAGTGTGCCATCTACCATGTAATTTCGTTAGCTCACTCATTCACTCATCTCGATAGCTATTGGCTGGAGAACGGTGTCACGTGTCAGTCTTTGCTCGCAAAACAGCAACCAGAGATGCAATTAGAAGAAATTCGTTCACAATTGAATAGCTAAGCGACTGCTATCAAATTAATTGCCACAATACATTCATTAAGTTTGCTTTTCGTAGCGTTTCATACTTAAAAGAATATTAATAAATTTTGCGGCTGAAAAAAAGCATTTTTTTGGGCTTGAAAACTCGTTGAGGTCACAAAATCCGGGGCAGGAAGAGGGCAAAGAACGGGAAGAATTTCGGTCATAGAACCAACTCGTCATTCGTCTGAAGCGGTTTAGTGAAACCATGAAAAACCGAAATCTGGATGACATAAAAGGCATTTGATCCCTTGTCCTCCAAAATACAGGGCCCAAGCATTACTGCTGATCCAGCAGGCTTAACAGGAACAAGGACGAGAAAGAATTTGGTAATGGCATTTGGAAACAACCTCCCTCCCCCTTATTCGGATGCAGTGACGTCGGAAAACTTTGGAAAACAAATTTAGAACCCCAATTAATGATGTAATCCCGTCTTTAAGTGTTGACCAATCTGGCACCATTAATTCAAATAAATCACAGAAAGATGAGCTCTACGGTACTTTCTATTTGGTGGATCGTAAGTTCGGCGTACCCTGAAGAAACATGACAACCACGTTCGTATACATAATCCGACAGTATTGCTTAATGAAAAGAGAAATTAAAAGAAATATGAGGAGAATACGTAAAGCAATATTGTTATGTGGAGTAGAAAATGCAGATGAACCAAGATTGAGAACCGTATAAAAGTTTTTAATGAGCAGCCGTGATGATTGCAAAGATAAAACGAAGGACGTATTTGGATTTGGATATTGCTAACGAAACACGAGAATTTTAACATAGCAACCATCTTACAGAAGAATTAAACACTATGTAAGACACGAAGGAAAGAACAAGACAGATCTTCAGAGATGTAAAAACAGGAGGGTCAAAATATCTTGGAATTAGAGATTGCGAGAGTTCCAAGCTTGCTATAGAAATGCCGCAAAAAACTATACCTTAAGCATTACCACAGCGCACGAAAGAAAACATCGAATAAGAGATATTATATTTCCCTAGTCCCAAGCCTCAGCTCAACAATCAGAGAACTAATCCAAAGAATAGATTCATAAAATTTTGGGGATGAAGGTAAACAAAACTGAAAAACCTACTTAAAAAAAAAAAAAAGAAAGAAATAACTATGCGAAGTTGATCAAGTGGAGACGAAAAAAGAAGCCAGCCGTGGAATAACTAACACTTTCTGACATTGATATTCTCCAACATCACAATATCTTATATATAAAAATCAATGTTTGTTTGTTCGTCTTCTATGCATTCCTGTACCATTTATCAGATTGCAATGAAACTTTGGAGAGTTTTCGAGTGTGCGTCTGCGAAGGTTCCTGTGAAAAAAAATTTCCAAAAAGTCACCCCCTATTCCCCATAACACCCCATAATTTAGGCACTACCACATTTTTTATCCGATTTAGATAGGAATTTGTACACTTATACTTCAAAATAAACATAAAAATACTGCCTACATACGGTTTCCGAATATTCATCCCCTCTCCCCCTTTCCACCCCCATTACCCTATAATTTAGGCAATACCACATTTTTTATCCGATTTAGATAGGAATTTGTACACTTATACTTTAAAACAAACAGAAAAATACTGCCTACGTATGGTTTACGAATATTCATCCCCTATGCCCCTTTCTAACCCTTTACGTTTTCACCCCATAATTTAGGCAAAACACATTTTTTATCCGATTTAGATAAGAATTTGTACACTTATACTTTAAAAAAAGAGAGAGAAATACTGTACACATTAATTTCACACAAACTCAATCCCTCTCCTCTCTTTTCACCACCTTAATTACCCCCTCTTCCCCATAACACCCCATAATTTAAACAAACCCGCAAACCGTACGTCCGCTTACGGTGAAGCTTTGGTGAGTTGTTGACGGGATAACGGAGAAGGTACCTGTCAAAAAAAATTAAAAAAAACCCACCCCTTCTCCCCATAATTTAGACAAAACCACATATTTCATCAGATTTCAATGGGAATTTGCACACTTATAGTTTGAAACAAACAGAAAAATACTGCCTGCACATGTTTTCCAAAGCGCATCCCCTCTCACCCTTTCCAACTGAAAATGAATGAAACAGCAGTTTAAAATTTATATGTAAATAATTTTTCATTTAATCTATGTGCCTCCTCAAGTCCAGCAATAGTGAAGCATTGCCGGGTCAGCTGGTTACATATAAAAATATAAGGCTCCAACATTAGCGAAGCAGTCCAATTAAAGTTTAAATGCTAGTGCCATTACCAAAATTAAATTAGCTTTCTCGGGATAACTAAATTTCTGTTGACGGTTCGGTCCGTTCCCGCCATCTATACGGGGGTGTATTAACTGCGGGGTGACAGCAGCGCCGCGCCGTGCCACGGTGCTGAAGTGGCATTGACAGAGAAGCCGTCAGATGGCAGTTGCGATGTCCCAATGGAAAGGGTTGACCGCTTGTTTCGTCCACGGTGCTGATTACGTCTCCAGGTTTAATGAAGACAACGCGAGTCTTGTGTGTCACTCCAGGCCACAGCAATTACTTGACGTGCGCTTTAGAAGAGCTAACTACCACGGGGCCGTCTCATCAACGAGAACAAAACGACGAGCTTCCATTGTACTCCACGAGCAAGGAGCACCAACACGATGCATTCGCAGCCCTACTTCCCGTACAACGCTCCCGTGTTCTACATTGAAACAATAAATTTATTCTGACAAAATATAACACATATCTTGCAAACTTAATTTTCTGTGATTGACTGCTCCTCTTAGTTTGTAAAGCTTGTAAATGATATTTCATATGTCTACGTCAGCTTGGAGTTATATGTATAAGTATCCATTCTAATAAAACTCAAGTCTTGGTCACAACGTACCGATGTCTGTCTCGTTGATGTCACGCTTCCCGCCTCCGCTGTCCAACTGACAACGAGCAGAGACTACATTGTAGAGGTTAAGAACGTTAGTTAATAACATTTCTATTTAGTTCAAAATCAGCAAAGAAATGAAGTATCAGAACACTGAAAGAAAAGTATGTATTTCGTTTAAATTGACATATTAATCAATAGATGCTTTTATAATTACGTAATATTCGTTTGATGTATTGAAGTAACCGTTATATTCTTTGACTGTAGATATGTAAGATAAAAGCTTTAATTTTCGAACAGCAATGTTAGCGAAAGTTTTGATTAGATTGTTATTTAGCCTGGATTAAAATTACAACTGGCATTTGTCGCTACAGCAGAGGGCATCAGTAATTTAGTTTCTTTTATATATATATATATATATATATATATATATATATATATATATATATATATATATATATATAACTGTTTTCATGGGTGTCGCATTATTTAAATTATTACTTCGTTTGAACGAAAATAGTTGCACACTGATCGTGATCTGTGCAGCCTAGACTACAATTAAAACTAACATTACGTAGAATGGCATATTGCAAGTTTTTAAGATTTATTTTTTTACTAGCTGGTACCCACGACTTCGTTCGTGATTGTAAAGAATTCATATTGACAGCTATAGACATCTAACCACCCTAGTGCACGATGGGAGACTCGATACTATTGCCACACACAAGTACCAGTCTTCTGCGCTATGTAGTTCCGGCAGCAAGGTAAAATTTACGGATACACACAAATCTTTGGATGAAACACGAAAATATTCATGATCGACGAATTTCAAACAACATATCTCAAACACTCCCACAGTTACCGAATTTCAGCCAACGTTGTGATCGATGGGAGACTCTGTGTTACTACCACACACAAACGCCAGTGTCTGCGATTGATAGTTTTCACTTAAAAGTGATACACCGTGACACATGCGTCTTTGGCAGAAATATGAAATTGCCGCAGGTCGACCATTTTCATCCCCCATATCTTCCACAACCCCATAGCTACAGACATCTAACAACCATAGTGCACGACAACAGACACGATTCTACTACCACACATAAACACAAATGCTCTATGCTATGTAGTCGTGGTAGAAAAGTGAAATCTGCGGAGACACATGCCTTTCGTCGAAATACGAAAATATCCTTGGTCGGCCACTTACAACCACCTTATCTACCACAGTACCTCAGTTTCTGAAATTCGGCCGCTGTTGTGATCGAAAGGTGACTCTGTGCTGCTACTACTACACACCAACGCCAGTTATCTGTGATCTATAGTTTTCGCTGAAAAGTGATACACCATGACACTTTTGTCTTAGGCAGAAGTATGAAACTGCCACCGGTCGACCACTTTCAACCCCGATTTCTCCCACACCCCCATAGTTATCGACATCTAACAACCATAGTGCACTACATGAGATACGATTCTACTACCAAACACAAACACCAATGCTCTATGCTATGTAGTTGTGGCAGAAAAGTGACATATGCGGAGACAGTCGAAATACGAAAATATCCTTGGTCGGCCACTTACAACCACCATATCTACCTAGTGTTGTAAAAAAACGGTTTTTTTTCTGGCTTGAAAAAAAAACATGAAAAAAAACTTAAAAAAAAAACATGTTTTTTTTTCTGGAACACGTTTTTTTTCACAACTACTAAATCTCAAATTTGTAAGGCAGTTATCGTTTAAAATGACTGTTTTAGAGTTTATTCTAAGTTCTTATCTTAGTTTAAAATCTACTATATTTTTCTGGTTCAGTAAGAAAAAAAAATTACGAAAATATTGGCAAAATTGACTGAAATTTTCTTTATGAACGGGGATTTCCCGAAAAGACTAGGTTGCGCGAAATGAATCCCCATTCCCCATTGTTTGGATTGATACTTGCTATTTGAAATAGTGCTGCCAGCCCTACAAAATTACCTACAGATCTTTTAAAAAAATCAGGAATTTAAAATTTATCCACGGTTTTTTGCCTTATTGGGCTTTCCTTATATTCGTATACTTGTTAACTCTCAGAGTATAGTGGTACTGACTCATTAAATTGTCAGTAAGGGAGCGTGCATAAACCACATAGCTCCATTTTGGCCTCCTGTGAACCCCACGTAGCCCTACGTGGCTTTTGCCTCCCCCCCCCCTCACTCCCCCTTCACAAAGCACGTAGCTTTCTTCCGTTTTGATTCCAGAAGACATTTTGTACTGTTTTCTCTTGTCAGACTATTGTAAATTACATACGGATATAATTAACTGAGGGAAATAAATACTCACATGCTGTTATGAGTTCAGTTCCTCATTTTAACTGTGAAAAATGTTACGAAAGGAAAGTTACGTGGCCTGGCTCGGAACCCCCCCCCCCCCCTCTCCCCACGTAGCCCAGCGTAGCCTTCCAGCTAACCCCTCCTCCCTCTGGACCGATTCACGTAGTTTGTGCACGGTCCCTAATTATGAATCGTTTCCTTGCAACCGTTGGTGTAAACAAACGATTGAAAAGAAATAAAGCTCCTATTTTGTATGATAATAAATTTTAATTCAAACTTAAAAGACCATAATACAGAACTATAGGTGCAGTCTTTATGCACAGTGTGTACTTTGCTCACAATTTAAAATTGCAATCTCAAAATCTTTAGCGCACAATACAAGAACAACCAGTAAAAGAAAATTTAACTATTTCTGAAGTGAGAGGAGACAGAAGAAGAGACAGAAAATTCCGACACCGACCGAACTAGTGTTGGTATTTCTGATACTAATGAATGTGGTACTGACATAGAGGATGAATAAAATTATGTTACCTATATAGATACACTTATGAATCATTATGTGAGACATTATATGATTCAGTAAGACTTAAAACACACTTGTGAAATGAAAGTTCCTTAAATAAAACTATAATTTATCAAATATATTGTTTTCTGAAAAAAAAAAATTAGAAAAAAAACACGGGTGCTAGGTTTTTTTTTCATGTTTTTTTTTCACAAAGCTGAAATTTTTTTTTTTTTCAGTTTGCAACACTATATCTACCACAGTACCACAGTTTGTGAAATTCGGCCGCTGTTGTGATCGAAAGGTGACTCTGTGCTACTACTACACACAAACGCCAGTTATCTGTGATCTGTAGTTTTCGCTGAAAAGTGATACACCATGACACTTTTGTCTTTGGCAGAAGTATGAAACTGCCACAGGTCGACCACTTTCAACCCCCATATCCCCCACATCCCCATAGCTACCGACATCTAACAACCATAGTGCACGACAGGAAAGACGATTCTACTACCACACACACACACCAAAAGTCTATGTTATGTAGTTGTGGCAGGAAAGAGAAGTATACGGAGATACGAATTTTTGGTCGAAATATGAAAACGCCCTGCACTGACCAACTTTAATCATTATATCTCCCACATCCCCACAGCTATCGGCATTCGTCCAACGTTGTGCACGACAGGAAACTCCATGCTACTTCCACCCACAAACATCAGTGATCTGTGATAGGTAGTGGTGGCTGAAAAGTGAAATATAGGAAAAAACACGTCTATTTTTATATATATATAAGATTTCCTTTGCTTTCACCGAGCAATATTACTGAAGCCATTATTTCAGTAACAAGTAACTGTGTCAGCAAATCAAACGTTATGATATCGATTTGAATCACGGATAACATAAAAGAAAGATATAAAAAAAAACCGTGAAGATCTTGGACCATGTATAGCTATGCATTATTGCCACTGACACGGGATTCAGTGCATGTATTAATTCGCGTGTGATTGAAGCATTTATTTTCTAGCGGCAACTTTAGCATAGTTTGTGGTTATGTTAAAATGCAGCCTAGACCAGGATGATAACTGAAACCTTTTGCTACAGCCCAAGGCATGAGGAATTACATTGAGCTTCGTAACAATTTTTTTTAGCTGAGCAACTGCGACGACATAATTTGCCAGAACATTCCAATCAACCCGTCATTTTTGATGGGCTATGAGGCTAGTAGTATTATAATTTATTACAAACTTTACGAATATTAGATACTAATTGCATTTTGGTGGAGTCTTTGGTAGCAAGAAGATAACCCGGCGCCACGGAGAAACCAAAGAAGATGGTTGTAGTCGGATGAATTATGACGACAAGAATGGTTAAAGATAGACAGATTCTGATGAGTATAATAATAATAGATAAAATTGCAATGGAGCGCCCGCACCGGTGGCAATCTCCCTATACACCCGGGGGGTTCGCAGAAGGCCAAAATGGAGCTACATGGTTTATGAACCCTCCTTTAGAGCCGGTGTGCTCATCACTGTCAGTGAACTTTGTGCCATAATGGTTTCCCACTATAGACTCTTAGATTTTCGGATCGAATTGCGCATTTTTTTAACATTTCTTTCCGTTGGTAGTCAACATCTATCCAATAAACCAGTTGAGTGGGTATGACAAAAGTAATTTTAAAGGAATATTATTCACTTTAACATTTAACCACATCTTTTTGACTCGTTCTCTGCCTGGCGACCCCAAGAATTCAATAAATGAACTTTCCGATCTGGTTCTACAAAAATAAGTATTAATCTAAGTGTGATAAGACGGGCAGTAATCTCTCAATGCAGTTTTCAACGAGTAGTCTTACACTTGTGTCAGACTCTTCCCTATAAAGGATTAGGTTCAGTATTAACCAAGACAGAGTGTGGATGCCCTGCAAAAGGGAAAATCTGCCACTAGGTTACAAACGACAAGCTTGATTTACTGAATTATTTATCTGAACAGATTCATCCAGAAAGTTGTACATTTAGATTTGCTAAACAGCTATGGCGATCAAATACGAAAAATATTCTTCCTCGTTGCGTCAGAGACTAATCAGTTATAAACACTGAATAATTTACTTAAGATCAAGTTTGTCAACAGCAGATAGAGTATTTAATAACAATAAAAACATGGTTGGCACTTGGCCTTAGATTAGAAGCAGTTATTCGGCTTTAACTTCTAGCTCCTATCAAAACGACACAGAAGATAATTCTCCGTTATACAATACTGTGTTTTTTATGATGAATTGATCAAAAGTATATTGCCTCGTTTGTTATTATTGGCGAATTCTCCCAATAAATCGAAGACGTTAAGCAAATAACCCGATCGAGTTATCTTTAAGTTCTTGTTGTTGTTCCAATAGGCTTTCATTCATTCCGAGAAAGCTTGTTTGCGTTCTTCCAACCACTTTGGTCTGTATTGTTTAGGTTTTGGTTGCTCAGTTATAACTTCCCATTAGTCTACTTTGTGTCTGAAGGTATCTCTTTCTAAGATGTCTGTTGCTCCTTTTGCACTTCAAGATCCTTCCGAATTTCATTCAGCCAAGGTGTTGGATTTTAAAGTGAAGTTACATAATCTATTATCTTTTTTGTCAATCGATTTCCTGGTAACCTCTTAAGGTGACCAAAGAATTTCATTCGCCTTTTCTTGATGTCAATTCCGATGTCTGAAAACTTTTGTTGTTTTTATTGATTGTAGTCTGTAAACATCTTTAGCGAGTCTTGCTCCTAGAATTTTTCTAATGATTTTCTTCTCTACTTTTTTTATTTCTTCAAGGTCATGTTTTCTGTTAAATGTTAACGTTTCACTTACATAGAGGACTGTTGGTTTTATGACTGTGTTGTGGTGCCAAATTTAATCTGACTTCATATAGATTTTTTGCTGTAGAGATTTTGCACTAACCGAGATTTTCTAAAGGCCTGTCGGTTCGATGAATTCTCCGAAGTATGGGACCGTGTTGATTTTACCGTATTTTGTTCTCAAACTTGCTATTTCTGTCTTTGAACATATGAATTCAGTTTTCTCGAAAGAGATTTGTAACCCTACTTTTTCTGGAAATTCTTTGATTGTCTCAAGCTGTTTGACGGCAGTCTCTTCATCTTCTCCTAGTATCGCCAAATCATCCGCAAAAGCGAGGTATGGTATGTAGAGGTTGTTTTTGGGAAAGCCAAGTGAGATTGGATTCCAACACTTAAATTTCTTGAGTTCTTTCTCCCATTCTTCCATAACTTCTTGAACAGAAGAGGAGAGAGCCTTGCCTCACACCTGTTTGAATGTCAAAGGGTTCTGAAATTTCTCCCATGCATTTTGCTTTAGATCTAGTGCCAATTAGTGTTTGTTTTACGAGTTCTCGTGTTTTTGGATCTAATCCCCTTTCTTCTAAAATTTGGAATAGTGAAGGCCTGTCTATTGAGTCGTATGTCTTTTTGAAATCCACAAATGTGCATACTATGGGTTTTTGTCTGAGGGCTCGCATATTGATTATGGTTTTAAGTTTGAAAATTTGTTCGGGGCACGACCTGTTTGGTCTGAATCCTGCTTGATATTCTGCTAATTCAGGTTCTAACTGCTCTTGTATTCTCTTCAAAATACAGGCTGAAAGAATTTTGTGACTGGTAGGCGGGAGATCCTTCTATAGTTGTTTACATCTGATTTGTTACCTTTTTGATGTAGTGGATGGATGGGAGCATCTCAGATTTTTTTCGGTTTGCCAAATGTTGGATTATTTGTTATTATTATTATGGCTTTAGAGCGCGTCTACGGCGGGGTCATTATCGCCACCTTGTTAGTAACAGTTAATTAAGGAGATACACAACATAACGAACAGTACAGTCAACAGACCATGACGCTACGGCAATAGTAATACCCTACCATGAAAGCACTACAACGGCCACAACGTCTTACCTTACAGCAGTAGGTTTCCTGTCAAAATAATAAAGAAGATGGATTGCTAAAACTGAACCCAGGAAAGATATTGGTAAGAGAATTAGGATTAGTGCATAGAAGGAAAAAGATAACACATGCTGGCACTCGATTTCAGGCATAAGGGAGTGGAAAGATATTCTTTCGTTGTTTAGGAAATCAGAGATTGAAAGGTATTAATAATTTACCAAAAACGCTGATAGAATTTAAAACTAAAATTTGTGAATGGTAAAAGCAGGCGGATTACTCTTTAAGATAAAAAAAAAAAAAAAAATGAACGGAGCAATAATAGGCGTATAGTGGAGATTGCCACCGGGTTGTGCGCTCCAACCCAATTAAATAGCATCAGCGCGTTATGTTACACGTGTTCTTCACACTGACAGAGTGAAGGAAAACAGCACTTCATCCTTTGTTCATTGCAATGGCAACCATTATGCTCCTCATTGTGCTTTGATATGGCTGTTGTGCAAAGTACAAACACCATGAAAATATTCAGAGAGCATCATGCAAACGTTATAAAGATATACCAGAGGCGGTTACAGCAACAGATGGAACCAGTGTGAGTAAGTTGTATAACAGGATATAATTATTTCTGCCAACATTAAGGGTGAATATATTTTTAAAACATTACTTTCACAATGTGATAACTAGGGTTCGGGTCTTTCTGATAAATCATTTTTTCCTGTCTTCTTTTTGAGCTTTAATGTTGAATTAAACACTGATTAATCGTTTCTTATTGTATTTGATGTATTTTATATAGCATAAAAATGCATATTCACGTCATTTTTTTTTTAAATTTTGGCCATATTATGATCATATTTATGGTAAGGTGACCAGACGTCCCGCTTTTGGCGGGACAGTCCCGATTTTTAACAATTTGTCCCGCGTCCTGCGGTCTTTTTAAAAACGTTCCGATTTTTGGAAAGAATGCATGACAAGCTAAGGAACGGCGGGAGAACGGGAAGGGAACATACGGCTTTCTTCGGCTATGTGGCTATATTGTCAGTACATGGGTTTTATATTATTTCTGTTAATTTTATAATCTTAACCTTCTATAAAAACAAATAATTGTTGAAAACTGATTATCGGGATGTGATTATCAAGGACTGCTTATCAGAGGTCGCATTGTCGATCAGTTGTTAACATTCTACCACCATTGTTTAGACTTAATGAACAATGGCATGTTTCAACACTGACAACGCCGAAAACCAGAGACAACAGAGAAAACATTTTGTAACTGCCTCTCTGACACATCGTGCTGCGTCCTAGTGCTAGTTAAATAAGTGACGTCAACAAATCAGCTGTTCAGATAATTTACGTAATTAATTTATTTCATAAATGTTCTTGAATTTAGCAGACAGTACTTATGTTATTTATACTGTATTTTATAGACGCGTCAAAAAGTCTAGAGCCGGCCTTGAAAGTGACACTTACGACTTACGGCAAATTCAGAACTTAATTGGAATGATGTGCAAAAATCATTCCATGATATTACTCAAAATTTTCCATATAGTAATATTTCCGAAAATGATCATTTTAATAAAGTATCATTATTAAAAAAAATATTGACAAGGAAAAGGTTAAATTTTGGTCTTCAGCAAAAGTCAGAATAGAGAACAAATGGTTAGAAATATTTCATTATTTTGAAACGAACTATGTTCCATACAATAATGCACTAAAAATTGTATAATACGCGCTGTCCTTACTAGGAACTAATGCTGCGACTGAACGCGTTTTTTCTGAGGTAAATAAAGTGAGGACATCAGAAAAATCACAATTACGTGCGGAAATTTTAAAGGCCATATAGTGAAATATAATTAACAAATTCTTGTGAAAAATTTCACAAGCTTTTAAGCAATGACAGCAGTCCACTGAAAAAAATTAACTCAAATGATAAATTGCCAAAAAATAAAATACTATACATAATGTTTAATGTATTATATTTGTAAATTGTACTTATGTTGAAATTAAAAAAAAGATATATATTACAATACTATTTTTGCGTTATAAAAAAATTTTGTTGCTCCACATAGACCAACTTTTTAATCAAGAACACCTGTCCCCACACCGCCCCCCCCCCCCCCCTCCCCACCGTAATGGTGTCCCGCTTTACCAAATTTAAAATCTGGTCACTTTAATTTATGGTCATAAATCATATTTTGAGGAAACTCTAGCAATTTTTTTTAATATGGATCGTGCACAAACTACGTGACTCGGTCCAGGAGGGGGGGGGGGGGGGGGGTTTGGCTGAAAGGCTACGCTGGGCTACATGGGGGGAAGGGCGGGGATTCCGAGGCAGGTCATGTAGCTTTCCTTTCATAACATTTTTCACAGGTAAAATGAGGAGCAGAACTCACAACTGCATGTGAATATTTCCCTCAGTTAATTATCTCCGTTTGTAATTTACAAAAGTCTGACAAGACAAAACAGTACAAAATGTCTTCTGGAATCAAAAGCTACGTGGGGTGGGGAGGGGGAGGGAGGGTGTTATAGGCAAAAGCCACGTAGGGCTACATGGGGGAGGGGGGGTTCACAGGAGGTGGTTCATGCACGCTCCCATAGTACCGGGAATTCAGTAGTAATTATAGATGAGAAGAAATTAAGATAATTATTCACAGAACTGTACTCCTATTGTTCATTTGAGGGGGAAAAAAACTAATTGGCATTGAATTGGTCAGAATTCACCAATCAAGAATAAAAGTTATACATTATAGTCACTCTGTAAATGTTATTGTTGCGCAAGTCATTTAATCTTGACAATGCAGCAGTAGCATGCCTGTGCCGAGCTGCGTCAATCAATGTCTCATTGTCGCCAACACTTTTGAAAATAATCCTCAGTCAGTGTTAAATCTGCAGTGAATCAGCGAGTACCTCCACGCCAAAAACAAAATTTTCTGAAAGTGCGAAATTACGGAGTTACGTAAAGCAATTTGGAGTGGAGTATTTTAGTACAGATGGAAGAGTATTTCTGTAAATTAAGTGAAATTAAAGTGACCTCAACAAAGCGATTTAAAATTTAATTGCCTAATGGTGCAGTTAATTCACGGAAGTAAATTATGGTGTCTACATGAAGGCGACACTACTAGGTAAAATAAATGATATATATTCAACAAGTTTTCATGTATAGTAAATTTTAATGTTTGGCCATATTTTGTTATTTTAGGTCGTTTTTAAGATCAAATTTGCATGCATATTTCTGTTTTTTAGGTCATAAAGATCCGAACTCTAGTGATGACAAACAGCTACATCATCTTATCTTGAAGAACTGAAGAGATTAAAGACGTAAAATGATAAATACCAACGCTTTCGAAATCTCAGCACAGCAAGTACCTGTTTTTCTTTTTATTAGTCATTTTGTCATGGTTGCAAATAGCTTAAATAGATAGTGCCTCTACAACTGTATAAACGTGGAAATCTCTTTTTTTAATAATAATAAAAAAATCTTTGGAGTTATGAACAACACAGTAGTTTGACAATTCTTGATTGAACATCTAAATTCCACAATGAAAACCTATAAACTGAGTCTCGTCAACATTTATTGGTTAAATTTCTTTGTTAGGAAAATTCATACGATGTACAGGAATACAATAAAAATAAGTATGTTCTATTCCTTCTATACTGCATCCTGTTCAATTAAAGTAAAATAATAAGAGAATTACATGTGCAGATTTTACAACCGTATCTAACAAACTCACGTATGAAATATCCATGTTGACCGTGTGGCCTAACGGATAAGGCGTCGGACTTCGGATCCGAAGATTGCAGGTTCGAGTCCTGTCACGGTCGAGTTTTTTTTTTAAAGTTTTGGTGCAAAAGAAAAAAGTAAAGTAAAACTTTAACTCATTTCTTTTTTGATTATATGAAGGGCAATAGTAGTTGTCAGTACACAGCAACTGAAATCAGTATGTTTGACGCCTAATACGTTTCGTTAATTTACATTCTGATCCGAAAACCATTCTATCATTTTACCTTGCTGTTATCAGAGGTGGGACTAGCATCTATCCCGCTTTTACTTTAGTTCAGTGAGCATTCAAATAACTATCAACACAGAGCATAACATTCCATATAATCAGCAGGATAGTTTACCATTTCAGACTGCTTACTTTGTAGTCACAAAATATACTCTATTTGAAACAAATATGAAAATACGCAATTATGACACTAGAAGTAAAAATAATCTTCAAAAGGATTACAAGTGTTCGAAAAGGGGTCCGATATTCAGGTGTACATATCTTCAATAAGCTCTCGAAACATCTTAAATGTCTAGCGGATAAGATTAAATTCAAGAACAGATTAAAAGAATTTTTCAGTGACAACTCATTATACACCGTCGAGGAATTTATTTCTAAGGTATCTACAAAATAATTGCCAGTAGTTTGTGTAAATGTAGTTTACATAATTAATTTACCATGTATGCTGTGACTATACACCTTTTGGTGTATCTATTTTGTTATTCAATTGTTTATCTGTAAATTAACAAATTTACACACCCCACAGAGCCAGTCTCTTATACTGGGATATATGGAAAATCAATATTGTATTGTACTATAAAATTCATCCTCTCCAATGATTCTGTTCCATCAGCACTGAGACAAATGAAACTAGTTAACATTGCTGATGTTTTACAGATAGTTTATCCATTATATATATATTATCGACTGTCTATTATATCTTTGTTTTTCTTCTATGTTGTGAAACTAAAAGACAGAAAACGGAAGTACGCAACAAAATATTTTAAAGGCTTGTTCGAAAAATCTATCTCCAGTGCGAAAGAGTCTTGATCACGTTTAAAACTTGGAATATTACCTTTTATTTACAGTTTATTAAGAACACTGAAGGGGTGCAGTAGATGCTCCACCTTTTCTATTTTAATTATGAAGATTTGTTCTTGGGAATTCGTTATTGTGTTTATCCGTTGCAGCAGATCGGTGGGGCGCTCTCCGATTCGAATGCCGCCACACGGCTAACCGTTAAACTACATGGCAGTGCTGTGGCGCCCTGGTGGCAAGATACGTAACCAAGTGCAGTTCACTGATTATCCACAGAGCGCCGCTGCAGAACTATATGTTTGACGTACGCTTCCTGTGCTGACATGACCTGGCACAACTCATTTCCTTTACGCGTGTCGATGGAAATTCATGACATAATTAGAAGACATGTAAGTGGCGCATTAAGCTCTTAACCTTTTTCAGCCCGATTCAGATTGTATCTTCGTGTTCAAAAATCAGTTTACTGATAGCAACGTGTGAGAGGGAAAGTCCAACCCTTTAAGAATTACCGAAAGGAATACTTGCACAGGAATCATATGTTATTACCTGCGACACTAATAACTGCGCCATGACCAATGAAATATTCTTTTTTTAAAATTTATAAAACGTCTATTAATACCATGACTTGAAAATTAATCATCATTCTCTTCATGGATCTTCTTATTCACATTAACGCAGCCACTCCTTAGAGGGTGCGTAAGAAGGTTCCATCGACTTTTACAGCGTTGAGTCCCTAAATTTTCACACCGAAGTGAGATGCGAACATGTTGCCTTGGCAGCGTGTCTGATGTTGCTTACGGATGTTGAAGAAAACTTTCTAGTGGGAAGATTCTCACTTTAAACCAGTGGTAGTGAACCTGGTTTTGTCCGATACTGAATCACTTGAGCTGATCATTTTTTTTAAAAAAAATCGTAGCATTATTTTTTAAAAAATCATAGCATTATTTAAAAAAAAAAATTTTAATCAAGTTTTCATAAAATTCTCAGTGACAATCTAAATTTCCGAAAATATACTATCAAGGCCATATCCAACGAGAGGCAAGGGGGCAGCTGCCCCCCCCCTTTTTCCCCTAGGAGAAAAATCAATTTGCCCCAGAAGATAAGTTAAGGGATACAGAAGTCGTGGACCTGTTTAGCGAAACTAAAATTTTTTCACCGCCATGAAGAAAGCATTCTCAGTTTTGAGCACTATTCCATGCACTACAGCGACAGTGGAACAATCTTTCAGTACGCTTCGACGTGTGAAGATCTGGCTCAGGAGCACTACAGGTGAGGAAAGATTTACTGGGTTATGCCTGATGAGTGTGTGAAAGAACACCGTGAGATATTGAAAAAGTTACTGAAAATTTTTCTGAGAATTCGAGACTATTAATGTTTACATAAAAAACTATAACCGAGTTACAATCTTAAGTACATAGTAGATCCTTAGATTAAGTGGTTGGCTTACTATGTTAATAATAAAAATAGTTTCCTCAATAGGTTTGAGTTTCATTTTGTAAGAAATCGTAATGTTCCTCGAAACCATTACGAGTTGCCCCCCCCCCCTCCCCCTCCCTTTTCCCCTTGTTCTGGTCCTGGTCACGCCCTTGTACACTATTTGTATCGTACACAAGTAACTTTAGTTCACGTTAGGTAAGAAACTAAATGGCGTGATAGTGCGACCGAAAACAAAAGAATGTTGCTCAGACTATATAGCTCGCGTATCCCCTCTGCACACCGCCCTGTGCAACAAATAGAGCGGGTAGCCTCGGGGATCTCATTAATAATTTAATTAATTAAATGTAATTTCATCAGACTCAACGCTTCTATGTATGCAAAGCACATCTAAAAAGATGCTCTTAGATGTAACTACAGTAACTTGTTTTATAAAGATTTATTCCGCCAAACTTAGCGAAAGTCCAACAAAGTATTTGGTAAGTTATTATTATTATTATCCGATTTAACTTGCTGTAACTTCTTTATAAATTTTATAAAGTTATTTCTCCACTGTGGTACGGGTGGACGGTTAGAAAATTTTACTAGCAACAGAGATACAAAAGTGGACGGTAGGTAAAAAAGATTGATTACCTTAGCTTTAAACGAACTTTAAACGATGGCGAGAAACTGGTGATTTTTGTGACGATTTAATTTAAAGAAGTTCATGGTTTTCGAAAGTATCATTTATTAATTAATTCAGAATTTTGTTTAAAAAAGTATTAATTTAAACGTTTTCTTCGATCTAAATTACGTTTAATGGATGGGATCTTAGTTATGTAAAAAGTAAGAGGAAACTAGAAAGAAATGGAACAAAGGGTAAGAAAAGTTGAAAGTTCTTTCCATAACTGAAGAGACAGACATAGGTGTGTAGATAATAGAGCCAAAAATCGCATTACAAAAACTGTACTGTCAACCCATTTAAATTTATGACGTCGAAATCTGGACATGGACCAGTTGAAATATATAAGACTAACAGGTAGCAGACATGAAATCTTTCAGAAATAACGAGAATTTCGGGACGACGATCAGGTATCAAAAAACTGGAGAACTATCAGAAGAAATGCTGAAGAAAATAATGTCTTTGAGGCATGCGATTAGCGTGATAATGAATGAAAGCCACGTACAGTGGGGCTGAGCAAAGGAAATAGTCATAAGTTGAATAGAAGACAACGAACTATGTAGACAAAACAGTCGCAGACAAACATATCCAAAGGAAACGATTTGGAGATAAATGGAATAGGGAAAATGCTGGAGAAATCTATTGAAATTGAGAAGGTGCAAAAAGACCTGCTTAGGTGTTAAGTGAATGTTTAAGACTTATTCTTCTCCATATCAGATAAAACTGACTTAAAATACCATAGCACAAAAACCAAATGAAAAGTATTGAATCGGAGACCGTTTTTCTTTAACTGCAATTTTTTCGAAATTTTTCAGCTCACACATGGCTAAAATGTATAAATATTCATAGGTCCTGCACACAATATGTATATACGAGAGAATAAGAACATGTAGGTACAGTTTATAGCACCACAAAACAGCTTAAAACTATGTATTAATCTGTAAACTTTCAAACCAATACAATTACTAGTGGAGAAAGCTTAAAAAAATCTCATGCATTAGTTGGAAGGTTTGCGGCGCTTCTCCACTTTCAATTCAAGAAAAAATACTTTATTTCTTCTGAATACCGGGTCAGCACATATTGCACAGTAACAACGTACACTATTTTCTGCTTTTCATAGATTTCGTAATGCGTCCGATACTAATGGTTAATGGTGGATATTCAGATTTGTGTGTTAATTGACTGCCGCTTCAGCACACATCTTTTCCCATTCCATATCAAATAATGATGCTGCAGTCGTTTTCAGTATTGCAGATCTGGATTTCTGTGCGATAGATGAAGCGTCTTGAAAGGGGAGATACAGATTACTCGTAAATTGTTTGGACTAGAAACGTATAGTCCGTGGATTTCACCGAAAGTGGTAGGTGAGCGGTTAAAGCTCTAACGACACATACGGTAGGACGCGGGTTCGAATCCCCGTCCGGGCGTCCAGATTTCGGTTTTCCATTATTTCGCCAAATCACTCCGGGAGAATGCCGGGATGCTTCCTTCGAAAGGCCATGACCGAATTCCTTCCCTATCCTTGTCCCCCAGTCCTATCCCGCCTTTAATGACACTTTTTGTACAGCCTGTCATAAATTTTGCTCAATATGGTTGCTGTTAGACACGATGAAGGAACATCTTCCTATTTCACTGCAAACTAAAGTACAGAAGCAATACAGTCATTACTTCGAAAGCTTTCCTAACGTCTGGGCGGGTAGCAATTTTTTGTTATATTTTCCATTACTGTACAGTTTCCCACTACTTACTGGTTCTTGCTGCGATAGTCCATTTCTTGTATCTCCGGTTTTGTCTTGCCGCATATCAACTGCCAACATTCTGCACAACGTGTAATATACGGAAACTATATAATGATCGTTGAGTTAATTCTCTTCGGGTTAATCTGCTTTCTTAAATTAATTAAATAAAATGGCTTTTGCCAAATAAGACACACACAACCAGCACAACTTCTGACACCAGACAATGCTTAGTCAAAATATTCCAGCAGTAGATCCCCACACGAAGCGGAGAATGTTTCAATGTGACGCGAGTGCCAAGTGCCGACAATTACCATTGAATTCCAAGCGGATTGCGCGGCCAATTGAAATATTGTCGCTAAGGCTGCAGCACTGTCATCCGGTGTCTCGATCAATAGGACCACACACACAGAGAATGTCCATTAAACTGTATAGAATATGTAAAAACATTTTTTATCCCAGGAATAATGTTCCTCATTTTATCCCGCACCCAAACTGCAGCTATACTCTTATTGACTGCAAGCGGAATGGGCGGTGCAGTTTACTGTTTAGGGCTCAATAAGGTCATACTGTTACACGCAATTTGCTATTCACACAGTCGAGGTCAAACCATAACGTGGCCTTATCACATCAGTCTTTATTACGACAGTTAAGGGCCTTTTAATTCTGTACTAATCTTTCTCTTCTACGTCGGATCATCACATGTCGAGGTCTAACGGCAGGAGAAATAGTTCTACCACGTAATCAAATCAAGTAACTTACGAAATAATGTCTTCCCCAGTGGTCCAGAGTTGTATGAATCCAAAAAATAAACAATCACTGTATGATTCAGGGTATTGTATTTCTCATGTAAGACGAGAAAATTAAATTTTGTTTATGTTAAAACGAGCAGTGTTTGGATTCTATTAAATTTTAATTTAGTTGGAAACTAACAAATTAATCTTTCTCGAAGTTATAATACCAAACTCTCCAACTATAGCGATAATTCTATCAAAAACAGGTTTGAAAAGATAAATGCATGTTTTGAAGAATATAAGACCATCAGTTATTGGCAGGCTCTTATGACGGTGTATACTGATTGACATTCCATGTGTTACTCCATGATATGAACAACAGCTGCGATCTTTTTAATAGACTTTAATTTTACAGTTAATATGTCTTTGTTACTAAACCTTTTTCGTTAGCTAATTACATTTCAAGCTAAATAAATTGAAAACTGCGGTTGTGCCTAAATATTCTAAATGCCTGTGTCATGCATGTGTGGAGAATGAGACCTGGACCAGACGCGAATTTCAAGTTGAGTTAGCCACAACGTGTTCTAGCTGTTATTTGAAAGTTCCATAAAGCGAATAACGTGTTGTGGCCGTTTTTAAAGAAATCAGAACGCGTTGTGGTAGTTTTTTTTCCCCTCAATGAGCGTTTTCGGTCTTTGAGCGTAAAAAACACTCATAAAATTCATTTAGTTAGATGGCGTTGAAGTCTGGTAGGATTATGAGCAAAATAGACCCATCAATACAGACGTTCGACTCCAGCGGCACCTATCGGGATATAACCTAACTAAAAACCTTACCACATCAGTATCTTATGGCGTCATTAGGTCCAGTATTTTGGATCGAACGGGGCTGCTGCTTTTACCAACACAGCCAAATATTTCTTCGATTTGTGAACTAACAGCACAAATCTCATATCCCGCATGACAAGTCGTGGGTACCGCTAGTAGTTGTAGTCGTATAAAAATATAAGTTCAGTGCAGTATAACGTATGTGAGGCTGCAGAACCGATTTGTGTTCAAGTAAAATACAAAATGATTGAAATTGGTAAAAAAAACCGAGGTTGGAACAGGCTTTGACCTATCGATCAAGAGGAAGCAAGCCAGTAAATAGAACATCTTTTTACGTTGACGAAATAAAGAAAATTGGAATATAATTTTTCGTTTCAGAGAAAACGAAGTAATATTGATATAAAATATTACCAAAGAGCCCACATCAGACGTTGTGTAATACATAAAAGAAGACGCAAAATGCACTCTTCGTTAGGAGTGGTGTTGGAACGGAGGTCTTCTTTGCGGATGCGGATGTTTTGCGGAAGCGGAGGTGGAACAATAAATTTTTAATTATTTAGATTTTAATATTTAATCAAAAATAAATTTAAAACCAAAATAAGTATATATTGTATGCCAAATTTTATCTTTTTTTTCATAAGTCTATTTCCACATAATACTGCCTTATCTTTCAACAATATAAAACGTGGGGTAATTTCACAAAATTCTCCTTGAGTGATTTGGGGAAACCATGGAAAACGCAACTCTGGATGGCCGGACGGAGATTCGAACCCTCGTCCTCCCGAATGCGAGGCCAGAGCATTACCGCTCACCCATCACGCTCGGTTCCGTGCTCGCCAACCGGCTTCCAGCCGCTCTACTGGCGCATTCACAGTACAACTTGTAGGACCTACGATGATCCGATTTTCGATAAAGAACGTGAAAGGGATTACAGGCCGTGTTCGATGTTGTTGGACTCCCAGGCAACCAAAACGGGTACTGCTGCCAACAAGCTATGGATATTTGAGAAAGCTATTGGAGGAAACATCCTAAGAGTGTGTGATAAGGACACATGGTGTGCCGCGAAAAAGAGTATATGGAAAGGATTGCACGGAACATTTTGTTGGACCCCTTCTATTAGCGTGAATGGGTGAGCGCATCCTACGGTAGTTCTACACGGATGTCCTTCAAGTTGGACCGTGGATAGGCCGCTTTACTTTACATGCAAGTTGAAACTTTTACATTCGTCGCTTAGGTAATAACACCGTTCAGTTCATTGTTACTTTTATTACAAAATCGTAAGAAAAGAATAACCACTTTGTTGTTAGCTAAGCGACGATGGGCAGAATCTCGTATAAAGAGGAGAAAATATTATATATTGCAAATGTAAACAAAACATCCGCTATACATCCGCATTAAAAATTTCGGATGTAGATGCGAAAGGGGACGTACGATCTCATGCTAAAGTTGCGGATAGTCATTACATCCCAAGTTAGGATGATCCAGAAAAATTTAGAAGGGATATAATAAATAACTGTATTTGTAACGAGAGACAGATTGGAATATTAAACTGTAAATTACAAGTAAAGTGAAAATTACTCATCAGTCACCAAAGTTGAAGGTAGCGACGGGAGAAAAACATATTTCACGAACACAATATTTTGGTCCTAAACCTTCTATTTACATGTTAAAGAGAATGAGTCATGTGGTTCAGGAGGTGTGCACAAGCCGAAGTTTCCTGCTTGTCTGTCATACACAAAGTTAAAGAGAAAAGTAAAAAAAAAAATTAAAAAAATTCTGGTCAAGGTTGACCTTTAAGATGAAATTTCAAAACTTATGATCCGTATTATTATTACGAATATCTAAGCTAGTGGAAGTGAAGAGAATATTAAACATTAGTACAATCTAAGCCATAGATATAAGTAATTGGGAGTCGTCAGACTCTCCAGATTTAACTGTCTGCCCAAGCGCGCCGGAGTAGTTAAGTCGAATGGGGCATTACAGGCGAACATGTTGCAGCGCAGATACAGTCTTGGGCCGCACCTGTAGATGTGGCGCCCGTCTGTCGCACACGGTTCGATTCAGAGAAGTAAGTCGACCAATCGATAGTCGCTCTGTGATGGGACAGTCCTGCAGTCAGTGGGGTGGCGGCTGACAAATATCTCCTGTACGAGCTTCACCAACGACATTCACAACACATCATCCTCCTAAGCACTAATCGTGCAAATTTTTCTATTTTAATTAAGAAAAAACAGCATCCACAAAAAAGATAGACCACTATGGGGTCCAAAAAATTTTCATCCTCTACCACACATGGAAATGTCAATTACTCTAAGTTGTAAATTTACAGAAAGTAGTTATTTTCGTATGGAGAGTGAAAGGCACAGTATTGTCTTTGTAGATAGTGTCACCATCTACAGTTTACGACGAGAAGTTCTTGGAAGGCATCCACATTCGGATCTACTGGTACAATGAATGATGAGATGAAGAGAGAGTTAAGCGGCTTCAAGGAATGCTAAAATGTTGTGACTGCGGAAAGAACTCCAAGGATAAAAGTGTGACGATGCAAGAAATGGGTCTCGGCTACCGTTGCCCCATACCGACACTTTTTTTTTTATTCGAGTGTCAAGTGAACACTTTCAGATGTACCGTCAGCAAGCCAACAAGTGCTGACTTATTTCCTTTCACTTCAAACAGACCGGAGGTCATTGTGCAAGTTCTTTACCTTCATTCACGTTTTCCCACCACAACAGTGAGTTTCCAATTGTCCTCTCCGACTACTGCTTCATTAAGCTTACACGACTTACGCCCATTTCCTCAGTTATTTTCAACGTGAACTGGCTGCTATGCCAGAAGTGAAGGTCGGGTTAAGAGTATGAAAATCCCCGTCGAGACCACCAAACCGCTTGTTCAATACAAATACCGCATCATATATAGTAAGTTAAATTAGACTCGCTGACTTCCTAATGCACAAACTTTTAACAGTCTCAGTGTTCAAAACAGTTGCTAGTACTGTTAAGAGCCAATGATTCATGCACCGAGCTACAGATTGTCCTATTTTTTATTATTATTATTATTTGCTCATGGATTTACGCCTCGCCGACGTCGATATCATTACAGGCGGGAAAGAAAATGGGGCAAGGAACGGAAAGGAATTCAGACATAGCCTTTTAAATGAACCATCCCGGCTTCGCTTGCATTGGTTTGGAGAAGCCATGAAAAATCCAAATCTGGATGGCCGGACGGGGCCCCGTGGGGATTTGAACCCGCGTCCTCCCGAATGAGAGGCAGAGCTTTACCACACATTCACCACCCTCGGTCTCCTGAACAGATTTCCTGTAAAATGAGATTTTTTTTTTTTTTTTTACACTGCCGTCATGCTACGCATCTAAAGGTAGCCACACACGTGGAGGCCGGGCCGCAGGGAAACAGTCCGCGGGCCGGACAGCAGGGATTTCATCGAAGTGGCGCTGCACACACACAGGGGGTTAAAATCCTCAAGGGTTTCTCAGTCTCAGAGTTGGCTTCACGATGGCAGCATCCGATGATGTGCACGCGTTGGCTGCTGTTACTATTTTCTTTATTGAATCTGTCACAGTGCTACCTCTCTCTAAGTTGCCTAGTAAAACTTGAAGCAGCCTTTTTCTGTATTTCCATATCTTCATAAAAGCTTCCTATCATATTTCAAAAATAATCGGAACTCTGATAACCAGACTTTTACTGTAATTGATTTATTCCCATTCGTAAATACATCAACAACATTAACAAAATTAAGTTTAAATGACATAAAAACTAAATTAAAATAATATTAGTTTAAAGTCATGTTGTCATTAATATAGTTGATCATGTGATGTAAACTCAAATTCAAATCACATGACATCATTTGCATTATAATTTGATAGAACAATTGCTGCTGTGTCGTTGTTTTGAGGTAATTTATAAAAATCTGCTGGTGGTTTATAATGATCCTGCGGGTGTTGCTTGAAAAGGTTGTGGGCTGAGACTATTCGATGAGGTTCCTGGGAAAAAAAAATCCAGAACTGCTGCCTGCAGAATAGTACAGGCCAGAAGTAGGTAACCGTTGCTCACTGTAAGACATTCCTAAACAGCCCATTTCGACTTGAAACAGGGTGTCATTAATTATTTTTTCTATTATTAGCATTTGATTGGTCGGAAGGCCACGTAATTTTGTGGCAACGGTTTTGCTAACAACGTCAAAGTGATCTTCTTGCAGCCGGTTATTTTTTTTAATGTTCTTCAGCACATCACTTCGCAAAGATTCATTTAATGATGGTTTAATGTTGCTGATTTTTTTTTTTTTAGTATTGATTCTTTTTTTGCATTTGGTTCATTCTTCTTCAATATTTATGCCAGCTTGGCGTAGGTAGCTTCTCGTTTGTTTGTGTCGTTGTATTCCTGGTACTTCTAATACAGGGCTCACTATCATATATATTTATAAAAACGGAACATCACGAAACGGAACATCAGAAACGGAACATAGAAACAAAACAGAGAAACAAAATCGCAACACATACAGGCACTCACAAGAAATCCTCGAAGGCCGACTGACCGCAGGACACACACGCTGAGATTCTCCCCCTCCCTCCCGGCCTTCAAGGAAATAAGAATTGTTTTTCGGTGGGGTGCGGCCACGGCCTCAAGGAAGTGCCCACACACGTGGCTGGATCCCGCAAGGCCGTGACTATTCCGTCCAAATCCCTTGGGTTTCCCGCACGTGTGTGGCGGCCTTAACGCCCCGTATAAAAATATGATGCGAAACTTCACGATTGGAATGGAATTTGAAAGCTTTGTATTAATGATGTGATTGCCCCACCAACAAAATGCACCATATGGTTTCAAAATACACTGACGTGAAAAAGTCACAGGATGGGTAGATGCAAATATCCAGACGGCAGTAACTCCGTGGAAGAAACGTGTAAGCAGCAGTCTGTACTCTCGTGAGCCATGTTGAAGATTTTCTGACGTGATTAAGACCACTCTGTTTGAACTAACATACTTTGGTGGTAGACGCATGGTGCTTTCCATTTCGGAAATTGTACATGAATTCGACATTTCTCGATCCACAGTGTCAAGAGTGTGAAGTGAATATGTAATTTCCGGCATTGCATCCCGCCGTGGACAACGCAGTAGCCGACCATGTATAGGTGTCAATGTTATCGGTCAGGCAACGTGTTCATGTGGACAGTGCAGCGAAATTTTGCGTTGATGGGATATGACAGCAGAAGACCTTTGCGAGTGCCTCCGATAACAAAACGCCATGTGTTGCAGCGCCACTTATAGGCTTGTGAGCATATTTAATCTAATTAAAATTGCAATAGAGCGCACGCAACGGCGGCTACTTCCTTACACACCCATCTTCCCACTTTCTTGCACACACCTACATTTGACCTCTACAAATTTCAACTTTAAATTCTTTCAATGTTTTTGGTAAATTATTCATCATTTCTCTTGGTAACTTATTCCAATCCCCGACATCCTTACCTAAAAAAGAAAATCTTCCAACACCCTTGTGCTTGAAATCTAGGGCAAACCTGTGGTCATGGTCATCTTTTCCCTTCCATGTCTTACTTTTAATTCTTACACCATTATTTTTCCATGCCTACGTCATCAATAAACGCCTTGTACATTCCCATGACCATCTTCACCCTCTTCCTGTCTTCCAATGAATCCCATTCCAGTTCTTTTATCATATCTGTTACTGACAATTTCTGCACTAATTTCCAGAAACAAATCTAGCAGCCCTTTTTGCACCCTCTCCAACTCCTGTGTTTGATACTCAAAATGTGGGCCCCATACTATATTTAAGCAATGGTCTGACCAAAGTTTTGTAACCCAGTTCCTTTACTTCTCTCGTACATCTCCTCATCCCTCTCTCCAACAACTGCAGAATTTTGAAACCTTTTCCAACCACCTGTCCAATGTGTTCAGCCCAGTAAAACTTGTTATCAAATGCCAAGAAATTTACATAACAAGTCTTCAACAAGCAATTCTTTCCCCACCTTATAATCATAAACAACTTTTAGTTTTTTATCTCTGTATCTAATAAGTTGACTCTTCTTTGCATTTACATTCATTCCATGTTTACCAACCGAACTAGATATCTTTACCAGATCACTCTGCAACTGTTTAGAGTCCTTTACCATTTAGATCCTTTTATAAAGCTCTAATTTCTGATAGTAAACCATCGGCTGGAATCTAGATGAGTCATGATTCTTGTTGTAGAGGTAGGGTTCAAATGTGGAGCAGACCCCACGAAGCCATGCATCCTGGTTCTCAAGAAGGCATGCTGGGTTGTGCCTCCATCCTTGTATGGGCTGTGTTTACATTGCGTTGATTGGAACCTCTGGTCAAACTCACTGAACATTCATGTTCAGCTACTTGGAGGCATTTTGCTGCCATTCGTGGTCTTCATGTCCCCAAACATCTACGCATATTTTCTGCGATTCACAAAATTGTGGGTGGCAGATGGTGCTCAGCATCAAAACAATTCTTTGCTGTGCATTCCAATCCGGAATGGTACTAGGGAAAAAAGAATTGAAATAAAGCATCAGTGCGGCACTTTATTTCTATAATCTTAACTTTCCTATCATTGCGACTGAAATAGATTGGTGGACGAAGTATTTCACTGCAGTCGTAAGTTTTTTTTAACTGCTTTACGTCTCTCAACAGCGAGGTCTTTAGAGACGGGAAAGGATGGGGGGCAAGGAATGGGAAGGAATTAGGCCATGGCCTTTTGAAGGAAGCATCCCGGCATTTGCCTGGAGTGATTTTGGAATCCATGGAAAACCCAAATCTGGATGCCCGGACGGGGATTCGAACCGCCGTCCTCCCGAATGCGAGGCCAGAACGCTATCCGTTACACCACCACGCTCGGTCCAGTCGTAAGTGAAAGTGGGTGTACACATGTTTACCGATAAGTTCAAACGAAACGTGTGTCGTCTAACTACCAGAGCCTCTCAGCCCATCTACTAATCAATCCGTGACCCTTTCGTAAGGACTGACGCAAGCGGTCACGAATCGAGTGGCTCTTCTTTGTACTTTCTCTATCTTTTCAATCAATCCCTTACGAAACGGATCATAAATGGCACAACATTAGGCCAAATGTGGACGCACAAGAGATTTGCATGCTATCTCATTTGTTTGTTCATACGAAACGCAACCTGGAATTAGCTCTACCTACGACTGAATTAATGTGCAAGTCCCATTTCATGTTCCTTTGTACTTTTACGCCCAAATACTTCACAGAATCGACCATATCAATAACTAAAGTTTACTTTGTATTTATGAATAAACGGATTCCTTTTGTTAGTTATGCAAACAACGATGGACTTATCCAAAACGACAATGCAACAAGCCAAAATCTTTCACGATTGGTATGAGGAACATTCTGGACAATTATTTTGACACCTAGATTGCCAGACATGAATCCAATCGAACATATTTGGGACATGAATGATCAGGTCACGCCAAAGGTCTTGCACCAGTTACACTTCCGCAATGAAGGACTGGTGTAGAGGCAGCATGGCTGAATGTTTCTCCAAGGGTCTTCCAAAGAAGCACTCCGCCGGGCATAAGGGAGATCCCACACGATATTAGGAGGTATCCCACAACTTTTGGCAATTTCATTTAGTATTGTTTAAACTAGGAGTAACAGCATGCAGAAACGATAAGTTTTAATATGTTTTTTAGGCACTACAGAGGGTATGTATATTTAAAAACAGTCAAAAATGACACAGCGGCGAGTTTGGTGTCTGTTATGAGGGCACGATGTGGTCTGTTTACTGTGGCGTTGTAACACTTGAAGCTGCGTCACCGGGGCAACTCGAGCCTCTCGTCAAGGACGCCGACTGGGCGCACAGTGTCCTGCACTTCTCACGAGAACACACGTACGCCGAGAACATGAGCTCACTGCAAACACACTGTCTCTGCTTTAAATGTCCCTCTTCGCGGGGAACAATGATAACAAGTCATACACGCTTCATCACAGAAGTTAGATGCTGTTGCGTTTTAATGCTCTTACTATTACCTCATCACGATTGAGTAAAAAAATTAATATACATCTTATCAAAGGCTTTAGAGATCGGAATAAATAGTTTTCATGCTTCTCGCGTGTAGCCACGTCCTAGTATTGAATGCCTTTACGACACCGAGG
This sequence comes from Vandiemenella viatica, assembly GCA_031002005.1. Classification (NCBI taxonomy): domain Eukaryota; kingdom Metazoa; phylum Arthropoda; class Insecta; order Orthoptera; family Morabidae; genus Vandiemenella; species Vandiemenella viatica. The sequence goes on along the minus strand of JARYHS010011408.1, from coordinate 215,744,088 downwards.
TCATTAGAGGTGGGAAAGGACTGGGAGAAAGGAACGGGAAGGAATCCGGCTATGGCCTTTTGAAGGAACCTTGTCAGCATTCGCCTGGAGTGATTTGGGGAAACCATGAAAAATCAAAACCTGGATGGCCGGAAGAAGATTCGAACCCTCGTCCTCTCGAATGCGAGCGAAGAGCGTTAAGACGCTCTGTTTGACGTTTCGCCGACCTGCTTCGGTCTTCCAGGGCGGAACTTCAACATGTGTTGCACATGCACAGCTACCAGTTGTGTTTAGTAGTGCTTTTGAATCCGGGAAGCATGGGAATTAAAACAGTTTTGTTTTTCGAGGATTTAACATTCTCTCTGCAGTAAAAGCCGCCGAGGATTATGATTAGGGAAGAAGTGATTTCAACCAGAACATAATGACCATCTACCTAATAGCCGGTATGTCCGCCTATGGCACGGATAACCGCGGCGACGCGTCTTGGCATGGAAGCAATGAGGCCTTGGTAGGTCGCTGGAGGGAGTTGGCACCACATTTACACACACAAGTTATCTAATTCCCGTTAATTCCGGGGCGGAGGGCGATGAGCTCTGACGCCACGTTCAATAACATTCCACTGTGTTCGATCGGGTTCAGATCTGTCGAGTGGAGGGGGGAGGGGGGGACACAGCACAACAATTGCTACTCGCAATGCACGGCAAAGAATTCGGCCATGGTATTTTGAAGGAATCATCCCGAAATTCGTCTGGAGTGAAATCATAGAGAACAGAAATCTAGAAGGGCGGACGAGGATTCGTACTCTCGCTCTCCCGAATCCCAGGACAGAGGAAGAGTTTCACTGAAAGTAAGAGGATGGGGTGACTTTTTTTGAGAAATGCCGGATTTCTGAAATTGTTGCTGTGCCGATACAATCGAATAAAAGCAAGAACAAAAAACGAAGAGATTAGCGTATGTGAAGTAAATTGTAATGGGTATGCCAAGATGGAGGAAGAAATTACACCAGACCAGTAAGTTAACCAGTGGAAGTTAGTTTCATCTGTCGGACATCGTTGAAGTCCTTGTAAAGTTAAGTTTTACACGATCATATTGAGAATGAAAGCTGAGAAACTGAGCATTGAGGAGGAATCTTATGGAAAACCATCTAAAACTGTATAGAGGATGCCCAACATGCAGAAGGCAATCGGTTTATAATACGGCCTAACCTCCTTCAACAGTAATAAAGTTCCAATAGACTCGTAACCCAACCATAGTTCGTGCCTGCAGAAGATTGATGTTGCTTTTAGCGGATTTGAGGTCAGATTCGATCCAATGTGCCCAACTCTTACTCCGCTCGCCTTCTCTGCTGTGTCGATACTAATATTTCTCATCTGTCAGTTCTCGAAGCACCAATTAAATATCGAACATAAACAGCGCGGTTTAATTGATGCTTTGGTGAATGTTACAACCTCGACGACAAGGTTTTGAATAAGTCGATGGTGAAGGTGGCAAACATCAAACAATTCATTGTGGTCGTTTATTACGATGGAGGTCCCATTTTTTTGATTAGGGATTTACGCCTCGACGACGTACAGGTTATCAGAGGCGGTACAGGATCGGAGATAAGGAACGGGAAGGCATTTCCCTGGATTGTTTTCGGTAAAAACATGGAAAACAGAAATGTGGATAGCCGAACGGGAATTTAAACTAGACTTCTACCAAATGACATACCCAAGCGTTACCACTCATCCTCAACACTTGGTCCGATGGTTCAAAACTAATTATAATCAAGATTCTCCTTCTTATAAGAAACAAAACAATATATCCTAACCTATACCTCTTGGAAAGCTGGCTTTGTGTATTCTAGAATTCCATGTGTAGCATCTCCACATGGAAATTCCGATTTCAAAGTACAATAAGAAAACTATTAAACATAGAACCTCGCGATTTGCACAACCTCGTAAAGCAATTCAAATTTTTTTGGGTGTAATTTCGTCTAAGTTAGTGGTTTAATTTTGTTTAGGTGTTTAAACATTATTATACTTCACAAGAGAGAGCCCAATGCATGGGATGGTATGCTGAAACATCCTCACCAATCGCTATCCAAAGAAATATCAGACATATGTTTCATAGGGTGCCAATTAAGACTTGGTATGACAAATTTCTAGCCACTGGAGGAGTAACAACGAGGTTCGTGAGTTCTTAGACAGAACATTTCCACAACGACGGATAGGACGAAATGGACCGTCCAAGTGGGCACTGCGATCTCCAAATATAACTCCTCTGGATTTTTTACTGTGGGTTTAAGTGAAAGACACTATGTATGCCTCACACGTACGTGATGCTGGTGATCTCTGCAGGAGAATTGTGGATGCTATCGGTTTCATCACTCCAGACAGGTTAGGATACACATGAGCTGAGATTGAGTATCCCCTATATTAGACCAGTGTTACTCAACATGTTTTTCGCGAAGATGGTTCAGTTGGTCAACAGGCTGAATGTTACTAATTTAGGTGCCGTACTCTTACTTTATATGGTTATACGCGACTATAAACTACAGGCCCAATATTTTAAAAGCCACTAATATTTCAGTGACCAACCAAAAATCTGGTATTTCGAGGATGAGGACAGGGCAGCATTGTTCCTGCAACAGTCTATTCATTTGCAGGTGGCATCAAAAAGAGCGCTGTTCGTCTACGAATTAAGTAAATGACCGTTTTCTGACTGTCTTGTAGTAGATGTGAGGTATTGTGGCACGTGATAGGGTTGGTAATATAAGAGTGGTGAAGTAAACTAAATTAAAAGTGCAAGTTCTAATGTCTGTAATTTTATTGTATACATGTAGGTCGGTGGTGTACGGTAGCATCGGCAATTAGTAGACTAACATTATTATTCATTTGGTAACTTAATGTTAAAAGTTTCGTCAACATAATTAACTTTTAATATTTCAGTTTCTCTAGGAATTGAAATCATGCTTTTAGATTTATTATGTTATAATGGTACTATAAAATATGTCCCACATCTCAATACTGTACACACAGGTAAAAAATTAGTCCCATATGAGTTAGTGGTCCGCAATATTGTTTTTGAAATAGTGGAGGAGAGGGGGTTTTGAAGGAAATCTCAAGTCAACTTTTATTTCAGATTGCCGCCTTTCAAACAACAGTAGTGGGGAAAAAAGTCTCCAAAATTACGACAGTGATATCAAGCTAGGAAGGGAGTCGCAACAGGTCTCGCCAAAGGAAAGATCAACGAAAATACACCTCACGTAATTAATGGAAGTCCCCCTTATTGGTCCTCTGGTCGAAAGAGGTTGAGAAACGCTGCCTTAGATATTTTAAGGGCTACAGAGGGAGTACACGTAAAAGTGCACCGATTTTTTTGTGTAAAACTTTAAGTTACTTTACAGGATGGTGCAAATCGCAAGGTTTAATAGTTTTATATATATTGTACTTTAAAATCAGAGAGGTTCCATGCGGACACCTTGTATAAACAAGATAAACCAGTGTTGCAATTGCATCAGCGGTCTGTCAATTTTACTCGCTAACGCACACTCCGCGTCTTCAGCCGCTGTGAGATAAACTAAGCTCGTTACAGAACCCTTAAAAGCCACAGCGGACCAGCCAGGAAGAGTGGGTGACACGTTGACAGGTTGATAACCATCTGTAGCGTACCGTACGTCGCCAGCATGTAGCGTAATTACGGTAAACACGGTGGAGCGATTAACGGGGCGAGATAAAGTCTGTATCGAGGCGCTGCTGACAGCTCCACTTCCGGTGTGTAGGTCAAGGCGCTCATCTACAACGCTAATCAATGACGCCGACCTCGAAAGCCAATGGCTGGCCCGTTGGCCTCGACTCGCAAGGTCACCGGTTCGAGTCCGGCTTACAGCTTGTCATTAAAACCAACTACAAATAATCATACCTCAGCTTGGAACTATAATCCAGTTCGATTGATTATATATACTCAATGTTACCTGCGACTTAGAATTTTATCGTTAGAACTGGATAGAGTAAGCCGTAAGGTAAGTGAAAGGTATCCAAAAAAGCACGCAGTCAGTATAATATGGGGGGGGGGAAGCCATCATTGTACCTGTCTCATGAAGAAAGCCAATTGGCAACATGTTTAAAATTAATGTTTAAAAATGAAAATAATAGTCTGGTGCAGCGCAAATCCACATTTACACTATATAACAAGTTGTGTCTACATGTGTAGTTAATGAACAAATCATATACAACTTTAATACATGAGATTTTTTTTTTTTTAGCAACCGATTTAACATTACACAGACTTCCTCACGATACTCGTCTGTCTTTGAATGTTTGGTTAGTTTTGAGAATTTCATAACAAAATGCGTTATTTATCCACAAAAAAAGTTGCCCATGTCCTTCCTAATGAACATAGTATTTCATTGTCAAATTTATTAATATTGGTTTAGCAGTTTTGTTGTGAATATTTAACAAACAGAGTTACTTTTTGCATTTATAATATTACGGTAGATTAGAAACACATGCTAGCATGAGCAGAACGAAAGTGGAAACTTTATTCACGTTTGGTGATAACGTTCTAGCCTCAAAGTACACTGTGGTTTACTGGTAGTATGGAGGTCCCAACCAAATTCTGATCTAGTTATTATGAGAAAACCGAGCGTGGTGGTGTAACGGTTAGCGTTCTGGCCTCGCATTCGGGAGGACGGCGGTTCGAACCCCCGTCCGGGCATCCAGATTTGGGTTTTCCATGGTTTCACCAAGTCACTCCAGGTGAATGACGGGATGCTTCCTTCAAAAGGCCATGGCCGAATTCCTTCCCATTCCTTGCCCCCCATCCTTTCCCGTCTCTAAAGACCTCGCTGTTAAGAGACGTAAAGCAGTTAAAAAAAATGAGAAATTTACTAACGCTGTTTTAATGATTCATAGAATTCTACTCATAATTTCACTCCTGAATCTAATGTTATACTCAGTAATGCACAGAAAGCAATGGATGCCAGAAGCCGCTTTTCATCAAAACTATCTCTATTCTGTGTATTCCAATTAACATCGGCACAAGGGAAGAAAGAATTAATCAAGACAGCTTGAATTAACTTCGAGATTGCGTTGAATATCTAAATAAATCAGCGGAAACCTTTAAATTCCTTATATTTAACTTTATCATTAGCAAACACCTTTTAGGTAGGGAAACCTTTCTGCCCTAACAACATTTTGTTACTTAGTACTTTCGCAATGTGTCGAATGGGGACGAGGAGGAATATCTCGTATACTGGTTACAAAGAATTCACTTATGTTAATTCCGAAGAAAGACGCCATTTCATCCCTCTTCTTTCTCCTTGCGCTTATCCCGCTGTCACAGGGTCGGCTTATTCAGGATGTGACGTGTTTGGAATTTGTCCGGCTTGTTGCTGAACCTGAAGCCTCCCGGTGACCAAAGTAGTGTTGCCATCTGTCTACGAAATATGTAACTATGTTTTGTGTGCGCCATGTGTATTTTTATTTTGTGTAATGTACAGTTTACGAGGTGGAGACGGGTAATGCCGGAACTTTCAGAAGCCGTTAAATTTGTCACAAGCCAGCGTTGCCACAGGCATGTGAAGTACGCCAAAAGCACTCCGCGCTTCACATCCCACGTTAAGAAGCTGTAAGTTTCGTTTCCCCAGTGGTATTACCAGATTGCATTAACTCGCGACACAAACTGGATGAAAACAGCTTTTAAATCTGTTCTAAAGTTGTATCAGATCGCACGGAATTATTACCTGTTAGACAAATTCTAAACAACTATCTAAGAAACTGTAACCTTAACGCCATAACTCATCTCGCTTCAGATTCGCTGTTGAAAACACTTTTTTTTATCTACATTTAATGTACTTTTCTCTAACAGCTGACCGGACTGAAAAGGACCAACAGAAACATGTTCAAAAGCAATTCTATCAGCCACCATACATGCGATCACAAAGCGGTAATTGCGACTATCAAATTAATGACCAAGCGAAAAAGGAAAAAAGGGCGGATTGTATACAGATTCAATAAGGCCTCAATGGAGTGTTTTAGAACCTACCTGAGGAGTAATTACCATAACTTCAAGCCAACAAAGGACACCGTTGAAGACATGTGGCATCGTTTTATACATATAGTCAGGGAAGGCATGGAAATACATATACCAAAGCGGACAATAAAGGGGGAGAATGATCCACCGTGGTACACATGCGAAGCCAAAAGATTACTAAAAAAACAAAGGAAAATACAAGCACGCTCAAGAAGGAAGGGGTGTCGCAGCGATTTAGAAACCTTGGCTGATTTAAGAGGACGTATTAAGAATGTAATGCGCGAGGCCTTTAACGATTTTCACTCCAACTCTCTCTCTAAGAGTCTCACAGAAAACCCAAAGAAATTTTGGTCGTATGTACGAAAAGTTAATTGTACCAACAGCAATATTCCAGCACTAATTCGTGAAGGTTCCGAGGTTAATGAAAGCCGCGATAAAGCTAACGTACTAAATACTGTATTCAAAAATTCATTTACAAATGAACATAAGGATAGTATTCCAGTTTTCCCACGCCGTGGCGAGTCGGTGATGGAATCATTACGAATAGATACTGCAGGTATCACTAAGCAATTAAAAGCTCCCGAAGTGAAGGAAAGCACCGGGCCCGGATGGAATTCCAGTAAGAGTATTTTCAGAGTATGCAACGGAAATCGGGCCATTTCTGTCTGATATATTCAGTAAATCATTAGAAGAGCGAAAAGTACTTTCAGACTGGAAAATCGCGCAAGTAACTCCGATTTTCAAAAAAGGTGATCGAAGTGATCCTGGGAACTATCGTCCCATTTCTATAACATCTGTTTGTAGTAGAGTTATGGAGCATATTATATGCTCGAACATTATGAATTTTCTAGATGATAATAATTTGCTTACAACAAATCAACACGGATTTCGAAAGAAAAGATCATGTGAAACACAGCTGGCCCTATTTACACACGACGTAATAAAAGTTATCGATGCAGGTTCACAAGTAGATGCAATTTTTTTAGATTTCCAGAAAGCCTTTGACTCTGTGCCACACAACCGCCTTTTAGCGAAGCTTCGAGCGTACGGTATATCGGATCAGCTTTATGAATGGATAAAGGATTTTCTAACTGGTCGGTCGCAGTATGTTGTCGTTGAAGGAGAAAGTTCTTCTAATCTAGATGTTACATCGGGTGTACCTCAAGGAAGTGTAATTGGACCACTTCTTTTCTTAATTTTTATAAACGATCTCGGAGACAAAGTGAAAAGCCTTTTTAGATTGTTTGCTGATGATGCGGTTATTTATAGGGAAGTAAAAAATTTGGCCGATTGCATAGAAATTCAGCGCGATCTGGATGTTATTTTGGCTTGGTGCGCTGAGTGGCAACTTACTCTAAATTGTAAAAAGTTTAAGACAATGAGCATAACTAACAAAAAGAATCCAATTGTTCAGAAATACGAGTTAAACAATACAGTTATTGATATGGTCGATTCTATTAAATATTTGGGAGTAACAGTACAAAGGAACATGAAATGGGACATACACATTAATTCGTTAGTAGGTAGAGCAAATTCTAGGCTCCGATTCATAGGTCGAATCTTGAAAAATTATAATTAACAAACAAAGGAGATAGCGTACAAATCTCTTGTGCGTCCACATTTGGACTATTGTTGTGCCATTTGGGATCCGTTTCGTAAGGGGTTGATCGAAAGTATAGAGAAAGTACAGAGAAGAGCCGCTCGATTCGTGACCGCATGCTACAGTCCTTATGAAAGCGTCACAGAACTGATTAGTGGATTAGGTTGGGAGTCTCTGGTAGATAGACGACATACGTATCGTTTAAACTTATTGGAAAACATGCGTACTCCCACTTTCAGTTTTGAATGTAGTGAAATACTTCTTCCACCAACCTATTTGAGTTGGAAGGACAGGAAAGATAAAATTAGAGAAATAAGGTGCCGGACTGATTCTTATGTGAATTCTTTTTTCCCTCGTACCATTAGGGATTGGAATGCACAGCAAAGAGATTAGCTTTGGTGCTGAGCACCCTCTGCCACCCACAATTTTGTGAATTGCAGAGTATATATGTAGATATTTCTGTTTGCCGTATCCAGAAATTAAGCCTGAAAATCTCACAAATGTCGCCATAGGAAATTTACTGTAAAAAGGATATACATCACGCCAACTTGCAAGTGGGTATGCAAATGTATTATGCGTATGACTCGTCAAAAGTATCAATAACTACATTTATTTTTGGAACATCCCTGAGAGCAAGGAATAAAACGGCCAAACAGGAGCCCAGATGACAAAGAGAAGTTATATAATTAGGCCTATAACAAGAGGAGATTTAACAGGATAGTGATGAACAAGAGATGGGCTGCAAAAGATATTATGTTGCATAGTGAACTTTATGTTACCAGAAAGACGAGTTGTATAAAGCCAGAAGGACGAGTTGTATAAAGATTGTTACGTCTACGGGTACAAGAAAGAGAAAAGATATGTCTGAAGGGAATTAAATAAATAAAATTGGAAAGATAATATGAGTGCAATATAATGTATGCGAGGCTACAGAATAAATGTGTATTTAAAGTGAAATTTTGATATTGATGAAACAGTTGAATCTCGTTAACAAGGCGAGAGGAAGAAAGTTGGAGTATAATGTTTTCCTTTCAGGTAAAAGGGAGTACTATTGGTATAAAATATGACGGGAGAGAGAACATTAGATGTCGACTGATGCATAATAGAAGACACAGAATGTACCCTTAAATTATATTTGTAAGGAGAGACGGTTTGGAGCAGTAATTTATGTGTGACATCCTGGGTAAGTAAAATTCGAGAAAGGTATAAAGACTTTTAGCAGAGGTGATCGTAATAACTATTTAATTAATGTATGTTATCAACTAAACCAAAAAATATAAGAACTGATCTGCTTTACGAAAAATGTTGAGTTCAGAAAGTTTAAAATACAAAGTGACTTATCGCGTAAAACTTTCCACATAATGTTGTTAGTAAGCCAGGACCCTAAAATGCCTTATATGTTACAGCCGAAACAGATGATCACAAAGTGGCAAACATGGAATGATGTGACGTCAGGACATTATTATCAAGGTTTCCGTGTTGACAGCGGTCTCCCATTAGCCTGCTTTAAGTGCAGTATATCAAACCCATTGCGCAAGATGCCAGAGTCACTGCTGTTATTACACTTTTGTGTAAACTTAAAAATTCTGACACGTTGTGAAAAAAATAATCTATAAAGTAAAAGATCCTCAATGAAGAATCATTAAATTGAAATCAGAAACCTAAAACTTCATCTGATCAAAGATTAAATCGTGATAAATTTATTAATATCTGAATTACAGAAAACCAAAATCACCTTTTGTCAGGACTTTAATAACGTCGACATCGACGAACCGCAGAGTTTAAAGGATTTTGTGCAAGGAACGGGAAAGAAATCAGCTATGGCCGTTTTGTTTTATCCATCCTGACAATCGCTTGAAGAAAATAGCGCAGAATAGAAAATAAAAATCTGGATGACCCCAAACCGAGGGTCAAACTGACGTTCTCCCGAATGTCAACAAGCCCAATAACTATGGTAACAGTATCAATTATTGAAGTCATGCCAAAACTAAAACAGCTCAGGAAAAAACAAAACCAAGCTCCGCTGATATTCCGAAATTTAGATTTTCCACAATTACTAATTCCAATAGTAATTCTACTATAATTTCTTGCTCCCTCCAGCTCAACCATATTATATTTCATGTACAAAATCTTTCGATGTTTTATTTATTGAGTTTTCTTATTATAATCCATCCTAAAATCCGTCCTATTTTGATAAAGTAGAAAAGTAAAGTCTCGAAATTGAGAAGACGATGCTGCACAGAATAATTTCGGTCATAAAGGGGGAATGCCCGAGTTACTATCATTGCATTCGCGAATGAATAAAAAGTAAAAACACGACAGATATTTTAAATTCATTGCCATAATCAAGATGAGCGTTCTGGAAGCTCATATTTGAAGGTAATCATCTTGAAAATTCAAGATCCCCACTTAATACCTGAATAATATATCAGGGAAAAAGCCCAAGGACCCAGAAGATTTTTCATCGATCCTAAAAATCAAATTATGGATTCTGAGGAAAAAAGCAGTGGAGTCAGCTAATATCGGACAGGATTCCACTACATTTGTCAAGTGTTAAGAATTTTTTTTAAAAAAATTAATTTTAATGGAACGCACGCTGCGATAGCAATTTCCCTGAACACCAATTTTTCCTTTTTCTTGTAAGAGACTACTTTTGCCTTAAATTCTTTCAGCGTTTTTGGTTAATGATTCAGAACTTCCATTGCTAATTTATTCCAAATCCTGCAAAAGAAAATTCCTACAAAAGAAAATTCTTGCACTTTTTCATACCAGAAAACGAGTGACATGTGATCATTGTCATTTTGTCCCTATCACTCTTTCATGCACTGATTTTAATTCTTCCACTAATATCTTACCAAGAATCATCATCCATATACCCTTATACACTCCCAGCACTTTTTCCCTCTCCTCCCCTCTCTAGAGAATCCCATTTCACCTCCTTTGTCATATCAGTTACAGGTTGTGTTTTGTAGAAATTTCCAGAGACAAATCTAGTTGTCTTTCTTTGCACACACTTCAACTCCTATATTTGATACCCAAAATATGGATCCCACACTGCATCGTATTCAAGCTATGATCTGACAGAAGTTTTTTTAATACATTTCTCTCGCTCCTCTGGTACTTCACCTCATCACGCTCTCCTATAAATGAAGGATCTTGAAACCTTTTCCTACCCCCTGCCCAATGTGACCTGCCCAGTTGAGTTTATCATCAAATGTTGTGCCAAGATATTGACACTTCAGGTCTTCACTAAGCAATTCTTTAGTTCTTTTACCAATGTACGTAATAAGCTGACTCTTCTTTGCATTTATCTTCATTCCAAGTTGACCCAACCAGCCAGACATCCTATCCAGGTCACCATGCAGCTGTTTTTTTTATCTTTTTATATAACCGGGTTTCTTCTGCAAACAACCAAACTTTTGACTGTAAAACAATCATTCATTATTATAACTATACTTCAAATACACTAGCCTGCAGCACTCCCATTTTCACTTTTTTTATACTGCACTTCCTACCTAACTCTTTGTTCTATACCTTTTAAGAATTCCTCTTTCCAGCAAGTCACCATTCCAATCATTTTTATCTTATGTAATTCCATTTTATGGCCCACTCTGTCGAATGTCTTGGAAAGATCTAGTGCACGTCTAGTGCTAGCCTCCCAGGCCCAAACCTATGAATTGTAATGTATACCAAGCTGGGAGCTGATTAACTATGGTTTTGTACATTTTTCGTGTAACTGTGAATTTGTGTAATTGAACATTGTTTTATGGAGAGAAACGATATAAACAGTGCTGCCAGCCTCTTGGCTTTGAATATCCGTAGATGGCCGCTAAAATTTCTGTAGATTGGGTACAAAAATCCGGAGACTCGCTAACTAAAAGACTAAAACAATAATTATTGAAGAGAGAGTAAAAATTAAGAATATTTTTTTTTTATTTCCAGGTCATTAAAATTCGAAGTATAAAATAATATTCTACATTGAAAGTAAGAAATATCTCTGAACACGTTTTATACATCGTCACTTTCATCGCTACTGCTGCTGGGCCTACTCTTTTTTTTGGGGGGGGGGGCTATACATTATCTATTTTCTTTGTTGACATTAAATTTAGCATATCTTCGTTAACAGGAAATGTTAAATACTGTGAACACTTTGGCTCTCGGATATTGGTTAATCCTTCTCGGAAGGCACTGCCTTGTAAGCCGTGCCAACGAGCGTGTCACTGTGCATAAAGAGTGCGCCGATAGTTCTGTATTATGGTCTTTTAAGATCTATAAAATATATAATCAAATAAAATATGAGCTTTATTTCAATCGTTGGTTCACACGAGCGGTTGCAAGGAAACCATTAACAATTATTGACAATTCTGTAATGCATAAACACTACACGCTCAATGTTTAAGAAAACACCAGTATAAGGAAAAATCAACAAATAGTAAAAAATAGCAAAAATCCGTAGATATTTTAACAAAATCCGAAAATCCTATCTTTTTATAAAAATCCGTAGATCTACGGATAAATCCGTAGAAATGGCAGCACTGAATATAAATCAAGAATAGTATTATGTATGAAACATTGATAAAACATTTTTTGTAATTGTGTTTATGTGAACCTCAATGTTTGGAGGACAATTCTCAATGGTTTGGATTGTTTTATGTAGATAATTTGGTGTGTAAATTACCTGTAAATATCTTTAATTTTCATTTACTTGAGTTCCATGATGATTGTGAATGATTTTGTATTAATTCTGATTATTTTAATGTGGTTTTGATTGTTGGCTGCACTGTAGCCGTTCTAGAAACATTGATCGGTTTTCTCTGGGTTATTCTGGATTTTCCTGTAGCGTCTATGTGAACGAGCGGCATAGACTAGTAGTTATAGTAGTCAGCCATCGTCAGAATTTTTGTTTGTGGTTCGTCAAGTAGTTATTTGCGAGTTTAATCGTTGGAATATTTGCATGTGTGTGCTTTAGTGTTTTTGGAGAAGTCTGGTGTCTTATGTTACTATGAGCTCACGGAAAAATAAATATTGATTGATCAGTGTTGTCATCTGATAGAACTAACAATCAGTAACCTTTGGAGGAAGGTAAAACCACTTGGCTACCGACGGCAGCAATATGTAAATTGGAGGACAAAGTCTTTAAAAGAAATCATCATAAATCGACGTTTTTTTTTAACTTATGGCTTTACGCCTCGTCGACGTTGAGGCCATTAGAGGCGGGATGTGACTGGGGACAAGGAATAGGAAGGAATTCGGCCATGGCATTTTTTAAGGAAGCATCCCGGCATTCACCTGGAGTGATTTGGGGAAACCATGAAAAACCCAAATCTGGATGCCCGGACGGGGATTCGAACCGCCGTCCTCCCGAATACGAGGCTAGAGCGTTAACCGCTCACCCACCCACCATGCTCGGTACGACTGGACAAATTGGTGAATTAACGAGGAGCCTATCAATATCCATTTTATCCGGAATATTTTGCCTGTAGCCCGCCAACTGAGATTCATATGATTATTGCTTCAGCGGAAGTATTTCCCGATATTAGACATGTAGCAAGCTCAATCGGAACATGGTCTTTCCACCTATGAAACATTATAAACCATTGGCGATTGTGATAACGTTTTATCAAAACCTTCACACGAAAGGAATATAGGCTTAAAAGACAAAAAATTCATTAATTTTCATTGGAGAGAGTATATTATTAATGTGTCATGTTTAAGTGTGGTGCAGAAAGAGAATTATGAAATGCTATATAAAACTTCCTTCGTCCTTAACTCATCAGGAAAGCTGTTCGTAATTAAAATTCCTTAAGACAAAGCAGTAAGAATTTATATATATACCAGATACTGTCGGTTTTAAGAAGAAACTTTTATTCACATTCTCTGGCTACTACATGAAACTAATGCCTGTGCATTTTCCTGGAAAAGCGATGTTACCTCAGCGAGCCTGATGCATAGCCCATCAACCACTTTACAGACTTCTCTTAGCGCACATCAATAATTCTTCGCAGAGAAGAAGCTGTTTCTCGAGTGAAGGCAGGCTAATTTTAGACGGTAACAAGAAATAACAGATACCCGTATCATTTCCTAAAATTCAAACAGTTCTCTCTCCATATTCAGGCACTTTCTTTGTATTCCTCTGCATAATCATACGTGTATAAATCTGTGAATCAAATGGTTCTTTTGAGCTTCACAGTAGCGGTAGTACAGTAGAACGACAATTATCCGAACAACGTTTTAATTTTTTTATCGAACTTTGTACTATTTTACAGAAGCGTAATCTTTGTTTCTATTCACAGTACACTTGTTTTGTTCCTAAATTCCAGTAACCAAGAAATAGGTACAATGTTTTTTCCACCTTGTGTTTGTTATTATCTAATTGCCACAATATCCTCGTGACCAATCGCACACTGTCTTTTATGTTGAATGTTTGTTGAAACCATGAAGTGACAACAACTCTTCCAGTGTGCCAGTAGTTTTGAGTTTCTTTTAAAAATCTGAAACCCGTCGTATTCGTCTCGAGCCTTTGTTATTAATTTGCTGTGTTCCCGAGGGATCGTCCATAAACTACTTGGCTCGGTCTGGAAAAGGGGGGGGGGTGACTGGAAGGCTATGCTACGCTACGTGGGGGAGGGGGGGTTCCAAACTAGGCCACGTAGCTTTCCATTCATATTTTTTTGTCACAGTTAAAATGAGTTACTGAACACACCACACCATGTGAATATTATTTCATTATCTCCGTATGTAACTTACCATAGTCTGACAAGAGAAAGCCTTACAAAATGTCTTCTGGAATCAAAAGGGGGAAAAAGCTACGTGTTGCGTGGAGGAGAGGGGGAGGGGGGGGAGGGTAGTGGCAAAAACCACGTCGGGCTAAATGGGGAGGGGGAATTTAACATGAGGCCATAATGGAGCTACGTGGTTTATGGACGCTCCCCGAGTTCTGTTGACTTTAGTATCTCGTACCAACATTATAGGCATATAATGGTTTCGTGGTCATCTTCTAAAAGAAAGCAGGTGTCTTCAAAATGCATCAAAAGAAAATAAGACCCTTCTTTTGCTTAGGGTATGTAAAATTATAAAGCACTTAATGTAATTTTTAAGGCAAAATAAAAACTATACAATTCGAAAATCCTAACAAATCGATAATTCCAACCACCTTCGGTCCCAATTACTTCTGATTGACACTCTACTGTGCTTCTGTCTTCCGCGTTAATGATGAACTAAGTGTGAAACTGTTTTACATTTCTGCTTCAAATTATTGAAAAAAAGAAGTGATATAACAAGAATAAGTGTACATCATAGAAGAACAGAGTATACATTAATATTCATATCTTAGGCGGTAGGGATAGTAAAACTGCTTGGGTTGGCTGGCACAGTGTTACACTACTATATTTGTGTAACATCTGTTGAGGACAGGGCCGGTGTTAGTGGGCGGGGTTAGCGGGTCAAATGTAGTCGGGCCCGCCCGGCCCGTACCTCAATAATGCAAATCACGCTTTATCATCCCAGTATCACCTTTTGCTAGTAGAGTTAGCATTTACAGTAAAGGTACTACAATGCCTAAAAAACATCTGTTATTACACTTTAAAATGATTTACTTTTTGTGCATAGTCACACATCGAACAGATACCGGTTTAAAAGTACTCACTCAGCCTTAATAGGTTTCACTTTGCCATCGCTCTCTCCACTTTCAACAAGAGAAACTGCTTTGACCATATCCGCAGATATTCGAAGATAAATACTTTTGCATGCATAATACTCAAATGAGTACTACCTGTGAAAAAACAAGTATGCTTTTACTTGAATGTACAGGAGATACGTTACTATCACTTCAAGGAAATGGTTTGACGGAAAGAAATGGTAGGCTGTAGACAAGAACGAGTTGGCGAAAAAAATTGTTGGCAACGATCCTCTTTCAAATAAATTTCAATCCCTTCAATTGAGAAGTATTTCTATAATAAAACTACACCACTGCTTGTATCGCAACCATCGTTTTATTTATAACGATATCACTAGCATACAATTTCGATCTAAGCTAATCACGCTTTCATCGTCTCTTCTGTTAAAATTGACATTGAGACAAATCGATATCTTCCGCTTCATTGGTGACAATTTACGCATGGGGATATTTTTTTCCCCACGCACGACGACATACAGATCTGTCCCAACATGTTAGAATCTACAGTTATTATTATTATTATTATTTTTGCCCTCGTTAGTACAACTAAGGATCATCAACAACTTCAACGAAGACAGCGGCATATTAATGTGTGATTCTTGGAACTCGTTAAGTCAACATAAATAGTATCTCTGACGAAGGCTGTAGCATGGCAGCCGAAAGCTTAGATTATGAAATAAACAACGGAGCATACACAGAAAAATTAGTAATAATTGAGAATTAGGCTCAAATTTCAATTTTTCAGAGAAATATTAAAGAGACTTGTTTAACGAGTATAAAATAAAACGCCGATATAAAAGTCAATCAAATAAGATATAATTTTACGCAAAATAATCAAATTACTTCAAGGAGAATCTCAAATTGTTAGCATTTATGAAGTCACCATATAAAAATGTTAAAATAAACCATTATAAAATAACGTTAATCGCTTGAGATGTACTTTTGTAGCAATTATGCCTTAGACTTGGCACAGCTGTGGCAGGGAGTATTTCAGAGCTCTGAATTCGCAGAGTTCTGCCCTTTGTGTGCTCAGAGTCGGGCTTTGACTTCATTTTCGGAGCCGAAAGTTTGACCGCTGACGGCGATGAACTCGTGACCTTTTTAGCGTTCCAGCCCGTTAACGGTTGCAGTTCGGTGTCCAGCACAAAGGTTTCCCTTTGTTATCGCAACATCTACGATAACAGGGCAACGGAAAACAGCTTAGCTCAAGAACGGAGAAAAATACCACTTCCATACAAAACGTGTTTAGCAGTATTATTTAGAACTGACTGATATCTTCAAACATATCAGACTCTAGTTTGTCGTTATAATATTTTAAATTAAGTAACATGAAATGATATCTAGGACTTTAATTAAACACCCTGGATGTATTTTTGAACGGTTGTCATCTTCTCGCAGTAAGCAGTAGTAGAAACAAATACTATGTGGCACGTGCGAAAATTTCGAGCATGCATAAAGATGTTGGTGAAGCGGGTGCGCAGGCTTCCGAGGTCGTCGTTGTCGATGTTGTTTTGGTTGTCCGAATGGAACCGCGTCAATTTATCGAAACCTAACGTTTTGATAAATTGTTTGTAGTTGGATGAAAGAAAAATCGGTTCATTTGTAGCGATTGCTTATCATCTGAAATAATCACGTAGCAAAACACAACGTTCAATCATGGCCCTGCTGCTATCTAGCTGTAATGCGATCAATCCTTATCGATGCTAGCGAAGTCTAGCAGCTTAAATCAGAACTATCGCCTACCCGTGACGTTGATTGTTCATAATCTTGCCATTTACGGGTTGAATTTCGGAAAATTGTTTTCGTAATTAATGACATTACCAAAAAGGAGAACTTAATCTTAAAAATGATAACTCATTTATCGATATAAGTATGAAGGTAGAAAGACTGATCGTCACAAAATAACACCTCTTAGAAATACTATATGTGATAATAAAATTGTGGTAGATGAATTAGTATTTAATGATTAACATAGTATTAAAAGAGAACTAGACGATCCGTGCGAAAATTTATCGAATAAAATGCGATGAATAGTGAGGTTGAATGCTTGTAATATAATGAAAAGTAGAACCGCACTTTTGTAGCAAACATTTGTTTTAGTGTAATAGGTACTTACAACATATTACGAAACAGATAGGAAAATTTAAAACACACTGTATGTAAGACAAACTGTCACTGACCTTAACAGAATACATCCAACCTGAACAAAATGCACACAGCATATCAACATCTCTGTGATGTGTTAATATGTGTTGCCGTTTTCACGAAAAAAGGTTTACATTGGAATTGTATAGCAAAACAACAATGTTTCGGTAAAAGAAAAAATATCCGAAAAGCTACTTACTGTATAAAAAAACAGTTTGACATCTGTGATATCTGCTGCTGCAATCTAGGGACTTGACTCTGAACTGTCTCAAACGCGCGACCTCTTTAAGCTTCAAATTCCGAAAAATTCTTTCATAATTTATGATTTTACCTAATTGGAGACCTTAATCTTTAAAACGATATGTCATTTATCGATTTCGGTTAGGTATCAGGGGCAATAAATGGCTCGTTACAAAAAAAATGCGTTGTAAAAATATTAATACTTTTGCCCTTTTAATGGTGGAATTTTGAAAAATTCATTTCTTAAAATATGGCGTAACGAAACCGAAGACCTTAGTCTTTAAGATGATACCTCGTTTGTCAATTTTGTTTAATTATCACAGGAGATAAATGACTCGAGACACAAACGCATTTTAGAAATACTGATATTTTTGCGCTTTAAGGGTTAAATTCAGAAAAATTCCTTTCTTAAAACATGATGTGACCACAGCGGAGACATTAACCTTTAAAATTATACCTCATTTATCGGTTTCGGTTAGATATTAAATGAGATAAATGGCTCATGACATAGAAAACGCATTATAGAACTACTGATACTTTTTTCTTGTAAGGGTTGAATTCCAAAAAAAATCTTTCTTAATAGATATCACCAAAGCGGAGACATTAATCTTCATAATTCTACATCGTTTATCGATTTCGGTTAGGTATCCAGGGAGTAAAATTGCTCGAGACACAAAAATGCATTTTAGAAATATTAACATTTTTGCCTTTTAACGATCGAATCTGAAAAAATTAATTTCTTAAAATATGTTGTCACAAAAGCAGATATTTTAAGCTTTAAAATGATACCTCATTTTTCGATTTCGGGTCGGTATGAAGGGAGATAACGGCTTGTGATAAAAAAAAACCTTATAAAATTATTATGTATGATGACACTATTTTTAAAAAATTGTGACCCAGTGCACGTTTCAGTGGTAATATACGTAAGCATTATTTTTCCCTTATCTTATTCTATTTTCAAAAAATTCTCTGAATGTAATTTCCTCACTCGCCTACTTTTGAACTTTACTAATTTTAATTTTAAATTGTTGTTGGTAATTTATTTAGCACTTCCATTCCTAATTTATTCCAGTTCCCGACTCCCTTGCTTATGAAAGAAAATTTTCCCACTTCCTTATGCCTGCAATCGAGTGCCAGCTTGCGGTCATTTCATCCCTTCTCTTTAATCAGCTATTACTAATCCTTCGACCAATATCCTTCCATGTCAGGAATATAAGCCCTGTACACTCCCAACACCCTCTTCACCCTCCTCCTGTAAGTGGATCCCACGATATAGAAGTGATTTTCAAGGCCCCTAAAAAACTGGATAATTAGCCTTATAACAGGTGTATAAAGAGTTGAAATAAGAATGCTCACGGTAATACAACATTTTAATCGTTGAAGAATAGACGAAAGTGGAAACAAATCAAATGTGTAAAAAATTTAAAACGTTGACTAGTTCCCAATTTAACGTGCAAACAGAACTTTGAAATTTCAATGCTTTAGAGCGCTGCCAACGAAATACAAAAATAGTTTTGACTGCATAGCTTGTTGTCTATTCAATACCCGTTTCCTGAAAAAATGTTTCGTATGGCTGCAGATAGTACACTTCTCGTGTATATGATACGACGACTCAATGTTAATGCCTTTCCGTAACTGGAATGCCACAGATCGCCACAGGAGTTAGCTGCTTATGTTATCGACCTTGCCAAATACCACCCGTCTACGCAAGGTCAGGCATCCCGTCCTGACCTCATTGTCAGCTATATCGATCTCCCTGATTGCACATGTCCCGGCAACAAATAAAATACATACAGTACTCCCTCCCTGGGAAAGGGACAAGGGGTTCTCCTTTTGTGGGAATTATCTACTGAACAAAGGATTATTGAATTCGATTAATTACTATTTTTTGGCATGACATCAAGCATAAATACTACATTCAGCATCAACTGTGAAGTAAAAAGCGCTCGAGGTAACACCTTGGAGCAAAACATTGATTTGGTCTCATTAGTAAGAAGCAGGAGTTTTGTTTTTTCCTAAATCGAGGGAGACAACTTGCATCGAACATTTGAAAATTTTAAAGAAAAACACCTCCCCAGTAACAAACTTCGTCACAAGTAATCGTTGACCATCAGTTCTAAAGGACGTTTAGAAGAAATACAAGTTTCTGGTAATCAACTGTAGGTGAAAGTAATTAAATTGTGTTATAATACATTATTTTTTTTTGCTGACGGGACTATATTCCAACTATTCATTTAGTTGTACTAGCAGGAATTCTAAATCATCAATTTTACACTAACACTTACAGCATCACACTTTTTGATATTTGGATTTTCATTTGAAACTTTTAACCAGAAAACGTTCTCTTCACAACAGTTAAAAAAAAGTAAAACTTTAAGCAAGAAACGATGCTTTGATTTTGGTGGTGAATATTTTCGCTAATAAGCTGTAACTTTTCTTACACAAATCACTCCCACTTCCAATAATATTTAAACGTGGTTTCCTATTTCCAAATTTTATTCACGTTTTTTTGGATGAAGCATTCGCAATCTTAGATCTAATTTTACTAGGTTTGCTAGTGCAATATTTTTACTGGTAATGATCAGTTTATCGGCTTGTTGCGAATTGTTTGTGTGTATGTGAACTAAATTTGGATTTCAGACATATTTTTACAGCCGGGAAACTTCATAACAGCAAGTTGCGGACCCCGGCAGCGTAGGAGATAGCATGCTAAGCCTCGCGTTGCAGGGATCGCCGGTTCGATTCCGGCCTCGGCCATGGGCGGTTTTAATTAAGTGTTGTGTTTGTCTTGTATCGTCTACAATGCATTAAGTGACCCAACACATACTTGCAAAGTACAAAATTACATAGCGCTGGCTGTGTGGTCTCGTAGCCAAATGCCATTAACAAAAACAGTAAGTTGTAAGTAATATGTTTATAAACACAGTCTTTTTTTTACAACAACTAATGTAACCCCGTGATCGTTTTTGTGTGTGTGTGTTTTATCACGGGTCTAAGATAGTTCAAATATTATTACAGGTTGACGAAGTTTACCTGTAATTCACCCTTAGATTAAATAAAATCTCTTGAGCTTGAAGAACGCAAAAGTATTAATAGACGTATAAAACATGGACAGAGACGATCACGCTATCGTATAATTGTTTGAAAGGTCTCGGTTGGTAGACTCGGACTTGCTGAACACAAACTTGACTTGTATTTGACCCTAAAAGTTGACACTGCAAGCTTTGAAGAATTTTTGTTTAAAGGGAGTGGACAACTGCTTCGAAAGCATCACGTTGTTTTTTATTGAGGCTGGGCAAACATTCATAATGCGGTCTTCGGTAATAGTGTCCGTAACACCCAAAGAACTTAATACAGATTATTAAATAGTTAAGCAACTCCGAAGAAATAAATTGCTAGAATGCTCGATTCGGTAGCATATTTGGTCTGGTGCCCACTTTAAATATCCTAATAACTCACGTACGGCGAACATGAACACAGACCATTAACGAATGTTATCAGTAAAATAAGTAAAAAGCAAATAAACCATAAGGTATAAACTTTGGTAAAACCACATTAGCGACAGTTTTAACTAAATTGAAATTTTGCACAGGCCGGAATGACAATTGGCATTCGTGGCTACAGCAGAGAGAATGAGTCATTCAAGTTTTTCTTCTGCTACTTTCATTTTACTGAAAAAACTCTTAGTTCCACGTTTATGCATGCCGTTATGTTATTTACATTTTTTAAAGAATTAATTACTACGAAAAGCAAACTTAACCAGTGTATTCTGACAATTTCATGGTGTTTGTTGGCAATAAACTGTACACTAAATCTCCAATTTTAAAAATACCTCTGGTCGCTGTTAAATTTGCGAGTGAAGGTCGGCTCGCGACGTCACTTTTCTCCAGCCAATAGGTATAGATGAACGAGCATTTCTCGGCGTTGTATATTTATGAATGTTTCCCGAGAAACATTCATAGCAATAGCTATGGCGGTGAGTGATTGAGCGAGCTTAGGAAATTATATAGTAGATCAACTGGTCTATAATAGCGATTTCGATAATGTCTAAGACACGACAGTGCGTATGCCATTATTTAGTCAATAGATTGTACTATTAAGTCTTTGCTCCAAATTTAACAACCGCAACAGGGAATTTGGAATTTTAGTCCCATGATGTTTGATTCCACATTATCAACCTTCACGATTCTTATCGTAGATTAAAATTAATTGCTGGTTAAGTAGTAACACAATCTTTAATCCTATTCTTATATTGTCATACGCGTCAATATCTACTTAAATGTTAATACAGCAAACGGCTGAAGATTTCATCACGGCAAAGTTATTCCAAATTTAATTTTACACCGGAATAGCTGAAACGCTGCCAACTCATTTCGCCGCGAGGAACACCGAGCTGCTGTTTTCATAACGCGCAGAACAGGAGCCAGCACCACAAATTTCTTTCTAGCTCTTCTGGCCGAACTTGTATGTTGAAAGCTTCTGCGAACTTGTTGCAGCCAGAGCTTCTAACAATGCTGCATTCTCGCCGCTTTACAATGAAATGATAACTTTTAACTAACCAGAATGGTGTTTCCCACAGCCACAAGAGTCTAGCCCCAGGTAGTCATGCTACTCAATGGGCAGGCTTTGTACAGGGTGTCCAGAAAAGGACTCCCTGATTTCAAAATTAAATATCTCGAAAACAAAGATCGATAGTGGAATGCAGTAAACGGTATGTTTATCGTGACAGCTGTAAGAAGTGTATACAGCAGTTTGAGGAATACTTCGGGAATCGAGTCATTGCTTTGGGATATCCCGAATTTACTGGTACAGGCATGGATTGGCCTCCATATTCGCCGGATGTGACTCCCTGTGACTTTTTTTTTGTGGGGCACAGTGAAAGACATGGTCTACCCGAAGCATCCCGCCACGCTGGACGAGCTGGAATCGGCGATCTCAGCGGCATGTGAATCCATTTCGGTCGAAACACTACGAAATGTGATGGCGAATTTCATTCTTCGTTTGCGCCACCTCTGTAGTGCCAATGGTGAACATTTTGAAAACATTGTGATGTGATTGTTTGCAAAGATTGTTTTCATACGATTATTTCACTTATGTATGCTGATATGAGCTGTACAGCGTACATCTGTTAGCAGCTTTTGTAACTATTATTTCACACTGCTGTATACACTTCTTACAGCTGTCACGATAAACATACCGTTTACTGCATTCCTCTATCGATCTTTGTTTTCGAGATATTTAATTTTGAAATCAGGGAGTCCTTTTCTGGACACCCTGTATATGCGGAAGGTCACTGTCCTACAACATTTAGCGGTTTTCTGAGCCAATGGAAACATGTTGCGTTTAGTTAACAGAGGCGGCTCAAGGTCACTTTGCTCAACCCCCACTCCGCTGTCCCTACCCCTACATGCAAATGGGACATTTGGTACTCCCCTACTCAGAATCGTAATAATGTTATCGAATGCTAGCCAAGGACAGTTTTCCACATACAGTTGTTGTTATTGGAGTTTTAGGGCGCGTCGACGACGGGGTCATTAGCGCCCTTCCACATACAGAAAACAATATTTAAATTTTCAAAGTTTTTTTAAAGTAAATTACAATTTATTTCAAAGAGAGACATGTAAAGAACATGAAAAGGTTTGGGTTGCTGATGTAAACGTGGACGCAGCTATGGGTTTCCAGTTATTAAATATATGTACGGGAGCAAGTCAAAAATTTCCGTTTAAAAGTGGTCGGACAACTGTGACGTAAGAAGGGAGAGCAGGTTGTCCGTCAACAACCACCAGGGGCGACAAAATTGAGCAAGCTCAATTGATGGTTTTCACAAATAGGTGAGTTACTAGCGATAACGTAGCGTCTACTTTGAACATCAGTCATGGTTCTGGCCATAATATTATCCATAATGAACTCTGCTTCTATAAACTTTGTTCGCAATGGGTGCCACGACAACTCTACATCTACATCCATACTCTGCAAATCACAAACATTGTGGGTGGCAAACGGTGCTAAGCGCCAAATCCCGTGCATTCCAATCCCGAATAGCACGAGGAAAGAAGGAATACATAAAAGAATCAGTACGGCATCTTATTTCTCGAATCTTATCCCTCCGGTCATTCCGACCTAAATAGATTGGTGGAAGAAGTATTTCATTGCACTCGTAATTTAAAGATTTTCGTATATTCTCCAATAAATTCAGACGCAAACTACGTCGTCTGTCTTCCTAACTATCCCAGCCCAATCTATGTATCAATTCTGTGACGCTTTCATAAGGGCTGTAGCAACCAGTCACGAATCAAGCGGCTCTCCTCCGCACTCTCTCCACCGAGTCAATCAGAACCTTGCGATACGGATCCCAAACCCCACAACAGTAATCCAGATGCGAACGCACTAGTGTTTTATACGCTATCTCCTTTGTATGAGCATTACAGTTACTCAAAATACGACCTATGAATCGCAATTTAGAATTAGCCTTGCCTACAACGGAAGTTATGTGCAAGTCCCATTTCATGTTGCATTGTTCTATCATCCGCTGATACTTCAGGGAATCAACCGTGTCATCAGCTGAATTGTTATTTTGTACTCGTGAAGAACCTGATTCTTTTTGTTACTTACTCGCATTGCCTTGAACATTTTGCATTTAAGTGTAAGTTGCCATTTACGGCACCAATCGGAAATAGCATCTAAATCGCGCTGAACTTCTAAGCAATCGTCGGAGCACCTTAGTTCCCTATAGGTAACTGCGTCATCGGCAAACAATCGCAACCAGAATCTGACGTGGTCACCGAGATCGTTTATAAATATTAAGAAGAGGTCCTATTACACTTCCTTGAGGAACCCCCGAAGAAACATTTATCTTAGAAGAGGCTTCCCCGTCAACAACGACATACTGAGATCGACCAGTTAGAAAATCACGTATCCATTCGCAAATCTGATCCGATATACCGTACGCTCGAATCTTCGCTAGAAGTCGGTTGTGTGGTACAGAATCAAAAGCTTTCTGAAAATCCAAGAAAATTGCATCATCTTGTGAACCTGCATCGATAA
The DNA here is from genome assembly GCA_031002005.1 of Vandiemenella viatica. Taxonomy (NCBI): domain Eukaryota; kingdom Metazoa; phylum Arthropoda; class Insecta; order Orthoptera; family Morabidae; genus Vandiemenella; species Vandiemenella viatica. The sequence continues at coordinate 215,719,390 of JARYHS010011408.1, read as the reverse complement.
CTTTCATTACGTCATGTGAAAATAGGGCCAATTGTGTTTCACACGATCTCTTCTTCCAAAATCCGTGTTGACACGGTGTAAGTAACTCGTTCCCATCTAGAAACTTCATAATATTCGAGCAAATGACATGCTCCCGAATTCTACTGCAGACAGATGTTAGAGATATGGGTCGACAGTTCCTAGGATCACTCCGATCTCCTTTCTTGAAAATGGGAATTACCTGGACTATTTTCCAGCTAGAAGTTACTATTTTCTCTTCTAAAAATTTCCGGAATATACATGACAGAAATTGTTCAATTTCCTCTGCGTATTCAGAGAATATCATCGGGACCCGGCGCTTTACCCCACTTCAGGAGCTTTAATTGCTTTACAATACCTACGCTATAAATCTCTATCTGATCCATCTCTAATACCACGCGATGTGGTGAAGTGGGGATGTTTTCCATGTTTTCGCGCGTGAACTCACTGAAGAATACAAGCTCAAACGTCTTAAGGTCTGCCAACGCTTACTCGACCATTATAACAAAGAAGAATAGTAACCTGTGAAGAAACGTGAGCTCATCACTATGAGCCAGAATCAAAACGCCAGAGTATGGAGTGAAAACATCCTGAATCACCGGCGAAGAAAAAATTCACCATTACCTTATCGGCGGGAAAAGTTATGCTGACGGCGTTTTGCGACGCAAAAGGCACTATACTGGAAGATTACATGAAGAAAGTGAAAACTGTCAACAAGGAATATTACTGTGCATTTTTGTCTAACAAACTTAAACCATCAATTCGCAGCAAACAACGAGGTCACTTGCTGCTGTTGCATGGTAGCGCCCGCCCTCATACGGCTCGACTCACCTTTGAGACAATGAAGTTGGGTTTTAAGGTACTGGAACACCCGTCTTACGGTCCAAATCTTGCTTTGTCGAACTTCCATTTGTTTGGGCCGCTAAAAGACGTTTTGCGAGGTCACCGATTTTCCTCAGACCAAGAGATGCAGAATCACTGGCTTTGCAACAAACCGAAGACCTTCTTTTTGGCAGGAATACTCAAGCTTGTGGACCGCTGCACCAAGTGCATTACAAACGAGGGAGACTGTATTGAAAATAATAAGTCAAATTGTATTATTTATGTAAATAAATTGTTTTAAGAAAAGTCTGGATAATTTTTGACTCACCCTCGTACAATTACTACTACTACTCTCCACCTTTTCCCAACATTTTGGGGTCGGTTACCTCTATTAATGACTTTTTATTTTACTTGTTGGTCAAATTTGGAGCTTCGATTTTACGGCCGCATGCCATTGCTGACGCCAAGCACTTAATATCTACTGCCACGTCGTATTACGTACTAATGAAAGAAATGAAGTATTTCCATCTGTCTGTGAAAAGCTGCCATAATAGATCCTCTATATAGGTGTGGATCGGTAGTGCACTGGCTTGCCAGGGGTGGGGCAGCGTTGACCCTGTGAACGTTGTGGGGACCCTCGGGCCTCTGCAGCGAGATCGTGCACTACGACGGTGCTCTGTGGAGCTTGGCGAGTGCGTGGGAACCAGTGCTCGCCCTGGACACGAGTGTCGGGCAGGTGCGGGGGAAAGCACACTAGGAGCGCGCCCTAGTGCGAGAAGCCGCGTATTCAGCGACGATACGTTCGGTCGGCTGGCGTGGTGGAACCATGGAGGAAGGAATATATGGAGACGAAATAACGCTAAATCCGTGAAACCTCATGAAAAAACTGCTCTCCTACTGCGCATGCCCGGCGGATATCGTAGGAGTACCAAAACATTGGGCTGTTTGCACTGTGTCAGCTGCTGCGAATATTTCATTTTCTAATATTCTAAAGTTTTCTATAATGCCAAGTTGTGCTGCATATCGTTGCACAAACTGACGAGATAGGAAAAAACCTGGAATAGCGTTTCATAAGTAAGTGAAATTGTAAGTATCGTTCTTGAAGTATCTGACAGGTAACTGCAACATTAGGACCATTCGCTATAAATTTATTCATTGCTCTCAAAAGGATCATATCGTTCTCAAATTTTTGTTGGTGTAGTGTAGACAATTAGCATATGTTACTATTTTGCACCTGAAAAGCTAGCCTTATTGTTGACAAGTGTTGAAAATTTAATTTCAGAGGGTCATGTTTACATCGCGACACGGTGAATATGGTATTTTCCATGCTTTACTCACGTTTAAGTTTACACTGAAAGTGTACGATGAAATTAATTGTGATAATTTGTGCTGTGCGAACTACTAAACGTGATGAAATAAACTTTGTTGTCCAAAATGTAGTTCGCGATGCATTTCTTGTGTTTAGATGTGTCTACATAGTTTGATTTTGTAGCGGCAATATTAATGGAAATGTTGGCAGGTTGAAATGCGGTGTGTACCAGAAGAGAACAAACAATTTATTTATTATTAGTTGTTAGCTTCTGACTTATGAATGCACTGATTTTGCTAGCAAAATTATATAGGCCACTAACAGTACAATATCATTTAAGTAAGCTCAGAAACTATGAGGTCTTTTAAAAGAACTAAACATTGACTTAAGCTATTTTTAAAATTTCTTCTGGTCCAGGCCGCATTTCAACCTAGCCACGTCAATTTTAAGGTACAATATCTCGAACTAAGCGAGATATCAAAAAAAAAATTATTCTTTACTTTCAGTTTCTCTCATCGAGTTACATAAGAATTCGTCATCAAATTGGGGCACCACGGTTATCGTTGAATCCCCTCATAACCTAACAACCTCACTTTTGAAACAGTATATCTCGCGAACTAAGCGAGATATCGAAAAAATTTACAGTTCATTTTTGATGTGTCTCGTCGAGTTACATAACAATCAAACATCAAATTGCGGTGCCACGGTTATCTTATGATTCCCTTGAGGTTTTTGTGCCTACTTCCCGTGCGTGGTGCCCGGTCGCTGTGGCTTCCTCCTGACCCCGCGGGGTACGGAGGGGGGGGGGGAGGTGGGTGTCGCGCGCAGGTATCACAGAGGGGCTTTGCTGTATGTCTAGGATTTCGAAGGGTCTTCTGCCTGGTTCGTGGCGGGCGCCGCCTCCGTGCGGTTCCCCGTGAGCACCCTTAAGGGGTGGCAAAAGGTGCCTTGCCTCACCGTCCCTGCTGTATGGCGGGTAATACGGAAGACTCCAATTCAGCGGCGGGGGCGTAGTGATGGTGGTGGGTATCCGCAGCATGGTTCTTGAGGAGGTTGAGAATTTTTCCGGTACTCCGAGGACGGATCCTAGCGCCTATAAAGCGGCTGCTGGTGAGGCTTGCGCCGACCCAACGAGCGTCATTGTCTGTGAAATATGTGTGTGATGAGTGTATATAAGTGTATTTTTGTTTGTGGAGCGTGCAGTTCGTGAGGTGGCATTCACCTCTAAGGTTGCGGAAAACCGCGTAAAAACCACAATCATGACGACACAGGGCCTGGGTTCATGCCCGGTCCCGTTGTACCCCCGAACCAATGTGCGCTTCAGCGACTGAGCTACACTACATATCAGACCACTACGTGATACTGCAGATTGTTCTTGGTGGCTCTGAGTCCAGTGACCAACGAATACAGCACGCAATATTCAGCTGATATGCACGTCATCTAACAGCCAAGGAAAGAACTGAGCCGAGAGTTTGAACGGTACCAGTGAGTCAGTGAACCTGAGCTACAGTAAGACACAAAACAAATGTTCAAAGTTTATCAAGTAAGATACATTGATGTAAATATTTTTTCTCTCAATAAAGACTATAGTATTAAAAAAATAAAAAAAGGTTGGTTAAGGTGCGTGACTGGAGGCCGGTATGTCCCCGGTTCGATTCCCCGGATCGGAAGTGATTTTTGCGGTCTTAAAAGCTGACCTTCACCTCTGGCTAAGCTTTGCTTTGTCATGTGCGGTATGATAGGACGCTCCGTGTTTGGGATTGCACGTACAACTGTAGGTCCACTGTACCTGGTAAGATTACCAGGTTAGGTTAAGGTAGCCATGACTGAGGTGCATGCTCCCAGCCAACAATGCCATACACCCTTTTTCCTGTTTTTATCCACCATAAGTTTCACTGAACTATACTCGCTTGCGGTTAGAGCGAAAATCAAACTGATTAATATAACCCGAATGCAATGACATTCTCCCAGAGCGATTCCCACGTCTACACCTCCATTCATCAGCGGGCACCAACACTGAAAACCTTTATCTGAGCGTAAGGTAAACAGGAGAGCGATAAAGGTGATTGTGATATTGACGACCTTTGTCGCAAGATAGCTCACCTTGGTCGAAGTGCTAATAAGGGACATTACCAACAAACACTATACTAAGCGCTAGTAACAGATAAAGCCAAGAGATTGTCTGTAGTGTAATATCAACCAGGGCGCTTGAAACATTATTCTACTAAGTGTAAACCAACACAAATTAACTGATCTATAATAATTGGCGTTTAGCAATCTGAATACCTCACGCGGAATGAATATGAAAAAAAAGCTTTTAATTAGTTACAGACGACTGATCAAGATGCTGGTAAACACTGGGAATTATTACCATACGCAAGTAAACATTCTACATACATAACAGCTTCATGGTTTATTATCTCTGCATTTACATCTAAATAAGCACTCTGCAATTTACAGTTCACTGCCTGGCAGAATGTGTTTATTCTGATCATATGTCCCATGTTGTTCATCCTATTGCCTGGTTATAGCAGGAAATAAAACGTTTCTCAGCATTTGAACAATTCACAGAATTTTCTCACATACAGCTTTGATGTAGGAGTACCGTAATCCACCACGAAGTGTCCGATATTCATCTCATCTGCATAGCTGCGATTCTCCGAAAGAGTACATTTACATCCATACTCTGCAATTCACAAACATTGTGGGTGGCAGAGGGTGCTAAGCACCAATATTAATTCCGCGCATTCCAATCCCGAATAGCGCGAGGAAAGAATACATAAAAGCATCAGTACGGCATCTTATTTCTCGAATCTTATCCCTCCGGTCATTGCGATCAAAATAGGTTTGCGGAAGAAGTATCTCACTGCACTCTCAGGTCATAGAATTTCCCAATTTTCCAATACATTCAAACGCAAATGACGTCGTCTGTCTTCCAAACGATCCCAGCCCAATCTATGTATCAATTCTGTGACGCTTTCATAAGGGCTGTAGCAACCAGACACGAATCAAGTGGCTCTCCTCTGTACCCTCTCCACTGAGTCGATCAGGCCCTTGCGATACGGATCCCAAACTCCATAACAGTAATCCATATGCGGACGCACTAGTGTTTTATACACTATTTCCTTTGTATGAGCATTACAATTCCTCAGAATATGACCTATGAATTGTAATATAGAATTAGCTAATATAGAAGTTATGTGAAAGTCCGATTTCATGTTACTTTGTACTACACACATTTTTCCCCCTTTTTCCAACTACCAATGTTTTAAATTCATTCAGCGATTTTGGTAAATTGGTCGTAACTTCCCTTGAGAATTTAATGCATAGCCATCTAAACTACAGAACAGTTCTAACTTTTGCTGATACTGAGATCACCGACTTTGAAATGTCTTCAGCCTTACAACTCTTCATTTCTCGTGCATTTCTTGGAATATTAAGTGGTCTTTTTTTTTAAAAAAAGGTTCGACTTTACTTTTTGTCGACGTCGATGTAATCAAAGCCGCGAGAAGATTGGGATCAAGGAACAGGAATGAATTCGGCCATGGCAATCATCGCGTCATACGCTTAGAGCGATTTCCGTAAACCACTGAAACCCTAAATCTGATCTGTGGACGGATATCGAAACCTCGTTCTTCCCAATGATTGGCCGGAACGTTATCCGCTTATCCACCAAACTCGGTGCACTAAACGATTTGCAATGTTATAAAATATTCGGCTTTAATTGTATTCTTAATGACGTGAACTGTTTCCGATATTGGGGATCAAGCCTTAGTTAAGGGATTGTTGAATTCGTTTAAAAGGAATGATTAACTGCAAGGTAACAGTGTATCTCGATGGGAAAAGTTCTGTTTATAGTATAGCTGAATGGAGGATACTCAAGGACATCCACACGGCTAAGGCGTATAAGAAACTGGTTTGCGCGTCGTGAACAAGTTGGTGTGTCTTGTCTGACACGAAAGGTTAACTCGGTGGTTCAAATGAGTATCGTTCAAGTATGAATTACACCTTTTTTATTTTACAAACTATTTTTCTACATAAACGACTGTTTACGCATCGTTTCCATCACTCTGGGAGTATTAAAAGTTCCTGCTTCGCAAAAATGTGTTGATCGCGTGTTTCGCCACGTCTTGTACTACTTCGTCCTTTTTTTAGGGTCAAACCAAAAGTCACGTGGCGATAAATCTGGAATACTGGAGGGAAGACTGTCCAGTGTAATTCTTCAAATCCTACTTACGTGCCAGTTTGGGGCCGAGAGTTAGCAGGTAGAAACAGGACACTGTGCATCGAAATCATGCGTCTTTAGGACCAATTCACACCTCTAATCTTGCAGAACAGCATTAAAGCAGAAAACCAACATACAACACTTGTTAGCGTCATAAAAGACAATGTTGAGAACATTGCCAGCAAATAATCGTATGTTACTGTTCTCTCGAACTCTTTTCCCTTTTCCATTCCTGTCCGTACTAGACATCTTCGTTTGGAAAGTATAGTGGCGAACGTACAATTCATCACAAGTAAGAATCCATCAGAAGAACACTTTTTTTTTATTATTATTATTCTAAAAGCGCTGCAGAAGCTTCATAGCAATTTATGTTCACCATTATCCGTATCTACCTTGAAGTGGTATAGGTAAGTGACCATAAAAACTTGGAATGTAGCTTCCCACGGCCCGTGAAATTGCCGGCCGCGCAGGTATCATCAGCGGACCGTAGGAACGGAGCCGTCTCTGCTGGCAGGGATGGCGCGCCCCTATCCGTCGCGCAGTCGGTAAACATCGAACGCCCGGGTAGCTGAAAGGACCCTAGACAACGTGGCGGGGAGATGGCTGCGAGGTGGCGAGGACTAGTCTGTGGCGCATGCTGATCCGTGCAGTTTGGCTGCATGGCGCGGTCTACAAAACCACGCTCACACATTTCACTTGCAAACATTTTCTGCCCCTGTCAAATGTCCCACATACCAGAATCTTTTGACAATAGTTGTGCTTTGAGAATAATAACATTTTAATTAAAGAGGTTAGTTGGCAGTGTTACTGACCTGCTGATGCGGACGCAACCGAGCGACCTCCCTGAAGAAACAGATGGCGCCGCGGCGAGCCAGCACTCGGTCCGGAACCTGGATGTCCCGCTGCAGCAACGGCAGCATCGTCATGGCTGGAACACCAACACACAGGCCGTTAGCAATCACCGCTATCTCTCTCAAAAATAGCCTGACACGCAATAAGCAACAATTAAAGGCTTCTAGATAACATTTGGCAGAATGTTCTACTACATCACTAAAACAAACACTAAAACACAAGTCCGTAAATCTGCATAAAGTGCTATTCAAGACCGCCATGGAAAAATCTCTTTTTTTTTTCGCCTCGTCTACATCGTGGTCATTACAGGTGGGAAAGGACTGGCAGCAAGGTAGGGAAAGAATTTGGACATGGCCTTGCGAGCTAACCTGACATTGGTCGCCAAATGTGAGTTACCAATTATCCTTGCAATCATCAGCAAAAAGCGTGATAACCACTCCGTTAGTGGATGACTGCGTGTTAGACAAGAATAGGCCAATTCCCCTCTTTAAACACATGCAAGCAGTTATTTCGGATAGCGTTAATGACGATTATTAATTTTTAATTGCGATGGAGTACACGTTCAGGTGGCAATTCCCTTAGTCATCTAATTACCCCTTCCTATTTTTTAATTATCTTATGTAATTTTTGCGAATTACAAACTTTAATTTTAAATTCCTTCAGCGTTTTTTGTAAATTATTAATCTACATCTACATATATACTCTGCAAATCACAAAACTGTGGGTGGCAGAGGGTGCTCAGCACAAAACCTAATCTGTTTGTTGTGCATTCCAATCCCTAATGGTACGAGGAAAAAAAGAATTCATATAAGAATCAGTGCGGCACCTTATTTCTCTAATTTTATCTTTCCTGTCATTCCGAATCAAATAGGTTGGTGGACGAAGTATTTCACTACACTCGTAAGTGAAAGTGGGAGTACGCATGTTTGCCAATAAGTTTATACGAAACGTGAGTCGTCTATCTACCAGAGCCTCCCAGCCTAGTCTACTAACCAGTTCTGTAACGCTTTCATAAGGACTGTAGCAAGCGGTCACGAATCGAGCGGCTCTTCTCTGTACTTTCTCTTCACTCTCAATCAGCTCCTTACGAAACGGATCCCAGATGGCACAACAATAGTCCAAATGTGGACGCACAAGAGATTTGTACGCTATCTCCTTTGTTTTTGTTCATTACAACTTATCAAAATTCGACCTAGGAACCGCAGCCTAGAATTAGCCCTACCTACCAACGTATTAATATGCAAGTCCCATTTCATGTTCCTTTGTACTGTTACTCCCAAATATTTCATAGAATCGACCATATCAATAACTGAACTGTTTACCTCGTATTTCTGAACAATCGGATTCTTTTTGTTAGTTATGCTCATTGTCTTACACTTTTTACAATTTAGTGTGAGTTGCCACTCAGCGCACCATGCCAAAATAACATCCAGATCACGCTGAATAGCTAAACAATCGGCCAAATTCCTTACTTCCCTATAAATAACTGCATCATCAGCAAACAATCTAAAAAGTCTTTTCACTTTGTCTCCGAGATCGTTTATAAAAATTAGGAAAAGAAGTGGTCCTATTACACTTCCTTGAGGTACACCAGATGTAACATCTAGATTAGAAGAACTTTCTCCTTCAACAACGACATACTGCGATCGACCAGTTAGAAAATCCTTTATCCATTCGCAAAGCTGATCAGATATACCGCACGCCGTAGCTTCGCTAAAAGGCGGTTGTGTGGCACAGAGTCAAAGGCTTTCTGAAAATCTAAAAAAAAAAAAAAAAAAAAAATTGCATCTACTTGTGAACCTGCATCAATAACTTTCATTACGTCGTGTGTAAATGGGGCCACATGATCTTTTCTTCCGAAATCCGTGTTGATTTGTTTTAAGCAAATTATTATCATCTAGGAAATTCATAATGTTCGAGCATATAATATGCTCCATAACTCTACTACAAATAGATGTTATAGATATGGGACGGTAGTTTCCAGGATCGCTTCGATCACCTTTCTTGAAAGTCGGAGTTACTTGCGCTATTTTCCAGTATAAAGGTACTTTTCGCTCTTCTAGGGATTTACTGAATATATCAGACAGAAATGGCCAGTTTTCCTCCGCATACTCTGAAAATACTCTTACTGGAATACCATCCGGGCAAGGTGCTTTTCCCCACTTTCGAAGCTCTAATTGCTTTATGATACCTGCAGTATCTATTCGTAATGATTCCATCTCCAACTCGACACGACGTGGGAAAACGGGAATGCTATCCTTATTTTCGTCAGTAAATGAATTTTTGAATACAGTATTTAGTACATTAGCTTTATCGCGGCTTTCAATAACCTCGGACCCTTCACGAACTAGTGCACTTCACTTGGTAATTTGTTCCAATCCCCGACACCCTTACCTACAAAAGAAAACTGTCCCACTCTCTTATGTATGAAATCGGGTGCCACCTTGTGGTCATAGTCATCTTTCCCCTTCCATGCACTATTCCTAATTCTTTTACCAATATCCCACCAAGTCGCATCAGCAACATATGCCTTGTACAATATATTTGCAGCACACTGTTCATCCTCCTTCCTGTCCTCCAATCATTCCGAATCCAGCTCCTTTATCATATCAGATACTGACTGGGTCTTGCGATAATTTCCACACAAAAATACTAGCTTTTCTACTTTGCATGCCTTCAAACTCCTGTATTTGATACCAAAAATCTGGGTCCCAAAATGCACCGCCACTTTCAAACAATGGTCTGACCAACGTTTGTATCCCAATTCCCTAACTTCTCTGGTTCATCCTCTTACAATCCTCTCCAGTAAATGTGGAATTTTGTAAACTTTTACTATTATCTGTTCAATGTGCTCTGCCCAGTTAAGTTTATTATCAAATGTTATGCCAAGATATTTACACTTCAAGCCTTCAACAAGCAATTCTGATCCCACTCTATAATAAATAACAATTTTCTGACATATAACCGCCAAACAAATTGTGGTGTGTTATTACAACGTATAGAAATGAAAAACTCAGTTTTGGACGAAGTATTACTGAATTTAATTAATATTGTTACTTAAAACAACTTTTAAAACATGTGTGTTACAGTCAAACTATTTTCAAATACAAAATTTCACACTTTTCGCAGGCGTCATCATTGAAAAAATTGCACTTGTCTCTTTTTTTCGGGATTTGCGCTCTTTTTTTTATATATATATATATATCGTCAACGTTTCGGCACCAACCTGGAGCCTTCGTCAGGGTTTCTCTCTATCTAACCGCCTGGTCCTTTTTGATAAACTCGAACACTTGATTCACTATTTATTTTTCACCGGCAAAGATTATTTTGATTCTCCACCAAAGAATATTTACTGTTCCAAAGAGGTTTGTGTATTATGGCGTGTTCATTTGCTAGTACACATCTCCACATTTGGCTCAAACCATAGCCGCCGTTTTTGTTGAAATTATTAGATTTTTGTATATTTCTACAGATTCCCTTATTTCCTAAAAAAAAAATCCTTTGGCTTTGCAACGATAATAGTTTTTTCCCCACAATTTTGTGTCCTTCTACATGATATTTCGCCACTGCCGATTTCGTAGTTAGTTCTAGTCAGCAAGTTTAAAGAAGCTACGTTTTGCCAACTGTTATACCTGTTTAATTACTCAATTACTTTAAACTAAATAATATCACCTGTTAAAATTGAGCCAAACAAACAGAATGGCAAAAAAAAGGGAGGCGCCAGATGCAAAAAACGGTAAATGTTTTAACTTGGGTTTCGTCGATGTCGAGGTCATTGGAGTCGGCAGCTGAAGTGACACAAGGAATAGGAAGGAATTCAACGATGTACTATTGAAGGAATCATTCAGACATACGCCTGGAGCCATTTCGGGAAACCATAGAAAATAAAAATTTGGATGGCGATGTGTGGAATCTAAGCAGCGTTCTCACGAACACCACGCCCAAATGTTACTTTCAGTTTTTATACCGCCTCAAGTTATATATGTCCACTGTTTGCAGTGTGTGTGTCAGGCTTAATGAGCAGCTGTTCAAGCAACTGCGCAGGTTAAAACTCTATTGCGAGAATATAATGCAAAACTGCTGCATATTCACGTCAATGCCTTACTGGTAACTGTTGTGGAGATAATTTTTTGTTTTGTTTTAGTGAAGGGTGGTATGATTTGTAATGCCAGATACTAACGAGATTATTAGAGCTGAGAATTATGAATTACGCCGGAAGCTCAAGGTATACATTAAAATAGTTAATATTCCCTACATTTGTTCATCAGTTTTTCGATATCGCAGACAAGTGAAACGTTGATGGCCGAATCAAGATTCTAAGGGCAGAGTGACCCAACATTTAACGGCAACAATTTACATAAACAGGTGCCCAGACGGTGTGTGGTAGGTGAGCGGTAGCGCTCTGGCCTCGCATTAGGGAGGTCGCGGGTTCGAATCCCCGTCCGGTCGTCCAGCTTTCGGTGTTTCAAGGTTTCTCGAAATCACTCCAAGCGAATGCCGAGATATTTTCTTCAAAAGGCCGTTGCCGCAATCTTTCCTGACTCTAAAGACCTCGATTAGCCGTAAAGCCATAAAAACATTCAGGCAGACACATCTGCAACACGAAAATCTGGGAAAATTGAAATCAAGGATGACGAACGGCGATTTGAATTTGCGTCTTCCAGAATGCCAGTTCTGGGTTCGGAGAAAATATCTGATCACAAAACAAAAGTACCCTGCGCTCACCACTCAACTGGGAGTTCAATTAAAATGGTTAAAAGTAAATTTAATAGCTACGGCTGTAATAAAATGAAGCGCTGTAATTATATATCCTGGGAACTAATCATTTACGTCCTACGTGAGCTTGGAGCACTGAATTCTGAAAATGTCTTTAGCAGCGAGCGTTTCGGTTCTCGCCTCGAGTTTTGCTGCACCCCGATACCCATCCCACTGCTCTCATTGAGAACAAAGCGGACAAATATTTATTCCACGGAGCCTGAAACTTGGCCCAGGCAGCGGGCGAGCTCGATTACGCAGAATGACGCAATGCGTCGCAAACTGGGCACAAAAATCACAGAGGAATGTGTCAAACACAGGGTACATACCACGCTTTGATATTTTGACTGAACACGCATTATGGTTCGATACACTAAACGACGTATTATTTGGCTATCGTTAAATACGTAACGATATTTAGTGAGAAACAATACCACACCTAGTGCACGATCTTTCGCAAACACTTTCATTTTACTGAGCAGAAAGCCACGTAAAGGGTACAGAAATAAACCATACTAGTGGATTCAGCAATAATTGCATTTAGCACCAAAAATACAAATTAAAAACTACCCCGTACCTTTCTCCACTGCTTATAGCGTCACTTAGTTTAGCACACTTAAAACTGGTGTACTGCAAATTATAACCCCGATCTGATAGAGGAATAATTTCAAAATACGACAATCTTAAGCAAGTTAATCAACTCATCTTGCCGATTTCTGTCTCGTAAAACGAAAATCTTCAAAAGTTGTGAAATTGTAGAAAGTTGCAAGATTTTTAATTGTTTTGCTTCTGGCTTTACGCCTCGTCGACATCGAGGTCATTAGAGACGGAAAGGATTGGGCGAAGGAACGCGAAGGAATTCTGACGTAGCCTTTTCGACAGACCACCCTGGAATTTGTTTGGAGTGATCTGGAGAAACCATGGAAAACCGAAATCTTGTTGACTGGACGGGTATTCGAGCCCTTGTCCTCCCGAATGCGGTTTCCCAGTTTTCCTTGTTCGCTGCTGAGTGATCTGCGATGTGGCTGCAACGTATCCTCTGAAGGTAAATGTCAGGTTACAAGGGGGGGCATACATTAATTACGCAAGGTGTATTTCCGGACCCCCCTCCCCCCTCTGTGGTGAGAATTCGTGATCTCAGGTGAAATCTACTCCGCGAGGCCCCCCCCCCCTCCCTCGCCCTCAAAACTTTTTTTTAAAGGTCTCACCCTTCCAAAGCCGGTTACACCTCCACTTTTCGACGAAATACCCCCCTAAAATCGACTTTAGTGTCATTTGTAGATTTTTTTTTAGCTCTACAGTCCAACAAAATTTTCCAAATCTTCACGTGAGATTTCAGTTGCCCCCCCCCCCATTTTGTGAGATTTCGCCGGAATCCCCTCCCCCCTATTTCACATCACATAATTAATGGACGCCCCCAAGTATTAAATTTCTGATCATGACCGCGATTCGACCCTAGGAACTTCCGATCCCAGAAGTACTCGTCTGGTTCTCAACCAGTAGATTGGAGCACCCTCTACGTGTTGTGTACTAGCCCCTTTTACAGAGGTAGTGTGTGACTAGTTGTGCCGGTGTCAAGATTCAAGATAATTCTTAAGCGGTGCGTTTTTTGAGTTGTGTATAATAATATCAGAAAAAGAGAGGGTGAAACCTGGTACCGGCCCATTCATCCATAGTCATCATAAAAGCAGCAGTATAGCCCCATCAGTTAATAGAGGAAGCTCAAGGTCAGTATACTCAATTCCCACTTCGCTGCCCTTACCCCTCCCTGTACGTGGAGGGAAAACTTGCCACTCACCTACATAGATTCAGCAGTCAGATCGGAGTGGTAGGAAGGGAGGGAGGGAGGGAGGGGATGCTGAAGTGAGGAGTGGGGTCGGGGGAACATGACCTTGAGCCGAGTGTTAGAAGTGAACAGGGTATAACAGTCGCATTTTCCTAGTGTTTTTCGCCTCGTCGACGTCATTAAAGGTGGAAGAGTTTTTTTTCGGATTTTTGTCTCGTCGACGTCGAGGTCATTAGAAGCGGGGAAGCACTGGGTGCAAGGAACGGGCAGGGATTCAGCCAAGGTCTTTTGAAGGAACCGTCGCGGTATTCGTCTGGAGTGATTTGGGGACACAAAAGAAAACCCAAATATGGATGGCCGGACGTAGATGGTGGTAGAAGATTCGAGGACACGGAGCAGGAAGGAATTCGGCCATGGTCTCTTAAGCCTCCACCTGGAGTGATTTCGGTAAAACGTGGATTCTGGTTGGCCAGACAGCAATTAGAACCTGCGTGCGCCAGCTAGAACGTTGTGAAAGTGGAGAACCAAAAACGGGCGTCGATTTCATGTGCAAAGAACTTTTAAAAGTCTTCGAGCAGTGCAGAGAAAGGTAACCAACATATACAGTGTATTTAAATCTCACTGTGGCAAACTATTTTTCTGTAGTTTAATGCACCGTTGACCGATGAAGCCATTAAACATGATTTAACCTAATTAGGCAAATGTGTCTTGGCATTATGGCCCGTATGAACCATATTGTAATGTGTCTTCTGTTAGTCTCTATAAATTCCGTATTTATTTTATTTTTTAAAGTCTGAAAAATTCGTTAATTCTTTTAATAAAGAATTGAAATCCAAGCTGCACTTTAGTAAACTATAAGGTACTCAGAGGTGTTTGCAGAGTAAAGCCTAGCGGACGCTCGGACATGGCATTCTGGAGGACGCGGGTTGAGTCCCCACCTGGCTATCCAGATTTCGGTTTTACATTGTTTTCCGCACTCAGCACAGCGAATGCCGAGGTGGTTCCTTCAAAAGGCCATGGTTGAATTCCTTTCCATTCCTTACCCAGTCCTTTCACATCTCTAATAACATCCATGTCGAAGAGGCGTAAAGTCAGAAAAACCCAAGTCATGTATTTCCAAAATTATGTTTAGGAAGAATTCATAGAAACGAAAGGGAGAATGTTGAACTCAAGAATCAGCTGTGGGTAGTTGCAGAAAATATTCTTCACCAGAAAAAGAAATTTTCTACAGAAAAAAAAAAAAATCTTTCTGCAGTTCCCTCGTTAGCCGGAAATTGCTTCCTTGTTCGTTTGCTGTGCAGACAGCAGCATACGCTGGTGCAGCAATCAAAATACGCATTACCCGCTCTTATACTCCGTTGCCTTCGAAATCGAACAGTAAAGATATCGAACAGCCAGACGAAACTGTTAGCAAATACATCATTTTTTTAGAATGGGGGCAATAAGCGTCGATTCTCTACTTCATCGTACGTGGTTTTTAGTACAAGTTATTCGGGGACTATCGTCTTGTGTAGCGTTTAAGAAAGGCATTTACAAGGAATAATATACGGACTTAACTATTTACATCATTTATTTCACATCTAATGTATTTACGTTGGTCAATTTGTTCCAAAAATTCTCGTTTTGACTTCTTAAATCACTCATTACTCGTATAATCTGTTATGCCAAACTCTGTTATAGTTTCTAATCGAAAACTTTCATGTTTCGACTGCTTATCATTTCTTTTCATCGACACATTATGACTACTGGTGCACTGTGTGTGGTGTTGGTATATATTAGTAGTTTCGTCCGAGTTTATTGACGTAACGAATTTATTTTACCAATTTTCTCTTATTTTTATTATTTATTTCGACAAATTCCTTTTCCCAAGCACGTTGTGATACTTCGATTTTACAGAGGTTGCTAATATAAAATATTCGACAGCATTCAGTCGTTTATACTCCTGCAGCTATAATTTATAAGAATAATAAACTATAATAATACAAAAGCCTACAAAATTTAAACAAGACATCGGAAATATGTAGAGGGCAACAAGTATGTTTTTTAATCGTGAACTGGAGATTCAAGTAGCCATTGCTTTCTCTTTCTTAAATGACCAAAACCAGTCATAAAGTACCATTATGAAGGTAAAAAAATTCGCATTCATAAGCGTAGCTTTCTTTAGAGCTGTGGAGAAGATAAGGTAACGATATAAATGGAACACAGCCATTTCGACTATTAGACTTAGACCTGTAGATTGGGGAGCGTGCATAAACCACGTGGCTCCATTTTGGCCTCCTGTGAACCCCCCCCCCCCCCACGTAGCTCTACGTGGCTTTTGCCTCTACCCCCCCCCCCCCGCCTCCCATGTAGCAAGTAGTTTTTTTCCCTTTTGATTCCAGAAGATATTTTGTACTGTTTTCTCTTGTCAGACTATTGTAAATTACATACGGAGATAATTAACTGAGGGAAATAAATATTCACATGCTGTTGTGAGTTCTGTTTCTCATTTTAACTGTGAAAAATGTTTTGAAAGGAAAGCTACGTGGTCTGGCTCTGAACCCCCCCTCCCCCCACGTAGCCTAGGGTAGCCTTCCAGCCAACTCCTCCCCCCTCCCCATGGACCGAGCCACGTAGTTTGTGCACGGTCCCTTGGTACTGTGCATCTATCAACGGATACGTTAGTTACTTCGCAACGATCGCCAATACGTAAATTTTGCGAGAGTTTAATGACCTGGTGATGGAATTTGGGGTATTTCACTCCGTTGGTGGTTGTATCTCTATGCCAACCAGGACAGTTTGTGGACATTCTTTACGTTTATACCGCAATCCTTGCCACACGTAATAATAAAGAGTATGAAATTATTGGCAGACAAATTCCAAAACATTGGCCACCCAAATTAGTTTAACCGACCGCATGTGTAACCAAACGTAGTAATCCTATCTGATTATGGAACCGTGGAGTATAATATCGGATCCGTATCAAGGAAACAGTTGAGCTATCTTAACATGAACAAAAAAGCTTTGTTTAAGATGGACGATGTAAAGTTTTAAGAATGGCAGCCGAAACGAGGATTCGAAACCACGGGCTGCGAGACCTGATTGAGCAAGCCGGTTTCGTGTGTGCTGTTTGGGCTGCGTCGCGTGCCAGGACGTCACTATAGAAGCGATAGCAGTGCACGAAGGGCTTCCACATCGGGGACACGATTCACGTGTGCAGTATCGAGTATACCGGTTAGAGGCTTTAGTACAGTACGTGAACTCCGCAGGGGTTTTTTCACCATTAAGACCATCCCAGATGGTCATAGCCCTGGTTTTTTTTTCCCTGAAAGTCAAATAAAAAGTGTCCCAAAAATCAACCCTATCCTGACACCTCGAAGTTATACTACCAAAGGTAGTGGAACTTCAATCACAGCCGCAGAGGCAGCAAAAAAATAAAAGAAGCTTTTTCAGAGTTCATCTTTACGCATTACGATTCACATACCCGACAGTGATTAATCAAAATGAAATTTAATGAACTTTTTGGGTGTGCATTGCGTGTCAATTAGTGCTATTCAGATTTTAATCTAAACCAGGGGTGGCCAAACCCGGGGGCCACATGCGACCCGCCTTGAACATTTTTCCGGCCCGCGAGATTCATCACACTTTTACAAAATATTTTTTATATTTCATTTTTAGTGTTATATATTTCTTTACACTGTGCGTTCAGTATCATTTTTATTATATTATCTATGTTTACATGTAAGAATAATAGTAAATACAATAATAATTCATGTTTCAATTTTCACTCCAAAAAAATGTCTAGTGGTGATATATAATTTTATATGCGGCTCGCGGAGTTATGATGCACTTCAAAGTGGCCCTCAAGACTAGTTGGGTTTGCCACCCCTGCTCTAATCTGTTTGGCAAAAACAATTTCCTCAGGAGTACAAAGTAAATAGTTCAGTTATTGGCATGGTTGATTCCCTGAAGTATTTGGGCTTAACATTACAAAGCAAGATGAACTGAAACCTGCAAATAACTTCGTTCGTAGGAAGAGCTAATTCTAGGCTGTGTATATATGTTACAATTCTTCAAAATTTGACCTATGAATCAGAGGAGCTAGCGTACAAAATTTTCGCACGTCCATATTTGCCGTTTGGGATCCGTATCGCAAAAGATTGGTTGACGCTATTGAGAAAGTACAGAGAAAAGCCACAGTCACTACCTTTTTTTTAACTGCTTTACGTCTCTTTTTAACATCGAGGTCTTTAGAGACGGGAAAGGATAGGGGGCAAGAATGGGGGCAAGGAATGGGAAGCAATTCGGCCATGGCCTTTTGAAGGAAGCATCCCCGCATTTGCCTGGAGTGATTTGGGGAAACCATGGAAAACCCAAATCTGGATGCCCGGACGGGGATTCGAACCGCCGTCCTCCAGAATGCGAGGCGAGAACGCTAACCGTTACACCGCCCCGCTCGGTACAGTCACTACCAAAGTGTCACATAATTAACACATAGATTCGGCTGGGATTATCTGGCATACAGACGACGAAGATTTCTTTCCAATTTATTGGCAAACATGTGAACATTTATGAGTGTGATCAAATACTTTGTCCACCAGCCTACTTCGTCGCAATAACAGGAGAGAACACTGGAGAAACTAGATGGCGTATGTGGTTAAATTGATTCTTTTTTTTCCCCCCTCGTGCTATTCTGGATTGGAATGCACAGAGTTTGTTTTGATACAAAGCATCCTCTGCAGTCCACAATCTTGCGAATTGCATAGTATAGATGAAGATTATATGCCAATAACAAGGTAAAAAGCTAAGCTTTGTATTTAACTCGAAGGAGATATACTAAGCCTAGTACTGGAGGTAGGGTTGACAGTTCTTTACGTACTTACCTAACCTATTAATCCTAACAGATAAAGAAGACCTACAGATAAACGTGGAATCCGAACCACAGTCCGGCGCACTTCACAGTACATAGTAAGCTGTGACAGAGGTAAAGGTCGGGTTAGGGGCCTGTGAATCCCCGCAAAGATAGGGATTCGCATCGGAGACCTTACGATCTCCAGTCAGACATGTAAAAAAAGGTCACTAGGTCAAAAAGACTACAAAAAGTTATTATTATCAATCATCATCTTACGATACATTTATTTATCGTAAGGCAATTTAGACACTTTTAAGATACATTAGAATGAAATATACATATTGCAACTTTACGGAGATACATGTAGTTTATTGATATAGTCTATCGATTCACGAGTTGCTAGCAGGAAATTCACAGGATCGCAATTGTAAGACCTTATCGAACTTTCTACAACAAGATGACCGATAGTCTGAATCTCTCCGCATTCGAATTTGCATGGTTGCTTGTCCTCCTGTGCATGTAGTGCGCGTATCTGCCGTGCCGAGTTCTAATCCTGTTGCATGTGGACCAAGTTTTACGTGGTAAGATGGCTTTTGTGTAATACAAGGTACGCTGTTATTTTGGTGTACAGTTCACTCCTGGTTCCCAGCTTTGGTGATGAAATCTTCGCGAGTAGCATCCCTTGCCGATTTCGCGGTTTCCTAGAGCGAAGTCTTTTGATGTAGGAATTCTCACTATCTTGGTGGATCGCCAAGTCTCTGATGTGCAATATCCTCTTGTACTCGCGGGTAAGAGCATTTATCCGTCGCAGGTTGGGTGATTGTATGTGGCTCAGTGTCTAGAGCCATATTGTGGGAGTTGTCTTGATCACGCCTACAATCATGTGCATAGCTTTATTAGGGTGTGTACACTTTTTTCATGTGCGGGCTATTCAGCCAGACCGGGGCACAGTATTAGGCGGCCGAGAAGACAAGACCCAGAGCAGAGGAGCGGAGAGTGGAGGCCGATGCACCCCAGGAGGTACGACATACTTTTTATCTTTTTCGTGAGATGCAAATTATCCTTTAATGATCTATCAAGGGAAACACCCAGGTACATTGGTGTCTTATTGTGGGTAACTATGGTTTCTTCGAACCGTATGTTAAGTTCCCTTCTAGCGAGTTTGCTATTTAGATGGAAGCAGGTAACCTGTTTTAGAAGCATTGTGTTGGAGTCTCCACCTACGAAAATATTTTCCCATTGTCTCCAGGTTCTTTGTTAGGATTTCTTTGACGTTTTGATTGACCTGCACCTCGTGGCGAGAATCCAGTCTTCGGCGTAAACGAACTTTTTTGATCTTGTTTTCGGCATGTCACGCAAAAAAGGAGCGGAGCGAACACTGATCCCTGCGGTAGGCCATTCTTAAGTTTCCTCTGGAAGCTGATGTCTGCGCCCATGACTACCTGGAACACCCGATCATTAAGCATGTTGTCTAACAAGCGTGAAATAAGTTAGCACGGAATTACACGAAAACTTTTATGTATCATGCCCTCTTTCCACACCATGTCGTAAGCCACCTATAGGCAAGTAAATGCAGCTGAAGTTTTTAGTTTCCTTTGGAATCCTGCTTCAATGCAGGTAGTTAGCGATAGAACTTGATCTACACAACTTTGTCCTGGTCGGAAGCCTGCCTGTTCCACTGGAATATCTTCAAACAATCTCTGATTCTTTTATATCTCTCTCCAATAGTTTGTAGGTCACAGACAGTAAAGCAATTGATCTGTAGTTTTTGGGCAGTCGGCAAGCTTACCTAGTTTTAGTATAGCTATTACCTTAGAGCGTTTAAATTCCTAGGGAATGTTGCGAGACTGCATAATGTTCATAAAGAATTGTGCCATCCATTTTCTGGTAATTTAGTAAGAAATCATGATGTATGTTGTCAAACCCTAGGGCTTTTCTTGGTGAGATTTTCTTACAATACAAAAAACTTATTACAGCACCTCCTCTGCAACCTTTAGCAAACGCTTAAAATTCGAAATTCAAGATGACAGCATCAATTAAATTCTAGAGTTTGTATGCCGATGTTTAATGTTTTTCATTGTTAGTGTCAGAGGTTGTAGATTTTAAGGCTTATCTCTGGCACCGTATGTTCCGTGAGCTGGCAGTGTCCTTTTCCCTTAGTTACGTGGGAAATGCCACGACATTTCCGTGACGCCAAGCCAAGCTGGGCCGGGCCGGGCAAAAGGAATTACGTAACTCTATCCAACGATCTCTCGAGTTTCAGAAGACAGGGCTCGCCAAGAAAGTTTCGTCACAGTAACCTCATTCTGTGGGTTTGTTGTCGTAACTAGGGACGCTAGTTAATACTTTAATATATTAAAGTATTTGCTAAGTGTAAATTGTGCCATAATTACGTTTCGAAGTAACAAAACTCAATACTTCTACACGGACACTAAAAATAAATAGGAGTAGTATGAATAAATCAATTCTCTTCAGTTCATATCAGGCAGTTGGATTTGTCAAAAAACATTAGTCAACTTAAAATGAATGTCAGATGGAAACTTGAAGTAAATCTGCATGTCTTTGCGACCCGAGGGCAGAGTTTCGGTTTGTCGGGCACTCTGCCCTTTCCAATATGCAGATTTACAGTTTAACGTTGAATACGAACTGTGGGGGGAGTGTCCTCACATGAAGAAATCAAATCCCGTAAAAATTGAAACTCGCAGGAAACAGGAAAATTTATCAAAAACTCCGAGAAAGTTTATACGAAAATTAATAAGACTCGAAATACCACAAACAAATAAATAATCTTTATTCTGTTTTGAAGTTATGCATTCCTTAGAAACCTTTTAACAAAAAGAAAGTCATTTTTTATTGGCTTTGTGGAAGTAACTGCAAATAGTACAAAAATGATGAGCGGAGATAAAAAATATACCAGCCAGAGATGCAATGTTCATTTTCTTACTGCAAGTCTCCCCGAGTTACTGTGTATGCTGACGACCTCCCATTATCTGTTGTGAAAGAAGTAGCAAAAAACGAAGGGCAGGGCGGATAGAATGGCATCTCTTTTTGATCACAACTTACAAGATGGTAATATCGGTAAGCACTTTAAAAATCTCTCAGTATCCAAGTATGTTGTCCGTGTGACGGGCTTTACCCTACAACCCCGTAATAAAATTCAAACTACCGATCTGGGGGGGGGGGGGGGGAGAAACAACAAACAGAAAACCTTGGAAGAGAAACGAAACACGTTCGAAATAAATAATTCCACCAACAGTTGCTATTTTATAAAAATAATGTCTTTTTATCAAATAACTATTATTTAAGAAGCAAATGTGAAAGAAATGTCCTACAATAATTACATCTCTATAGCGGTACTTTTGTCCTAACTGAACGATTACTTCCCGATTGGACATCTGTACTTCGGTTCTTCCTGGAAAGATGGCTGAAGAGAAGACTAGATTCCTGATCAGAACGGCGAGCAGAGATTCACAATGCATTGGTGTCCCGCCTCCCCTCCCCAAGAAGTAACGGTCAGTTACCTGCACCGTGCCAGACAACCACCATTGCAGCTAGTCTCCCCAACACGTAGCTCCGCTCACCAGAACTAAAAGGCTCCAAGAATTCACTGACCAGTTCTGCAACTCACTGCTCAACGAAAATGAAATTCAATCCGCAGTGCTATGTACTTGTAGAACGTTCATAAACAGTCTCGTACAATTCAGTTCTCAGGAAACTGCTTCCTATAAAACAGATTTGATTATTTTGTAAATCATTTGACTCAATAAATCTGAGCTACGTAAGCCTTCTATCTTTGACTAGCTCTAGGTACACAAATATAAATGTGTGTTACCACTAATAATGAACATTCGGGTGGTCTTTGTAAGATAACAACCATAGAGGTTGACTAGACTATGACTAATATGCATGCAAAAGATTATCTCAGAGTTTATAAGGAATGTTTTGTTTGTTGGTTGGTTGTTATGGAAAGAATATATTGATAAGTAGAGTCTGAAGTGTGACGATTTTCTTTCTCAATCAAAGAAAGTATAATTGTAAATCGTTTAGTGAAATCAATAAATGTTTTCTTTTAATTGAAAAATGTTGAATATGATGCAGATGAATTATTAAAGCAAGCAAGCTAACGTAAGACATTTTGAAGTGTGTCCAAAATGCAATACGGGCTGCAGGAAACGAGAGTGTAACCTTGCATCTTGAGACCTGATGACAGTGTTTCGATTTGCTGCACATTTCGTCTGTCACGGTGAAGATACGATACGATACGATAGGTAGAAATATTTAATGGCCAACGAAACGCCAAATAAAAAACTATATATTTATTCCCCGAGGTAATGGCATACAGCCCACCTCATGACAGTAACATGTTTGGTGCTCAATCTGGGATTAGATGCTCCGAGTCCGCTAGTTTCATAATTTTCACTGTCTACTACTCGATAGCAGGGACGGAGAGATTTACATACATTATTGATTACAGACTGTGTATGTAGGTCCCAAGTTACTCTTCAGGTGATTGACCAGTCAAATGGGAACGTTGAACCAGGTGGCCTCGTGCGTGGTCTTTTTTCACACTTCTGGAAGACTAGATCTTTTCCCCTTCACTCTCCACATTCTTGCTTACACAATATACTCGCGGCTACCACATATGAATATTTTCAACTTTATGCACACTGACGAAATGAAATGGCCATTCTTGGTGATTCTGGCAGTTAGTAACCGAGACGTGAGCTTATTAGTAGATACAATGATACATACATCCTTTGTTTTGATTCGAGTTGAATGGGACGATTTGGGAAACTTCGCCTTACACGAGGACCATCAGATCTGGCAAAATGGATTTTACGAGGGTGGTTTGAAAAGTCTCTGAATGTAAGAGAAAGACACGACTTGCTCTAGTTTCCCTGTACACTAATCCACTTGGTCCAAAGATATTCCAATGCCTTGATCCCATCTCGAAAGTTAGATTCCTCCGGCCTGCAAAATATTCCTAACTTTGGCAGTCAACTACTTCGTTTGAAGATATTCTCCGTCCATCGAAGAAAATATTGAGCTCGGTGAAGAGATGGATGTCTGATGGAGCCACATGAGGCGAATAGTGTGGGTACGGCAACAATTCGTGTCTTATTTCATGTATTTTTGCCGTGGCAACAACACTTGTGTGAGGGCGCGGACTGTCTGGAAGAAAGAGACTTTCTTTCTTGCCAAGGCGGGCCTCTTTTCTCGTATCTTCTACCGTGGTTGGTCCAGGAGGTTAGCGTAGTATTGTCCCGTAATTGTTTGACCACCTGGAAGTATAATCTATCAACAACATCCCTTCTGTATCCTAGAAAACTGACACCATGACCTTTCCGGCCGACCGTACTGCCTTTGCTTTCTTTGATGGTTGTGGATCAACATGTTTCCACTGTTGTTTTGTCTCTGGGGTATAGTAATGGACCGAAGTGTCATCTGTGCCACAAATCGGCGCAAAAAATCTTGTTGGTTTCTCTGCAAACGGGTCAAACATTGTTTGGACATTTCAGTTCTGATGAGTTTATGAACCAGTGTTTAGAGTCGCGGCACCCATCTAGCACATAGTTTTCTCGTCTCCAAATCCACTTTTAAAAATGTAATATTCCCGTTCATATGGCATCTATAGAGCTTCGGCAGTTTTTTGCATTTTCAGTCTACGATCCTCTATGACCATTTCTGGGGTAGTGGCACATCTTGGACGGCCACTACACGTATCATCATCTAAGCTGTCCCGTTCAAATTGAAACTCGTTTGTCCACTTCAACAGTTAATATGAAGGAGCAGAGTTCCACAGTGTGTTCTGAAAATCTGCACGAGTTTCCTTTGCTTACTTATTTATTTATATTTTTTACAAAGTACTTAATCACTGTTCAAATCTCGATTTGTTTTTCCATCTTTACAAATCCCTACGCGGGAACAACAACAAATAAACAGATGTCCGCATAACAGATCTCTGCCCAGAGCACTGGCGTGTCACGTGTTTGCTTCTTCAGGATAACCTTTTATTACGCGGGAATTTCGTTGCGAAAGCACTAACATCTGGTGTTGATTCCAAGAACTTCTCAAACCACCCTCGTAATCTCCCGAATATATGTTGAAGGGTGTCCCCATCATACCTGAGTCATTCTTCTGATGCACCTCAGTTTCTGATATTGTAAAAATCCCAATAAATCTTAAAATACTGTAGACATTGTATACAATTCAACGAAACGATAGAGTGATGCAGCGAGTAATACGAGGCGCGTCCAGAAAGTAAGTTCCGTCTCAATTTACCTCCGCTGCAGCGCTGCGATTGCAGTTCCGCACATGTGCTGTAGACGATGTGTATCAAGTGGAAGAACGTCCGCCATTTGGAGATCACATGTCAGTTACGTACGCTTTGTTGTGCTTGTTTGAAATGTCGGCGTTGATTGAAAATCCCGCCGCCTGTGAAATCAGGTCTGTGATTCGGTTTCTGAATGCGAGGAAAGTGAAACCAAGTGAAATTTATGGGCAAATTTGCAATGTTTACGGACCAAATGCGATGAGTGATTCGATGGTGAGAAGATGGGTCCGACAGTTTAATGGCGGGCGTAGTGATGTGCACGATGAAGAACGAAGTGGGCGTCCACCTTTGGTTACAGAAGAACTGGCAAGACTTTCATCTGTTCTTACATCTCAAGTCTTTCCTTGGCGGTCATCACTTCACCAATCACGACGAGCTGAAAGAAACTGTTTCCAACTGGTTGAAGACACAGGCGGCAGATTTCTATGAAGAAGGTATACAAAACCTGGTGCCACGCTATGACAAATGCCTGCAAAATTTCGGCAGTTATGTAGAAAAGTAGTTTAAGAGTTGTAGAATTTTTTTACAATAAAAATTTCTTCTGTATCTGTGTACAATTTCATTTTATTACCAAACGGAACTTACTTTCTGGACGCGCCTCGTATATCCGCTTATAAGCTACAGGATGCCTACGCGTCTGTCACCATACGACGGTAAACGTATTTACCAACCAAAACTTTTGCTTACTTGGTTTGTCACAGATAAATAACTACGCCAAACCGTCTATTGTAAGAAAGAAAATACCTTATTTTACCTTTTTTCCGACTTCTCTTGTAGAGTATTGCTACACTACAAGGAAAATATTTGCGAGAAGCACAGGTCGCGGTGCGAACAAACGTAACGGTAAGTGACCGGCCGTCTTCCGGCGGGAAGCCCTCACTGGAGGAACAAAGCGGTGGCCGCTAGTGTGACGCGGTGGACAGAGTACAGTGGATTGCGAGCTGTGTGGTGAGGGCGTGGCCAGCCTGAGGAAAGATGTGCGCCGAATAACGCCGGTGCGGTCTGTGGTGGTGCTTGTGTTGCATGACGTCATCACAGTGGACGTGGGCCTTTGACGACCAGCAGAAAATGGAACCTTCACCTCGGACAGCAGACTCGGCACCTCTGCTAAATGGTTCCGCTGATATGGTCTTCATCGCAAATCGCTATCGTATCGATCAGTCTAGTGTCGCCCTACAGAAATATCACTGTCCCGCTGAGCTAAATGAACGGACATATAGAAACCCTGAGAACTGATGTCATTGTCAGATTTCAAGATGTTTAATTGAGTTATACTATTGTTAACAACATTTGATAAAGAATTATTTTGTAATAAATATATATTAATTTCAAACGTAGATATAACGGTGTAAATACGTAAAGCAACATCCCAATTCCTCATATCAGCAATTTCAATCATTATTCAAATTTCTATTGATAATTTATGCAAACAAAAAGTAATTCTTAACAAGAGATGTACACCTCATTCTGGAGTACATTTTGCGTCTACTGTTACGCATTAAAGAGGTCCCTTCAGTCATATTTTATCTCAATAGAATCTCCTTTTACCGTAAAGGGAAAACTATATTCCACCTTTCTTTCTCTAATCTATGTAGAGAGATTTATCAACTTCTTGACCAATATTAATCGCTTCAAGTTTCTCTTGAATACATATATTCTGAAGCATACCATACATTATATGGCACTCAACTTATCTTTTAGTACAGCTATATCTCTCTTCTTGGCCACAGCTGTAACAATCAATCTACAACTTGTCTTTCTGACAACAAAGTCGAACTAAACAACATATCTTTTGCAGCTCAGCTCTCGCAGCTCAGCTCTCGCAGCTTACATTACATCTCTCTCTCTTCTTCTCCTGTTAATAAAACTTCTTGTCATCGGACCTCCTGTGACTCGCTTGATTCCTTGCTGTCAAAGATGTTACAAAACAACAATATTATTACTGGTATTTATGATAACTCATACACCCAATACAAAATACAATTACATACAGACTTGCAAGTTGGTGTGATGTATATATCATTTTTGTTTTTTTCAGCAGTTGGTTGTGTTTCAGAGTAGTAGAGAGTCTAGACTTTTGCTTATAGTATTTTGCAAAGTAGCGTTAGATGACGTCTCGTGAGAAAGCAATCACGCGGTGAATATGACGTTTCTCAAGATGGAGGTGCTTTAAGTGAGTATCATCTGGTGGAGGGAAAAATTTTATTTTTATCTGTAAAACTGCCATACCCACATCGATCACGTAATTCAAATGCTACCAACTGTGAAATTCAAAATGATGTCCATCTGTGAACTAATTTATTATTATTATTATTATAAAACTTAACTTAGTCCACAACCCGAAGGTTGGTTGGTTCCTCCCGAAGGAGGCATACTAAGCCATTTTGTCAGAGGTAGGACGGCCAGTTCCTTTCCTCTGGGACCTACAGTTTAACGTGGAATCCGAACCACGGAGCGTCCTGGCATAACTCATTATTATTATAAATAGTGATTAATTATTGCTATAAATATTATTACGGAAATGACCGCGTCGGTGTGTCTCAATTATTGGCAGCTACAACGTCTATCTGTTAAGGCTGTACCAAACGAAGCTTTGACATCACACGATTTAGGCCTTTTATAAATCTAACCTCTTTGACATACTCTTCACCTATCCGCATATTATCGGCCTTGAATTGACTACAATCTATTTTACGCATCAGGTGATTGGTAAGCTTTCTCTAGTACCTGCTGGTCCCTAAATAGAGACCCTTTTTTTTTAAAGCAATAGTGATACGCAATTTTAATATGCTCGGGGACTATATATTTACAACTATTTTCTCAGTCACTTCTTTCCTTTGTTCATTCCATCCGTCCTTCCTTTGCCCTTTCCTTCCTACTTTCCCTTTTTCTTTCCTTCCTTCCCCTGCTCCTTTCTTCCTTCCCGTTTTCAATCCTTCTCACCCTCCTCCTCGTTTACACAAATATCGCTTTTTGATGCTTCTTTTACTCTATTGCCATTTTCATATATTTATTCCGTGACATGATATTTTAAACAAAAAACATTACATACAATAGGTACTATATAGGGGATATGGTCGATTTCATCGTACAGCACTGATGTGTAAATGGAAGAAACAACCATGTGCCACGAAAATTAGCGGTAAACATGAAACTCGACGAAGGAATAAAAGAAAGAAAAGATCGATGCTTACAAGACTTTGAACGGCTTATTTAAAAAACGAACCTATCCTTCACATTATTTCACTCTCAACGACTGTGTGCGATAGATATTAGGAAAGGTAAAGTAGAAAATATTGACGATATTAGGACTCAAAACCGATATCGCGTACGACATCACCAAAGCTAATAAATTATGAGCTATAACTGCTCTCCTTACATACCACATTAATCTGATTTTAAAACCGAGCAGTTTGCAGTGCCAATGTTATTCGAATAGTATAAAGTAAGAGGAAAGAAACTGTTTAATGTGTACATTACATACTTGTAAAAGGTACATCAACCTAATTACCGACTTCGTTAATGGCTCTAAACTAATTATGTTTGCCATGTCAAAACTCTTAATGAAAATGCCCTAGGGCCGGAGATGGTTAGCCGAGATAGTCTGCGGACGAGGCTTTGATCTTTGTCCGCCTGAGGAGGCACCACAGCCCTCAAAGACCCACCACCGTCATCAATCTCACTCAGCAATATTGCATAGAAAGAGGAAAGCAGCCTCAGAAACCAATGTTTTTTCTCACAATGTCCTCGTTCAAAATAGTAACAACACTTACACCAAGCGTATAGTCACTATGACTTTTGTAAACAACTTTGAACACATTTTCTCCTCGAAAATGAGAACTATTTGCACTTAAAGGATACAAAAAAGTCTAAACTAATGCAATTCAGGTTCCATATTTTAATGACCTCATATTTTGTATGTGGTCGGTCAGAAAGTATTCGCTGAGTATCCAAATCAATGCTTGCCTCGTTTTCACGCTCACTTCCATCGCTCCCAATAACGCCCCATGTTGCTGCTTTAACCATCACAGCAATCTATACAAGTTAAATTTTCATTGGCATATTCATATAAAATGAATTTTCCATTACGAGTACTTTCCAGTAAACAACTATTAACACAAGTCGAAGTAAGTTCATAATAAAAAGTATTTGCTCGTTTTGTTCAAAACTTGGAAGCATGGTTTATAGTATTCATCATAAAAAAACAGGATATAATCAATATTAGGGACATATTTCAAATATTACCGAGATAAAACCGGTAGCAAAATGGACTGAAATCTGCAACATTGCCGGCCACTCACGTCTCTCTTTCCCCCCCCCCTGGAGAAAAGAAATAGAATGTTTTAGTTCTCTACTTAACGAACTCTTAAATCACCTCTACCTCAATCACCGAGGTAGAAAAATTCCATTTTCCTATAATATAACCTCAATAATATTATAAATAAGAAAGTTAAGCTGGTTGAACACATACTTTCTATCCCGCAAATAACGAATACATCCTTTGGGAATTGTCATTATCAGTTCGCATTTCACGAATACCAAAGAGTCTCATACATCGTAGAAGGTACTGCCACGTTTATTCTTTGCTTCTTGTGAAAATCGCGTACTCTGCTTTTCTCAGATCAAAGCAAGAACTTTGACATATTCAATGATGTTTTCAGTTTAAAAGGGCGAAAATGGATGCACTTAAACTAATAGTTCTGGAGCGGGAGATATTTATCAGTTCCTCTCAACCTTAAAATTTTAAAGCTTTGGCCGCGTAGGTCAGGCGGTAGAGCATATTATCATTGCGGCGCGGACGATCCCCGACAAAAAAAGAGGATTTTTCTTTGAAGCTGAACGTCCGGAACCTGTTGTCCAGTGAGTACCGTTGAGGAAACCCCGCCGGAAGGTAAAGAATGGCCGGAAAGTGGCGCTGACCCATTTGTATCCTTCTAGTTCCGATGGATTGCGGAGGTCCATCTCCGCGAATCCTAGGTAAAGTGGCAACTAGCTGCAGAAGCCCCGTGACCTTTGTACCTACTGTCTGCTAATCGCGGATATGAAAATAAAGTTTATATTACGGTTCCTTAGCACGTATTAACATTCCGAAATTTAAAAAAAGGTAATATCGTGACAAATTGTTGTATTAAAATATGGGTGGCACACAAAATCATATTTGAAAGTAGAAATTAGTTGTTTCTAATCGAACTGCAATTGAATTAATATTTTTTCTTTTATGCAGTTTTGTGGTTCGTTGAAACATGGAAGGCTCACTTCTTGCCCAAATCATTTAAAATGTTTGCATATGTTTTAGTGAATTAACGCCAACCTAACGAAGTTTAGCAATCGGTCCACAGACATTCATTTCCTTTGACTGATTGAGAAACTAAAATAAAACCATAGTAACATTATAAAATATCAGAATGGAGAAACAATTACTACTTTAACATACAAATTTCTATATCAAAGCGGAATTAATTGACCGAATCGACATATCCGCAAAACAAAACCAATATTAATTTTGTGAATAAATCCGTCGAAAACAACTGGTTTGGTGAATTTTGTTTTTATTTAATTCCCCAGACGCGTTTCGCCCTTGTGGTGTAGGGCATCTTCAGTGGCTGTAAAGTGTTTTTACATGTGTTGTTACAATAATTACATACAATATAACTCTTAATAAAATGTATATACATATGTACACACTGTACTCACAGATATAATGGTATTCCTTTACATGTCGGTCTGGAACAGCACTTCACACGCTTTCACATAACTGTTCATTACAGTTTTCTTAAAGAAAACTGTTCATTACAGTTTTCTTAAAGAAAACTGTAATGAACAGTTATGTGAAAGCGTGTGAAGTGCTGTTCCAGACCGACATGTAAAGGAATACCATTATATCTGTGAGTACAGTGTGTACATATGTATATACATTTTATTAAGAGTTATATTGTATGTAATTATTGTAACAACACATGTAAAAACACTTTACAGCCACTGAAGATGCCCTACACCACAAGGGCGAAACGCGTCTGGGGAATTAAATAAAAACAAAATTCACCAAACCAGTTGTTTTCGACGGATTTATTCACAAAATTATTGTTCAGCAACTGCGGGAAGATGGCCTATTACCATATTAATATAAAACCAATATTCAATGAGGAAATTAGGTCATTTAAAAAACAAATAGTAGTTTTAAGACGCGATAGGTAAACATACGAGGGTGGTCTGAAAAGTTTCCAACCTAACAAAGATACAAGACATTTTTCCTGAATTTTTTTTTTTTTAATTTTTCAACATAGTCTCTTTGTAACTCTACACACTTCTCCCAGCGATGCTCCCATCTCTGTAATCCGTCCAAATAGTACTCTGCGTTTTTCTCTGCAAAATAATTGTTCACGAAGGTGATTGCCTCTTCATTTGACGAAAATCTCTGTCCTCCGAGCGCAATTTTTAGATGAGGGAACAAAAAGAAGTCGCTTTGTGCTAGATCTGGTGAGTAAGGCGGATGGTCAAGCAGTCTAAACCGTAATTCGTGAATTTTCGCCATGGCAACCGCTGGGTGTGAGACGGTGCGTTGTCTTGGTGAAACAGGATTTTCTTTTTCTGCAAATGTGGCCGTTTTTCCGCAAGTTCTGCCTTCAGCTTGTCAAGTAATGATGCATAGTATGCTCCTGTAATGGTTTTTCCTTTTTGAAAGTAATCGATTAAAATAACCCCATGACTATCCCAAAAAACAGTCGCCAGCACTTTCCCAGCCGAAAAAACAGTTTTGCTTTTTTTTTTTTTTTGGAGCCGGTTCCCCCTTTGCAGTCCACTGTTTGGACTGTATTTTTGTTTCGGGCGTATAATGGTTTATCTAAGTTTCATCTACAGTAATTAATCGGCGCCAAAACTCGGATTTATTGCACCTAAACTGCGCCAACAGAACGTTGGAAATGTTCATTGGAACACGTTTTTGGTCTAATGTGAGCAAACGCGGCACCCAACGCGCGGACAGCTTTCTCATACCTAAATGTTGATTTATTATGTAACAAACACGTTCTTTTGAAATGTTCATAACCTCTGCTATCTCTCTCACTTTAATTCGGCGGTCGTCTAGCACCAATTGGTGAACTTTGGCGATGTTTTCGTCGGTAGTTGCAGTTTTTTGACGTCCCGAACGTTCACCGTCTCCCAAGCTCTTACGGCCACGTTTAAATTCAGCTGCCCAAAATTTCACTGTAGTAAGTGATGGTGCAGAGTCCCCATATACAGAATCCAACTCATCTTTGATTTGCGTAGGCATATTACCTTTCAAAAACAAATATTTAATAACAGCTCGATACTCGATTTTGTCCATTTTCACAAAAACACTCACATCAACTCACTCAAACGACTGTTACATAACAACTGCGCGTCCAAAATGGCTGAAACTTTGGTGAGTAACTGTCAACAGATAAATAACGATATTCACTAGCTTTTATTTACGTGTGCAGCCATCTTCACGTTGAGGTCGGAAACTTTGCAGACCACCATCTTAAGTCAAATCTTTCAGTGAAACGTAGAAAATCTAGGACGAAGAAAGTTATCAAAGGCCAATATGAAAAAACAGTTAATTCTGACTTTAACATGTAATATTATAAAGCAGAATTTATTTATCAATATAGGTTAAATATTATGGTTATTGTTTTTTTTGTGTAGGACGTAAACAAATTGTTATTACATGGATAATTTACTATTACTATTATTAAAGAAAAATCTTATAATACACTTCCAAGCGGACGAAGTCGCTCTTAACTCCCAATTTTACACAATTTTAAATCCGATATCTGGTTCTGGATCAATGAAACGCACAACATACGCAAATTTGAAATCTCCAAATTATTCAATGCATATGACAGATCTAGAAACAGCCGAGCGCCAGGAATAGGGTTCCGTTTTCCGTTGGGTAAAAAAAATAAAACACGAAACTCATTCTCTGGAACAGGTGAGCAGTTAGTGTGACGCGTATGTTAAGGCTTCCTTATAACGGGAACAGGGAGGCATAAAGGAACTGGATTCCACGCGAACCAACGACCATGTCCACTGTATTAGGACGGCTTTGCGTGGTACCATAAGCGAACTATAAAATTGTCCACGCGTACCATTACACGCTGTGATGGTTTACAGATGCAACGTCCTATATCGACCTATAGCTCTAATATAAAGAAAAGTCAACGAGTGGTCCTTGGTCTTTTAAAATATTTTTTCCGAGTTACTTGTTACCCACATCTTCCGACATCGCATCCATCCCCATCCCATTCCATCTTCTAGGAGCGAAACGGATAGTACGAGAAGAAGCCAGAATAAACTTTGAATTGTTGTGTCCAAGGAGCCATGTTTACTGCTGTAAGTGTGGAAAATTGTAAATATAATCATGGACCACATCACCGTAAACATATTAGTGAACAAGGAACTGTTTACATACTTCGCTCCAAGCGAAAATCCCTAAATGTTTCTTGGCGACACTTTTAGGAATTGTTAACTGTCCTGTCACAGCAAAGCCAATCACAACTGGTGCTTAGTATCGATTAGCTTATGGACGGAGAAAGGGTGAAAAAATAATAAAATAAATTGTGTAATACATTGTGAAAGCCTCGACAGTGATCACAGACTACCTGTTGCAGATATGAGAGTTACTAAAGCCATTGCAAAGGTAACTAGCAAGAAAATACCGGAATCTGACACATTCATACTGTTTTAGTTAATTTTATTACCATCATTTTCCAAAATTAAATTCTCTACTGTTAAAAACTTTGTGCAACTGTCTGGAATTTAAAAAAAAAAATTGGGCCAAGTAGTTAATAAATTACAAATTTTCCCAAATTATTTCTTTGCTTCTCTGGAATTTCTGGAAAACTACAGATACACGTCTGAGACTTGTTTTATTACACTCACCAGATCAATAAAAACAAAATAAATGGGAATCGTGCTTTACTGTAACCTCGTACAGTTTTGCGATAACTTCATATTAGCGAGGTTGCTAAATTTCAGGCAAAATCTTTTATTAGCCGTAACTAAACATTTGTGGACCTATGTTTATATGAACGTTTTTCTTTAGTTTTACTTGTAGAATAAAATATTACAATATTTGCATATCTTCGTGAATCACCCTGCATATAAAGCAAAGTAGAAGGGCTGAGCTAACATTCGCACGTAAAGTACGCATATTTATTATTCACAGAAAATATAATTTCAGTTATGAGATTCAGTGTGACTGATAAAAGATTATCATCTTGTGTAGCTTGTCATTTCATGTTGTTTCTGCTGTACTCCAGACAAACATTCTGTTTTCCTTCTTAGAAGAATATTGGATAGCGCGGACAGATTTTCTTGCAGTGAAACTGCCATCAAATTTCCGCAAGTCATCCGTTCCTATTCAACCACAGACGTAAGTAGGGAAGAACTCGGGTCAAGTCGGGGGACGTGGGTTCGCTATCGACGCGGCCCTTCCTTTGTGAATCAATGTGCTGCGCGAGGAGCTCCGTCAATACCAACCGAAACGAGGCTTGGCCATCTCACCCCCCTGCTTGAAGGCGGTCACTCGTATCTTACAAAACATTCTCGACAAAGGCATTAACTTACTACCTTCAGTTCTTATCCTCCAATTTACAGAAGTCCCACTGTTTTCCTAAATAAAGAATTAACACTTTTACAATAGAATTATACTTTCATTCCACTTTAAAGACCTCGTCGACGAATTTCTATTTTCTTCCTAAGTCAAAACTTGGTGAAACGTTGTTCCAAAGAATATCGAAGGCTTAAGATTTGTTGAATCATAGTGTAAGGCACTAATAGTACTGAATATACACGAGGGTGATTTTTTTAAAAAAAATAATAATGCCCGTTTCTTAATAAGAAAAATATATACAATATATTTCAAATAGATTACCTACTTAACCTCCTTTTCTATATAATTTTAATTTTTGTTCAAACATTTGTTCAAGAAGTTTTTTTTATTCAGACGTCAAATAAGTCGGCCGCCTATGAAAAAGCCAGATTCATTACTCAAGTTGTAACTGCTTCGTAGTTTTTGAACCGTTGACTACCAAGGAACTCAATTAAGTATCGAAACAGGTGAAAATCACTGAGGGCTAGGTCTAGACTCTCGTATTTCGTTGTCCACATCAAGAAACAAAACCTTGAGAAATCAGAGGAGGTCAGCCTGGGCGTGGCTCATCACGCCCGTACTTGGACATTCTCACCCACTTTTTTTTTTTTTTAACTGCTTAACGTCTCTTAACAGCGAGGTCTTTAGAGACTGGAAAGGATGGGGGGCAAGGAATGTGAAGGAATTCGGCCATAGCCTTTTGAAGGAAGCATCCCGGCATTTGCCTGGAGTGATTTGGGAAACCATGGAAAACCCAAATCTGGATGCCCGGACGGGGATTCGAACCGCCGTCCTCCCGAATGCGAGGCCAGAACGCTAGCCGTTACACCACCACTCTCGGTCCACCCACTTTCGAATTTCACTATCACTTGTAACATTATCACCGTACACCTCACAAATATCTCCGATTTTCCGCGGCTGCCAAGTTTCTTGCACTCAAGAAGCGAGTTACAGACGGTATCTCATTGTAAAATACTACAGCTCAGCACACAGACGATATGGCAAAGCATTCTGGGAGCAGACGCGCATGAGCACTGCCTTGATCGCGCGTCATTCTCACTATCAATCTCAAACGGACCTTATTTAAAAAAATAATCCTCTTGTAAGATTCGCTAGGATTGGCGGCAATGTTGAGGGCTAGCAAAATTTCAGCACAGAGTTTCTCGCATGGTAAGCTACACCGTTCTTACTCGCTTTAGTAACAGAATTCGCGATATCCAGAGATTAAAATGTCACTAACAAATGTTGTTTCTCAGTTTTAATCGATTTTGGTAATTCTGTATTTCACAATGGCAAAGAAACAATGAAAATCTTTAAAATAATTCATACTAGTGAGCTTTCGTGACAGAATATGTCGAAAACGGACGTAAGTGATGTCAGAATGTTGTTTTCTAATTCTGGCAACTATCTTAGTTATTTGTCATTACAATAAATTATGTAAATACCAAATAAAAGTCTCAATTCGTAATGCATCTCTGTAGAACAGATTTATCCATTTCAACCATTTTTCCTTTTTCTCTATATCTTTCTCCAATTCATTTACTAAGCCCTATAGCCTCTCTAGTTACTCTACACCTAAACCCAAACTGTTGTTCCTCCACACTGCTCCACTATCCGTGGCAATGTTCTGTTCAAAACTTTGGTAACTTGTGATATTTAGATTACAGCTAGTCAAGTAACACACGTGTCATAGAATAATTTAAACACGGTGTTCAGGCTTTGAAGGCAGTCGGTCTGAGAAAACTTTTGGCGATTTACAGTGATTGATGGGTTCTAAAAAAGAAAGCTGTATTCCACAGGTAATCAGACATTCTGCATGATACGGTCATAAAACAGCTATTTCAATTCGGTCCACGGGTTGAATGTGCGCGACGGCACCAGAAAAATGTTGCCTAAGTGGTGGAATGCAGTTAGAAACACGATTTAGGAGAAATATCTCGTTAATGGACTGGGTAAAATACTGTCAGCTTGTCATTCTCTTCCGAAGCAATCGGAGGCCCGATTCCAGTCTGTAGCAACAAAACTTTTTCATGTCTACCAATCGGAGAAACAAATCTTTGCATATACATAGTAGCTATCGGTTAGTAATTCTCTCCACCAAACTCCAGCGGGCAATTTGGGACTAGAGTATTAAGGAATGGCGAGGAAATGTTTTAATAACAGCAGTCATACAACCTTTTTTAACGTCCGATTTCTTTAGGACGTAGTATTGTCTTTTGGCAGTTCACTCTCCTTGATAGTATTTCCCGTTTTCCTTCATCCTTAAGAACACTTAAAAATTTTTGGAGGGACTGAAGATTTATAATTTACCTTTAGATACCATTATTAGCAGCCCTATTCTTCTATCTCCATTTCCATCCTTCTCTCGTTGAACAGAGATCCACCATGTTCTTTCTCCTGTTATTTGTTTACAATATCATTTGGCCAACTATGTCATACAGCCAACTCCAGTTTTTAATTCGTTATTTTCATCATTGCAAGTATCTTTCATTCAAAGTGTTTTATTACTTTCAAACACAGAGAGATAATATAGCCCATAAGCCACCAGGAGACTGTTGCTTGTTAGTAAAAGTTCTTCCTTGTCTAGGATTCGGCCATTTTTATCATCAATTTCTCTTCCTCCATTACTCTTTCCACACGAATCCCACGCAACAACCCTCTTTATGCAAGTGCAAAATGGCGTTCACGCTTGTGAGCAAAATGACATTCGTCAGGATGCAATCTGTATTGCGAATAAGAACCGCGGACAAATAAAACCAACACATCTCCAAATCTCGTAGCTTATTCTCTCTGGTAGCCGCTGTGAGCGCTGGCAGCTGAAGTTCAGTGAAAGCTTGTGGAGTACGTCAGGAGTTGTGAAATGTAACAAATGACCCTCTGCAACCAATAGCTGCCTTGCACAATAGAGCTAAGGTATCATTTGAGAACAAGCACCCATAGAAAATTAAGAACAATTTTAATACGTTTAGTCCCGCTACAGATCTGTGGTAAATCAAATCAATCTATAGAGGCCGAATTAACTAATCCGACAGGTCTCAAAAATATAACGAGACAATACATAGTAGTCTACTGTATGTTCTTTCATCTCTTCTTATCTAAG
The DNA here is from genome assembly GCA_031002005.1 of Vandiemenella viatica. Lineage (NCBI taxonomy): Eukaryota > Metazoa > Arthropoda > Insecta > Orthoptera > Morabidae > Vandiemenella > Vandiemenella viatica. Next base: position 215,681,745 of record JARYHS010011408.1, on the reverse strand, counting down.
AGCATGGTAAATCTCCTTTATACTTCGCCTCTCATTTTCAGAATGTGTTCATTTCCGATTTCATCGGTTTAAATAAACAATTTATATGTCTTTCTAAACAAACACATTTTATCTAAATTAGTTTTCCTCCTCATATTGTTTCTACGGTACAATACTGATTCCGGTAAGATTTTTAATAAGTTCATTTTGAATCCCTGGTCAAAACTAAATGCTACAACTTTTTCCTGCCTTAGAACTTCATTTATTGAATGGTTTTAACATCAGTGTTGTTAAAGATCTGAACAATTCCATTTCTCATGTTAAATTACATTCAATTTAGGTACAAATTTCAGAGGGTCTACGGTCATTTTCCTCATTTAAACATTAATTTACGTATGTTTTTGCCAAAATTCCTGTTTCAGTGTTTGTTCAACACCATTCAACAAATATTACCTTCGAGAAAAGCACTATCATCAGCAAACCGTAGCGTAATTACTGCTTTCAGAATTTATATTCCCAACAGATTTTTCTTTCCCTTCCTTGAACGGTATTACGTACATTACATAGCTTCGAGCTCTCACTATTTCGGCATTATTCAAATTCTCATTATAAACTGTTCAGTTTCATTCTTCAAGTTTAACTTCTATGCAAATGTGACATACTGCCACTAAACAAAAACATTTATTTTTTCATATCAATAATACTATTATGGTATCGCTGAGCGATAAATGCTCATGTAATGGACGAGTTCTTTCATGACCCTTTTCCTCCTTTCCTTGTTCTGACAAAGTAGAAACTTACGAAAGCTTGTCTCAGACTTTTCTGATATTATAGAATCCACAATTGTGCATATAGTGACCTCGATGTTGGAATAGTATATATTTTGTGCGATGCCAAAATAGGAACAGATCTTAAATTTGGAACTCAAGGACGTTATCACGAAATGCTTTTAGCCCAACGCATCTCTGATCGTTTCAGATTGGATGATCCGATAATTTCAGTGGTCAGAGGTAGGAGCCGGAGACTGAAATATCTGTTAGATGTATGACCCAGGTTACATTCACTGCACGTGGAATATTACAAACTCGTGAGGTACACATTAGTTCCCAGCGTTTGAGGAGTGTTGAAGTACTTCTATATCATACAGTGTCACCTCCCCACTATACCCTGTTCACTCGGGATTGGCGGCTCAAGGTCATGTTTTCCGGCCCCCGCTCCTCGCCTCACCACCCCCTTTCCTACATCTCCGAGCTGACCGCTGTGGTAAATTTCTCTGTTGTATGCTAGGGTAAGGGCAGTGGAGGGGTTATAGGCAGACTAACCTTGATCAGCCTCTGCTAACTGAACGGACTATAAGTCACGCACAGCAATAAAATTTTAGTTTTAAACCACCGTAGGTTGCCGGATGGGTAGAGTCTACTGACAGACAGCTTCTGGGTAAATCACCAAGAATACCGGGCTACAGAACATCGTGCCTCATAGCGGAAAGATGAACATCGTAGGACAAAGCGACTCTTGCACTCCACAGAGCATCTATAGACACACCGGTGCGGAATGTGCAGATAAGATGTAAACCAAATCAGTTGCAGGAACTTCGGGGCACAGATCTTGCACCGTTGGGAGGAGGCAAAGGCTGACTTGCGTTTTTCCACGCCTCAATGAACAGATCTGTCAGGCTACACATTGATGACATAGCGCTACAGCTGAGCATAAAGACGCGTGCTGATAAACGGATCTTCCATCGATAAATATACCTACACAAGCGACCCCGCGGACACCCATATTATGACTTTGCAAGGTTCTTTGTTTTTTTTTTTAAATGTACTTTGTCCACTTAAATATAATACTTTTCCTTATGTTTCCGGCGTAAGACTAGTTCAAATAGGATCTTTATTTATCCGTCTATGTCCGCCGCTGGTTTTCTTTCGATTCCACCGCTGAAATGACAGTACTATTAAAAAATCATACCAAATGTACTTTAAGAATCAACTCCATTCTCTTTATTACAACTTCAATATGAAATAAAAAATCTTTCACTTATCGGATTATCTTCTATTTTTCAAATGAAAATTACCAACTACAACTATCATGTTTCATTAACTTTATCATTATACTAATCTTCTGCCATAGGATTTAAATTCTCCATTACAAATCCCGCCAGGATTTTTTACAGCTTCTCCGTTGAGCTTTTCTCATCCAAACCTTCTCTCATTTCATTTTCTATTCAACTCCTTTCTTTTCTTCAACTGTTCCCTTTCACCAAAGATATCGTATACCTCTCTTGACATTCAGTGACCTTAGAAACTCAATGTTAGTATTTACAATCATAAATACTACTATTAAAAAAATATCTCACTAATATCAAAAATACCACAAATGGTGAGGTTGTGTAACTCACAACTTGCAAAAGCGTGATGTTTCATTTCTTGACGTGCGAAATCGCCAATATACAGATGTTAAAGAAATGTATGTATCGGTGAACAAGAATTAACAACCCAACTACTTGCACATATCTGACTGATCAATAAAGATAAATTCGTCACCGATTTTATTTTTTACAGCTATATTCTGCCTTTTCATATTATAATGAAATGCCTGTTAATATTTCAACATTTACTAGTGTAAGCCCGTAACCGTGGTTTTTTTTTGGTTTTTTTTTTTGCGTATCGTCACGGATCTAGAATAGTTCCACTTTTTAGGGTCAAAGATTATGACAAGTTGATCTGATCTGCCCAAATACGAACTTGAGCTGTGTTTCACCCGTAGAGTGAATAAAATCTCTTGAGCTTCAGATCTCAGAAGCATTAATCGATCCGAATCGCCGATTATCCGAATCGCTTTTTTAACTAAGACGGAAACGTACTGCGAAAAGGCTTCCCCTCTTTTATAAAAACCAACCCAAAGTTCGGATGAATGCAGCTTTGTTTACCGAGTGGTACAGCGAAATTTTCATCCCTGAAGTGGAAAAGCACCAAAAATCTCGTGGAAATGAAGGCATTTTCAACATACATACAATAATTAATTAAAATAGACCCTTTTTCGGAAAAAAATCCGACTATCAGAATTTTTGATTATCCGAATGGGGTCCGGTCCCAATTGATTCGGATAATTGGAGTTCCACTGTATTAAACACAGACATGGACGATCGCGCTATTGTGTAATTGTTTCAAAGTTCGTAGAGTTGAACTCACTGAAATACAAAAATTTGATCCTAAAAGTTCACTCTAAAAAAATTTGAAGAATTCCTGTTTGCTTCGTTGTTTTTTATTCATAATGTAATCTTTGGTCATAGTATCTGTAACGGCCAGAGAACTTAATACAGATTATTAAATAGTTCAGCAATTTCGAAGAAATGAATTGCCAGAATACTCGATTCGGTAACATGTTTGATCTGATGTCCACTTTAAATAACCCAATAACTCACGTACAGCAAACAAGAATGAATAACGAAGGTGGTCAGTGAAATACGTAAAAAGGAAATAAACTTTGGTCAAGGAACAACATTAGCGAAAATTTTAATTGAATTGAAACTTAGCCTAGACCGGAATGACAACTGGCAAGCAAAGACCACGACTAATTAAAGTTTCTTTTTATATAGCTTATGTTACTTTCATTAGCGATATGTTACTGAAAAGTAATCTTTGTTCCAAGTTTTTTCAGCCGTAAAGTCTTTCCAAATATTTTTAAGAATAAAATGCTACGAAAAGCAAACTTAATGTATTCCGGCAATTAATTTCATAGCAGTTGCTTAGCTATCAAACTGTGCACCTAACCTCTAATTACTAATAACTCTGGTCGCTGTTAATTTGCGAGTGAAGGCTGTCACGTGATTTCACCGTTCTCCAGTCAATAGCTATCGAGTTGAATGAGTGAGCTTAGGAAGTTATAAAGTAGATTACTTCAAGAAGTTTTATTTCGTGACAAACCCTATTCTTCCCTCCACATGTAACGAAAATCGATAGACAAGCTTCCAATCCTGAATTGTTAATTTCGAATTGCACATTGTAGTGCTTGTTTATTGTTACAAGATTCAGATATCTAGATTTTTTTTCCCCTTGGATGCGTCGACACGACACGAGTTACGTACATGTCTTTTTCACTCAGTATTTCAATTAAGGCGCTATATATTTAAAATAACTACACAAAACACACTCAATAAATTTATAAACGTAGAACAATTTATGTAATAACATGTTTATTCAAACAATATTTATCCAGTGGAGTTATAAATATCCTGAAGCATTGTTACTGTGATCCAAATAGTATAACAAGGTTTTTAGTATAAATTATATCATTGACAATAACGTTCCCAATTTTTATTTAACTGCTATTTTGTGCCCAAAAAACTACGATCGTACGACTGTCAAATATTATGTAACAAGAAGTTATGCAATTTATATATCACATTTTCAACGAAATTGTATTATACTTTTCATGCTGTCCACAAATGATCCACCCTTGTGTTTTACGCTTCACCTCAAAATTTACTAATAAACAATGATTATCAATTAAAATCATCAATATCACTATTAAATTTTAACGCTTCATCGTATTTTATCAGCTAGGATAACGGAGCGCTCTGATGTCTCAGTAGTTAAGGTGTCAATGAGGATCGAAAGGTCCTCTGTTCGAGTCCCCGTCTCGGCTGGGATTTTCATACGTTCTCAATCCGACCTTCACATCTGGCACAGCTTACTGTGTAATGTGAAGTACACCAGAACGCTTCCGTGGTTCCGATTCCACGTTAAACTGTAGGTGCCCTGTACCTGGTAGGATTAGGCTACGACAGGGCGGAACGCGCAGCCTATAGAAACTCTATCACCAGGTCATTCCGACCACACGAAATATTATTATAGCAAGGATAACGCAGAATCAAAAATCATTTGGTATGTAATGGTAATCAAACCAAACACACATTTTAATAAAATGACTGATATGGGTAGCGCAATAAAACATGAAATGCGCCGTATTCAGAGGGTTATATGCAGTTAACGGTGTGGAGATATTACCACTCGACATACCACCCACCGCATCACAACGGAACAAGTTTTTGCAGAAACCCCCCCTGGACAGGTACACCACAAGTGGGTGTTCATTAATTATGTAAGGCATTTTTCCTTTTTCCGTGAGGATGACCTCTAATTTTGAAGACCTTTTTCTTTAGTTCCACTGCTATAAGAAAGGGCGGCAATACGAAATAAAAAGTTGGCGAGAGATTTTTATCGATCCCGTCCCCATAAAAGGATTTGGTGAGATTCTGCCACCCCCTCCTTTTTCCCCTATTTTGAGTTCATGTAATTAATGGACGACCCTCAAGGCTGAAAGGGCCTTGTTCACCACGCGGGAGGCAAAATTCCCATGGGTTAGTGTACAGAATTTCAGACATCCGTCTCCAGCTGCCAAGTGTGGAGAGGCTATTTCCCATGCACCATACAAAACAGAGATGACGAATAAGTTCGACAAAGATGAAGCAATTCTAGAACTAAAACGAACATTACCGAAACCATACCATTCAATCAGCCAATCACAAAGAATGGAAGCTGGGAAATGTCAGAACGCCTGTGAGAGAATGTGTGAGTTAGCCAATAGAAAAATTGTTTAGAAATGTTGCTATTTGTTTATCATTTTGGTTTACGTGATAGGAAGATATGCCACACCTAGTCACCCCTTGGTTTGCGGATAGTGGAAGAGAACTCGAGATGAAATGTAGGGCAGGAGATCAGGGGCGTCGAGAGGCGACACAATACGGTCTTCGTGTCTGGAGCAGTGAAAGTAACGGGTCGGACACGAGTTACTAGCTTGTATAAACGACCAATACTTAAGTTTTTAAGTGGAAAGGGACTTAGGGTTTTTAAGCCAGTAGTGGCTGGAATCCTAGATTTTCTCAGTGAAGCTGTGCCCGAGAATACATCACTGTTTTATGCTAGTGTTTATAGCTACTGCCACGGTACAGTAACAGTTTGTATCTGTTTTTAACTGTTTTCACTCATACAGTACTCTCAGGAATATAAATAACGTCTCAAGTGGGGTGATCCGCACCATTAAGAATCTCTATACCGAACCAATACTGATCAAAGTCGCGTGTTGTTATTACGAACTTAAAACTGAGCAAAAAGTCCATATTCAAAAGGAACATTAAGTGCAAGACATTGTATTATGTGTCCTATTGTTATACATTAATATTTTCTAATGTCATTAAGTGAGGCTAATTCCAAACAGCCTGTCACATGTTTTTCATTCAACTTGCTTGATATAATTTAACGACTGTTGATGTAGCACAAAGTTCTAGTTTTTCTGTTTTGTGATTGTTTGTGGATTTAGTAGTAAATGTACCTACCGTCATGGTCACGTGCTTTTATGTAATAAATTGTAAGGTTATGACATCTTTTTAGATTTACCCAAGCCTTTAAAATCAAATTTAAACAACTCCTCGATCCATAAATAAGCCTAATAATTATTGAGATGCAAAATAAATAAGAATAAATTATTAAAAATTATAACCTCTTTAAGTGGGGAACAATCTCACTTTATTTCAATGTCGTACGCCCTTTCTAAGAAGTGCGTTATTTCCGTTCGGGCTCACTAGTTATTAAATTAAGTAACGTTGATACTAGCATTAAATAATAGGCAAAAAATTTACTCTGGTAGTTTTCCAAACGTTTGCTAATACGAAATGTATCCCAACTGCTCCAAAGAAGTACAAAGCTTCTCTCAGAGCTTCTGCCAATAACGGAAAACAGTTCTTACTGTGTGTGGTGTGGTGTAACCTAAGAGTAGCCGCTTCAAGACCAGTCTGAGACCACGCGTTGGTAAGGCCGAGTTCCCTCCGCTCTGTATTACAGTCTAACCACTTCGTATAACACAATGAATTGAAGAATAACAAAGAACAAAGCTGCTGGCTATGTAACACAAAAAACGTCAGTTTTTTTTTTTTTTTTAAAAGTAATATTACTTGAGCTGCAAATCGCAACTGTACACTGGAAATTTATGATACGCCATCATAAATAAACTTATAGTCGACCAGATTGTTTGACATTTTTTCCCACACAGGCGTAAGTATAGAAGAATGGTCTACCCCAAGGAAGTGTGCTAGCCCCATTATTGTTTAACATATATACCAATGATCAGCCTATACCACGCAAATGCAGGAGTTTCGTGTATGCTGATGATCTTGCTCTGGTCTCACAGAGCAAAGACTTTGAATCAGTGGAGAGCACCCTTACCAACGCTCTGGAAGATTTGTCAAGGTATTATAGCACGAACCAGCTTAAACCAAATCCTACGAAGACACAAGTATGTGCTTTTCATCTAAGGAATAAAGAAGCAAATCGTAGGTTAAAGGTAACATGGTCGGGGGTCGAACTAGAACACTGTGATACTCCAAAATATCTAGGAGTGACCCTTGACAGATCACTTACATTCAGGAAACATTGCATGAACTCCAAGCTGAAAGTTTCCAGTAGGAACAATCTCATAAGAAAACTGGCTGGATCGCAGTGGGGCAGCCAACCTGAAACAATTAGAACTTCTGCCTTAGCACTATGTTATTCGGCTGCAGAATACGCCTGTCCCGTATGGCACAGTTCAACCCATGCCAAACAAGTAGACATTGCACTTAATGACACGTGCAGAATCATAACAGGCTGCTTAAAATCAACTCCAGTCGAATGGCTCCACCGTCTCGCAGGAATAGCACCACCTTCTGTTCGAAGGAAAATAGCAGTGAACAAGGAAAGGAGGAAAGTGAACCATGAAAAATCTCATCCACTATATGTGTATATCCCTCACAGGCAAAGACTGAAGTCCAGGAAAAGTTTCCTAAGAATATCTCAGGAACTTACAACAACAACTGAAGAAGCCAGGTTACAACTATGGGAAGCTAAGGCTCCCCTTCCGCATGGCTGGGGAAGAGTGTCTGAATCTTTGCCACCTGGTTATGACAAGGGATGGTTGACATGGAAATCTTTGAATAGGCTGAGATCAGGAGTGGGCAGATCCAAAGTGAATTTAGCAAAATGGGGCTATACTGAGATCAGTGATATCAAGTGCGACTGCGGTGAGGACCAGACTGTCCAGCACATGCTCCAGTGTCAACTGTGTCCAGCATCCTGTTCGGCAGCTGAACTGTATGAGGCCTCAGAAAATGCACTGGAAGTGGCCAAGTTCTGGTCGATTATAATTTGATGACTGTAATTGTGTAACTGTATGTTTCTGATACGAAATAATAATAATAATTAAAAGACTGCTGAGCCATTCAGCAGAGCTGAATAAAAAAAAAAAAAAATGTGCTCTATAAACTTTAAACCACCGCAGATAAGCAAGCATTCAGATTGCAAACATCTCTTATGAAAATAGACATGTAATTGGTTCAGAAATTTTGTTGCAGTGCTGATAACAAAAACAAACAAAAATTGAGAATTATTCCGGCTACAACTACTTTATTATTTCGTCTGCTTCTAAATTACACAGAGATTGTACGACGAGACAAACTTTTTCAGTACCAGCAAATTAAGAAACAAGCAGTATCCAAAAATTATTCCTAAGGGAAGGATGTATGAAGTATATCAGGATAACGTAAGAACGAACAAAAATTAATACAAGGCATTAGATTACGTAGCCGATTGATTGGAAGGAATGGCTTGAATACATTGCCTTTATTACGGTTGATTCGTAATGCGGTCTGGTGGCTCAGACGTCTAATTGGAGATCAAAAGGTCCCCGGTTCGAATCACGGGCTTGGCTGGAATTTTCAAAGACCCTTAACCCGATCTTCACCAGTGGCACAGATTGCTGTGTAGTGTCAAGTACGCCAGAACGCTTCCGTGGCTCGGATTTCACGTTAAACGTTTGGTCCGTGTATCCGGTAGAACTACCGGGTTAGGTTAAGGCGGCTACGATTGTGGCAGATTGTGAAGCCGATAGAAACCCTATCACCAGACCACTACGGCAATACGAACCTTCACTTTTTACGGTTAATTTGTTTATGCTGCCTAGATATGCGTTCAACAGATCATCTGGCTGTTCGATATTGACTAAGAGCTCGTGTATAATATCGTCCTGTGTGAGTAAGCGAATACATAGAAGCCGATGGACCGAAGCGTTTCAGCGCAATTTACACACACAATGCACTATTTTCCGGAGGCAGGGGGCACTAGAAGGCCCAATAACAGCTCTAGCGAACATCGAGATACGAACCTGGACAAATCGTTCCCAGACACTTTATCACAACCATCAGAGTGATCATTAGCCAGGCGTGAAAAAAAAAGTGATGAAGTTCCAGTAACAGAATATTCCTCAGAACACTGGAATTCTGGATACTACAACTCTGCATTTGGTGCTACATCAGTCTTCAAAAGATGTATGCATGCATGTTAATTTAACACACTAATAAAAAAAATATTTAAATCTCGCGTTTACTTTAGAGTAATGAAGTCTCCACGCGTGTAGGCCTCATTGTAATTATACGCCGGGAAAATCTCCGTTCTTACTTTAGACCATTTTTAAGCAACGAGCCAACATTGTTTACCGAATGTTATTCATACCATTTACCTAATCTTGATGTAATTGTATAATGATTCAAAACAAAAGGGCAGCCAAATCAAGAACCATTTTAAGTTAAACAACAAACCTCACAATCAGACAACTGAAATTTTGACTTGCATAAATCGCTTGACTAGAAGAGATGAATGAGACCGTCTTTGCGGATTCGACAGTTTACAGGTTGGCATCTCAAGAGCACAGTGATTCTTAAGACTTATAACTTTCGTACATTCTATGACTCGAAAGTTGGAGCTAATTCTTTTTTTGGCATCATAAATACTATTTTTCATTTTCCTGTGTTTTATTGTTCCCACTTATTTCGTACGATTCAATGTTTTGAAACATAAGAAGTTTTTAATTTTTTTTTATTAAATGGCGATGGAGCACATACTCTTGTGGGAATTTCCCTTACCAGCTCTTCTATTCCTTTATTATTTTAACACTCATTGACCGCTGTAATACCGCCATTATGATCAGTTATCTGAACATACTTACCTGATAAAAATGTTTCTTTTATTGTTTTACTCTAACCTCGAACCAACTTTTTCAATGCTCTGATTCAATTAGCGTTTGTCAACAATGGATCACATGGGGTAGATAACTTGATAAACAGAGAAAGGCGATTCACTTTCAATGAAATTGTTGGTGAAGAGTGTTTAAAGGAACAAGACATTTTTTACGAGTTTCACTATTGTTCACTGAACTTTAAGAAGACAATATGCGTTAAGTGTTCACATAGCTGGAGATTTTTTTAAAAAAATAATGAAGGTAACATTCATTAGGAGTGAATTATTTCCGATTAGGTACCTCATTCATTTTCTGAGATCAGTGGAAGGAAATCCCCGGAACCCCCTTCAATTATTAAGCTGAAAAAATTTGTAACTCAATTATACTTCGATTAATTTATAGAATGGTACCCGCTTTTCGTAAATTACAATAGTTTGTAGCGGTCATAAACTCGTGGCAAAAACAATTGAGTCTCCAGAAAATGTCAGATTCCCAACCACTACGAATTAATATTTTTAAAAACTTTTTCAACTTTGATGGAATTGTGTTTTAATAGAGACAATATTTTCCAGTTTCCCTTCTCCGTTGTATACTTGAGTAGTTCTCGAATTCCGTCTACCTGCCCTAATGAACTCTGCAATTAGGGATTCGGGTCATTAAGGCCACGCCATATCTTTCGGCAGACATCGACCATTAAGCCTAGACGGGTCTGAACAACAGTGCCGATGTAATAACGAAAATGTGTCAGAAAGCGTGTTCACTAGACATTTAGCAGCTTCCTTTGGGGGCATCCATAAATTACGTGACGTGAAATTGGGGGAGGGGGTCCGGCGAAATCTCACCAAATTTCACCAAAAGGGGGGGGGGATCTCACGTGATATTTTTGGGAAAAAATTTTGGACTGAAGAGCTAAAAAAAAGGTCCACAAATTGCGTGAAAGTCGATTTTAGGGGGGTATTTCGTCCAAAAGTAGGGGTGTAACCGGATTTTGAAGGGTGAGACCTAAACAAAAAACAAAAACAAAAAGAGTCTCCAAAACTTTCGAGAGCGATTTCTAGGGGGGGTTCTCATGGACCAAATCACACAAGAAAAAAAGCAATCTTTGTTATATGAACTTTGTGGAGTTCGCGGTTCGACTAATTCTAGCGACAAGCACTAAGCCACGCCAGAGAATATTTCCGTGCCCGCCACCCGCCTTTCCACCGCTCTAGCGGCCCATTCAGTTCACCTTGTTGCACCTACGATGATCTGATTTTCCGACAAAAGACTCTTGTTGGTCCGTGAAAGGGGTTGCAGTACTACATGTAAAACGTGTTGAATGTTACTGGACTCTCAGGCAACCAACACAGGTCCCTGCCGTCCAAGAAGCGTTGCATCGTGATTGAAGGAAACATCCTACGAGTGTGTTATATAAGGACACTGGTGTGCCTCGAGGAACAACGAGTGGAAAGGACTACTTGGAACATTTTATTGAACCCCTTCTATTAGCGTGAATGGGTGAGATCATCCTACGGTAGTTCTACACAGATGTCCTATAATTTAGATCGTAAATAGGTCGCTTTACTTTACATGTAAGTTCAAACTTATAAATTCGTCAGTTAGGTAATAACACCGTTCAGTTCATTGTTATTTTTAATGCAGGATCGTAAGGAAAAGAACAACCACGTTGTTGTTAGCTAAGCGACAATGGGCCGAATATCGTATCACGAGAAAAGAATAATATACACTGAACAGCCAAAGAAACTGGTACACCTGTCTAATATCGTGTAGGGCCCTGCGGGCACGCAGAAGAACCGCAACACGACGTGGCATGGACTCGACTAATGTCTGAAGAAGTGCTGAAGGGAACTGACACCATGCATCCAGCAGGGCTGTCCATAAATTAGTAGAGTACGAGGGGGTGGAGATCTCTTCTGAACGGCACGTTGCAAGGCATCCAAGATATACTCAATAATGTTCATGTCTGGGGAGTTTGGTGACCAGCGGAGGTGTTTAAACTCATGAGAGTGTTCGTGGAGCCACTCTGTAGCAATTCTGGACATAGGGGGTGTCGCATTATCCTGCTGGAATTGCCCAAGTTCGTCGGAATGTACAATGGATATGAATGGATGAAAGTGATCAGCCAGGATGAGTACGCACGTGTCACCTGTCAGAGTCGTATCTAGACGTATCAGGGGATCCATGTCAACTGCACACACCCCACACCATTGCAGAGCCTCCACCATCTTGAACAGTTCCCCTGCTGACATGCAGATTCCATGAATTCATGAGGTTGTCTCCATAATTGTACACGTCCATCCGCTCCGTACAATTGGAAACGAGGCAACAGGTTTCCAATCTGCATCAACAGTCCAATATCGTTGTTGACGTGTACAGGCGAGGCGTAAAGCTTTGTGTCGTGCACTCAGCAAGGGTACACGAGTGGGCCTTCGGTTCCGAAAGCCCATATCTATGATGTTTTGTTGAATGGTTTGCACGCTGACACTTGTTGATGCACCAGCATTGAAATCCGCAGCAATTTGTGGAAGGGTTGTACTTCTGTCACGTTGAACGATTCTCTTCAATCGTCATTGGTCCCGTTCTTCCAGGTTCTTTTTCCGGCCGGAGCGATGTCGGAGATTTGATGTTTTATCGGACTCCAGATAAGCAAGGTGCTCTCGTGAAATGGTCGTACGGGAAAATCACCACCTCATCGCTACCTCGGAGATGCTGTGTCCCATCTTTCGTGCGCCGACTGTAACACCACGTTCAAACTCACTTAAATCGCGATAACCTGCCATTGTAGTAGCAGTAACCGAGCTAGCGCCTGCACCAGACACCTATTGTCTTATATAGGCGTTGTTGACCACAGCGCCGTACTCTGTTTACATATCTCTGTGTTTGCATACGCATGCCTATATCAGTTTCTTTGGCTCTTTAGTGTATATTGCAATGTAAACGAAACATCCATTATACATCCGCATTAAAATTACGGATGCGGAAGTGGAGGTAGGGTTTAACTTCTGCACTTACGGATGCGGAGCTCCACTAAATTCCTAATATGGACTACCATGTGCGTATTAATTTCCAGAGTTCGTAATCCCTGTTACGAAAGAGTCTGTGCAGTTAGGACGTAATGAGCTATTCCAGTGAAGTGCAATAATGTTCATCAGTTAAGGGATATTGGAGATCAACTAAAAACATAGGGCACAGTGGTAATGTGTACATTAAGGTACAGGTGCTGTACTATCATCGTGCAATTAAACTTTAACGTCTTCGGGCATTTAAGCCAAGATAGCCATCCTGACGATGGGTTGTAGAATGTGTTCGACCTTGCCTGTCACGCAATCTTCTCACGCTTAATATCATCCAGATGTGATTTCTGTGTCTTCATGGTTCCCCGTAACTCGAATGCTGCGTACCAGATGCACAAAACACGAAGTCAGAACCGTTTACCCATGAGCTCTGCCCATACGGACTGTTTCAGCTCTAAGCAGTCTCGCACTGCGCTTCCTGGTGTATCACGTGTTTGTGTGTTGTGCAGCCACAGTTTAGTCCACAAATTATCACCATGAAGCAATGGTTTCTCGTCGATCTCGAAGATCCCTTAATTTATGGACATGAGTGTATGTATTCAGAAGCTTGATTAGTTATAGACGTTGGTATGAATAATTGCATTTCCTTCTTTGGGAGATGCATCAGTAACTGATGATTTATTTATGATGAATACCTAACAGGCAGCAACTGATAACTCATTTATGTCTCCTTATTAGTTACATTCACACATAAGGGGGGAAGTTACTGATGTACTGTACAAGTGAGACTTAAAATTCAGAAGGATAAAAAAAATTTCGGAGCTGCAGAGGCAAATCGTTTACCCTCTGCAGTAGAAAGACAAACACGTTACAAATCCAGAAATACTAAACTCCTATTTCTAAGATAGTCCGCGACTCAATGTATGCTGAAAATCACTAAGCTTCATACGTACGGGACATCATATGGTGACTAGATGATTCATTACTGACAGCATACCCACCTGGTATATTTGGTTGCGTGTCTCTAGCTGTCAGGGTGTGAGAGTACGGTGGTTGAAAGTGGTCTACCTAGGGCATTTTCATATTTCAACCAAAGCGTTCCAAAACAAAAATCTTTGGAATGATTTTGAATGCTCTAGAATACGACAGTTTCTAGTTATTAAATATAAATAATTTATATGCAACATATTCAGTATGTGATCTGATTTTAACGGGACTTCCAGGGGCCGGTTGTTGATTTGGCGAGGAGTAACATAAGCTACTTTTCAGCGTGGAAATATTTAAGGCGAATGAGCCACTCATTCTTTTGAGCGCGCTCGTCTGAGCGTGCTCAAGAAAAAGGAAATTTTGGTCGAACGAGCCTGGTGTCAGTGCTCAGAAAATGCTCGGATATTGTGACGTCACGTGCGCGCACAGCAGCTGCGGCCTTTATTATTATCCATATGATATAAAAGAAGAAAAGTGCCAAGGTGGTGGATTAGAGAAAGTTATCGTCAGCGAAGAAATTATCTTAATAATTTAATTTCCGAATTGACTTTTGAAGGATATAATGAGCCTTTTCAACACTTTACGAGCATGTCAAAAGATCAATTTCGAACACTTCCTGTGTTTAGTTGAACCTCATATTAAATAGCACTGCACACACGCCTGCCGCTAGCTGTTTGAACGCCCTTGTGCAATACTGATTATGCCGCCCATTCGAAAATTATTTTGCCATTTTGCCGCCGTCATTGTTGTCACCCCGAGTGTATCGCCGCCTGAAGCAGCAGTTGAGTTTTTTTTTTTTAAAACGTGAATTTACCGCCCCTATATCCGGGAAAGCAAATTTATTTTGCGGTGACATTTCTTTTTTAGCTCTGCTACTGTCCCCGCGGCGACAACGGAGTGGCAACTATCGGTGCGGTGACAGTCGATCACTCGATTTGCCGCCCCCTTGGACGTGCCGCACGCGAGCGGTGCACGCCTTGCACGCCCGCTTACGGCGGGCTTGACTGTGCACATATGCTTGAGGCGATCCAACCAAGAAATAAATTAATGACAACTCTAAGATTCCCGCCTTCGGGAGATTCCTATACAAACCTGCAGCATATGTCCAAAGTACCTTAAATCAGCAGTCGTTTTGTACCGGCAGTCTTTGATGATACTGTTCAGTCACTCCAAAAGTATATTTAGGTTGGTACCTATTTAATATTTAATAGACTTTTACTACCAATATATATTCAGATATTGTTTTATGTTTTTAATGTTTTTCTTTACGTCATCAATACAATGGTTTAATATCTCGATGATTTCACGCCATGCATCCTCTCATTTACTTTGATTATAAATACTGTTTCTATGAACTTCCCCGTAATAAAGTCTTTGATGCATACCGATTAATTGTCAAGTAAGTGTCGTTGTCCCGCATGCTCGCGCTCATTGTAAAAACCGCCAAACTAGTGTCCACACTGAACGCCGAATACACACTGGCTCGCCTTTGAGCATTCTAAAATACCGACACTCGCTGCGAGCGCGCTCAGGCGTCCACACTTGATGGGCTCGCTTCACCGAGTGACTCATTCGCCTGGGTGTGCTCTAGTGGATGCGCGCCTAAGGTTTCGAAGAAAAACAAAAATATTCAAAATTCTTGACAAACATGAACGATGTCGTAGGCACCAGCTAGTACTTCAAAAAAGTAAACGCTTCCAACAAAAAATTTATTCTTAAGCCGCATAAATTGTACTGGACAGTATATCGGAAGACATCCATAATAGGTTTATGTGTAGTTTTGTCTCCGTACCACTAATTCTAAAATTCAGTATGTATTTTCCAGGACTGATAACTGTGAAATCATGACAGCACTTGCCTCTCGTATAAGATATTGGCGGTTCGAATCCATTTCGGATTGAGTCATGGGCGTATTTAACTTTTGTTCGTCTTTTATAGCCATTCCTCGCGAGTATAACAATTTTAAAATGTTATGTCATTGCTATAGTTCTCACGATTCGGTGGAAGATTTCTTATACACCCATTTTATCCCTTCCTTGTACCCTCCGACTTTTTGCGCTTTACGAATTTTAAATTCTTTCATCGTTTTTGGTAAATTATTCATCACTTTCCTCGGTAATTTATTCCAATACGCTTCCAGACAATATAAACAATGTAGTTGTAAACTGTTTGTTAACTTTCTAAATTGGGAAAACAAAATCAGATTTAGGCAGATAAACGTTTGTTACAGAATGACTATTCAATACCTTGCAAAAAAAAATGTTTTGCAATCCCACAGTTAAGTTTTTTCATACATTTCCTGTTTTCTATCTGTGTTTGTCTGTTATTGACCTGCGCTAACACGATGACAGTTATTAATGATAAGCATTACGCAATGTTACGCATTTGCTTACTCTGATTAGATTAGATTCTTGTGCCCCTAAGACCGTTTAATTAAATCGTTATTACTATTTTTCACTATTTACTTAGCTAAGACACATTTACACTAAATGAATCAGTGCAATAAACCTGGTTATGTATCGTGACTAAGAGCTAGAAACAAATTGGTTAGTAGCTCAGTTGGTAAACGCACCTAACTGGGGTGAAATGTCTCCAACTCGAATCCTATCTCGACCGGAATTTTTAAGGCTTTCGTCTCTGTTCATCTGGAGTAGGCTAGGGCGTTCCATGGTTCGAATGCTACGTAACACCGTAGGTCTCCTTAGCCTGGTTACGTGTTAAGGGAAAAAAAGGGTTTGTCACGAAATATCGCCTTCTAGAAATGATATATAACGCTACAATTGCTGAAATCGACGACAGTACATTAAATGCACTAATTCACAAAACGACTGGCAGCAACACAGGAAAATTTACTTAATTGCGTCAATGCCCATTGGAGGTCCTCTTTTTTTCAGTTGTTACTGCAGTAAACGTTCTAATTCGGTATCGGACTGAAATCGCTCACAAAAACTTTCAATGTAGTGATTGCCAGAGTTAAAATGTGTCCATAGAATGCGTACCTACAAGCTGAATTCGGAGAGACAACAAACCAGAGAGAGAGAGAGAGAGGAGGGAGAGAGAGAGGGAGAGAGGGGGGGGGAGGGAGAGGGGAGAGGAGGGAGAGAGAGAGGGAGAGAGAGAACAAGCCTGGCATACCGACAATACTCATTACGGTTTTATCACGTATTATCTTTTATATTATTTCTAGAAAGCGACCGACTGTCACAAACCCTTTTTCTCCTCTTGTTCATAACCAAAATCTACAAAAGAGGTACCATTTTAAATATTAAGTTCCGTTGAATTGTTAATTTGGTGTTGCACATTGTATTGTGTTTAATGCTAAGTTTTGATCCTTTTTTTCTCTTCCTGTATGCGTCGACACAGCCTTGATGACTCTTTTACAAGTCTACTCGATTCACGATTTCAGTTAATACCCTATATTTTTAAACTGTTACACCAACCACGTTCAATATTTTTTTCCAGTGACGCTATTAAAATCCTTAAACATTGTCACTGTGATTAAAATAGCACAATTGCTATAAAAATAAACAGAATACCACCAAACCTTACAGTCTCACCAATAGGTGACACCACCAAATACACTGCTATCGACAGAACGTAATGTTTAAGCAAAAGGTTTAACTGCTTTATTAGTGATTTTCATCCATTTTTGGCAGATGCTGTGAATAGTAAATTAATTTGTCTCTTTAATTAATTAACGTGAGTTTAAGGAGAAACGATAGAGTGAAAGCATCCATTCACTGTCTCTGTACCTGGAGAAAGTGTAAAGCAATGCATGGAGCGCTTGCTGCAGAGAGGGAACACATCCAGAAATAGTTTGCAGGGGGAGCGGCAGCTACAGCCAACAAAGACACATATTGCAAAGCCCAACAACAGACAGCAAACCATGTTATCTGTCACACCGCAGAGAAGGAAAACGGTGACATGATTCGTTACTTTTATTTTCCACTGTATTCAATTTATGGGGCATCAATAAATTACGAGAGGTATTTTTCCGGATTTCCAGCCCCCCCCCCACCCACCTTTTGGTAAGATCTGGTCCGGGCGACCCCCCCCCCCCACCCACCTAGAAGTCGCCCTTGCAACTTTTTGAGGCCTTTTTTTTTAGGTCTCACCCTTCCAAAGCCGGTTACACCCCCCCCCCCCTTTTCAACGAAATACCCCCTAAAACCGTCATATGTAGACCTTTTTTTAGCTCCACAGTCCAACAACAATTTTCCATAACCTCACGTGTGATTTCCATTGACCGACCCACCCCCCTCCCCCTTGGTGAGATTTTGCCGGATCCCCCCCCCTATTTCACCTCACGTAATTTATGGACGCCCCCTTACAGAGTAACATCTCCTGGATCCTTTTGCCACTAACGCTTGAACGGCCTTGGAGGTCTAATGGGGCAAGGTTCAAATGTGGGATCCAGCACGTCGTGTATCTTTATTGCGTATTTTAAGTTTCCCGTTGTTACCTGACCGAATTGTCTATACTTTCTGTCTCAAAAAAATCCACATCACACAAATGGAATACCAATTGCAACCATTAACTACATAGCTCAGTCTAGGGGGGTGTGGGGGGGAGAAGGGTTGGCTGGAAAGCAACGCTGGGCTACGTGGTAGGAAAGGGAGGTGTCCGATCAAAAACCTTGTCACAGCTAAATTAAGGTACAGAACACACGGCAGCATGTGGATATTTATTTCAGTCATTTAATTTCCTCGGTATGTAATTCACGATAGTAAACAGAGAAAAAGTACAAAATGTCTTCTGGAATCAATAAGAAAAAAAGCTAGGTGCTACGCGGGGAACGGAGGGGCGGAGAGCGGTGGTAGAGACAAAAGTCCCAACGGATTATGAGGAGCAGAGGGCGGTTTACAAGTTGCCAAAACTGAATTTAATAGTTCATGGACGCTCCCAAAACTTGGATCATTCGCACACTTGTGGCTCCCCTAACATCGCCCCCAAACCCCCTCTCCCCTCCCCCTCCCTTCTACTCGAGGTTAGCGTCCTCCATGAACTTAACAGGATAAAGTCCAAGGAAAACATTCATATGCTGTTAAATATTAACTGAGGGAAAGAAAACAAATTTCAAAAGAGCAAACAAATGAAAGTTAAATCAGAAAGAACACATATCATGCCATGTTCACTCCGAACTGGTTGCTCAAGGTCATATTCCTCTTGCCCTTCTCATCACTCCACCACACTACCCCCAATGATCTGAACGCTACGTCCTTGTAGAAAAGTAGCAAATTTCTTACCCCTGCGCATGTAGGAGTGAGGGCGGAGGAGTGGGGATGTACCAAAGTGACCTTGAACCGCCTCCTTTAACTGATAGTAAACGTAGCTATGAAGGGAGAAACGAGAAACGAGTCTAGTAATATCAGCAGTAAGGGAGCGTCCATAAACCACGTAGCCTCATTTTCGCCTCCTCCGAATTCCCCCCTCCCCCCGCGTAGCATGACGTAGCTTTTGTCTCTACTCCTCCCCCCCCCCAACGCGTGGCACGTAGCTTTTTTCCCCTACTGATTCCAGAAGACATTTTGTACTGTTTTCTCTTGTCAGACTATCGTAAATTAAATACGGAGGTAATTAAACGATGGAAATAAATATTCTCATGCTGTTATGTGTTCTGAACAGTATTTTAACAGTGGCGAATAATATGAATGAAAAGCTACGTGGCTTAGCTCGGAACACCCCCTCCAAACCCCTCCCCCTTACGTAGCTTTCTGCCGACCCCTCTCCCTCCCCCCTCCTCTAGAACGAATACGCAGTTTATGGATGCTCCCAAAGTCAGAGGGGAAAAAAAGAAAATAGTGATTAACTCTCGGGGACGAGGATTCAATTTCTGGTCCAGCATTTAGACTCCGGTTTGTCATGAAATTCAGCTAAATGCATTGTGTAATAAACACATGAAGTCTTAGTTATAGCAATTGGATCACAGGCCTATTATCATCTGCTCAAAAAAAGATGCTAGTTGTCATAGAACAACAAAAAATTATTACGCTGATTGGACACATTTGTGAGAAACTTACGTTTACTGTTTACACTTATATATGACGAATATTATTTAGTAAATATGCATCTAAATATAGCAGATTCATAAACATGTCAGTTATTTGCTCGAAAGTTTTTCGTTCAATGTATTCTGGTTCCAAACAGCTGAAGGAAAGAAACAATAAAAAGTACGGCAACCTATTTCGTTGAACTTAGCTTTCGTGACACAAATATAATGTGGGGGAACTACAGTATTTCGCAGTAGTAGTAAACGAAAGTGGATGATCGCATGTTTGTCAATAAACTGTCGGAGACTACGTTGTCTGTCAGTCTACGCCAGCGGAATATCTATGTCAAGTCTTTCATACTTTTAAGAGGTTTGGCAACCAGCCATAAAAGACCATGCTCTTCTACTTTCTCGCTACAGTTAATAACCTGTCCGCAAGTTTCACCCACCGTGTTAATGCCCCACCTCACTAGAAACGGGGAGGAATTTGCGGTGGGGGGCGGGGAGGTTAATCAGGACAGTCATTTAAACTGATAGTATTTCTGAAACAAGTAGATTAGTAGCGAGATCATATTTCTCTCTATTTTGCTGTATTTAAGTAGTTTATTTTGTTCAGAGTTATATCAAAAGCATTTAAATCATTTTGTAATCTTTGTACGAGTTTCATACAGACTTATTAATTACTAGCTTTGAGCCCGTCAAAAATGACGGTTTGAATGCAATATTCTGCCAGTTTATTTTTTGCAGTTGGTTAATTATACGGAATTGTTATTAAATAATTCTAATGGCCTTGATTTTTAAATGTTCTTCGTGTTTCATTTGCAGTTAACATGGCAATACAGTAGTAACTTCTACTGAATTAGTGACGACGGAAGTATAGAACGAGTGAAATTAAAAAAAAATGGAATCCCAAAATCATTTGCTATCCATGTAATATAAGTTTTATTCCTGGTCCGGGCACAATTCAGCACGTTAAATATGGAACTACTTCCACCTGCATTAACTAATACCTTTAGTAACATGGCGCTTATTTAAGCAGTTTAAATGGATTGTAAAACTGATTTCAGAGTGTATTATGCTCTAACAAAATGTGTCAGTTGCGATTCTGGTCAACTTAACCACAATCTCCACTAATATTGCATTCGAAAATCATAGCTTCTATTACTCTCATATTATTAACGATTGGCATAATCTATGGTGGTAGTAGGAATTTATTCTGGAAAAGCTTGTAAGGAAAAACGAATAACGATCGGGTCTACTGGAGATCGCGATTCCGCCAAAATAACATTGACTAATGAAGTCAAAATACTGCTGTAGTCAATCGCTAGACATTATTTTCAAGTAGTAATTCCGTTGTAATACAGCCTGGACCATTATTTTCAAGCAGAAATTAGGTTGTAATACAATCGAGACCAGCATAACACAGTTAAATGTACTTCGGAAACTATTTCTAGAGGAGTCTTGTGTTTGATCACGCCAGTGTTACGACGCCAAATCTCCGGTAATCCCGATTTATTTAAATAAATGCATTTTACTTTACGGAAAGTATAATATCAATAACGGATGTCATTTATTTGAGTTAATTATACGGAATTGTTAATACATGTTTTTATTTATTTATTCCTGATTTTACATAGCCTACTAACTTATTACCTAAAGTAGACCCTGTAACAGAATGACCAAATATTGGTCATTCCGTACATTTTTATATATAATATTTTGTATATTTTTATATATAAAAAGAATAAGAAAGGAATTATCGGAGAGGATTGTCAGTATTTGTGGGACCTGAGCTAGACGCGCCAGATTGTCGCGACAGGCCGGCGGCTGCCATGGACAATGGACACCAGCTACCCTTTCTCACGCATTTGGTCAAGCGTATAATCCCTTGGCTCCGGGGAAACTGTACACTGGGGTGAATGATCGTATCCAAACACCAGGCCTTCGAACGGGCAGTTTGGAGGTCACAGGTGACGAATAAGTCCGAGGCTATCCCGAGTTCGCAAGAAATCGAGAAAGACAATGTTCGCCTATCGTCACAGCCGGAAGGAGGAGCTTGAAAATGGCAGGACCAATCGAGAGAGACTTTCCTTTGCATTTTGTAATCCCGGTGTATTTTTGCTCTATGTAAACAACGAGCGACGGGAGGTTTTTTCCGGCGGACGCTGGAGAGAACTTGACTCCGAACCTTCAGACTGGAAGGAGCGGATCTTCCGAAGCTGGAGATCGCTCCGTCTTGGCATCGAACCTGAGGGTCAATAAGCGTGTCTTGTACAGTGAGGTCACTGCGCACGCATCCAGTAAGCTTGCTGACGGACGTGATGCATTGTCCGCTATAGCCAAGGGGTTATAGTAATTCCGCCGTCGCGGGAAATACATCGCCGTCACGATAAGAATTCTACAGTGCAGTGCAGTGTGGTACTTTTATTCGGTCATTGAGTACAGCCCTGTAACGACCACTGAATGATTAGGAGTTCTCGCACCCCCAAATATTGAGCTAGCTGGGGCAGACTTTCTTAAAGCTACACTTGGTGGACAATTTAAATTATCCTGGCGCCCGGCATTTGAGATCGGATACAGTTAATGTCAATACTGTATTTGATTTATGGTTACCGATCATTGTGAAGGGAACTTTCATTTTAAAAAAATCAAGTGAGAAGCTTTCTTGCTTGCCAATTAACATTGGGAGTTTGTTTCAAGATCAATTTTAAAAGTGGTTGTGTTTTAATGCTTTGTTTATTTGTCAATACCGAGTGTTGCAGAAAAATGTATACACACTTCAGGAGAAGAAAAAATATATGGAAACGTTTTCATACAAAATGTTTATTAGCCTGAAAGTAAGATTATAAGTCTGTTTGAAGTTTCCAATACACTTTCTGGGGTAAATGTTTATGTTAAGTGTTCAAAGTGATGGCCTTCTGCATCAATGCATTTCTGAACACGGGTTGCGACTGATTCGGTAACTACCGCTAAAGTTTCCAGTGGGATATCTGCGCACACTGTTCTAATCTCATCCCAAAGTTCGTTCAGGTTATCTGGTTTTCTTCTATCCAATTCTATGGAAAATGTAGATCAAGGTATGCTCTTACATCCCTATGGTAGTGCGCAGGGGCGCCATCTTGTTGATAATAAATCCTCTCATTACCGTACAGTTCATGAATGGCAGATAAAATTGAATAGTTAAGCATTCTCAGATAAAGTTCACCGGTTAAAGTACCTTCATACAAGGGCGTATCCAGGATCAGAACTAGAGGGGGGCAGGATTTGAACTAGGGGGGGGCAACTCATTTTGGTTTCGAGGAAGTGGGGTGGGGGACTGAAACATGACATTACAAAATCAAACTCAAACCTATTCAGGAAACTATTTTTAACATTGATTAATATAGTAACCCAAATACTTAATCTAAGGACCTACTATGTAGTTAATTAAGGTCTCAGTTAATTTTTTATGTAAACATTAATTGTCTCGGATGTTCAATTTCAATAATTTTGTTTGTCAATATCTCATGTTCTTTCACGAAATTTCGATGCACACTCATCAGACATAATCCAATCAATCTTTCTGTCCCAAAGTG
The DNA here is from genome assembly GCA_031002005.1 of Vandiemenella viatica. Classification (NCBI taxonomy): domain Eukaryota; kingdom Metazoa; phylum Arthropoda; class Insecta; order Orthoptera; family Morabidae; genus Vandiemenella; species Vandiemenella viatica. The sequence continues at coordinate 215,658,154 of JARYHS010011408.1, read as the reverse complement.
CTCCTGAACTAGTTCTTCACTCGTCGAAGCGTACTGAAGGCAACTTTATTTTTCTTCTAGGGGCTGGGGGGGGGGGGGCAGCAGCCCCCCTCTGCCCCTCACTGGATACGCCCATGCCTTCATAACGGAAAGGACCAATGAGTCCCCTACGAGTCAATCCGCACCACACATTTACACCAGGCAAATTCACAGCCGTTTCCACTGTGATGTGGGGATTATTGTCAGCCCAGTACACACAATTGTGTCTGTTGACAGTTCCATTGAGCTTGAATTGTGCTTCATCTGACCAAACCACGGAACATTGTTAACCATGTCCCGAAACCATTCACAAAATTGTAACCTACGATCTGAGTCGTCGTCGTTTAACTGTTGCACCAGTCTGGGAATGTACACTTTAAACTTGCCTTTCTTCAGAATGCGTAGCACGCTGACATGACTTACACCACTCTCACGCGCACATTGCCTTGTAGATTTTTGTGGCGACTGCTGAAAGCGTTCCAGCACCGCAGCCGAGGACTCGTCACTCGTAGCTGTGCGAGGTCGCCCTGATCGGCCTTTGTGTACATCACACACTATTCCATGCAGCTCGAATTTGTCACGTATACGGGTAATTGTTAACCGTGTAGGTGGATCTGTACCAAACTCACGTCTCCACTGTCTCTGGACAGCAGCCACATTCTCAAATTTCCAGTACCACTTCAACAATTGCTTACGCTCTTCAAAGTTCAACCGTACTTCCGCCATGTTGATATCAGTTAAGCACCGCTGTCCGCGTCACGGCCCTAGCTTGCTGCCACCTATTGAGCAAACATCACACTACGTTTGTACCAAATTTCATCCTCTCAAGCGTGAAAACGAACTCTCTATGACCTTTAAAAGTGTGTATACATTTTTTTGTAACACTCGGTATGTTGGCAATTGTAAGAAGAGGCTTTGCATAGTTCTTTTTTATCATATTTCAATGTGTCAATATTAACGATAAATAAGCCTCGCCTGTACGCCATTATGAGTACCCAATAAATTAGCAGCCTAGGGTTTCTTTTAATTATAAAAAGAAGTAAAAGGTTTTCACCCTTACCTCCCCACCGGCACATACCGCTACAACCCTTAGTTTCTACAGTTTTTCTTCTTAAAACAATTTACTTTTTTAAAAATAGATCTGGATAATTATTCTTAAGGATTTAATGGATTTAAAGTATTGCATATTAATACATATTGCTCATAACCTTAATTTTATCACGTTCTACATATTTTGTTAGCAGTTCATATAGCAATACAGTAATAACTTCAACTGAATTACTGGCGACGGAAGTATAGAAACAAATTAAAAATAAATTCGGAATCCCAAAAACGTTTGCTATACCATGTAATATCAGTTTTATTCCATGTCCAGGCACAATTCAGCACAATAATTAATATGGAACTACTTCATCCGCATGAAATATTCTATGGTGGTAGAAGGAATTTATTCTAGAAAAGCTTTTAAGGAAAAACGAATAAAGATAATTTTTAATGATATGAGTACCATACTGTGGTTAGATTATAGGAGAATTTGGCTATGATTTATTTAAATAAATGCATTATACTTTAAATGACGGAAAGTATAATAGCAAAAACCGATAACTGTCATTTATTTGACTGATATATTTCGTGATTACGTACTTTTCGCGTAAACTTTCTCTGAAATTTTAATAAACTTCATTGTTTCCTATCTTCTGCCAAAAAAATTCTTAGGTTATGTTTTAACCTAATTCTTATAACTGATACAGACAATATAACTAACATCGAACGCCAAAGGGCCCCGGTGCAAAAAATTTATCTTGGGCCCTCAGGCCAGATGGGCGACCTTTTTTTTGCTTTGTGTTGCTGGTAAGAGCCCCCTGAGCTGAGGATGGGGCCCTTAGTTGTCTCAGGGACCCCCTTAGACGACTGTAGAGCTAAAAAAAAAAAAAGGTCGCCAGTTTGCCATGAAGGCTCGTGGGCCTGTGAACTGCGCTTTGGGTATGCTTGGGGGCCCCCTGAGCGTAGGGGACTCGGTGCACTGCACCGCGTAGCCCCATAGTAGCTACGCCCCTGCATTCTCCTTACACGAGTTTCTGGATCTATTTTCTCGTAAATAAACAAAAAGCAACGAAAAAGGAACAATTGTAATATGGTGGCTGTTGATTCGCGAATGGCGGCTGGCACGTGACGATTCTGTAGCCAATAGCTATAGATGACGTATGCAGTCTCCAGATTCGCATTTCATATAAGAGGATTTGTTGTGTGCGTATTAATAATGCTTGGATTGTTTAAGTTTCAAATTTACGCACTGTCAAGCAACCAGTGTAAGAGCCCTATCTGACTGACAGGACTGACAGGGTAGCCGAGGGATAGATTTGGGTTCATTGTTGACTTTAACTGTGGTGGGACTCTAGAGGATAGTTTAAGTAACCTCTTGGCGTTCTTGCAGCTGTAGAAGTCTCTTCTATCTTGATGATCTTGAGCTCTTGCGTCTTGTGGGCTAATTAATAAGATGTAATTTGTCAGGAATAATATGACACCAGCCGATTAGTAAGTTCGGCAACCAGGATAGGGGAAGGCTGGTACGTGTTAGATGACCAGATGAGATTCTATCCTATTATGAATGATAACAGGCATCTACCGGTTATGAGGTTCCATTTAATGTCATTGAAAGCCGTGAACATACAGCCGATAACATGACTGCGAGGATCCTCCCGACAGCGCCTATATGAGATGCTAATTGCATCTGATTGGGTAACAACTCGTAGACTAATGGATTATTGTATGATTGGATGGCAAGCTAAGTGGCTGATGGTATGCCGCCCCCATGAACTTGCAGGGCCTACATGGTGAACAGACTTGAGCGAAGAGAGTCGGCTTTACTGTTAGAAACCCATACTGGCTGATGAAAGCTACCCGCGGAGAATGAGCTATCTACTCGTCGATGACTGCCCAGAACACTACTTTGTCCATAAACATTGCCGCTTTTGGGCGCAAAACAGTCGACCAAACGAACCAGCGGAAAAATTATGGATCCCGATATCTCTCTCTCTCTCTCTCTCTCTCTCTCTCTCTGTTGATTTTTAGTTTTTGAAGTGAAAACTTCTTTAGACGCGTTTGGGCGATTTTTGGATAAGTAAAATCTTAAGAGTTCGCGTCAACGACATGATAATGGTAAATGTATATCTATACCGGTCTGGTAGCTCAGTGATTATGGTGTTTGGATGCGGAGTTAAAAGGTCCCTGGTTCGAGTCCCCGTCTCGGTGGCGATTTTCATAGACCCTAAATCCGACCTTCACCTCTGTCACAGCTGGCCTTGTAGTGTGAAGTACGCCAGAACGCTTCCGTGGTTCGGGTTCTACATTAAACTGTGTACCTGGTAGAACTGCCGGGTTAGGTTAAGGCGGCTAAGACAGGGACGGATGCGCAACCCTAGAAACTCCATCACTAGTTAATTACAACTACACGGAATTATTATTATTTAGTATACCTGTAGGTATAAGTATGATGTGTTGCGCGTATGATATTGATGGTTTCAATTTGTCACTTCTTTCAGCAGTCCCAAATCATTACCAACTGTTTTCTTAATTTTATACGTTTGAACCTGCAACTGTTATATGTGACGAAATAAAAATATTCAAGGTGTAGGAAATGACATTAGAATGCATAGTTGTGAAATAGTATTGTCAGAGACTTCGGAAACGGAAAAATAAATTCTTAATGTGTCCACAATAGGCGCGCATACCTAACATTACGCGTAACACCAGTTAATTACTGAAGTCAGCATTTCTTATCATAAAGAATAAATGGATCCATAGTTTTAACTGCGTCTCATTTGATGGGAGTTTAAAAACTCATTTATTTCAAAATCCCCCGACAGTAACCGCTGTTTGTATTATGATTATCCCACACTACATCAGAAACTATCGATTTAGGAGGAAAAGAATAAAATCTTATCTTTATTATCCAGGAATCGTAATCCCATTTTTAATTAACATCGTTGACCCCGAGTAAACATACCTGAAGGTCTTCACATGAAAATGTTTACTCTGTTTAAATCATTAAGCTAGGAGTCTGTCCGTGGTCCACTTTGTATCGCGTTACCAAGGACATCTGCTTCACAATGTTTGTTTAGTCAGGTCGGATAATGTGTCAGAAATTTAGGGTCGGCTAACTGTCGAAGGCTTGTTGTAGGGCTAAATATCTTACAATTATTAACGCTGTCAGTACATTTATCTGTAAGCTGTCGTTTCCTGGGGATTTCTTTAAGGTATCACACATTATCTACCAAACAGATTTGGATGCGGTTTTGACAGTTTGATAGCTTATGATCTAGCTTGAAAACTTCATACAACCTATATTGGTAGGAACGCACATCTGCTATACAAAGGCTAACTTGTAAATTTCCAAACATACTAAATCGTTGAGAAGTTGTACGTATCAGAGTATCACCAACAACGATGGAAAATTGTGACCTTGAAAACACATCGTGCAGTCGCTTCCACAATAACGTGCCATTTTAATTGAAACAAAGCATTAGTGGAATACTTTCCATTTTAATCAGAGGTTCACTTTAGTGTGTGGTCCTTAAAGGTCACTGGGAACAGAAATGCTCAGTGATATATGATAAACGGGAACATGTTAGCAAATCAGATAATTTTTTTTAATTGGTGACTTACCGCTTGTTGACGTCAAGTTCATAAGACCCGGGGATTGATATCGGCTTTCGAAGTGTTCATCCTGAGTAATTTCGGGAAACAACGTAAAACAAAAATCCGAACGGCCACGGGTAGATACCGTGACCTAATGGATGATAGAAGCGAACGTTACACCCACCCAAACGTCTGCCAATCATACCATATTACTGGTAAAATGGAACCGAATACTCTTTACGTAATTACCAAATTACATTAGTGCTTATGGCAAAACAAAATGAAACTTACTCTTTTTACTAGTTCAAAATAATTATGTCCTATCCGCACTTGTTCCCGCCATTTCAGCTTTCACCAAAAGAGTGACTAATGCAAAATGGCGGGGGAAAGAAACTAAAAAATTTAGTAAAAAATGTGTTTTATTTGTTCATAATTCTTGATTTTGATAGCTGTAATAACACTTTGAAATGAAACAGAAAATTAGTAGCTAATTCCATAAGCAGGAAACAATATGTATGAGGCAATAAATGAGCAAAAAGTTGGGGTCTACTAGAGATAGCGATTCCGCTACAACATTCACATGGCCCATAGTCGGCCATGCAACATTCAATAATGACGTCAGAATATTTCTGTAGTCAATTGCAAGACGTATTAATTTCAAGCAGTAATTCCGTTGTAATACAGCCTGGACCATTATCTTCCACCAGAAATTAGGTTGTAATACAACCTGGATCAGCAAGAAATCGTTAAATGTACTTCCGAAAGTATGTCTAGCGGAGTCTAGTGTTTGACCACTCCAGTATTATGACGCCAGTTCCTTGCGGAATTGCGACCTCCAGTAATCCCAAAGTTGGTTAAGGCACGTGAGTGTGCTACTGAAGATCCCCAGTTCGAATCCCGGTCTTGTCTGGGAAGTTTACGGGCCCTAAAACTGACCAACTCCGGCAAAGCTTTGAACGCTCCTTGGTTCGGAGTCCTCGTTAAACTGTAGGTCCACTGTATCTGGTAGGTTTACCAGGTTAGGTTAGGCGGCTATGATGGAGGCGTATCGCGCAGCCTGTTTGGAGACCACATAACATTGTTATAGGCAATAAAATAATAAATTTAATTTTTTTCCATACACTGTATTTTATCTTCCAAAGATAAAAATATTTTTCCGAATAACTTGACCACCCTAATAGAGTTGCAAAATGAAAAAAAAAAGTTTTTCAGCTTTATGAAAAAAACATAATAAAACCTAGCACCCTTGTTTTTTTTTTCTAAATTTGGTAAATTTGATAAATTATAGTTTTATTTACGGAACTTACATTTTACATGTGTGTTTTAAATCTCACTGAACCATATAATGATTCATAAATGTATCTATGTTGCCACATTCACTAGTATCAGCACTACCAACACTAGTTCGGTCGGTGTCGGAATTTTCTGTTTCTTCTTCTGTCTCCTCTAGATCCATAACTTCAGAAATAGTTGCATTTTCTTTTACTGGTTGTTCTTGTATTGTACGCAAAAGATTTTGAGATTGCAATTTTAAATTATGAGCAAAGTACACACTGTGCATATAGACTACGCCGATAGTTCTGTATCACGGTCTTTTAAGTCTGAATTTAAATCTATTATTTCTTTTCAATCGTTGGTTTACGCTAATGGTTGCAAGGAATTCATAATTACTGACAATTTAATGACTCAGTATCACAATACGCTGAGAGTTTAACAAGTATACAAATATAAGGAAAGCACAATAAGTAATAAAAAGTGGCAAAAATCGTAGATAAATTTAAAATTCCTAATTTTTTAAAAAAGATCCGTAGGTCTACAGATAAATTCATAGGGATGGCTGGCATCACTGGTTCAAATAACGAGTATCAACCCAAACAACGGGGAACGGGGATTCCTTCTCGCGTAACCTAGCCTCTTCGGGAAGTCCCCGTTCGTAAAAGATAACTTCAGTCATGTTGCCAATATTTTCGTTTTTTTCCGACTGAACCAGAAAAACATAGTAGATTTAAAAATTATGATAAGTACTTAGTATAAGCTCTAAAACAGTCACATTAAACAATAAATACCTTACAAGTTTGAGATTTAGTAGTTATGAAAAAAAAAACATTTTTTTACAACACTAAACCCTAATCTCCCACCATATTGGGTGTACGATTAGACATTTGCCCGGAATGGTCTCTGAAAACCAAGAACTAGTATGACTGAATACTTGTCTGGTAACTTCGTGGTAAAGATTCGAATTCAACAAAGGATTTCTGGTACAAATCCTAGCCTTGAGGGTAATTTCCAAAAAGGACTTGTTAATCACCCATCGTAGAGCTGTCTTTGTACATTTCAAATATGCTAAAACGCTTCTGTGGATTAGACTCCCAGCAAAACTGCAGATATGGGAGCGTCCATAAACTACGCGACTCTGTGTAGAGAAAAGGGGGGGGGAGAGGATGGCTGGAATGCTACGCTGGACTACGTAGGGAAGGGGGAGGGGGAGGGGGTAGAGTCTAAAGCAACGCCGGGCTACGTTGAGTAGAAGGGGGGGGGGGTTCACGTGTGGCCAGAATAGAGCTACATAGTTTATGGACGCTCCCTATTCTTCACCCACTAAGATACCCGTGTCAGTAAAGGCACTGGAAGATGCGAACTGCACAGTCGGCAAAACAAAATTAAAAAAAAAAAAAAAGTCACCATTATAGTGAGATAGGAGGCGAATATCTACATCAGCTGCATCGGAATGCTGAAAGAGATCACCTCTTTGCACAGCCTCGCGCCGTTGTTTCTGCATTACCTTACGATCCCACATGTAAAATGGAAACGCGGAAAGAACATATCTGGCTGGCCTTCATCGTTTGGTTTAGAGACGTTGCTCGCAGCAGAATGTTTGGACTGTGTTAATGCGTGTGCTATATCCCAGTTGCATTTCAGATGTAGCTCGTTGCCTGATGGGTTGTAAGACATTACATTTTAAATATGGAAGTTAATAACTTGTGCTGTATTAAGTAAGAATACTGATATAAGGAAACTGATTTCGCTATTATAATGTGTATTTTTTATTCTTTTTTGGTTCTGGCTTTACGGCTTGTACACGTGGAGGGTCATTGCAGCCGGAAGAGGATGCAGGAAAAGGAACGGGAAGGAATTCAACTATGGCCTTTTGAAGAAACCCGGTATTTACCTAGATTAATTTGCGGACATCATGGAAAATCGAAATGTGTTCAGATGTGGATTTGAATGTGCTTTCTCTCGAATGCCATCTCCGAACTTTACCGCTCACCCACAAGGCTCGGTTTAATGTGTTTACGTGTATCTCAGTCACGCTTTATTCGAAATGTGCTTGTGACGTAATTAACGATGCCAATGCTTTTAAAGAAAAAATATTGTTTTGATGATACGAGGGGATACAATACTTGTTATTTTGTGGTAAGTGGAGCTTGCGATAAGTGGCATAATTGCTTGGACAATATTATTATGGCTAAGATGCATTTTTTTCCGGTACCTATTTGGTATTCCTTGAAATTTCGTAGCTTATATTGGTAACATTTCTGGACGACTAGTTGAAATTGTGATATGCGTTCTGTAAAAACTGCAGTCAAAAATTCGTTGTATTATCAACGGAATTCGGATTACGTCATTGCTATTGAATGACGATAGTTCCATATGTACCGCGATAAGATCTGCCATACAATATTTTTGCAGTTGGCCTCGGATGAGTGTTGAAAACTACCTAAATCTCAGTTATATAGACAACGAAACTTTTCGACATCTTCAGAGTCCAATTACTTCGGCTTTTTCCTATCTTCAAAACTGTCAATAATAAAACGGAGTATTACTACGCCTCATACATCCTCTGTCAACCTATTTTTGTATTGGTCTCAGCTAAACAAAATTCTATGCGAGTCTGTACGAATTCCTTTAACACTTTTCCAGTTTTTTTCAATCAGATTTCCTTTCAGAATTGGACCCAAGAAACTGAAGACAGTGCTTCTGTCTTTCCCATCACTTTTCCAAAGTGTTCGGCAATTACGAATGGACATCCGCACAAAAATAGCAGATTTTTCCATATTAATTGGGTATCACGAAATTTAAGTTTTTCTAGCAATAAATTTCTTTTACCGCTGATAAATTTACTAGCTAGATATGATACACTTGGTTGCTTTGTTTTCGGGAAGTATGTTTTTTCCTATTACCTACTTGCGATACTTTTGCTATAATCGTAGAGACGCCACAGTAAAGATAGTTTCAGACAGCAATCTGCGAAATAATCGTCCTTGGAATAATTTTTTATTTTATTTGTGGCTTTACACCTCGTCGACGTCGAGGTTATTAGAGGCGGGATGGAACTGCGGCAAGGAACGGAAAGGAATTCGGCCATGGCCTTTTGAAGGAAGCATCTCGGCATTCGCCTGGAGTGATTTGGGGAAACCATGAAAAACTCAAATCAGGATGTCCGGACGGGGATTCGAATCCTTTGAATAAAAGAAAATTAGTTAGAAGCAATTATGTTATCACGCCCCAACTTTTATGTTATAGTTAGCTTTATTTTTCCACCAGCTTACGGCAATAAACCTAGATCCGCTGACACAAACAAAAGAAGAGCTAATGTCTCACAGTATTTATCTATAATGTTTCTTAAAAGACCAGCTTTATTTCAGAAACGTATAACAAACTCACTAAAAATTAAGTAAACGACAAAAAAGGACGGGTCACAGCTCACTATTGTAGAACAAAAGCTAACAATAATTTTGCTTATACTCAGTGCTACGATTCCGTATAGTTGCGCCGATTCTATTGTGTTTAACTGTAAGTATCAAAATTTTTTAACAGTGCTAGATTCAACACCGTCATCTTACGATCGTAACAAATAATAAGGCCTTACAAAAATAAAAGAAATTTACTCAGTCAATCGTTAAGCATTCAATCTCGATCTCTAAGGGTTTTTCACTGCGTTAACAATATAAGAAACCTTTTCAGAATCAGCTAAAAATATTCTTAATTGAATTTTGTATTGCAGTTTATGATCAAAAACAAATTTTAACAACATTAAAGGCAATGTATAGCCGCTGCTCCGAAAACTAAATCCACAGAACATTGTGTAAAGTCATCCCTTAGACATGAATTGAAAAATTAGGAATCCAACAAATGAAGGAAAACACCATACATAGTCGTTCAAAGGGCCATTCCTTATTTGGTGTGTTCCTTACGATGGTATGACGAACATAACGGTCTCTTCAGTATACGTGAGCTGCCCAAGAATCACAGCAATAACAACGGCGAAAAGCTCGTCGTCAGCTGATCGATGAGAAATATTCTTTACGTAAACCGTGCTTAAAGCTGCGTAACCGACCACGAAACAGCTACCAAAGATAATATCGCTAGAAGTCCTTGCAGAATAACGTGTGGTAAACCCATTATCCAGGGACACAAATATGTACAGAAATAAGTTGCACTAGAATCTAGATGGGTAACAAGTGAGAAATGGTCACAGGGGTATTCTCGACTATTGATGAAGATGTCTTTAGCGCTTAAGCGATTAAAACGTCACTGGACACATTCCGCATTTTCTTCGTCACAGGTCGAGCGTTCCATTCCCCACGTCTTGCAGGCTCTTGCGCGCACGGACCGTCGCTTCATCTCGGATGCTTGTGCCGGCTGCATAGTGACGAAAGCAGCAGCCTGCCCACTCCAACTAGGTCGCTCCCCCACACACAACACTGCATTCCGGTATGTGAGAGTTGTCACGTCAATTCAGAGTCGCAGGAAGGAAAAACAAGTGTTAACGGCTGACCGCTGGGCAGGGCCGCTTGACGAGGCGTAGAAGAGCACTCGAGAAGGCTAGCAGTCGTGCCTCGTAATTAATGCAGCAGCAGAAAGCGGCACACCGGCCAGGTATCGATCCCAGGCCGTCACTTTACACGAGCGGCCACGTGCAGTGCGAGGTAAACAAAGGCTGTCGGCAACTCACCTGGCGTGAGCGAGTCGAGGCTGTGACAGCTGTTGTTAACGCGGCAACGCGGCGCCCTCTGCGGTTCCCCTGCGAAGCGAACGGTAACGCGACCCGCAGCAGAGTACAGTCAGTGGCGCGTCCCGCACTTGTGGGGTTGCCAGCAGTTTGACGTTGCCCGCCCCGCCGTGCTGCCATCTGGCGGCAGCTTGCCGAAACAACTGTGAAAGCGTCATGGCCGCTAGAACTAGCCAAATTTGGTCACGGTCTTTCATTTTACAAAACAATGTCTTTATTAAATACCACCTTATAATTATACAATAGATATATTAAATAATGGTGACATCGTTAAGAAATCTAAATATTAAATGATCCTGATAGCCAACCAAAATGCGTTGAATAATAACTTCTCTATTAGTTTCACATCCGCGATTATACTATCGATGATTTTTTTTTTTTTTAAATCTTGTATCTGCCAACCAAAGCTTGGAAAAATTACATTGTTGTCTTAGTCGATTTCCAGGAAGTCGGCATAAATTTCAGATATCCTGATTTTAACCATCGCTCAGAAACTGAAATCTACAAATATCTTTGCGAAATATTAAACTATATTTGTTGTTACCTACAGAAGATTGCATTCAACTATTACTGTTACTGTGAGCATCATGCCTTACATTGATGGATTTCTGTGTAATTTTCTTTCCGTTTGCAGCCCATGTACAGCGCTAAATTTGTATAACGCCAGCTGTCGTCTCTAATTCAATTGTTCTTCAGTTATTGTAGGATGTGTCTGAAATATACCTAGTAATCCGCAATATTTTCATCTTCCAGTGTTATTATTTAGTCACATATCAATAGTTTTAACAACAAAGTTAGAATAATGCTAACAACTTATTATCTATGATTGCATGTAACCTGAGACACATTTCAAATAATAAAGGAGGATAATATGTTTTTGTCGCATTATTTTTAACGTCGTGTTTGCAGTCTTAGTCTTATTTCGAGGTTTTAGGGGTTTAAAATCTACGAGCCCTATTAATATGGCATTACTTCTTATGTATACCTGAAACAGTACTATATCGCTGGTTACTTTCGGCAAGATTTCTCGTTTTGATTAGCCTAGATCCGTCCACAACTGACAAATTTACTCTCAATGCTGCGCAAACGTTTACAATCTCATTCGCAGCACTTGCTGCCTTTGCTCTGACATTGGGGTCATATGCTGATTCATGATAATATGCAGCTTGTCGAGGTCAGACAAAAGTGCACTATTTTAATTTCAGTAGACTTGTATAATTTATGAGACATCATTAGCTTGTTTAAACTACCTTTAGACGTAACTCTCTTACTAGTTAACATTTCAGAGTGCGACAACATATTTAAAGACAGTGTTTTTGGTCATTAACTTTTTTAACCGAAGGCTACGAGACAACGTTTCTAACTCGCTGATAGTAAACAAGAAGCGAATATAAATTACCTAGTAGATTTCATCGAGCGAGACGAAATGTGAGTGATTTACAGTAATTATGCCATGATATACGGAAAATAATGAATATATCTGGGAAGATGAACACTCTGTGTCATGTAGGAATCTGTTCCGTTATCATCGCAGGTAAGGATGGGCTAATGTTTTTAAACCTCACCAATCACAAGTACTTATCTTTAATTAACCTCAATAAATTTGCACCTACCTTTAAACACATTTATCTGTAAGTACTTAGTAACCGTGTATTAAAAATTAAATTTATTTTGTTGTGTAAAAGATTGTTTGAAAGAATATAAACTATTTGATGTTGATATAATGACTCTGAAGAAAGAGAGAGTAGTTTAAATCAAGTTAAAACTGGAACTACTTACATGCTACTGAATTATTGACGATAACAGTATGGAATCACTTAAATCAAAGGAAACTGGAAATAAATCTAGGAATCCTAACACGTGCTATACTGCGTAAGGCAGTTCTATCATTACCGTGGCGCGAAAATCTGATGATGAATTCTTGTAGAACTCGACGAAATAAATCGAAAATAAAGTATAAAAGTTTTTGATATCTCGCTTGGTTTTCGAGATATAGCATGCTAAAAATCAGTCATAGCTATAGTTCCTTCTACTTTTGGTGTTTTCTCTTCTGGTCCAGGCCGTATTTCACCTAGCAACAATCATTAGGAAGAAAATAAAACGCCTATAGTGCATTTTCACCGTGTAGATATGGTGGTTTTGGAAAAAAAAAATTCTGGTCCAGGCCGGATCTCACTCTAAGCTCCTCTCTTTTGAGATGCAATATCTCGAGAACTAAGCGAAATATCAAAAAACTTTATTCTTTATTTTCCGTTTGTCTCTTCGAGTTATTTACGAATTCATCATCAAATTTGGCTATAGCGAAATTTTTCTTCTGGTCCAGGCCATATTTGAAACTAACTACGTCAATTTTGAGCTACGATATCTAGAGAACCAAGCGAGATATCAAAAAAATTTATTCTTTATTTTCTTGTGGTGCCACGGTAATGATAGAATCCCCCTACGTAATATTAATTCTAATTCGGCTTACGCTCTCAGCATAATAAATATGGAGCTACTTCCATTCGCATGAAGTAATGTTGTTAGTAATGTCGCTCATCAAAGCAGCTTACATTAAAAAAATTAAAATCTTCATTCTTAATGTTAAAACCATGAGTGTCATTTTTGTCCAGGTCTCATGCCAACTTAACCAAAACCGCTGATACTGCCGATCGAGAATCAGCACACGCATCAATACATTAACTGTGTAATGATCTAAATTTGATCGATAAAAGCAATATAAATTAACAATAAAATTCAGAATCATCATATCTTATTCTGTACTGCGGAATGTCTGTTATAATTTTGACCCAGTCTACTAAATCCCCATATACGTGAAACTAGCAATTTTGCTGTATTACGATATGAATCTGCAAGCGTTTATTTTCGCGGTATTCTGACGAGCCTTCTACTTTGTTTTCATGCCTCTTCGTTTACTCTCCTCAGCTATTAGCGAAACCATTCTGTTCTGCCTTTGTAAAAATTATTCTTGGGATTTTTATTATTGTTTATGAACTTACCAAATGTGATTATCAAATGCACTATTTTAAATTAACCGCCGCAGTCCTCGTAGAATATTAACAGAACAGGAGCAAACACCACAAATTTCATCCTGGCTGTATTGACCGAACAAATATTTTAAAATATTCCATAAACTTTCTTCAGCAAGAGATTCCAACAATACAGGATTCTAGCAGCTTTGCAGTGAGATTAGGATCTTTTAAGTAATCGGAATGGCGTTTCCCTACTAGTCCCACGTAGTCCCAATGGGATTTTTATAGCTAGTGGCAATTTTCTGAGGAAGTGGGACCTATAGTGCGTTCTGTTATCAGAGGCGGATCAAGGTCATTCTGTTCCATCCCTACATCATTGCCCTTACCCGTACATGCGAAGGGGAAAGATTTTCCGCTGACAAATTTGCCACGCTTCTGAACTGATACAGCGGATGGGTAAGCAACCGGGAAAAGGGAGGGGGGTGAGGTGAGGAGCGGCGCAAGGGTAACATAACCTTGAAACACCAGTTGAAGTTGAACGGGGTATGCAATCTATTCATTTTCGATAGGAGTCTCAGGGTCACTGTGTTTTATCTCCATTCTGCTGCTCTTACCCCTTTCTGAGCAGGAGCGAGAGTGAGCGCCTCTTAGCGCTATTGCGCATGCACGGACGTGCTGGGTTGATGAGGTGCGGCGCGGGGAAAGGGGAATGCGACCTTGAACCGCCAATTCGGAGTAGGACTGTTGATATTTCTAAAAATATCGGATTTTCGATATATCGATATTTAAAAAATATCAATATCGGCTGTCGATATATCGGAGAAAAGTATCGATGTATCGAAATATCGATACTTTTATAAATGTAATTTCATAAAATCAAACCTTGCAAAAATAAGGCTGTCCACTGATAAATAGACGTATGATTTTGTTCTTAATCAGATTTTCACTTTCTAATGGTTTCTGTTGGTGATGATGATTGTTGATTTTTTTTAAAATTTGACCATTATTCGTCTCATAAGTTTTATAAAAATTAATAAAAGTTATAAAACTGGCAAGAGGTTCGAGGCAATCTTATTTTTTGCATTTTTAAGATTAATAAGTAATACAGCTGAGGAATTTATTTAGGTAGAAGTTTAGCTACCAAGTCCAAATTACATCTTTTTTCATATGATTTTTTTGTGGTATTTCATTTAGATTTGTGTGTTGATAGCTTATTCTGAGTTTTTCTCTTGCTCTCGAATTAGCAACTATTTGTTATTTACACTTTCCACTATTCCTGCTAACTCACTAATTTCCAGTTGGACTACCCTGGACAATCCGCACGATATTTCAAACAATGGGCTCGCGTTCGATTCGTGCTGGACGAGCGATGCCTTTCCTACTCTGTTGTCATCATCAGAGTACACTTGGTACCTATAACTTTCAAATTAATTATAGAAACTTGCTGATCTCTGTGCGTAACAGAAATTTGAAGGACATAGTGTCATTCTGAGCAAACGAAAAATGATAACTGATTTTAAAAAATATCGAAGCCGATGTCAAGATTTCAGTATCGAAATATCGATATATCGTCCTAAAAATATCACTAATAAATATCGATATTTTAAAAAATAATATCGATATTTCGATATGTCGATATATTAGCAACAGTCCTAATTCGGAGTAGGCTGTAGCAGAAGTGACAGCCTTCTCGGTCATGTCAGATGTATGGGATTTGTCTAGCTGTCTTAATCATTTAATTCTTTCCACAGACTTGCTATAAGGCTTCATTGATTTCTATTCGATCGTGTCGTTTGGTTTCTTCCTACGCATCTTATTCTTGTAATGGGGATTCATTGTTCGATTGGTTTTGATTTTTGACAATCTTCTGTGGCTTATAACTTTTGAACTTCAAACTGCAGAAGGGTATTATTTTTTATTTGTTCAAGCCACTTTACGAAACTACGAAGTATAATCCGTACAAAATAGAACCTATCTCGTTCATATATATATATATATATATATATTTCACTGCTTCAACGGCGTGAATTTTTTCCCGATACCTTTAATATTCGGTGTCACAGGATTTAGATTTTGCGATTCTCGTTTTATTAATGCACTTTGGGGGATAAAATAGCTTCCGACGTAAGAGGCACTCTTACAATTAAACCCCTTTTCTCATTTT
This sequence comes from Vandiemenella viatica, assembly GCA_031002005.1. Taxonomy (NCBI): domain Eukaryota; kingdom Metazoa; phylum Arthropoda; class Insecta; order Orthoptera; family Morabidae; genus Vandiemenella; species Vandiemenella viatica. Next base: position 215,642,349 of record JARYHS010011408.1, on the reverse strand, counting down.
CTGCAGGTTGGTATTCTGTAGGTGGTGTTTGGTAGAATGTTGGTAATCAGCAGCTTGATGGCTGAAGATATCTGATCATCCCTTTGCGGATTTTGGGGTTGGCAGTCGTGGCAGTGCTTAATTCAGTTGCCGAAATGTAGCCCGTTCAATTAACAGAGGCGACTCAAGGTCAGTCTGATCTATCCCCAGTCCGCTGCCTTTACCTCTATGAATGGGAAATTTACCACTTGTCTCCCTCGGCGCAATGGTCAGCTTGGAAAGGTAAGAATGGGAGGGGGTGGTGCGGTGAGGAGCAGGGTCAGTGGAACATGACCTTGAGCCGCCAGTTCGAAGTGAACAGGGTATAGACCAAGGCTGCTCATCCAATTTTGCAGATGGCCCACAATTTCGATTCTAAATTATCCTGCGGTGCGCGATTTCGATTCTATGATAGCCGGCGAGCCACTTGCGCAAGCTTCCGCGATCGTCGTATTATCTTCGTTCTCCAGGTGGCGACGCGTCGATTTGTTAAAACCTAACGTTTCGGTCATAGTGATGCAGCTTTCATCAGAGGACTCTGTAAATAATTGATAGGTATGTCAAACTAGATACATTAGTACACTACGTTTCTCATTTTTGGCAGCTGTGTTTGCCGCCGCTGCGATTGTTGAGTCGGAAGTTGCGCCTGAACCGATGTATGCTCCTGTAGAGGGTGAGCCGTTCAAGGAGAAGGGTAAGTAACTCCTTGCATTAAAAGCAGAGATTTTTGTTTAATGATTATTTTTGTTTGCAACATATAACAGGTCTACATTTTAACTATGATTGTTATTCGCCTCGTATGTATATATATTACCCATGCTATGTTCCACATCCCAGAGGTCCTTCCTCAACAGGGATCGACCGTGATGGGATACAGGTAACGCTCTGCCCTCGTATTCGACAGCACGCGGGCTCGATTCCCAGTCCGGCCCTCCAGATTTCCGTTTTCCATGGTTTCCCGAAATCACTCCAGCCTTTCCCGAGTCTAATGACCACGACGTTGACGAGGCGTAAAGCCATAAAAAAAGTACTCAACAGGAATCAATGGAACAAGAGTAATAAATAAATCTAAATGATACTTATTTTCGAGTAATCTTTATGTAACCAATACATGTCTTTCTAAACAATGATGTTGCCAAATACTGTTAATGAGTAAGAAATTATACCTTCATTTTTAAAGCTCAAAACCCAGCCATTGAAGCTTATAATGTTGAACCACAGTAACTTTTTTTGTAATCCAACTGTGTCGCCATGATGGTCGTGTTTATATTTTAAATTGTCACTTGTCCTGAATGTTTGCCTGCGTAAGGCGTTGCAAAAACGATTATTATAGGTGGTATATAAACTGAATTACCAAAAGTCATGAGATAAGAAGAAACAAATATCCAGATAGCGGTAGCACCGCGGAAGAAACGTGTAAATGCGCCGTGAAGTGTCGGGGCTTCCGTTTGTACCCTCGTGTGTCGTGTGAAAGATTTTATAGAGCGATTATTACTGCACGTCATGAATTAAAAAGCTTTGAAAGCAGAACTGTAGTTGGCACTAGGCGCAATATTCCTCAGTCCACGATGTCAAGAGACCAAGAGATTGCCTTGACTATGTGAGTTAGGGCTTTATCTTCCGCCAAGGACAAAGTCATGGCTGAACGCATGCTCGCGCATTCGGGAGGACGCTGGTTCGAATCCCCGTCCGGGCATCCAGATTTGGGTTTTTCATGGTTTCCCCAAATCACTCCAGGTGAATGCCGGGATGCTTCCTTTAAAAATGCCATGGCCAAATTCCTTCCCGTTCCTTGTCCCCAGTCCCATCCCGCCTCTAATGACCTCAACGTCGACGAGGCGTGAAGCCATAAATAAAAAAAAGAAGAACACACCTTCTAAATGATTGAGATCAGTGACTTCTTCGTCAAAGAGAACAGTAACACTCGACGTGGAGTGTATGATAGACACGTCCTAGCGGACAGAGCAGCGAAATTTGGCGTTGATGGAATATGGCAGCAGAAGACCTATTCGAGTGGGCCTCTGCTAAAAAAAAAATACCTCCATCGGCTTGGGCTTAGGAACATATCGGTTGGACCTTTGATGACTGCAAGTGGATTGGGTGGTCGGATGAATCACGATTCCAGGTGGTAAGAACTTATGGTTGCGGCTAGAGTGTGACGCAGACCCCACGAGACTATGGATCCAGGTTGTCAGGATGGCACTGTGCGAGATGTTGGTTGCTTCATCCCGGTATGGGTTGTGTTTACATGGCATGGACTTCTGGGCAAACTGAACGGACATTGATTGCAAATGGTTATATTCAACTACTTGGTGGCCGGCCTCGGTAGCGTAGGGGCTAGAATGCTAGCTCCGCGTGCCGAAGGTCGCCGGTTCGAATCCGGCCGCGGGCATGGATGTTAAGTGTTGTGTGTCTGTGTGTGTGTCCTGTACGTCCTGTGCTGTCCATACTTACAAGATACTGAACATAAACACTGCATGATGACTTATTCACATTGAGCTGGCTGTATGGCCTCAGCAGCCGAAAGCCATTAAAAAAAAAAAAAAAAAAAAAAAAAAAAAAAAAAAAAAAAAAAAAAAAAAAAAAAAAAAAAAAAAAAACTACTTGGTGACCACTTCCAGCCACTCACTCACTCCCAAATAGGGATTGCAATCCAGCAAAGCGGGATCCCACAATCCCGCGGGAGCCCGCATCATTAGACAAGTCCCGCACAAAATTAAGCGGATCCGCAATCCGCAATATCCGGCGGAAACGGGAGTCAGTCTGCGTGACTCGCTGCCCCACTCGGTCTCTATCGGATTTGTTGCACTGTTTGCCTGCACCCTTGCAGTTGGAATTTTATTCGTGTTAATAAATGTTTTTTTTTTGTCAACCTTCGTCATTCGTAAGTAAATAAATCCAATTTTACGTATTCATTAAAACTTACGTTTGTTTTGAGTACACATTTCTGTAATTTGAGTTATGTTGCATATTTACTACGATTTTCTAACTACAGTATATAATAAGTATTTTTTATGTATCGAACACTTTATTTCAACTACACAGTTCACGGTTTCATTATTTCCATTTTCTGTATTTCCAAATAAAGTACAACTTTCTGTATTTGCGGCTGAAAATTTGATTATTCGTTGATACGAAACTAATGTTATCGTAATTTTAACGATCGCATACCTATTTATTTGGCAGTTATCAAAAGGCAATTTTATATCCTTTGACTTATTGTTATTTTGGCCGTCGTCTCAATGCGTTTGACACCCATGTTCTTTGATGAAAGCCATCCTGCTTACATGTGCCGCTCTGGCTTTCGATTATCCTTCTTGGGATAATTTGGTCAATCGCCATAATACATTCTTTTTGAGTGAATATCATGTGTCCTTTCAACTACTTGTTATTATTTAGACTAAAGGCAAAAAAAGTTAGAATGAAGTCTTCACGGTTGTATCGCCGAATTGTGTTGTAAAAACACCATACTTGGACGGCTGTCTCCATCGTCTTCCTCACGTGTCAAATATCGTGTTTTTACAACGAAATCCAGCGATACATCCGTGAAAACTTTACTGCAATCATAAGCCGAGAAAGTCTCCTTTTTTATTAAAGGACGTTACGCCACTTAATGTAAAACTGAAATACTTGACAGTTTAAGTCTTGATGAGTAGTTTCTTTTAATAACAATAAATCAACTATAAGATCAATCAAGGAATCAGGAGACATAATAATGAATCCCACAAGAATTCATGGAAAACTAGGCCAAGTCTCGTGCTTGTGCAGTGACAAATGTTATGAGATCTTGTTCTGAGCCAAGTCTACACTTTACAGAGTATATTCACTTTAAATAGAATGTTTTCTATCGGTGTTATTTAGAATGATAAAAAAAACTCTGATAACTTGGCCATTATGCATACCATGTTTTTAAACTGATGTGATGTAAGGTATGACCTAAGACTGAATATTTTCCATTTTTGATTATTTATTTAAAAATTGGTTTATATTTTAAATAAAAATGCACAACCTACCTAGAATATGCAAAAAATTAATGTAATTTTGCCAATTAAAATATTGTTAACTGTTAATTTTTATCATTTAACGTCAAAATTGATTTATTAATTTAATTAACAGACGTTTAATATTTAATTCATAAACGCTTTAAATAACTATGTTTTAAATATATGCGTAAAAGGCTGTTGGTGTGAATCCCGCGGGATTGAAAACATTGCGGGATTTACACAGTGGCGGCCCTAGGGCGGTGCGAGCGGTACGACCGCACCGGGCGCCGTTATATGGGGGGCGCCGAAAATGCAGCGAGAGATCGTCTGCGCAAAAAATGAATTCTATAATAATTAATATATTAACACGCATCATCTAGAAGATTTTATAAAAGTAAGAGTTTCAGCTTAATGCATAATCGTATGGTATCATAGAATAAAGTCAATTAGAGTTGCTACTCGAGTCAGTTCGAGTTATTCAAATCATGAAAATCACAACTCGTTCCAAAGTTAGCACCCTCCCTTGCCGCGTTGCACCTCTCCCGCATCTGTTTCATGCCTTCTCGGCTGTATTCTGGAAAGTTCATGTATGGGGCGAGATTCAACCTATTTCTCTCTTTCTACCATATTAAACCTTCGGTGATCACAATTAACGTTGGTATCATAAATATTTACAAGGCTTATCTGTATTTTACAGACAGGACATGTCGCTAAAGTAAAAAAAAAAAAAAAATCTGTATGGCGCACAATACTTAAAAGAAAACAAAATCAAGACGAAAATGAGAAGGCTTCAAAATTGCTGTTTTTTTTTTAAGTCGCCTGAATCGTCGTCACCAGAACTAGTTCAACACGAGACGGAAGAAAATTTTTAATGGAAGTTATTTAGATGAGGCTTATGATGAAGAGCAGCATGTGCGAGAAGATATATCTATGGCTAGAACGTCGTCTGCTGTTCAAAAGATTACAAATGGGTATACAAGACATACCACCACAGTCGCCTTTTCAAAGTACAAATTATGATGATATTTCAAAATTGTCGCTCATTGACTCTGCTGACAGAGATGAAATAATTATTGAAGCAACAAAAAAATCCAATAAAAAAAAATTATGGACGTCGTTTTCCAAATACGTATTTTCGAAAACACCAAATGAAGAAACTTATAAAAGTAGATAGTTCCTTTATTCTAAATCTGCGGATAAAGTATATTGTTCATATGTTGTTTATTCAACAGAACGTCTCATTTTTATTTTGGAAACAAGGATTGGATGGATGGATTTACTTATCAGAGCGACTCAAAACTCACGAAACTTCATCAGATCACAATCACACAATGCTCAGTTGGATAGAAGCGTTAATTCCATTAAATAACTAGACAAGCATTTGCATATACAGACTGAAGACGAAAAATCACAGTGGGTTGCAATCCTCTAATGAATGATATCTTGTTCAGAGGAAGCTTTGGATCTGAAATAGTAAATAATTCTAATGATGGTAACTTCCTGGGTATATTGCAAATGCTAGGAAAATATTACCCTGTGGTGATGGAACATCTCCGCCGTATTGTTAATAACGAGAATAATGTCTTATTAAATTGGCAAAAGTATTCAAAACGAATGAAGTTCGTAATAAAATTTTGACTAAGCGGTTAGGTCATCTAAATATTTTTCCATCATTCTGAATTGAACTCTTGAGGTAAGTCACGTCGAACATTTATCTTTGACTTTGATTTTTGCTGACACTAATGAAGACGAAGTATTACGCTGTGCGTACAATCCGGAAAGTGACTCTTTGGGGCGCTGCTCTGTTCAGCATTGATACTTAGCAAAAGTTCGATTTGGATATGAACGATTGTCGAGGCCAAAGATATGACAGTCGATACAGTTTGGTAGCAGGAACAAATGTGGCAAAATTCTGAACCAGTATCTTCGAGCATTTTTTAAATTAAAGTAACTGTCATTAAATTTGGTAATAGCTAGTGCCGCCAAAATATCAGTTAAATCGGTTTCCTTGTCCGGATTTCTTTGAAGAATATTTGTGTTATTCTCTCGATCAAAAAAGCGATGGGAAGTGGTATTCAATCACTCAGGACTACAGCCAAAAAATTTGCGAACCTCGTTTCAAGAATAGAGTTTCTAGCATCCCTACAGTTCGTTATCACTACTCTTTTGTTCGTGACGCCATTCTGAAACGAACTATTCAGTTGCAGCAACGGATACCTTGTCACTTAGCCAGATCATGGATAAATTTGAGTTAATAATTACAGTGGTGACTTGGAATAATACATTGTTTCAAAGGCTATGCAGACGAAAGTGGATTTATGAAAATCTTCACATTTGTTGAAAAACAGCCCGAAACTGTTACCGACCTGTTGAAATTTGTTTTGACAGCTTCGTTATAATGTCCTCTTCACGTTTCCACCCTCCTTTCTCCGAAAAGTCGCCATCTTTGTGCCATTTTTGCATTGTTGCTACCATTTCGCGGTTGCGTATCGTCTCACATTTAGGCATTTTTAATTTAATTCGCGGCTACTTCTCCGAGAAAGGAGAGTTCAAAACGTGAAGAGGGCATTATAACTAAGCAGCTAAAACAAATTTCAACAGTTCAGTACCAGTTTCGGGGTGGTGGATATCATCCCCTTCCACCCCAGCTCGGAATTTGAGCTCTGATAACTGGCAGCTGGAGAAGTTGATTCTCAGACTGGAAAATTTCCTATTATTAACCCAGTCAGATGCCGAAGAAAGTTTTTTTTTTTTTAGTATTAGCCATAAATGAAATAGCAACAGATCCAGAAGAATTGTTTACAATGAACATGTTTTTGCATATCATCGATAGAATAGAGAATCTGTTGGTCACTCTATTAGCACAACGTACCAAGGGCGTAGCCAGGTTTAGCTTCAGAGTGGGGCAAAAACAATGAAAAATACTTGTTGAAAATGGTTTTACCTGGGAGGGAGGAAATAAATGTATTTAACCTGTTTAAGAATTAGTTCGCGAGGGTTCTGGCAAAATTTTGGTAAAGTTTATTTTTCGGTATTAAGAGTGGGAATTTTTATTTTCATATATTTTCTATTTTTAAATATTTTAAAAAATTATTAAAAACTGCTAATTTGACGTGTAAGTGAAGTGAGCAGTGTGTTCGCCACAGTAGCTCATAAAAAACTTTATAAACATATAGTATTCCTTTTTACTGTTGTTTCTCATTCATACCGCTGCTATCCTATACTAATCTTTCCGAGGTTTTGAGTTATTATTATATATAAATAGTATCTTTTGCCCACGGCTTTGCTCATTCATAAAGAATTCATATACATATTCGTATCCGAATCACACGGGAACTGCTATTTGGTATAAAAGTAGATGGCCAATACATTATTCCAAATTTATCCTAAGCAGTTCAGTAGTTTCGACGTGAAATATAAAAAAAACCGAACTAACAAACTTTTACATTTATGACATTAGTAGGATGTAAAAACTGTATGTTATCTTCAATCTATCTACATGGACAACTTAATCACTAATAACAGATTGCTCATTTGGGGCGCCATAATGAGATCTGGCACCACAAGAGAAACTTGCTAGGGCCGCCTCTGGATTTACACCACGACAATACGCCGTGTCACTGGGCCTGTAACGTTCACCCAGCGTCACCAAGCGTCGTGGGTGAGCGGTAACGCTCTGGCTTCGCATTCGGAAAGATGCAGGTTCGAATCCTCGTCCGACCATCCAGATTTGGGTTTTCTATGGTTTCCCCAAATGACTCTAGGCAAATACCATGACCGAATTTCTTCCCGTTCCTAGCTCCCAGTACATTCCCGCCTCTAATGACCTCGATGTCGACTAGACATAAATCCAGAAGCAAATTATAATAATAATAAAAACCCGTCCATTCTGGACAATTCCAGTGAATAATTTTGCCTCCTAGATCGCCAGACATGAATCCAATCGAACAAAAGTGAGACATGATCGAAATGTCAGTTCATGCACAACGTCCTACACCTTTAGTTAAGGACGGCTGAATATTTCTTCAGGGGACATCCAACGACTTGTTGAATCAATGCCACGTCGGGTTACTGCATTTCGTTGGGCAAAAGAGAATCCCACCTATATTCGGAGAAATCCCATGAGTTTTGGCACTTCAGAGTGTATGTATACTATTAAATATATTTCTACATATAATAAAACCGAAGAAATTCAAGCTATGTGAAAAATTGTTGGTAACGGTCCAATAAGGGCATTTCGAGAAGCAATTGTCTCTTTGGTCAGAAATTTGCTACACACTTTCCTGAGGAGATACCTTTCTAGAAAAACATATTAAAGAAAAAGGAATGTACCTTAGACATGATGCAACATGAAAGTTACCATATGCGATACCTTTGGTAGTACAATCGGCGTCATTTTCTAAACACATCTTTGCCGCCAACGGTAGAAATTGCAGCGACGAATGTAAAATCGCTGGCAAGTTTTTGTAATAACCCATGGGTAATAACATGTATTTCTCGCTTAATAACTCCCCAAATTTCGAACTATTTTCCTTCATTAATATGTATATCGTGGCTTTAATATCCGCATTTTCTAAAACAATATCCCCTGAGTATCAAATGGACAATTACTTTTTGGTACTTCCTTACTGGACCACTGTTAAATTTTCCAATATAATATGTTGTAGAGATGATTATTGTATATTTGTATTACCCGAATACACGAAGAATTATATCACTAAACATAAACTTTGGTTATTATTATAGTATTCAAAATACGGTAGTGTGATCTTTTACAGTATTTCTTGAAACGACTGATCTGTGGCCCATATTTGTTATATCTCGAAATCAATTTAATTTCTTGCTTCGTTCCTAGGTACATTTAAGTCATAATATATTTTCGCGGTTTAATCTGGACCATAAGCTCTAAAATTTGAAAACACAATTCAAATTGTTGCTGTAGTTTTTGCGCGACGTTTTTTCAAACACTCAGAAACACGCAGATCGCTTACACATTTATAAAAGTGCAGAACTTTCACACTTCTGATGATTAAAAAAAAAAAAAACTGAAAATTTGGAATTCTGTTTTGTATGTGTGCCTGTGTATCTGTAGCCATGCACGCATCACGCAAGGACTTATGACGGAATTTAACGAAAATGCACACAAACTGTTTTTTTCATCAGTCAACGCGTATGATGATTTTCATTCCGGTTAATAACATAGTTCCCAATGGTGTAGAGATTAAAAGGGTAAATATTAGAATTTTTGTGTATCTGTGCATGCAACACACAAGAGTTAATGAACATATTTTAACGAAACTGCACATAGTAGTAGTAGTTTATGTCAGGGGTTAACATACAAACTATATTTTATCCCAAAAAGATATAATGTTATTGCCGACACAGAGGCCAAAATCGTAAATTTCTATTTGTCTCTGCGCACATCTCAGTTAATAATAATATTTACTCTCGTTTCGTAAAACTAACTTACCACCTTTCTCGTGTAACAGAAATCCAATACACATGGAAACCTCTGTCAGATATGGTGTCGTCGTGGAGTGGTTGCTTCATAAAAACTTTGGATAAAAGCAGTGTACTACTGGCTGTGCTTATGGTGGAAAGTGTTGTCAGTATTCATCCGTCTTAGACTAAGTGACTATAATCAGGAGCGTCTGTGGGTACACTCGATGCCGTGCACAAATCTCCCCACTACCCCGGCACAAGGAAGTGACGTCGAAACAAATGCACAGTTTCTGAGAACGAATTTTCCGTAAACTTTTTTATCTTGGTACAGGCCGAATTTCAATCTAACCACGCCCACTATCACAAAACGAACCTGTTTAGGTTGTTATGAACCCTGTACCTTTAATATTCGAGTAATTTTTGCAATGCTGCTACACTCAATGCTGTATGCACGTATCGTTATTGCGACGTCACTTCCGCGTGACTGGGTAATGGGAAGATTTGTGCCCGGCATCGAGTGTACCCACAGACACTCGTCTATAATCTTATTCTAAATATCAGACAACTATTCTTTGGGAAATGCTCTGCAATGCGGGAATGGTAACGCTGTTTGAGCAGGATGTTCATCAACGCTATCCACAACATCGGTAAAGATGTGAAGATAATCTGGACGACTACTTTGAGGGTTAGCAGAGTTGTTTATTTTGTTAATTGAACCATAGTAAAACACTGATTTCTGTTTTTGTAACTAGCTTCTAAGCGCGCCAAAAGTGACGGGTTGAACGCAGTATTGTGGCAATTCATATCTTTACAATTGCTTAAATATATGGAATTGTTATTATAATGCTCATAAACTCATAACTCTAATAGACCACATTATTTAATGATTGACCTGGCTGATGATTACGATGAATGCTCATAACCTTGATTTTATAATATTGTACATATTTCGATTGTTTATGTAGTTGAAACTTTATTCAATTAATGAAATTATAAATAAATTAGGAATCCCAAAACATTATGCTATACCAACTAATATCAGTTTTTTCCTGGTCCAGACCTCATTCAGCACGATAAATATGGAACTACTTTCATTCAAATGAAGTAATAACTTCAATAAGATGGTACTTACGAAAACAGCTTAAATTGTTTATAAAACTATATTCATAGTGAATTATGCTTTAACAAAATGTGTCAGTTGTTATTCGAGTCCTGTTTGCATTTCTAGTTAAGCACAATCACCACAAATATTGCCGTACGAAGATCATAACTTCTATCGCCCTCCTATGAATACATTAGATGTATTACAATCTAAATTTGACTCCTTGGAACTATTTAAATGTGGCTGATGTAATTAAATCAGTAATAAAAAGCAAGTCATAATTAATGTGTTTAATTTAATTTAATTGCAATGGAGCACAGGCTCCGGTGGCAATTTCCCTACACATCCATCTTCCCCCTATCCTGCACCTACCTACATTTGCACTCTACAAATTTTATCTTTAAATTCTTTCAAAGTTTTCGGTAAATTATTCATCATTTCTCTTGGTAACTAATTCCAATCCCTGACACCCTTACCTAAAAACGAGCATCTTCCCACACCCTTGTGCCTGAAATCGAGTGCCAGCTTGTGGTTATGGTCATCTTTTCCCTTCCATGCACTACTTTTCATACCTATTGCAATATCTTTCCATGCTTCATCCCCAGTATATGCCCTGTATACTCCCATGACCCTCCTCATCCTCCTCCTGTCTTGCAATGAATCCCATTCCAGCTCCTTTATCATATCCGTCAAAACGCACTGCATAGTTTGGCAAATTTGCCTATTACGTCCAACAAACCTAGAGGCAGTGGTGACACCAATACCTTAACATTCACTACGGTACATCGAATATAAATACCTTGTAAGCCCGTCTAAAATAATGAGTTGAACGCAATGTTTAGGCAGTTCATTTCGACGCTTAACACAACTGTTATTAAATAACGCTCAAAACTTTAAAAGTGATTTAACTTCGTACATATTTTTAGTCTACTGTACAGCTACATCTCTGGACAGAGAGTATAAAAAAACATCTTCAGGGATTGAATATACATAAACAAAAAGCAACTAAAAATTAATATGTTGAATTAAACGAAATATCTACTTTCCTTTTGGCCGTTTGGCAATTTCTTCGCGGATGCTTAACTAAATAGAACTATTATTAAATAAAGGACATAACCTCTACTATGCAGTAATATCTCTGACGTCGTTGAATCCAGCAACGAAGGCTGGGTGGGTGACGCCACCGTGTAACGTATATGGCTACACAATGACCTTTTATTAAAATAGATTTTTGGTTTGCCTCCGCGGTTAGCTGCTATAATGTAACCCGATCCAGGATTGGCACTAAAAAATGCATTCCTCAGGCTTTCAAAGGTATATACGGTATTTGAGTTCCAGTGTTGCCATATTCATGGAAGGTACAACATAATTTACAGAATAAATCTCCTATTTTATACAGCTTAGTATATAATTTAACCTTGCAGAGCAGCTTTAAATTAATCTGATAAAATTGTGTAGCTCAGGTGGGAGAGCGTTTGACCGCGCTCTGGACAACTGGGGTTTGATTCCCGATACAGTCGAAGATTTGTCTTTATACGAACCTGAAACCGAGCACGGTGGATGAACGGTTAACGCTCTGGCCTCGCATTCGGGACGACGGTGGCGGTTCGAATCCCCGTACAGCATCCAGATTTGGGTTTTCCATGGTTTACCCAAATCACTCTAGGCAAATGCCGGTATGCTTCCTTCAAAGGGCCATGGCCTTGTTCCTTGTCCCCAGTCCCATCCCGCTTCTAATGACACCGACATCGACGAGGCGTAAAGGCATAAATAAATAAAAACGAAGCTGAACGTCCGAAACGGCATTCTAGTCCCATTTAGCTTGCTGTCTAAAGGTAACGGTGACGAAACTACGCGTGAAGGAAAAAAATGACCGGAGTGGGACGCTAACCCCGTCAGTTCGGTTGTAATGCGAATGCAGAGCTCTACCTCCGCCAATCCTGCAAGAAGTGGCAGTATCCTTAGGAACCCCGTAACCTCTTCGCTGAAACTTTTGTTTTAAACAGATGTGATAAATTAACTGATTTTATCTGGAATAACTAAATTAGCAGATGTAATGTCAATTTTTTTCTTTCAATCCTGTTTGAATCAAATCCATATCGTCATGCAATGTGGTTTTCAAAAATTCACTACAATAAATTAAAAATGTCTACACTGGAGTTTGAACTGAACTTGGCTTGAAGACGTCTTTATCGACTTTATTACTTTTCACAATATACATTAGTTTTAATTTTGTTTCTGGAGATCATTGACAGTTAGGTAACCTAAGGAATAGTGAGATACAGATAACTGGTATACATGACGATACAAAATTTCCAAATACTGTAGGATGGCCAGCATTCTTGGCTACACTTCTAAGAATGTTAAACTGGTGGCAAATTACATACTTTATTATTATTGTTACTAAATTGTATGTTTTGCATTACTAAAAATTTTAATCCTGTTTTCAGAGACACTATCAATAATGTTCTAACCAAATGAAATATGCTGTAGGAGAGCAAGTTTATGATGTACCTTTGGAACGGAACCAACAAAAGCGTAATACTGCCTATGAAGATGATACATGTGACAATTTAAGAGGCAATTGTCGATCAGCTGGTGGCATAGTTGACGAATACGACGACGATGATGATGATGACGATGATGAAGCAGTTGAACATCTACAGGGCATTGACAGTGAGGCCTTTGGTGAGCCACCAGTTGAGGATGTGGCCGACGGTATGTACATTGTGCTACAGTTTTCATTGTTTGTAGCAATGGGATGGCAAAAGAAGTCTCACACAAAGGTTTTTTTCCGTAACTGTAGGTCTCTTTTAGAACTATGAGTCAACAGGTTGGTGGTTAATTGGTTAAGTTTTCTGACAGGTTACCAACAGGTTCCCAATTTAAGACCTGATAATTTTACAGATCTTTAAGCGTAGTCCAAACTAGTAGACAAAAGCGTGCAACAGTTTATAGACAATTGAAAACTTTTGTTTATAGATGGTTGAGAAAAGTTTCAAAGCGGTTGGTAGACTTTGTCAGGCATTCACATCTATATAAATGTCTCGAGGCAGTATAGGAAGACATTGATAGCCGCTTAGGTCACTGTTTATCTCAAAACAGAAAACTAAGACGGTGGTGGACACAACAGGTTTTATCAGAGGGACCTCCATTCAGTAATACTCTCTTGGATAAATTGAGATTGGAAAATGCTATGGGATTCCGAAATTTCACTCAGTTGACCTCTAATGATTTCAAAGATTTACTTGAAACTAGATGACCCGTTGGAAAATTTCGCGAATATAGGTTGGTGATTTGTAATACGATGAAAGAAGAACCACCTCATTTGTAGCAATTGTTTATTTGTTTAGTGTAATAGGCAACAAAAGTTGACGCCAGTGAAGCAGTTTATTAATTTCTCTGTGATATGTGCTATTGCTATCTGGTGGCTTGATTCCGAATTATATCATACGCGCGACTTTCATAGTTATTACTTTTCTCCTTCAAGAGTCAAATTCCAAAAAAAAAAATCGTTTTTAATTTATAATGTTGCCTAAGTGAAGACCTTAATCTTTAAATTAATATCTTATTTTTCGATTTCGGTTTGCTATCAAGGGAGATAAGTGGTTTGTAACAAAAACATATGCTACGGAAATAATGATACTTTTGCCCTTTAAGCGCCAAATTATGAAAAATTCCTTTCTTAAGATATGATGCGATCACAGCGGAGACCTTAATTTTTAAAATGATACCTCATTTATCTATTTCGATTAGACATCTAGGGAAATAAATGACTCGTGATAGAAAGAATATGTTATGGAATATCGTCAGTTTTGACATTTAAGAGTAAAATTCAGAAAAATTCCTTTCTTAGAATATGATGTGACAAAAGTGGAGATCTTAATCTTTAAAATGATACCTCATTAATATATATTGGTTAAGAAATCAATGGAGATAAATGGCTCATGACACAAAAACACGTTGTAGAAATACTTATATTTTTGTCCTTTAAGGGTCGAATTCCGAAAAATTCTTAATATGTTGTCACCAAAGCGAAGACCTTTAGAATAATACTTTATTTATCGATTTTGGTTAGGTATCCAGACAGATAAATAGTTCATGACACAAAAACTACATTTTAGAAATACTGACATTTTTGCCTTTTAAAGGTCGAATTTGGAAAAATTACTTTCCTAAAATATGATGTAACCAAAGCAGATACCTTAATCTTTAAAATAATACCTCATTTATTGATTTCGGTTAAGTACAAAGGGAGATAGCAGCTTGTAAAAAAACTCTGTTGACCAGTCAATTTTGCAGAATTGGTAAAGAAAGGTTTCATCTCCATTTCTTTATTATAGCGGATGAACAAGGGAGTTGGAATGAAAAACCTTGGCATTGTGGGGTAGAAAATGATTCACATTACAGGTATAAAATATAACAATTTAGGGGAGGGAGAGTGTAATGGAGGGAAGAAGTCAGTTGCTGATATGCCATGTGAGAAGTTCTTGGGAACTATGTTATGAAAGACTAGCTGAGATACACTGAGGAATGAGAAAGTCAGAAAGAAGTTTAGAGGAAGCTGATTAAGGGTTCTGAGAAGAATAAATTACAGTGGTTTTAATATGTAAAGAAAATGGAAGAGGTGAAAACACCAAATATGAATGAAGCTAGAATTGAAGAAATGAGGACAAAAGGTAAACCCAGGGCAAGATGGCTGGATTCAAGGAACAGGGGGCATGGATTGGAAGACAATTATTGAGGAAGAGTGGTGGACAGAGAGAGGGAAATGGAAAACTATCATACATGCCCAGACCCAGCATGAATTATGATGATGATTATCTGTTATCTGAATGGAGTGTATACCATTTTGTTACATTTTGCTTATGCATGTTGGAATACGAGATGATTAAAAAAAAATCAGAGGAGCCATTTCCATTTGTTATTTATATTCTTTGCTCACTAACCTTCATAATCATTTCTTGGTTCAATTGTTAATGTACGAGTTTCTGCTACCACTGCACTGTCTTGATTGTAAAAAAGTTACAAGTGTACACAGCTAATTTAACTTTGAGATAAAATGGCCCCATATCATAGGTTTGCTATTCTATGAAAATTATTTTAAAGAAAGGGCTCATTGGAATATAAATTAATCAGTTGATTAAAGAATTCCATGAAATTCCATGCAGAACAGTGTGTTTCAGGATACTAATGCGAATTACTTATGACCTTACTGTTTAATTTCATGATATTGCTTGAAGATTTATCTGTTAGTTCTATGTACACATTTTGAAATTTCTCCTCAGTTAAGGAGTCTCGCCGGAACACTGGACCTAAAGTCTGGGACCACTGGAGCAAATGGAGCCCGTGTTCAGTGACTTGTGGTATTGGCAAGATGACAAGATGGCGTCATTGCATCACTGGGAAATGTGCTAAGGGTGAAAAGGAGGCACAGATCAACACATGTATCATGCCTGCTTGCTGACCTAGCACCAACTCTTTAACCAATCAATTTATTTGTACTTTTGTATAATATGTGGGCACCAAAGTGCCAAACGATAATAATAAAAGATATGTTTAAAAATGTCAGTTCTGTAATAAATTATTACATATGTAAATGAAGGCAATTTTTTCCCCTTAGAGTATTCACAAAGCAGTTGGAGAAAAGAGAACTCCTTTCATGTCTATTAACACTTATTCCAAAAGCAATATCTTTGTCAATATTGAATGCTGTAACTTAACAGATTTTAGAATGATATTGTTTCAGTTGATTAATTTAATTGTGATGAAGAACATACTCCAGTGAAAATTTCCCTACACACCCATTCTTCCCTTTCCTGTACCCACCTACTTTTGCCCTCTACAAATTTCAATTTTAAATTCTTTCAGCATTTTTGGTAATTATTCACAATTTCATTTGGTAACTGCACCCCTCACCTATTAAAGAAAATCTTCCCACACCCTTGTGCCTGAAATTTAGTGCCGGCTTGCGGTCATGGTCATCTTTTCCCTTCAAAGCACTTCTCCTAATTCTTAGTGCAACACTTTAGGTGAAATCTCAAAGAAAAAGAACTATCACAGTTCACTACTTCTAATTACGGTGTTATAATGGTAAGGGCAAAAAAATGTTGATTTTGGTAGCAATCTGAATCAATAAATATTACTGACACCTTTCTAATATGCACCTATCGTAAACTATAATGAAAGTTATATCTTTTATGCATTGGATGTTAAATGTTGTTAGATAAGTAAATTTTTGTGGTCTTATGACCCGGTGAGAAAGTTTCAATTTCAGCTCTATCATGGCTGGACTTAAAAGTATATTGTGGAATCCGAATGTCCTCAAATATCTCATACGATCAAACAGAAATGCGAGGATATGAAACCAGGACCCTCAATTTTGAAAGTAAGTGCCTTAGCCGCTGAGCTATCGCACCATTCATGTTGTTAGATGATGATCTGGCTTTTACTTTCCAAAATTAGAGTCTTTTGAAAATTGCAATTATGTATTGTAATTTTATAGATTTGAATTTAATGCTAAGCAGCACTTTTGTGTAAAGACATTTGGATCCAGTACTAATAATAAAATACATAAATAGTAATAATAATCATGAGATGGATAACACTTTTTTGTAGTGAAAATGAGGGGAATAATATTGAGTATATAATCTACATCTATACTCTGCAAATCACAAATACTGTGAGTGGCAGAGGGTGCTAAGCACCAATCCTAATTCTGTGCATTCCCATCCCGAACAGAACGAGGAAAGAAGGAATACATAAATGAATCAGTACAGCATCTTATTTCTCGAATCTTATCCCTCCTGTCATTGCGACCTAAATAGGTTGGCGGAAGAAGTATTTCGTTGCACTCGTAAATTAAAGATTTTCGAATATTCTCCAACAAATTCAAACGAAAACGACGTCGTCTGTCCGCCAAACAATCCCAGCACAACCCACGTATTAGCTCTGTGACACCTACGTAAGGATTGTAACTAGCAGTCACGAATCGAGCGGCTCTCCTCTGTACTTTCTCTAATGTGTCAATCAATCCCTTGCGATACGGATCCCAAATTCCACAACAGTATTCCAAATGCAGACGCACTAGTGTTTTGTACGCTATTTCCTTTGTATGAGCATTACAACTTCTCAAAATACGACCTATGAATCATAGTTTAGAATTAGCTTTGCCTACGACGGAATTTATGTGCAAGTCCCATTTCATGTTGCTTTGTACTGTTATGCCTAGATATTTCAGGGAATCCACAGTGTCAACAACTGAATTGTTAACTTTGTACTCATGAGCAAACGGGGTCTTTTTATTACTTATGTGCATTGCCTTGCACTTTTTGCAGTTAAGTGTAAGCTGCCATTTACGCCACCATTCCGAAATAACATCCAGATTGCGCTGAATTTCTAAGCAATAGTCGGAGCACCTCACTTTCCTATAAATAAGTGCATCATCAGCAAAAAATCGCATCCTGCAATTAACGTTGTCACCGAGATCGTTTATAAAAATTAAGAAACAACCGGGAAATACTATCACTGTAAGTGGGGGGTACATAGAAAAAGAAATGAAATAAGGTGAATAAAAAGTCTGGGATGATTTTAAATGCAAGAGAATAAATAATAATAAGTGATGAGTGTACTGGTAATTCTTGGTATCGAGAGTATGTTGGTACACTAGTTTCCATCTGCAGAGTGCAGAAGGGATTGTATCCCCTCTGTACAGTGCAGAAGGGATTGTAGTTTCTGGAAAAACTACAACAGCTCTTACTGTGAAACAATTGTTTAGCTTGTTTGAATTGTAGGAACTGGCATGAGCTGCCACTTGATGGTCTAGACAGGGCCTGATTAAGACAGTGTGGCCCGTAGCAAATGTGAAGAAGAGGCCCTTGATTTTCACCGTCCGGGGGAAAATTGTAGAGCTAAATAAAAAAAGGCACCCATCTAGCCTAGGCACGGTGCTCCCTAGGAGGCGCCCCCCCCCCCCCCCCCGCCCCAGAAGGCACGAGGCCCATAGCATTTGCTACCTCCTGCTACGTGGTTAATCCGGTACTGGGTCTAGATTGCTGGTAACAACTATTTGCCTGTGTCCGTTCATTCTGATGGTCAGTTGATTAATAATGAGGACTATATATAATACCAAATGGATCCACATCCCCTTCCCAAAAAACTATCCCCTCCTTCCATTCCAAGTGTTCCTCACGGTCGCCTCATCCTCTTTCCTGAACTCCATTCCCCATTCCAACGAAATCTGATTCATCAGGAACAAAGATATCATAATTCTCCTAGCTGACAAGAGCTCAACTGCAATGGCCACACACTGCGGTGACCATCCAACTGAGACAATTCTCCACTACCAGCACCTACAATAGATCCCACTACTTCTATTTGCCATGCAGTACGTCCTTTCCTTGATCTCCATCATCACTTACAAGGTTTCTCACCAAAATCTATTACCATGCTTGCTCCCTGTATACCCACCGTGTACTTAATTCCAAGGCTGCTAACCTTGGGAGACCTTTAGTTGCAACATATGGATCACCCACTAAACAGATTTTGGCACTTATGGATAAAAATCTCTGATCTTTCATGCAGATCATCAAAGAGATTCCACTCTTCCACAATCTTCACACATCTACCAACAGACATCCTTCTTGTCTCTATTGATGTCACTTCCTTGTATACAAGCATCTTCCACTGTCAGAGTCTTGTTGTCCTAGAACAATTGCATCCAATAGATATGCAAACTCCACACACAGCCTCCCCAACCCACCTATTAGCTCACTTCATTCTCTCAAAAAACTTCTCCTCCAACTCCCATGTATACCACCAGATACATGCCATGGATGCCCATTCGGTCCCATCCTATGGGCAGTCTAGAGGAACAGTTTCTTAATACAATCACATGAGTGCATTCAGATATATAGGAAATATGTTTATATATGTTATATAATCAATTAGACTTTCTCAATTCCCTGAACTATAGCCAATCCACCAACTTAACTTTCCTTTCATTATAGGCTTGCCACCCATGAGAGATGTAACTATTCCAATGAAAAATCACTTTCCAGTTACTTACAAAACATATTACAAGCCCTCATGCTGATAAGCTATATTCCTTTTTTATTACGGCTTTAAGTCCCATATACACTGAAGTCATTACCAGTGGGAAAGTACAAGGCAAAGAACGGGAAGGAAATTGACCAAGGCCTTTTTGGAGGAACCATTCCAGCATTCGCCAGGAGTGGTTTCAGGAATCCACAGAAAACTGAAATCGGGTTGAGACAGGGATTTGAACCCACATCCTCCCAAATTCAATGCCAGAGTGTTATTACTCATCCATCACACTTGGTCCCATCTACGAAGTTAAGAAATGGTAGTAGTTTCCAGGGAATCTCTGACAGTTCTACTGTAAAACAGTTGTTGTGAGAACTGGAATGGGCTGTCACTGGACACCTAGATCGGGGGTATAGACTGTTTACTTGTGGCCATTTATTTGATTGAAAGCTGGTTGATGATGAGGCCTACGTAAGAACTAGCACAATATTTGCATAAGAGATATCCATCTTTATTACTTGATACATATGAGTGTGCATCTCTCTTTTTATGACAAACATGGAGGGAAACATCCTTAATCATCTGTTGATTTTTTAAATTTAAATTAATTGTAATGGAGCACATGCTTTGGCGACAACTTTCATACACCTTTCAGCATTTTTGGTAAATTTTTTACCATTTCCCCCTGTAATTTATTCAATTGGCCGACTCCCAACCTGACAAAAGAAAATTTTTCCACTCCCATGCCCAAAACTTAGTGCTAGCTTGTGGTCATAATCATTATTTCCCTTCCAAGCACGACTCTTGTACCAATATCTTGACAAGCCTTGTCACCAATATATGCCTTGTACATTCCCATCCCAGCACTCTCTTTATTTTCCTCCTGTCTTCCAAGGAATCCCAATCCAACCCCTTTATATGATCAGTTATTGATTGTGTTCTGTGGTAATTTGCACAAATAAACCTACATCTGCTTCCCTTTCAACTTCTGTATTCGATATCCAAAAAGTGGGTCCCATACTAAACCACAAATTTCAAACAATGGTTTGACCAAAATTTTGTAACCAATTTCTTCACTTCTCTGATACAACCTTCCATCATTCTCCCCAGGAAATGAAGGATATGAAACCTTTTCCTACCAGCTGCCCAATGTGTCCTGTCCAGTTGAGATTATTATCAAATACATTCAAAAATATTTACAGTTCAGATCTCCAACAAGCAATTTCTTCCCCAGCTGATAATCAATTTAAGCACTAACCACATAAAATTCTTAACGACATTTCATATTCTTGGGGCTAAAATGAATAATGAGGAAAATGGTTTTCCCCATACAAAAAGAATTCTTTTACTTACGTTTCATTACATTCTACAGGTTACGATCATTAGATGATAATGAATGTGGTAAAAAAAGTATAATTAAATCAATGGAAATAAACATGGAAGTGTCCTTGAAATAAAAATATATTAGAAAGATATATACATCTCTTTCAAAAACATTAATGTCTTGACTCATGAAGAGACAGAAGTACTTGAAACTTACTATACTGCCTCATGGAGGCTACATTTATAGACATTTTGTTTCATTTATGTTTGTATCATTCAGTTATAGATACAAAGAATTATACATAGACACTACTGCAGAAAAAGAGATAGTAGTCAGATTACAAAAAATTGGATGCATCATTAGGCATACCCCTAACAATATTATAGTAGTGGAGGACTTCCCATTGTGTCAGTGCAATGTAGTCCTTGGGCAGCCAGATGGTGGTGTAAAACTTAACATTTTAATGACATACTCTGTTACCTTCAAGGCAGTGGCTGTTTAAAAAAAAAAATATACTGCTGATCCCTGACATAAATGTGCTTTTATAGCGTACACACCATCACCAGTTTTTTGCTGCATATGTATTAAGCTCAAAGACTGAAAACCCCCAGTAAGAAGAAAATAAATAAATAAATTAATTTAAAAAAAAATAGACCACAATGCATCGTGGTTTCTTGAAAACGGCCACAACACATTGTTTGTGTTCTGTCACTTACAAAGCAGCCAGAATGCATTGTGGCTATCTCATAAAGGCAACAACACGAAATTCGTAAAGCCACAGCGCTTTATGAACGTTAGCTGATGTAACCACAACTCGGCAGGCTTATTCTGAACGTTAATTAATAATCAGGTGATGTTAAGAAAACAAAACACTTTTTTTCATTACCGTTTCTCTATATTTATTCAAGGACTGATATACACTGACAGTAAAATTGTTAAAATAAAGAAAGTTGGTGAAAAAATTATCAATACTGCTGCAGAGTTATTTATTTTACAAAAAATATTACCGTGACATTTTACCGAGCATGGTGGGTAAGAAGGAAAGCTCTGGCCTTGCTTTCAGGAGGATTCAGGTTTGAATCCCCGTCCGGCCATTCAGATCTGAGTTTTCCATGGTTTCTCAAATCAATCCAGGTGCCGGGGTGGTTCCTTTAAAAATGCCATGGCAGAATTGATACCCATTCTTTGCCCCCAGTTTTTCCCCACCACTAATTATCTCCAGTTGGAGGTGGTGTAAAACCATAACATAAAATTGACATTTTGAGTAACATTTTGTACTCTTTAAACAACATTTGCATTTTTTACTGTGACGCATTATTTTAGAAAAAGCTGAAAATTTAATAAAAAGTCTTGTTATTTGTGAAAATGACACCTGAGATGCCCACAAGTGTTCAGAGTGTCATAAATATGTTCACGTTATCTGTAGAGAAAGAAACGAGATTGAGTGGTTTGGTGAAAATGTTACTTGTAAGCTCTGTTTAAGAAAGAACAGCGTCAATGTTGAGAGAGTAAGTGCCAACTCTGGGCAAGAGAAACAGGCACATAAAATGATTTCACAGTCCAACTAAACATTTCCTGCAGTTGAAATTGGTTCTACTGTTATAGTTAAGGTACCCGAAGTTGATAAGGATGTGCAGATCCCAGTAGTGTTTTAGATGTTGTCATGAGCATTAATCAATCAGGTTTCTATTAACTAGTAAACAAGGGAGGTCTTCTCGATCGACTTTATACTGATAGTGATTTTAGTTTCAGAGAGTAACTTTAATATTGAGGATGTCTTTCAACTCCTTTAACACTTTGCTTACCATTTATATTACCATCTGGAAGTCAGCAAGGCTTTATAATAAGTCACAGTAAAAGATAATGTAGTGATAAAAAATGCAAATGTTGCAAAAAAAATTAAAATGTTACTCAAAATGTCTTGCTAACAGTTCTTGTAAAAATAGATAACTCTGCAATATTATTGGTACGTTTTTTTTTTACCAACTTTCTTATTTTAACAATTTTACAGTCAACTAATATCAGAGAATGATTAAAGATAAAGAAACAACAATGAAAAATAATTTTTTATTTTACTAACATCACCAGATTATTAATCAACATTAATAATATGCCCATCATGTCATGGTTGCATCAGCTAATGTTCAGAATGTGTTGTGGCTTTTCTTAATAACTGCAACATGTTGTGGTCAAACGTCATGAGAGCCACAACGTGAATTTCATGTTGTGGCCTTTTCGAGATAGCCACAATGCATTCTGGCTGTTTTCATCAGTGCCAAAATGTGAATAATGTGTTGTAGCTGTCCCCCCCCCCCCCCCGAGCATTTGAGCTTGACATGTGCAGTATACTGTTTCAGGTTCACTCGATGTGGCTCTGCTTATCCTCACCCTGTATCCACTACAAGCCAACCAGTGAATTAAACTTTGTGTGCTCTTATCTGAGGTTTCTTAGGGCTGGTTTTCATGCATCATCTGGATAGTCAAGTATCTCGGTACACAATAATATTTTGATATATTATTAGAAATAGGAGGTTCTGATCAATTCCTTCATATCTGATTCATGGGTAATTCAACAGTTTATCCAATTATAGACTTCACCCATTCAAACATCTGAATACTGCACTTTTATTCAATGATATGGATGGTCTGCCCAAAGTGGATATTTTCATGTCAAAAGGGATATTATAAAACTTTAGTATCCTTAAAGCCCAGCCATCTTTCACAGAATGAAGCCATTCCTGAATTTTAAAGGCAAAGGAATATATTCTTAAACTCTTTTGCTGGGCCAATGTTCTTCCTATTTTTACAGAAGTATTCCCTGCATTTGGAATAAAAGCCAAATTCTTTGGCAGATATCCCAGATCCTCTGTGAGAATTATCTGTCAGATGCAAATGATAATTTTGTTTTTCTACTTTCTTCCCAATTTTTCATTTCCATCGATACTTGACATCCACAGTAGCAAAATGCCAAAAGAATGAAATTCACCATCAATGGTCCTAAGAAAAGAAAACAAAAACAATGATTATTTATCAAATTTACAAAAGGAGCAGGATATCAGATGACTGTAATAAAATATTTACAAATGGTAAGACAAAACAAATATGACACTGTGTGAAGCTGCTGCAGATGCTCATTGTATACTTCAATCAATCACTATGTATGATAAGTAGATGAAACTTTTAACCAACAAATCATAGCCATATGAAATGAAACATTCATATTATGTAAAATAACATTTTATTTGCTTCTGTAATTAACTAATTTACCAATGCTGAGTTTCTGTTACTTCTAATTTGAGTAACAAAACAAGAACAGATTATATTTAGGTTGGATAATACCAATGATAGTATTTACTTCATAGCCACAAATGACCTTACCCTGACAAGATTTAAGCGCTAATGAACCCGATGTCAATGCGCCCTCAAGCAACAACAACAAGATTTAATATAAGTGTACTCAATGTACAGTAAATTAAATGCTATTACAAAAGCCGAAAGTAGAACCCAAAAATAGTGGCCAAGTCTGAGTGGTGAAGTCACTTATGAGGACAATCCCAAAACTAAGGTCTCCAAAGATTTTAGAGATACAAAATCAACTTATATTCGGAGAACGAGCTTAACAACACAATTAGAAATGACGGGAAAAAAAATTGATATTCATCCTGAGGAAATCATGAAGGAAATAAGAAAGCTGAAAAGACATAAAGCGGCTGGTGAAAATAATATTACTACAGATATCTTAAAGATAGCCAGATGTGACATTGTAACTAATCTTGAAATATTATTTAAATTGAGCCTGGATACTTGCTGCTTACCACAGGACTGGAAAAGTGCAATAGTAGTACCGGTACATAAAGGAGAGGTGAGAAATAGAGTTGAGAATTACAGGCCAATCAGTTTGACATCAGTGGTAGGTAAATTAATGGAAAGATTGATATCCAACCACATCAGAAATATATGTGAGGAACGTAAATGGTTTTCACGCAGGCAACATGGGTTCAGGCAAGGATATTAATGCGAATCTCAGTTGGTGGGATATATGCAAGATATTTCAGATGAAATGGACAAGGGAGGCCAAATTGATAGTGTAGCACTAGATCTGTCAAAGGCGTTTGACAGAGTAAGCCATAAAATGGTAGTAAATAAGGTAAAAACCATTGGAGTAGATGAGAAAGTGATTTGCTGGGTAGAAGAATTTTTAAAAGGTAGAAAACAGAAAGTTAGGGTAGGAAATGTAGTATCAAAAGAAGTGGAAGTAAAAATGGGAGTGCCACAGGGTAGCGTATTGGGACCATTGCTATTCATTATTCTAATGAATAATTGTGTTGATTGTTTACTATCTGAAATTAGATTGTTTGCAGATGACATAATGCTGTATAAAAGAATCAAAACGATAGAGGATTGTAAACAGTTGCAGGGTGATCTGGGCAGGATATCTAATTGGGTTGGTAAACATGGAATGAAGATTAATGCAAAGAAGAGTCAGCTTATTAGATACACAAATAAAAAACAAAAGGTTAATTATGAATATAAGGTGGGGAAAGAATTGCTTGCTGAACACTTGAAATGCAAATATCTTGGAATTACTTTTGATAACAAACTTAACTGGGCAGGACACATAGGACAGGTGGTAGGAAAAGGTTTCAAAGTTCAGCAATTGTTGGAGAGAGTGATGAGGGGATGTACGAGAGAAGTCAAGGAATTGGGTTACAAAACTTTGGTCAGACCATTGCTCGAATATGGTAGTGTAGTATGGGACCCTCATTTTACGTATCAAATACAGGAGTTGGAGAGGGTGCAAAAAAGGGCTGCTAGATTTGTTTCTGGAAATTATCGCAGAATGCAATCAGTGACGGATATGATAAAGGAGCTGGAATGGGATTCATTGCAAGACAGGAGGAGGATGAGGAGGGTCATGGGAGTGTACAGGGCATATACTGGCGATGAGGCACGGAAAGATATTGCAATAGGTATGAAAAGTAGTGCATGGAAGAGAAAACATGACCATGACCATGACCACAAGCTGGCACTCGATTTCAGGCACAAGGGTGTGGGAAGATTCTCTTTTTTAGGTAAGGGTGTCAGGGATTGGAATGAGTTACCAAGAGAAATGATGAATAATTTACCGAAAACTTTGAAGGAATTTAAAGATAAAATTTGTAGAGGGCAAATGTAGGTGGGTGCAGGATAGGGGGAAGATGGGTGTGTAGGGATATTGCCACCGGAGCCTGTGCTCCATTGCAATTAAATTAAATTAAATATACACCTTACTTAGTTTACTATTAACCCAATCATCATCATTTATTTATTCCCTGCTAACTCTTGAAGTCTTTTCTAGGAATCAGTCTATTGGTGGTACAAGAGAAAACTTCTCATTGTCGTGAAAATGATTGTGTGTGTTTTTGTAAGAAAAGCACGTAGCGGAAGGGTGAGTGAGGGAAAGGAGAAGTTAGCAAACCTGTAAAAGGATTTAGAAACAGGGTTGTCAGGGACTGTAGCAAAAGAAGGCACAGG
This sequence comes from Vandiemenella viatica, assembly GCA_031002005.1. Classification (NCBI taxonomy): domain Eukaryota; kingdom Metazoa; phylum Arthropoda; class Insecta; order Orthoptera; family Morabidae; genus Vandiemenella; species Vandiemenella viatica. The sequence continues at coordinate 215,615,921 of JARYHS010011408.1, read as the reverse complement.
GGACAGAAAGTGAATGAGTGATTGATCCACTGATTTAAACATGACAAATTATACAGTCCCTTGGCAGCTGCAGATGCAATTTAGAACTGTTATTTGCAGAAACAAGCCCTGGACACAGAATAACAAGTAGTCAGTGAAACCATTATTCAAGTGGTGATAAAAAACCTCAAACAAAATGATGGTTCCATTGTTTCCAAAACAATAAATAAATAAATCTATAATAACCTTGAATGTAATTACACTGTCTATATCCCATAATATCATAATTACCACAAATCATAAAGGACAATATAATGATATAACTGTTGTTTTTTGCCATAATCTTTCCATTCATTCCTTTTAAAATTCTAATAATTATTTTTATGAGTGTGATCTGAGCCCAGAATAACTAATGCCGAAATGTTAAAGAATTAACTTTAATTTTACAAAGTCATCATTTTTTTCCTGAATTTTTTTGTAGAATTTTTTTTTTTTCTGAAACTCAGAAACACAAAAGAATAGTATTTTACTGCTGAAATTAGGATTCAGATTCAATTTATCTTACAATGATCTAGAAATGATAATTTTCTAGAATATCGCAAAGATCTCCCTTTAATTAAGTCAAAATGCTCTATTTTTATGTAGCTTTATGAATATATGATTAGTTAATGTTTCTAAATTACATTACATTAAACAGAAAATAAAAAGTTCCTGATAGCTGAACACCAAACATGAAACAAAAAAAAATTGCCAAAAGAAATTAAACTTCTTACATCTTATTTAGGTTAGTTCCCTTTCTCCGGAATAATAATTACTACTTGGGGGAGGGAGGGAAATAATGAATGGATTATTTCAAACACTCAGTCCACATGGGAGAAGCAGTGGGTAAGTGCTAGAGGTTACACCACGCAAATACCAGAAAACTAAACTATAACACCACCGGCTGAAGGGGCCATTTTTACCATTCTGAGAAATTTTCTAAGATAATTCTGATGTTTCAACAATTACTTCATTCTGATGCATAATGATAGATTTGAAGGATCCATGTTTAATCAATGTTTGTTTGACACTACAAAACTTCTTTTGAATTTTGCTTTTGTATAGGTATTAAAACCGTTTTGAAATTTTATGCAATATTGTTTTAAATAATTGTCAGCAAATCATCTTTGCAACAGATTTGTCATGCCCAAATATTCAGACAGGATATTAAATAAACATTTAACTCATATGTTTATGATCTGCTCAATATAGTGTACTTTGCACAACATTGACTCCAATGAGTCATTTCACGTACGATCTTGATAATATTTTTAAGCTTTTCTCAGTTTAATTAATGGTTTTACCACACTTTTTTTTTTTTTTTTGTAACAGTTTAACGTCCCTTTTTAACAACGTGGTCTTTAGAGATGGGAAAGGATGGGGGGCAAGGAATGGGAAGGAATTCGGCCATGGCCTTTTGAAGGAAGCATCCCGGCATTCACCTGGAGTGATTTGGGGAAACCATGGAAAACCCAAATCAGGATGCCCGGACGGGGATTCGAACCGCCGTCCTCCCAAATGCGAGGCCAGAACGCTATCCGTTACACCACCATGCTCGGTTTTACCACACTAAAAAATGAGTATTTCGGTAATGCTGAGAATTTTCAACATTAGCGATATATATATATAAACCTCCAAACCTCAACCAACTCTTGGTCCATAAGCATGGGGTCCCCCAGCCTGCAAGACAGCCCCAAGGTTTATTTCCTTGCAACAGATCCCGTTGCAAATTATGCAGTATGCACCTGCCTTCCACCACCTTTACCAACCCTGTAACTGGGGAAAGCTTTCCCATCACAGGATTCACCACTTGTGTATCCTCCACCTTATATACCAACTCATTTGTAACCATTGCCCAGCCTCCTACATTGGACTCATAACAAATCCACTGGCCATCAGAATGAATGGACACCGACAATCAGTACACACACCCTGTATCTCATCATGCCCTTATACATGGCACCAACAATTTTAACACCTGCTTCTCGGTCCGCGCCATCAGAGTCCTCTCAGATAAAAGCAGTATTTCAGAACTCAGAAGGTGGGAACTGGCCTATCAGTACCAACCGGGGACCAATCTCCAGGTCTAAATTTAAGATAGCACCAATTTTCCTCCGACCTATCCCCCTCACTTCCACCTTTTCTCATTGAACCACTGCTTACCAGAGCCTATCTTTATAGATTGTGACTTCGAATTTTGCTTATTTTTAGTTTTAGTTTTTACTTAAAATTTCTGATTTTTTTTTTTTAGTTGTTTGCACATGTGTCAATTACTTGGTAGGCTTTTGGGACCATTAACTGAGGTATACTGTCCTTCCATGACGGGTACTTGTGTACAGTTTTGCTTTATACTTGCTATTCATCAACATTTTCCAGCCTGTGCTCTTATACCCCCACCCTCACTTCCTGCCATGTTGTTTTTTCGCCCACCATGAGTCACCGACATTGTGGCTCACGCAGTTGGCTGCCGGCAGCGCTTGTGTGCAGCCATCTCACTTCTACTGAGGAAGAGCCATGCTCGAAAATTCTATTCTTTGTGTGATTGTTTTTTTCGTGTACCAACACCACAGGAATCCCCTTCTTTGGTAAGCGGTGGTTTTTTATTCTATCAATATATATATATATATATATATATGGAAAAGAAAGGGAAAATACACCCAACACTCACCAAAGTTGAAGGGAGGAGGGCAGCAGCAACACAAAAACACACACAAACAAAGAAAAAACAATATTTCGACATGAGTCTTTATCATGTGAGGCGAGACATATGGCAGGGGCTGGGATGTGACCACACCTTTCCCCCTGCCATATGTCTCGCCTCTCACTTGATAAAGACTCATGTCGAAATATTGTTTTTTTATTTGTTGGTGTTTTTTTTTGTGCTGCTGCTGCTGCCCTCTTCCCTTCAACTTTGGTGAGTGTTGGGTGTTTTTTTCCCTTTCTTTTCCATGTAAATATTGTCTAGCGGCATTTATTTCCTTTCATTGTTACATATATATATATTCATTTTCAAATGTTATCTACAACTTAAAACTGACAGATCCACTCGAAACACCTGAAACAGATGACAAATATGAAAAATAAAGCTAAAATTGCAATATGAGCATCAGCTCTTATCAAAGCCATTGATTTAACAAACATCCCTCACATATTGTGACTAACTTCTGTGGTGAGACAGTATTAGATCAGTCAGTATGCAGAAGGAATGAGGAAGCAGTCATAAATTTAAGGTATTTAGGATAATATTTAGAATTAATATGAAATTTTGAAATATAAAAGAGCCAAAGAAATAATTTAAGTAAGGGCAATGGTTTGAAAAGCCTCAATTTTTCCACAAAGCATTGTCGAGTGCAGAAGCACACAGTGTAGAAACAGTCGAGTAATTGTTGTGAGTAGTCTGAAGCTGGTGATCACAGGAGATGGAGCCAATAGGGTAGCGTGATGAGTGTATGAGGATCGCGAGATATGGCTTCCTGTGTTTGAGTATAAAGCGGCTAGGAAGAAGCAGTGTGAGGCAGGTTTTTTTTTAGAAATTTAGACAAGTGTTCAGAAAGAACTGAGAGTTAGTGGTAGTTTGTGTGCAGGGTAGAATTTGTTTCATTGTAAAACTTATGTGTGGTGTGAATCATAATTGAGATAGAAGAAGTTTGTTATGCCTTATCCATGGTCATTTAACTAAAATAATGGTTGGTGGTGATGGAAAAACATGTGGGTGCTAATAACTCTAGAATGATTTGTAAAGCGAGCTGTGTTATGATTTCTGAACATAAACAAACCCACAAGCCAAACATTCAGTAAGCTAAACAGTATCACTTTATCGTGACTCAACCACCTCCATTTTTTATTGCGACATGGTGACCATGAACTTTTAGTGATTTTTTGACATTTTGAACGCCACTGGACATATCAGCCCTGAGACATGTAGTTTTTGTGTTAGTTTGGATTATTTGTGTATGATACTTTGTAAGAAAAACCTATGATGTGTATAACTGTTGTAATTAAAGTTGTAATCATTAGCCCATCACCACCAAACATAGCAGTCTAAAGATAAAGTTATATTTTGGATAAGCATGTAAATACTTAATACAATGAAAGGATGTTGTATGGTATGAGTAAGGAACTAATAGTATAATAAACTGTCTAATTTGGTGGATTTATATTTGCTATTGTGCACTGTATAGTTTCAAGTAGCAAAAATAAATCCAGGAGAGGTTGTGGGGAGACAGTATTAGGTCAATCAGTATGCAGGAGGAATGGAGATGCAGTCAAAAATTTAATGAATTTGAGGTAATATTTACAATTAATAAAACATTTTGAAATATAAAAGAGTCAAATAAATGATTTAAGTAAGGTTAGTAGTTTGTAAAGCCTCAAAGCATTGTTGAGTCTGGAACTGCACTGTGTAGAAACAGTCGAGTAATTGTTGTAAGTAGTCTGAAGTTGGCAATCACGGCAAGTGGAGCCAATAGGCTAGTGCGGCGAGTGTATGAGGATAACGAGATATGGCGTCCCGTGTTTGAGTATAAATTGGCTAGGAAGAAGCAGTGTGAGGCAGTTGTTTTTAGAAATTTAGACAAGTGCTCAGGAAGAACTGAGAGCTACTGGTAGTTTATGGTCAGGGTAAATTTGTTGCATTGTCAAACTTATGGGTGGTGTGAACCTGCAATTTATAATGATTTAAAATGAGGATTTATATATGGTTATTAATAATACTTGTAATGTAACACAGTGCCAGAGATGGTGCGTCTGTGGTTTTGGAGACAGATATATTTGCAGACGAGGTAGTGAGTGTTTAGAATCAGCTTGCTGAGGTCTGAACTGTACCTGGAGAAGTTGGCAGTTGGCCACCCTCACGCATTCCAGAGAGATAACAGGGGGTAGGACAATAGACAGGAGAGTGTGTGGCTGGAAACACTTGAGTACAGGCAGCCAATGTGAACAGGTGTGAATGGAAAGTGTCGCAAGCGCCCAACCATAGTGCTCCGCACTCCACGACGTGGAGAGAAGTATGCATCGCCAGTGATGCAAGAGCATACAGCCGCTTGATCTGACTGCCGCCCGATGCCATGTTGCAACAGACGACAATCGCGCCGCCACCACTCCTCATCACGGTAATGAATGAACTGTATTGAATTGCATCAACGTATCACAGTTTAAATTCTTTCACCCAGTAACGACCATGAGATAAAGAGGACTTAAAGACTATTTAAAGCCACAATCACTTAGGATCAATTTTTGAACATTTTGTGTTTAATTAATAATGTATGTCTTCTCTATATTTCTTTAATATTAATGTATTCATGTATCAATGATTTATGTCACAAGGATAGTAGTTGTAAATCAGGCAATATACAATAAATTAATTGAAATGCTATTCAGTGGTAATTTGAAGGCAAAAATAAATATTTTTATGACAGTAATTGCTCCCCCAGTTGGTCATTCAAAAGTGATAATTATATTTAAATTTAATCTTTGTGAAAGGTTTATTTCATTGTCACCCAATTACAAATCCCTGGTTAGTGATAAACGAATTCTTGAAAGATAAAGTTTCATTTGACAAGAAACAGTACACCTCGTATTCGAGTGCCGAACTCAAGAACTGCATTTATTGTACAGTTTATTCAATCACAGTACATAGAATGTTGGCACCAGACATGATAATTGTAGTATCGGACTGTCCATAATATTCAAGATTGCAGGTTAGCACATAGAACTGCAGTTTCTTCAGCACACATGCTTAACATTACTATTTAGTGTAGTCAGGGCCAGCGCTAGGAATTTCGGGCCCGGGGTAAAATGGGCGACCTTTTGGGCGTATTCTTGGCTTCATGGCCTGAGGGCCCCTATAGTCGGTGATCGGGCCCCCCATCAGCCGGCGGGGCCAGGGTACTTTTGACCCGCTTACCCCTCCCTAACATCAGCCCTGAGTGTAGTCTAGAATACGGACGGCACATAACTAACAATTCGTATTTGGCGAACAGTTTACGCACGACCGGCTAACTCCCGAGCACATGTTCTACTCTCTCCTTCACTAGTATGTCCGCAACTTCTCGTCTCTTCCGGCCAATCACGACACTCCTATTCCTCACATGACTGTCCTGGCCAACCAGTGTCTTTCTCTCTACTTCGCCTTTCAGCGATATTCCACTTTCTTTTAGATGATGCACTCCTCATCTATTTGGGTGTGCAACGCTATCGTTACATATTGAGGTGGAAGTAGTATGTTATGCTTTATCCACTGTCAAGTAACTAAAATAACAATTGTTGGTGATGGTAAAACCTCTATGTGAGTGTTAATAAATCACGAGTGATCTGTAAAGCAAATCGTGTTAATATTTCTGAACATAAACGAACCTGCAAACCTAACAATCAGTAAGCTAAACAGTATCACATTATCGCGACCTGACCACTCCCAGATTTTATCGTGACACTTCATAGGACGTAATCAGTAATTTAGAAACATTTGGCTAAAAATTAGGATTCACAAAAGACAAATAAATTGATGACAATACACAAGTGAATAGACATACCTTCAACAATTCGTTTTATGAATATGTTTCCAACTTCCATCCTACCAAAGAAATAAAAGTTGGAGAATGCAGACATGATGAACAAAGGAGTTGCAATCAATGCTTTCAGTCTTCTACTGTTTTTTGGACTTAACCACGTGCGCTAAAAAAAATAAAAAAACCCCACAAAGATCAGATTCCAACAGGTGAAAAAGAAAAATGAGAGCTTATACTGAAATTAGACAATAGGCTAAAATATCAAATTTTATGGTAAAAAGTATATAATACAATGATCAGTATGATAATTAATTTCACTGGAAGCAGCATATTATGCGATAGTATTGCATCTGCATTTTAAAGTTCATCAAAAGTATTATTTTAATTGGATTCACAAAGCAATGAGAATGAATAAAGACTTATATTACTTAAAGGATTCAATCAAATATTAGAAAAAAAATTGTATGAAAATAAATAAAATGAATGACCAGCAGATTTGACAACAATAGTAATAAAATAAATATCTAAACTGTAACCTACATACTAGAAGAAGAATAAGAAATCTTATTTAATAACTGAAGTTTAAACTAAAAGCCATACAAATTATGATATCAAGATCAGAGTACCATGAGACAAAGAGAGAGAATTTTCAAAAACAAATATTACATTTTATGGAGGTGACACTTGAACTTCACGATACTCTGACTGAAGAAAAACAAAAAAATAAATTAAATTCATTCATAAAACAGGATGTTAAAAATTAATTCAATTGATATGGTATGAAATGAAAATGTTTTTGAAATACTGGATGAAGGAAAAATTTGCAAAAGATCTTTCAAAAAGAATAGGTGGGTTGGGGCATGTTTTGGGATATAATGATTTGTTCAATAAGTTGTAGGAAATAACTGTAGAGGAAGACACAAAATAATTCAGTGTTTATATTTATGCACCATTCTGCAACCTTTCCTTTTTTACATTTGCTAATCAGCAACTTTTTTTATTGCATCAAAACCAAGAGAAAGATCAAAGTATATGAAGCAGTCGTAGTAAGATTGCACGAGGGTATTAATACAGGATAAGAAGAGGTGAAGGTTTACATCAAAGCGATCAATCATTATGTTAGCATTTGCAATTAATAGATTTAATTAATTTTTGAGGCTGATAACATCTATCATGCTGTACATCATGTGACAGAAATTATCCAAAAAAAGTACAACTATTGTTGATACACCTTTTATAGTCATAAAAAAAATACAGAAATCTGCAACATCTCAAAAAAGAATACAAAATATATGTATTGAATTGCACACTAAAGATTGATACTACTGTAAAATTAAAAATTTATTTTTATTAAAGATAAATTATCATAAGATTAGAAAAAAAATGTTATTTAGTGTGTAACACATTCTTTTGGTGGAAACAGCATTGTACTAGATCAGTGGTCAGAAAACTTTGGAAGTTAAAGAGCCAATTTTAACATTAAAAGCATCAGGAAAAATTTATAAGAACCATAGTTATATTTTAAAAATAATTTTTAAGTATGATTTATTGAATAGTCAACACATCATGATATATACATTTACCCATAAGTAAATAATATACTTAAAAAATAATTAACATGTAAATATTAAGCATTTTAATTAATGAGAACAATGTGCTTGTGTTTCTTTAGAACATTTTATAATATTAGTTAAATTTATGTTTTTAATTTCTAACATTAATGAAATTTCTCACTGGTTATTTGGTTTCTCAATTTATTTTAAATAAAGTTTATTTTAGAAAACGTTTGCTATGACACATGTATGTTGAGCGAAAGATACTAAAAATATCAGATGCAAAATTCTTCAACTAAGCAAATTCTTCCAGGTATTAAAGATAATTTTGTCTGTCTTTTGTAAATTTTTGATAACAGTTATCACATTATTTTGAAGAAAAATGCATTTTTATCAATACAGAATATCAATTTCAGCTGCAAGATGTATAATTTTGATTTCCACACATTTTTACTATCCAAACTTTTCATTTAAAAAACTGTGAAATCTTCATCCTTCGTTTTTTTTTGTTTTTTTTTTTGCTTTGAGAGGATGCCAGACTTTATTTTACTTGAAGAAAGTCTTGAAATCTTTTTAGAAAATATTCGTTCATTAAAAAAAATACTGATTTTAACATTGGAACAGATTTCATACTGCGGTACACTTAAAAAATGCAATAAAATTCTCTTTTCTATGTCACTAACCAAAAGAACCATTTTTATTTTAAGTGAACTGATTTCTGCAAGAAGCGAAAACGCAACATTTTCTCAACCTTGCAGTTTAATGTTAAGTTTAACGCTCCGGTGGCAATTTCCCTACACACCCATCTTCCCCCTATCCTGCACCTACCTACATTTGCCCTCTACAAATTTTATCTTTAAATTCTTTCAGAGTTTTCGGTAAATTATTCATCATTTCTCTTGGTAACTCATTCCAATCCCTGACACCCTTACCTAAAAAAAAGAGAATCTTCCTACACCCTTGTTCCTGAAATCGAGTGCCAGCTTGTGGTCATGAAGTTCATTCAGATGTGTTGTTATATCCACCATAAAATGTTATTTTTGCAACCACTGATGCTCTTTTAATTCTTAATATTGTATAGAAACAGTTAGAGTTATTTTACACAAGAAATAAATCACTTTAGCATTTTAACTCTTGAAAGCCATTAGCTGGTCATTTCACTAAAAAGCTCTTTAAAATGACGGTGCAAAAATTTTGTTAACAATCTTAATCACTGATTTCATAACTTTACAAAACCCTTTTGGAAACGTTTGTGCACAAAGAGCTTCTTGGTGGATTAAGAAGTGAAAAGTAATCACTTCATGATTATTTTTTGCTTTAGAAAAGAAACAAATCTCTTTCGGAACCCAAAATATTCTTGTTTCCATCTGTTGTTATTGAAACAATATTACTGAGTCAAATTGACAATATCTACAATATCCATCCACTCTTCTGGTCTGGTCTTTAAGTGGCAGTAATCCTAAATTTCTTCTTTGGGGCTTTTGGATGAAATATATCATACAAAAAGGAAAACTTATCTGCTGCAATTGATATGGCTGAAGCTGTTTTAATATTTTCAACTTGTTTATCAATTATGTTTGAGGCCATACTTTCAAGTTTATTTAAGATGTCATCTGAATTTTTAAAATCTGCAAAGAGTTTTTTATATACATTTACAAAGCAACGTTTAATGTATTTGCTATCTGTAAAAGACTTTCCTCTCTTAGCTCACAATGATGCTGGAAAAGTTAACATTATTAATGGAATGCAACCAACGATTAAATACATTTGACTTTTTTTTAAACTTTTCTATAGTTTTCCCACTGCTTTTTTTCTTAGCAGTGAGGCTAACAATATATTGTTAATATAGTAAATAAAAAAATTAAATAGAACTCAAAATAAATCAATAATGATACAGTACATGAAATACAAATATTTTAAAATTACTCAGTCGGACACAATATGATAATAACGAAGACAAAGAAAGTAACAGATGTAATCATGTGTAAACAGTTGACTAACTATTGTGGTATTTTATTTAATTCGTTATTATTGTCGGTAAAGGTTGGCGAAAGAACTTTCTTAAAACGAAGTCTGGTAACCCACCTGGTCTTTACTACTATTACTGTCAGTAGAGACGCATGCGGTTCGGGAGCCATGGTTTGCTGACCACTGGCCTAAATCATTATGGAGAGCATGTTATGATCACAATTAATATGCCCATTGTGGCAGGACCAAGATTTGAACTTGTACCACTTATACCTCTTTGTATCCAATAGGGTGATGCTTCAGCATGTTTAACCCAACTGCATTGTTTAAGGGCTATTTATTACTATGAAGCTTATATTAATCTAGCAGCAATGGAGTCACATCTATTCGATATTCAAATCAATGTGTTTTTTACTATTCTTTTTTTCTGCTTATGGGTTTATGCTCATCAACGTCAAGGTCATTAGAAGTGGGAAAGAAATATGGGCATGGAATGGGAACGAATTCAGTCATGGTCTTTTGAAGGAACCATCCAAGCATTCACCTAAAGTGACTTTGGGAAAGAAACCATGGAAAACCCAAATCGGATGGCTGGGCAGGGATTCTAACCCATGTCCTCCCAAATGTGAGGCCAGAGCGTTACCGCTCACCCACCATGCTCAGTATATTCTATTCTATATTCTGGTCAGTTACAGGTGGAAAGACTAAAAAAGTACTAAATGTAGAAACTAATCAGATTTAAGTATTAAGTTACATTTTAAGGAAATTAAACTAACAGTAAAAAAAAACACAAAGTTTGAGATCTCTTGAGGAATTTACAAAATATTCTTACCTCTAATTCTTGATACTCTTGCAATGTAGCAATAGTCCTAGCTATTCCTTCCACTGTTATACCAATGAAGTTCAAAGCTGTCCACACTAAGACATAGTCGTAAGTATTGTGCCAGAGGTATACAAACAAAAAGCATACAAAGGATGCAAGCAGTTTTCTAACAATGTTCGAGCTCCCACCTCGGCAAGGAATGTAAATGTATCTATAAATAAAAAAATAAAATAATGGAGAAACAGTATAAGTTTTAGACAAGTGTAAAATACTGTTCAGAATTTACCACTTAAAGTGTAAAACAATTCCCAAAATTCCCAAATAAAGAACTTTATATGCCCAAAGGCTTGTATGGCCTCAAAGATACTGACTAACGCTAGATATGCCATTAAAACCTGGAAAAATACCCCTGCGATCTTCTTAGCAATTCAGTTAGAAAATCCAACTCTCAGATCAACAAGGAAATGGCATGGCCACTGGGCAATTCACTCCAACATAAGTGTAGCAGATGGGTGAGGGTGAAATATATACTCTAGTTACTGAAAAATGGGGAGTACCAGCCAGTGGCAGATTCAGGATTTTGGTTTGGGAGGGGCTTGAGCAGATTTTTGTTTGGGGGGGGGGAAGCAGATTTAATTTTGGGGGAGGGCCTTGAGCGGATTTCGTATACAGGTACAGGGGCCCTGAAGAGTCAGTCCCACTAGACAGTTACATCAAGAGGTTTAATGGTACAGCTCAGCTAGCAACCTGCTCTCGGTAATATAAGTAATTTGTTCATGTTCCCAAGGTATGTCTTTAGGATTGGATTTGTAATTTGACAATGAGCATTGTAAGAGAATTAAAAAAATAAAAACCTTATTCTCTTAAGAACTCTTAATATTTAATCCTGCAATTCATTTCATCAAAATATAAGTGACAAGCTAAAGAAAAACAAGTAAAAAAGAAAAGGAAATGACTCATAATGGGGATATTTAGAAGAGAGCCAAAACAAGAAAGAGTAGAAATATTAGTGATTTAAAAATATAATAGATAAAGATTTAGATAACATGGTATCATGTCAGTAGAAATGGTGAAGCAGTTAAACCTATGTGTGAACATTAAAAGCTTCGCAGTAACCACCTGGAAGTTATACATAAGACAAGCACAAGAAATACATAATCTGACTAGGTATGTTAACTTAAGAAATGGGAAAGATATATAGCTGGAGTCAAAACAAAAATTCTATCAAGAAATCATGAATGAAAACAGAAAAATGATGATTAATTAGGAAAAGCATTTTGATTGAATTAGACAGCATAAATACAACTGTAAAAGACATGTTGATACAAATCTATGAAAGACCACTTTATCACAAATAGAACAATATATTTAATAAAAATATCAAATGTATGTCCTTAATATTGGCAGAAATTACTTTAAGATGGTTTTGAGTAAACTGAGACTAAACTGCACATTCAGAAAACTTTCGTACCAAGCTGCATAAATAAGATCAATGTTGAATCCATATATGACACAATAATTCATCAGTTGTATAAGACTAGATTACCTACAATAAAGAGGACACAAAGAAACAATTCGGGAAAAGATTTACAGTAATATTCTATGATTAGCAAAGGAAGATGTAGGGAAAAAATTATAAATATTAATACGAAGTTAACACACATCTCTTGGTTTACATCAGAAACTCTAAAGACAGTCAAAGAATGCAATAAATACAAAGAGATCAGAAAAAAAGGCAAGATTATGAGGATAATGGACACAAAGAAATTGCCATTAGGAATTGAAAATAAGATAGGATAGAGAAAAAATAACCCATCACTTACCACTGATGAAGGCAGGACAAGATGAACACATAAACACAAATAATAATAATAATATATCAGTAAATAACCTTAGTCATGTAGGAGGCAAGACATTTTGCAGGGAGAAAGACCACATCCCGATCCGCCACATAAGGCGACATTCATTTAATTTTAATCATGTACGAAGCAAGTCGTGATGGTTGCTATGGAGAGGTATCAAGGTGTTTCCTCCGTTCCCTCCCACTCATGAAGCAACAGGAGTGGTGGAGGAATCCAACCAGGATACTGGGGTACACCTAATTACTTTTCTCATAGCGGCATTGAGCTGGGTGTCAATTCTGGCACTATGAGCACTACCAAAGCAGCTAGAGCAACAGTATTTTGTTGTGGAGACTGCTATTCAAAAAATTGCTTCTTGAATGAATTGCACACCTGCCCCCCTCCACATCACCCCATTATGAAATATCATCCAGTTTCACAGGTCTTCACTTTTTCTGCAGTGTTAGACAATTGTTGTTGAAAGGTGAGGGCATCATCCAAGGTAACTCCCAGATATTTTAGCTGGTGTTCTACTCTTCCAAGGATTTGAAATTTGGTCTTATTTTTACATTGGCAAGCTGGTTTGAGAGGTGGAAGCAAACAGATTTTGTCAGGTTGGGTTTCAGTCTCTACTTACAAAAGAATGTGAAGAACTAATTAAGACTCTAGGAGAGAGAGTCTTCACAATTGAAGTTTCTACTCTGGTAAGTAATAGCCAGATCATTGGAATATTGTAAATTCCTGCAGTTCAGATGAAATAAGGCCACACAGATCTCTGGATCAATGCACTGTTGAGGACATACCAACAACTCTTTCAGTCTCTATATGGGACCTGGAATTTGTGATTGCTCAACATATTGTTCAAGAGTTTGGTTATGTTTTTACATGGTAAATTATGTACGAACTTGAGTAGGAGCCTCTCACATCAGACAGTATCACAAGCCGCTTATAAGTCAATGAACACAATACTTGTGTTCAGTTTCCTTCAGAACAAAGTCTCCTGTAGTTTATAAGAAGGAGAACTTGCACGGCACTTTTGCCTGAAACCAGCCTGCTCTGGGGGGGTCTACCTTCTTAATGGTGTCTTGGATCTGAGCCAGCACCATCCTCTCAAGCGGCTGACGTGAGGAGAGAAATCATTTATTTTGTGAAAGGAAGTTTTGGTACAAGCCACGAGATTTCAATGAAATAAATATTTAGATCAAATCAAGTAAAACAGACTCACTAATAATATACAGGTTTAATGTTCTAATGGGAAAAAGAAGATTGAGGAAATGATGTGACACCATTCATTGAGTTCAATGTTTCTGAACCACATCGGATTACCATAGTTAGCAAGTATGGTGGTCGCCTGGTGAGAATTCCCATTCTTCCAATGTTTTGGAGAAGTACAGCAGTGTTATTACTTGTGTTATGACGTGGGAAGTAATATGGTATGAGTTCAGGTCATGGTTGGTAGTAATAAAGGAGCTCTGAAGGCACAGCAATATTTTTTTTGTTTATGGCTTTACGCTTCGTCGACGTCGAGGTCATTAGAGGCAGGAAAGAACTGGTGACAAGGAACAGGAAGAAGTTCGGCCATTACCTTTTGTAGAAAGTATCTTGGCATCCACCTGGAGTGATTTTGGGAAACTATGGAAAACCCAAATCTGGATGCCCAGATAGGGGTTTGAATCCGCGTCCTCCCGAATTCGAGGCCAGAGCGTGATCACTCACCCACCACGCTCGATGCAACAGACATTCTACGTCCTCATGTGACAGTTTCATAATGCCATTTCTTAACAGGGCAATGCTCGTCCACACATGGCACTTGTCTCTATGAACTGTCTGTATAATGTTAAGGTACTCACGTAGCCAGCAAGAACATGTGTGGGACCAGCTCAGATGTCAATTATATACCAGTGCCAATATCCAGAATATCAGGGACCAGTTACAACAGTTGTGGACCAGTTTGCCTCAGGAGAGGATACTTTATGACACCCTTCCCAAACAAATCAGTGCACATGCATCCAGGCCAAAGGGGGTGCAATGTCATACTGATAAGTGGGCTCATACTGTATAGTTTTTTCTTTTAAAAAAATGGCTCAATTTTTTAATCACTGAAACAAGATCACATTCCCATGCTTCACTTTTTTTTCTATGTCAAAACTATTTCTAACCATATCTGACGGCAGGATGATGTTGATAGAAATCCACATACACACACATAATACACTGTAATTACTGGATGTGAATAAACCACTAAAATTTATATCTATCCATAAACAAACATCTATTAAATTGTTAGTTTTAAATGCAGCAATGTGCAAGTAAAACTCACAATTTTATAGATGGTTAACAGAACAGTAAAAAAATGACTTATATTTTTACTACGATCTGGATATTGCAAATTAACTCACACTTATATCATCTTGGAATTGGGAATACAGTTACCACAGTAGAAAATAAATTTTTGGGTGAAGCCCTTTTCCTGGACGAAATTATCTTCTTGATGAGTTCAATATAGGTCTGAGTTTATAAACACTTATGGTAAATGATGGGTCAATTTTCTAACAAGATGAACCTAGTTAAACTGATATCTAGATCTTTGCTAACCCACGTGATGACTAGCACATAATTAGAAAAAAAAATGCAGTATCTATATTTCTTACCTGACCAAGAAATAGTAAAGTCCCTGATCAAAATATCGCCACATATCAGAGTACAAGTGTATTCGAGCAATGCATTTTGGAGGTTTTGGTGTCTTTATTTGTTCCATTTCAGCTACAGTTCCTGCAAGTCCATAAGCAATCACATATTTATTCATGAAGAACTGCCCCATGCAATAGCCAAGCCCATACAAAGTCCACCAACCAATTTTTCTCACCACCTGCAACAATTATTAATTAAACATCCTTCAGTATGCTGCAAAAGTAATCAGTGCATGAAGATTCTAGAACATTGCGACTAATTTGGTGATGGGTATCAAAATAGAGATGTTGCTATAAGAATGTTTATTTCGTGTGAACACAAGTACTGTGGTTGTCATTGACGAGAAAAATGCAAACATGTATGAAAGCAGAAAAGGTGTGGGACAAGGATAAATCATTTATCTACAATGTAAGCACCTTAGAATTTTGGTAAATTCTAGTTTCTTAGCTTCAAGTATAGGGGAGGAAGCAAGCTTTCATTTAAACATATAGTTTTCATTGCAAGTACAGGTTATGATAGGAACGTTTCAATAGAAGCTGATACCACAACCCAATTCATTAATATAAAAACCATTTTAAAAGCAGTAAAGACTCACAACATTTAATAAAAACTCTAAATAAATTTTTTATAAGAGTAAAGAAACTTTTAACTAACCTGGCATAGGATAATCCGTTATAATCCAACTTGTAAACAACAGATTTTTGCTACGTGCCCATTTCACTATTTCTGAACACTTTTAAGTGAAGTAAAGTAATTTTAAAATAATAATAATTCAAAAGAAAGCTAAATTCACTAAAATTCCTTAATTTCTGACCGTGTATAAATAATGAAAATAAATTTTTAAACACTTCGATACATGCACCTCACTTTCAACATTTTTTATCATATGTTCCTAGTAATTTCCCGAAATAAAAAGTAGATTTTCTAAAAGAGCCAAAAATCTAGTATCATATATTTAAATTTCAGAATGTTTCATGCAGTAGAACAGATTCTATAAACATTTTGAAGATTATTTCGTCGCTCAACACATGTGGTTTCACTGAAAAATTATTTGCGAATAAACCAAGCAATTTCCACAGATAAAATAACTTTTAAAACACGTAATTAAATTCAAAGAAAATTCTGGTAATTTTGTAGAACATTTCGACACTAACATTATTCAGGTAATTTGAAATTCAGCAGTATTCCTAAAAACTTGAATAAATTCAAACGTTTAGGTAAATCCCCAATTGCATTAGGAGGTCGTATCACTACGCAAATTAAAATAAAAATTAAAACTAATTACTCAAAATTTCTCACTAAACATCCTTTGAGCATCTTGGAGATAAGAATATACACTGTCAAAGTTTGAACACTTTTTATAATTTGGATCATTTACACATTTTTGATAAGCGGCAGTATACATGAGGTGTACAGTTGGCGTCTATATTAGCGGGAGCCCCGAGGTGGGGGAGGTCTTTATTGTTTCGTCTTCAGTCTTTACTCTGGGAATGTTATGTAAGGTAACTCTGTGTCAAGTGATTTGTTGCGGGTCAGTTTTGCTGTTCTAGTCTGGAAATGCGGGTCGGCCATGTTGGGTGCTTTTGTACCAGATCGTGATTTCAATGACTACTAAGAACTTTTAAATTTCAAAAGGGTTTTGCTGTCGGTATTATTTCTCTCCACAACCTAAAATTTTCTGGAAACGTTTGTTTGATTGCCTACTCAACTGTATAATGCTAATTTTGAAAAATGTGTCTTTTAAATAAACTCCAAAATTTTGTCCTAGTGAACTTTTTTGTGATTTCATAGTAAACTGAAAACCTTTCCTAAGTTTGTGGTTTAAACAAATTTGGTGGTGACCATTAAGCATTTTAGTTGAGTATCCAGGCAGGCACATGGTCAACTTAAAATTATTTTGTCAAAATTCCACGGAACTTTTAATTCAAGTGAACTGCTAGTTAAGGTACTAAACTCTACTCCCAACCCCGGTAGCAGTTAAGCCCCTTACAACAATAAATGATCATGATTAGTGTTACGGTAAATGCTGCAAAACACAACACCAAGAGTTTCAGTTGCTGTTTCATCGGTTGTACTATCAGTCCTTGATTTTAATAGCAGTTACTCTGAGCTCAGTCAGCAGAAGCTGATTTATCACTATTTGCCATTGTCTTTCCCTTCCTCAATTTAGCTCTACCTACTGCTTCTTCTGACTGAGCAGGAATCACCAAACACTGTATTTGACGATCTTACAAATAATATTTTGGTGCCTCATTATTTTACTATTATTATTTAAATTTATTTTAGGCATTTTTCCTTCTAATCTTGATCCTTACTTCATTTCCCTTCTATCTATTATTTTTTTTAAATTCTGAATCCTGATCCATTCATGTTCTCAACTATCACCAAAAACTAGGTATTATTCTCTGACTCACTCAGTACACATAATGTATATTGCTAATAATTTATGCCATAAAATGACATTACTGGCAGTATTGTTGTTATTCGTGGCAAGTGATGGTGTGTTTTTTGGTACCTTTCATATTTTCTTTCCCATTAAACAAAATCAGTTGTTACACATTGTAGCTTGGAACACAGACATGTAATGTTATCTAATTTAGTACAATTCTAGAAGAATGAAATTAGTACTAAGAATGACTAACCAGAGGAACAAAATATCTTTCTTAAAAATAGGGCCCTATTCATAACATATATTAAAACAATCCAAGAAAGAACAAAGATAATGGTTAAATCAGAAGGACAAAGAATAACAGGTGAGAACATACAGAAAATGAGAATGATATTAAAAATTAATTTTAGAAACATTCACCACTATAAATCACAGTGAAAGCCTTACTAACTAACCTGTGGCTGTTGCTGTAATGCATTGAAATAAAGGAAATGCAGACAAAAGTCAGTGAATAGCATCCAGAATATAAAACGCATAATTCTTTGAATGAATTTGAAAATGTGATTCACTGTCCATGGGATGTGTATCCTGGAAACCTGCAAAACCAAGTGTAATTTAAAATGAAAACAACAATAACTTATAAATGGATTAAGGTTTTCTCGGCATTGTACATTTATGAATGTTTCTTGGGAAACCAAACAAGTAATACTATTATTTATACACAATATTTTGGCGATTTAAATCTCTGTCACCATCTTCAGGTGTAGTCATATTACATGAAGTTTGCATAGAGAGTGTTGTTGAAAACAAATGCACTATAGGCAAATTTCAAGTCTTATGGCTACAGCTAAAGATGGCGACGGAGATTTAAGTCGTCAAAATATTGTGTATAAATAATAGGATTACTCGGTTGGTTTCCCGAGAAACATTAATAAATAAACAATAACTTACTTACTTCAAAAGTAATTCTTGTTAATCTTTTTTTAATCTTACCTCAGAATTAAATTCTTTGTATAAGATTAGAGGGCCTAGAAACAAAGTTGGAAGGTACAAGCTGTAACCCATCAAGGAAATGAAGTCATCAAGACTAGACTTATAATTGGCATTCTCTAATTGGTCTAGTGTGAAACTCAGACATCGAAGATGTGTCCAACCAAGAGCAGCATGCAACATATACTCTATACTGAAGGGAAGGTGCAGCCATGCCTAAAACAAAAATTGCAACATTTTAAAGCTATGCCTGAAAATTCTTTGGCTCTGCACTACCCTTCGGAAACAATTTAGGCTAATTTTCAAACACTTTTAAGCCATTTTAGAACCTAAATGTAGTGCAGATTTGCACTTTGCATGATAAAGAGAATAACAATCAGGAGGCCATGTCTTTTATAGTGCACCAGTGGTAACTGACAATGTCTCTCTAGAATGACTGAACAATTAATCCTATTCAAAATAGTTCTATAACCCTAAAGATACTTTATCCTGACTCCAAATAATCCCTAAAAATGTTAAACTTAATAATTATGCAAGTGCAAACTCATTTTAATTAACTTTTCTACAAATAAAGATCTACATCAGCAAATTACTGTTTCATCACATACTTATGGTGTGCATTCAAGGACAATTCACAAGGAATACAGCAAAAGTTATAATGAAGTCATAATGAAGAGACCATTTGCAAAATGCACAAAACGGGATATGCTATGAGACAACTTCTGACCAAGGAAACTTTAGATAAAGCTGTAAAAGAAAGTGATAATATTTCTCTTATTGTTATAAATACATAGAATGGACATCGTCATTGCAGCTGTGGGAATTTACATCATATAACTGCGCTCACGTAACTGAAAAGAATATTAATTAAGAAATAAAATTTTAATTTTTTTTTAGGTAACAATGAAAGGAAAGAAATGCTGGGAGGCAATATTTATATGGAAAGACAGATGAAATACACCCAACACTCACCAAAGTTGAAGGGAGGATGGCAGAAGCAACACAAAACAACACAAAAACAATTAAAATACTATATTTCGGGCAAAACCCTTCTTCAAGTCAACAGATGTAAGTGGCTGGCCTTGCGCAAGACTTGCGTACGACGCAGCCACTCCACTGTTGAGTGTATTTCATCTGTCTTTCCATATTAATTTTATTATTATTTTTTAACTTTGTCTTGATTTAAGAACTGCTCCCTGTAGTTTCCATTTACTAGAAGTATATGGTTTTCAGAAACAGCAACAACAACCTAAAGGAAATTAACATTAAAATTTATAAAGATTTAAATGCTGCACCCAGTAAATTCATAAAACTACATAATACAAAAATAAAACAAAAGTTAGAAAGTACATGGAAAGTAAACCCATTACATACCATTCACCATGGTGAACACAAAAACACTTTAAAATATTTCGGCACAAACCTTGATCATCATTAGAGGACATATGGCAATGAGATCTGATGTGTAAACACCATGACTCACCACATGATTCATGTTGTTGCTAATTGAGTTCTCTGGTAATTATCACAGGCAATTCTAGCTGCCATCCTTTGCACCCCCTACACTTGCTATCCCAAATGTGGATCACACACTACACCACCATATTAGCTAGGCGTACACACCCACATTTGTGTGCCAACAAATCCAATGCAACCCAAACAAATGATCAACTGAGTGTGTTAAATGACCAACGTCAACAATAATTTTTATAGATTTGAATATAGCAAGCACACGTGACAGTAACAATACACACAAATATCTCACATAAGAATTTACTTGCAGTGAACAAAATTTGCCGAGTGTCATTACAAGTTTTGTAGAGAATTCATATCTGATTTCATTGTAACATATCAGGAACACACTGCATCGTGGAAGATAAAATCAAATTTAAAAATATTCACGCATAAATGTTTAGTGAGCTTACTCGTGCACAAATGTGTGTGTATGCCTACATTTTCAAGTAACTGTCCACCTCTTCTCTGGAACATCTATTTACTACCCTCTCTAATAAACTTAGAAATCTCTTCCCACCACCTGTCCAAAGTGTCCCATCCATTTGAGTTTACTATCAAACATTATAATACAATATTTTCACTTGAAGTCTTCAAAAGCCAATTTCTTCCCCAATCAACATATATTTTTTTTACCAATAGTGTTTCACCTTGTAATAGGATGATGAGAAAATATGGGGGGATTTTATAATTTTTATTTTAATAATAATAAAATTCTTAAAATTGAAATTATTGATTGGCAAGGATCATATATCGGGTCGTTATGGACACCTGACATATAAAATAAATTTATTAAGTTCAATAGGCTGCTACACCGCTAGGCACATTTACATTTAATATTAATATAAATTAATGCAATGTCAAGCAAGCCTAGACGTTACAATTGGCCGATCTACTCAAGCAAACAATTATATGAACTTTACTTTACTTGCAAATACTCTGACGAAGTTACATTTAGTGAGCGGGAACAAATGTTCGCAATACGCTACTACAAGAAAACAATCATCAATCAAAGAGAATACATGAGATAAACATGAATCTCGGGCACCATCAAATAACAATTAGAAAAGCAAGGAACTCGCGAAATGCAAAGATTCCATTAATGTTCAATAAAATGCCGGCTAGCTCAGGGTCAAAATTAGCTCAAAGAACATAAGTCTCTTGCTCAAGTCGCTTACGGGTCTTTCGCAGTCTCACAAGAACTCAACGATACCAGACCTGGCGTTAACACTTTACCTAGTGTAGGCAGCAACACTGAAGTTCGTCACGCTATCAGCTCAGCGTGACAAAAATGATCACCAGCCAGTGATCACAGGCAGATCTCTGTGCCGATCAAGCCTAACAGTTCTGGCCTGGCAATAAGTCAGCTCGACCTCTCTCTGCCCGTGGTCTGGGCAGAAGTCAGAATCGACCGCACTGGATCGCGGTCTGACCAGAAGACTCGACTTGTCTCGCCCGTGGTCCGGGCAGAAGTAACTTCCTTCACTCCGGAAGGTGATGGCGTCCCTCTCCCGCGCAGGAACATGGCGGGCAGAAAGAAATACACCCTGTATTCACATGTGTAGACCCCTACCGATGATTTCATAGGCAGGTTGGAAATCACGTGGTATCGATGCACACTCAGATTCGCGGCTTTTCGCTAGCGTCCCTCTTCGCGTCCATGCTTGTTGACGCGGAAGGGGGGGAAGGTTGACCTTCACCTGTTTGCTGCAAGAACCGTTTGAGGTGACTGACTGGCCTTGGGGTGGCGACAGCCAGGCGGGCTATTGTCCGACCACTTCCTGTGGCTCCGATATACGACCCTTCGCTTCAAACAAAATCCTATGCTCACACATTTTCTGAGCTTTTTCAAAGGAAATACCCTTGCATATTCATACAATTTTGGGCTGCCCGAGATCAATATAAATTAATTTTAATCTGAATAAATTAGAATAAATCACAATTTAATAAAAATAAAAATTGTATCGTGGCGTGATAACGTCACGTTACAATATACGGCCAACTACGGGAAAATAAAATTATACAATAATTTTATTTTAAGCCATTTTAACTCCCTTCCACTATAACCAGTAATCGATATTTTTACATATACAGGGACCCACAATGCTATGATTCTTGCCACAGATACTAAACTGAACGACCGTCCATGACCTTGGACTGTTTTACAACATGTGGACAACCATACATGATTTCTTTCCTGCCTTTTCATATTAACTTATCGATTAAAGATTCTTATCTTAAACAACACAAAACATAGTAAAACATGAAACAAAAAAAAATTGACAAACACAAAATTATTTACATGTGAATGAAATATTTCTTTGCCTAATTATTTTGCAAGTTCTGCTCATGTCGGAGTCCTGTTACCTTTTATGAAACTCCAAGAACTAAAGCAAAAAAAGCAAAAAAAAAATGAAACCGCGGAAAACTGGAATGATGTTGCATTTCTAGACCGGATTGTGCCATCCTCCTACTTAAGAATGCATCAAGATCATCGTTATAATTTCCCAAACATAAAGTAAAAGAAACCGCCATTGACTTTTAATTAAAACATCTCCATGCAAATTATTACCCTTAAGATTCTACTGAGGGTCTTATGACTTCATTCAAATACCCGGGCCATATGCCATCCCGTATAACAGTGAGTTTCGAGTATGTGTCTCACGCAATAAGTGTATTCTACACAATGCAAAGCGTCAGTAAGTGATTTCTTTACATATCCCTTTTTTTGTCAGCCGTTTAGCTGCAAATTTGAAAGGCTTTGTGGCGGTAATACAGGTGATGTACGAGCCCATCGGTGGGAACCTTATAGGAACATTTTACTCCCATTGCCGAAATGGTGCAATCATACATCTGACTTGTGTCCTGACCTATTATAATAGTGACAGCGACAAATTAAATATCCGCCTTCTTTTTCGCAAACCAACAGCAATCCTAGACTGCACGTTGAGGAATATATCTCTTTCACACTTCATCTTTCCGACGCCACATCATTTCAAAACAACATTTTAAACCCTCCTTGCTTCTGGAGTGGTCAGACAAATATTTTCGTCCACGTTATACCGTTATAATCCCTAGGACCGGGCATTGTACACTTTCGCTCTTCTCTGTTCTGGGGGCGGCTCCCTTCTACCTGAGTTTAGATAAGAATCTACACCGCAACTTAGTCGCAGGCACTCAGCTGTAGTAACTGTTTAGCGGTCGTTATCCTTAGACTAATGTCAACAACATTTGCCCTCCACAAGGCTTCTTACAAAATAAATTCTATTTCGCTAATTCAACAATTCTTATTAACACAAAAAAAAATTTAATCCTAACATATTTGTACAGAATGGTAGGGTTTGAGGCTCCGCGCATTATAAGTGCTGCGAGGGCTCAGATCGGGTATTTTCCGCATTCTGTGGTACCGGATGATCCTCAAGTCGCTCCCCCGCGTTCTGATTTTCAAATACTATGGCATTTGTGGAATGCTTTTCCCATTGATGCGCACCTTTATTTTCATTACGACCCCTGTCCTTCCATTGGTTACCACCTTCATTTTGAAACTGTGGTTTATAGTTATTATAATAACTGGAATTTTTACTATTATAACTCCCCCGATTACCATGTTCTTTCCCATCTTGTTGGCCTTTTATCTGGCCACTACTTTCGCCCTTTGACTTCTGTTCTTGACTCGCTTTATGCCCTATTGAATCAAGATTTTTCAGAGTCTCCAAAAATTGCGAGATAGTGGTTATGATAACCGGATTAATGTGCGCCTGCACTTGCGGGGAAAAATGCGTCGTTACGGCCGTAATAAACTCCGTTTCTGACATGGGTTGGTCCAAGTACCGTGACAAAACAACCAATCTTTCCACATAAGCCCCCATGGAATCATTTGTTTTAGGTTCGTAACGGCCTTGGTACATTTTCATGCGGGTTTGACTTTGGTGTTTGTGTGACCAGAATGTTCTGAGAAACAACTCTCTAAAGTCCGCGTACGACATATCTAGGTTACAGGAAACATCGTACCAGTAACGATCGGGCTCAAGCATAGCTTGCCGGATAATCAATAATTTTAAGTTGTCTGGCACAGCTTTTATCTTGAAATAAATTTCTAACTCCGACAAAAATGCTTTCGGGTTAGTATCTTTATAAGAACAAAACTTGGGAAGTTTTAAATCAATGTGTATATTATTATCCTGCCCTGTGTGAGTGTGTTGTGTAGGAGGGGAACTTTTTAAAGTATTCACGTCACCCTCAACTTGACGATATTTCAACAATAGTTCCTCCCGAAGTTTGTCTTGTGCTCCCTTTAATTGATTACTGTCCTCTCTCAAACTAGTAACCGAGGTAGCGACTTTATCAATTTTAGCACTGACTTGAGAGACTTTCCCCTCCATTTCGTCTCGTACCTCATGCATGTAGCTAGACAATTGTCCATTTGTTTCCCTACTTTCGAATCTCCAAATGGGTTATCGCAGATTGTACATTGGCAATGGTTGTATTGGAAATTTCATTTTCCTTTTCCAACTTTTCGCACCTAGCTATTGTTTGCTCAGATTTTTCAGCCAAATCAACGATTTTCGTTCTTACATTTGCCTGAAAATCTGCTACCTCTTCACAGATTTTTGCATGAAAAGCAGAGAATTTCTGATCAAGGCTTATGCCGATTTGATCCTGCCTCTTTTCTACAGCATCGATCCTACTGATGGTAGAATCCAATTTCTCGGATAGAATTTCGTGCCCTTTATTTAATCTGCCCTTAGAGTTTCTTGCCCTTTGTTTAAATTTTCTTGGACCTTCATCAACTCAGCCATCATGACTTGGACCCAAGGAGGCATTTCTTGTTGATTTTGATTTACAACTGGACTTTGCACGGCGGGTGTGGCTTCCATTAATGGGAATGTACAACTTTCTACCACCGCGTCATTCTGAATAGGAC
This sequence comes from Vandiemenella viatica, assembly GCA_031002005.1. NCBI lineage: Eukaryota > Metazoa > Arthropoda > Insecta > Orthoptera > Morabidae > Vandiemenella > Vandiemenella viatica. The sequence goes on along the minus strand of JARYHS010011408.1, from coordinate 215,590,706 downwards.
TCTCTAACGCCATGTCAGCTACAGTTATTGTAGAATGTGAACTGTATCCCGACATATCATTCTCAAAATCTCTCCGATTATCGCTCATCTCGATATTCGAATTGCTCCCTTCCATATTTAAATTCAAATTACGTCCGGATCTCAAACGCATATGACTATTAAATGGCACAGGAAAATTCCAATGAAGATTAAAGATTTTAGCAAGCAACGTGTTAAACTACAAACATCGCGATCTTTAATACAAGTCAAAATTTTAGAATTTTCACAAAACATAGGCACAAATCCCATCAAGAATATTGAGCATCAAACCATTCAAAAAAATGTGCAAGACCACATCACAACGTTGAATCATGCGACAACAAACCAACATGAGCAAAATATGCACCAATAAGTTCTTAATTGCTAACATGTTACACAGACAAAGCACTGGCTCGACATTATATGCGTTCACAATGAACTTTGCATATTGAAAAAAAATTAATTTGCAATTGAAATTCTGAAACTGACTTAACATGAATCAGATTGCATTAAAATTTATCAAAAATTAATTTGCAATTGAAAGTCTGAAACTGATTTAACATGAATCAGATTGCATAAAAATTATCATTTTGCAAAAGAAATTCATCACTCAGATTGAATTTAACTTTACATAAGCAATGACAAAGTATTAATTTACTTTCTATGCTACAAAAATAAATGCCTAGGTCATGAACTTGGTTCTTTTGAGACTTTGAACATTTGATTATTAATTAATTCCCCGGATTAATTAATTAATTGCCCCACGTTGTAAGCGCAATTGTAATAGATAAGAGATGAGGGAGGGGGGATTTTATAATTTTAATTTTTAATAATAATAAAATTCTTAAAATTGAATTATTGATTGGCAAGGATCATATATCGGGTCGTTATGGACACCTGACATATAAAATAAATTTATTAAGTTCAATAGGCTGCTACACCGCTAGGCACATTTACATTTAATATTAATATAAATTAATGCAATGTCAAGCAAGCCTAGACGTTACAATTGGCCGATCTACTCAAGCAAACAATTATATGAACTTTACTTTACTTGCAAATACTCTGACGAAGTTACATTTAGTGAGCGGGAACAAATGTTCGCAATACGCTACTACAAGAAAACAATCATCAATCAAAGAGAATACATGAGATAAACATGAATCTCGGGCACCATCAAATAACAATTAGAAAAGCAAGGAACTCGCGAAATGCAAAGATTCCATTAATGTTCAATAAAATGCCGGCTAGCTCAGGGTCAAAATTAGCTCAAAGAACATAAGTCTCTTGCTCAAGTCGCTTACGGGTCTTTCGCAGTCTCACAAGAACTCAACGATACCAGACCTGGCGTTAACACTTTACCTAGTGTAGGCAGCAACACTGAAGTTCGTCACGCTATCAGCTCAGCGTGACAAAAATGATCACCAGCCAGTGATCACAGGCAGATCTCTGTGCCGATCAAGCCTAACAGTTCTGGCCTGGCAATAAGTCAGCTCGACCTCTCTCTGCCCGTGGTCTGGGCAGAAGTCAGAATCGACCGCACTGGATCGCGGTCTGACCAGAAGACTCGACTTGTCTCGCCCGTGGTCCGGGCAGAAGTAACTTCCTTCACTCCGGAAGGTGATGGCGTCCCTCTCCCGCGCAGGAACATGGCGGGCAGAAAGAAATACACCCTGTATTCACATGTGTAGACCCCTACCGATGATTTCATAGGCAGGTTGGAAATCACGTGGTATCGATGCACACTCAGATTCGCGGCTTTTCGCTAGCGTCCCTCTTCGCGTCCATGCTTGTTGACGCGGAAGGGGGGGAAGGTTGACCTTCACCTGTTTGCTGCAAGAACCGTTTGAGGTGACTGACTGGCCTTGGGGTGGCGACAGCCAGGCGGGCTATTGTCCGACCACTTCCTGTGGCTCCGATATACGACCCTTCGCTTCAAACAAAATCCTATGCTCACACATTTTCTGAGCTTTTTCAAAGGAAATACCCTTGCATATTCATACAATTTTGGGCTGCCCGAGATCAATATAAATTAATTTTAATCTGAATAAATTAGAATAAATCACAATTTAATAAAAATAAAAAATTGTATCGTGGCGTGATAACGTCACGTTACAACCTGCATACCTAATAAACTGACTCTTCTTGGTATTTATCTCCATTCCATGCTGATCTACCCAACTACACTTACCATCCAGGTTATCCTGCAGTTGTTCAAAGTCTTTTTTCCATTTCAATCTTATTATTTAACATTACATCATCCGCAAACTACCCAACTGCTGACTGTAAACAATTTAGACAATCGTTTATTATAATAATGAACAGCATTGGTCCCATTACACTACCCTGTGACTCCCATTTTCACTTCCACTTTTTTTGAAACAATATTTCTTACTATAATTTTTTTGCTTTCATCCTTTTCCTAATTCCTCTACTCAGAAAGCCAATTTTCCATTTGCTCCAGGGTTACCACCTCATTTAACTGACTCTTCAAACGCATTGGAAAGAGCTACCGCCACACTATTAATTGAGATCCCTTGTCCACTTCTTCTGAAATAAATTCTGTTTAGCCCATTAACTTGGACTCATATGAATATCCTTTCCTTAAGCCACATTACTGATTTGCAAACTAGTTTCATACCAATCTATCCAACCTACCACTAACGCCAAACTAACAGGCCTGTAATTTCCAACCCTCCTTCATGTTTTGGTACTCACACTTTTCCAGTCCTCTGATAAGCAGCAACTCTGCAGAATCAATCTGAATAACATTTCAAGGTAAGGTACTGTGGCAATAAACGGTCCTTTAAGTAGTTTTATTAAGCTATCAAAGAGTTATAATTGAATGAAAGAATTTCTTTTAGTCACCGTATTTAATATTCCCTTTCAAACTAATAGCTTCAACATTCACAACCTTATAGCTCATATTGGACTTCGGGATTATTTGAAGTTTGCAGGTTTGTTTCACAAGGCCACTCTTGCGTAATATCCGAGAACCAAAAGCATCCATCTCACTTAATCTAAATTGTTAGTAACCAACTTTCTTCCTCTTTTTTCTCTTTCATTTTTTCCTCTCTTCTTTCTTTCCCAACAATACCATAATCAGCTCTGCACAATTCAATCTTTTATGTATTTTATTTTATTCAAAGTTATCCACACACTTAGACTAAGAAATATTTAACAGTCATGTCACAGTACAATGTTGTATCCCTCTATTTTTAATACATCTGTAGTAATATTATCTACATTAGCCTCTTTATGTTTTTTTAAATTGGCACTTGATTTCAAGCATTTGGGTGGGAGAAAATTTCTTTTGTAGGGAAGGGTGTAAGGGATTGGAATAAAGTACCGAGAGAAATCATGAATAATCTACCAAAAACACAGAAGGAAACTAATAGAGGGCAAAAGTAGGTGAGAAGAGGAAAGGAGATAGATGGGTGTGTAGGGAGATTGCCACCGAAGTGTGCGCTCCATCACAATTGTATCAAATTAATTTAAACCATTAATTAATTCCTTTATAATATCGTCAGGATGAATTTCAAATTTTTTAGCTTGCTCATTTCTTCTTGTGTGTAGAAGCTCCTCTTCTGATTGATCCCCACCTCCCCAAATCCTAAATTATAGTCTTTAATGGTCTCTGATATGGAAGTGGAGACTTTCCCAGTGTACTGATTCAATGTAATGTTTTCAGTCAGATAGTGTCATAAAAACTCAACTTTTCGACAGCTAGCTCTGCTATCTTCAATTGAAGCTCTCTGCACCTGATTAAGAAAAAAAGAGTCAGCTGTTGAAACATTGTGTTTTTATGATCCTATCCAGCTGAACACCTGTGAAGCTTACATTTAATGGTCTCATCAAACCTCTTACCGAATATCTCTATCTTTTTTCAAATCTTGAGTAACTTCTCCTCTATCCTTATCTACAAATGTCTGAATATGTATACATCCATTCAGTTTCCTAACATAGCCACACAAATCTCTAGAGTACTCATTCAGTGGCCCTCTTTGTCATATCAATTTTGTTCTTGGGGTTCTATGTGATCTCTGAGCATGCTAGTACTGTATTGTAGTATTTCAAAGGTTTAACAGGAAGAAAATAGTTTGTCATTTAAGTTCTCTTACATTTAAGAAAGTCACTGTGACTTGAATGACAGGAATAATAATTAATAGAAATCCAAACAGTTTCTTACATTCACTGCTTTTACTGTATCTCAGTCAGTTTAAAACTCTTGGTATTAGACTGTGCAGCATTAATCATCAAATCTACACATTGATTCTTCAAAAAATATTGCAGGTAATCTTCTGGGAAATCAGAACATAATTCACTTGATTCAAAAATTTAATTTAAAATACCGTAAACTTTTATAAATATTTAAACTCATTAAAAAAATTTCATTACATGACCAAAGGAAATTTCAAATTTCAATTAACACTTCCATATTGCTTTAAAAGTCCACTACCTTGAAAATTAAACACCACTGGTAATATATTCCAATCCCAACTGACCCAACTTCTAACTATTTCATTTAACATTCATTTCCGCAACCAACGCACGTTCGCTGTAACATTGCCCATGGAAATGATGGATGATGAGGCCAACCCCAGCTCTCCTTTGATAGGCCAGCCCAAAACCTAATTATTTCTGTATTTTTCTGCTCTGAAATCTTGCTACTCCATGTAATGTGATCTGGCCACTCGCTTGGGACCAAATTTTCAAAACCTTCCACGGTTTTCTTTAAACTTTACAAGAATATAGTCAATATAACTTTATACAATTTTTCTTATCACAACACATATGAAATAAGCCCTCATTTTTTTAATGAAAATAACAAAATTTAAAATATTTCATCCAAATCTGAAACATGAACTTAAATCCTCAAATTTTAATCCTGTAAAAACTTGTATTACTGTAAAATTTCTCATCCCTATTAGTTTAGTTTACTATCCATTACTCCCCTGTACACCCTTTAATCATTAAATAATGGTAAAACTTCTCTTTGCCATAACATTTCTCGCTAAGATGACTTTGAAATTAAATACTTTCCTGTAAATTCTCTCTACCCACATACAATCTTTCATAATATTTTCTTTATTTCCTTTCATACCCCCTATCTAACCTCTTTCTCTTGTTCAAAATGGGCTTTTCTTGAACCTTTAATCATTAATAACTTTCCTTACAAAATTCCCCCAAATTCTTCTCTCCTTGCTTAATACTGTATCATTGTTAGTAACAAAAGGCATCACCTATTTGGGGTAATTAGAACCTACAGTGCCAACAATCTTTTTACTTCTTAACTTCTTTCTTTTAAACTGCATTTTTACCATGAAATCCTAACCTTTTCCAAAAACTAATATAATCAAAATATTTCCCTTTATTCATAGTTTGTTTTGTCAATAAACCCTTTACTTTAACATCTTTAATAAAGAACTATCTTGATACTTATATAAAAAATCATTTGATAGGAAAGCTAATTATCTTAAAAAGCACTTATTTTCAGCTGTCTTTCCTTCTGAAACTATTCAATTTATTCTTATTTGTTTCTTTTTAAATGTTTTTAACTGCAACTTGTATCTTAGTTCTCCTGATATAACAATTTTCCTTTGTTTTCACATCCAGAGAAAGAAACAAATAATCCAGAATAGGCAAGGTGTGAAGATTTCACATATATTTAATCCTCAATGTGATCAAATACTACTCATTTATCTTATGTTCACAATTTAACAGCAGTTTCATTGTCACCATTATCCAAATACTATTTAGAAAATTCACATTATGTTGTTTGTCTCTTGCATATATCCCTATCTTGTTTCTGTCACCCTTGGTAAGCTGAGATTTGTTTTCTTTGGCATGAGAATTAAAAGTAATGCATGGAAGGGAAGAGATAACCATGACCCCAAGCTGGAACTCGATTTCACGCACAAGAGTGTGGGAAGAGTTTCTTTTGTAGGTAAGGGGGTCACGGATTGGAATAAGTTACCAAGAGAATTGATGAATAATTTATAAAAAAGTTGAAACAATTTAATATTGAAATTTGTAGAGTGCAAAAGCAGGTGGGTACAGGAAAAGGGGGAAAAACAGATGTATAGGGAAATTGCCACAGGGGCATGCACTCCATCACAATTAAATTAATTAAAGAGATTCCAGAAAAAGATAACAGATTTAAACTGATAACTGTTACAGTTGTTTACTGTACCATAATTTCTGAAGTACAATGGTCACATAGTTTAATTAACAAAATATTCAGTAGGAAATAACACCCATAAAAATGTTAAGCACCACTCCAGTTCACATAAAATTTTAACACAAACAATTTAATCTGCATTTAACATTTTGATAGCCCAGCTATGTATACAGTGGCGGATCCAGGATTTTGGTTTTTGGAGGGGCTTGAGCGGTTTTCATTTGGGAAGGGGGGAGGCCTTGTGTCGGGCAGGGGTGGGCTTTAAAGTCATGCCACTCTTATAAGATCAGTAGAGCTTAAAAAAAACGTCCCCAATGTCAGGGGTGGACCTAGAACTTTTGGGGAGGGACCCAGTCCTCCCCCCTGGATACGCCACTGCATGTATAGACAATTATCTGGATATTTCAATAATCTGTTCTCGATAATACTAACCAATCCTTCATCACCATGTATCACAGCTAAGACTCCAATACTGAATATCCACAGTAGAACCTTATTTCTTACTTGTAAGACAATGTAAAACAAACATGGCTGAAGTAGCAATAAAGTTGCTACAGCTGGACCAAGAAAGTAAATTGAAAATACAACAGCAACTGTAAATCGCCATAGTGGGACAAACTGAAAGAAAAAAGAAATGTCTTATTAATAGAAAAATATGATATAAACATCAAAAATGCTTTATTAACTTTTAATCATTAATTTTTATGTATTCATATAACATCAGAGTGAGGGAAGCAAATGTTAACTTGCCAAAATTTGATCCACTTACATCAATGTCTGACAGAAACCCTCAATGTGAGTTGAAAGGGAATGGTTTGAACCTATTTAAAAGTAATAAACAAATAGTGAAAAAATGGGGCATCAAAAAATTATATCAAACTAAAACTAGCAATTTTCAGTTTGACAGAAGTGTGACGTGATAGCTTTGATTGGCAGGAATGAGGATGGAGCACATATGAATGACAGATATCTGCTGCTAAGGATTTTTTGGAAAGGGGTGGGGGGAGAAACATGGTTGCAGTTTGTATAGATACAGTCCGTTCCGAAACAACAAGTGCTGTAAATCATTTCATAGTTATGGTAGAAAAATTTCTTCTGACTGAGAGAGGTGGAAGGAGAAGATGACAGTGCCTTGAGTTTGAATTATGAAAATACAAAAAAAAAGATAAATTTTGGTAGATAAGGAATTTGGTATTTATGAATACTGATACCATTTAAATGTTGTTAACAATGTGTCAATATAACAAGAAGAGGATGGGAGGCAAGGAATTGTAAGGAATTCGAAAATGGCCCTCTGATGTAATCATATAGGCATTCACCTGGAGCGATATCAGGAAATCATGAAAACTGGATGGCCATGGCTGAATTAAGCATAACCTCTGCAAGACTCAACAGTACATAGTCAAAGACTCATTACAGGAAGATAACCACAACTGAAGCAGAAGTTCACTAAACCCTGGGTATAAATTGGCCACTCTACCATTTTTAGGATTATCAAAGTATGTGAAACTAGCTGCCACTCACTACTACATTTATATTGACTATTAATATATAAACTGCTCTCTTAAACAGATGGTAGGTGCAGGGGGCGGCCCTAGCAAGTTTTTCAGATGGTACGAGATCTCAATGCGGCGCCCCAAATTTGCAATCGCTTATTTGTGATTAAGGTGTCCAAATAGACTGAAGATAACATACATTTTTTACACTCTACTTTGCTTGGATGTTTGTTACTGTTTAATATCGAAATGACTGAATGGCTTGGGATAACATTTGGAATAATATATTGGCTATCTACTTTTATCCCAATCGAAAAAGTAGTTCCCCTGGGATTAGAATATATATATATATATATGAATGCATTATGAATTCCTTTCAAGCAAAGCCACAGGCAGAAAATACTCTTTATATATTAACTAGCTGACCCAACAGACGTCGTTTCAATAAATTTATTTGTAATCAATTTGTGAATTTACGAAAAGCTATTACAAATGTATAGACAAAATATAAATGAGAAAAAAAAATATTTCTGAGTGATCAATGATTTTACTAATGTGTCCATAGATATTCAATTTGAGGAGAAGTACATTCAGAAATATGCCAATGGGAAAGTTTACATGCGAGATGAATTCTGTCGGCAGAACACCACTGAAATACTGGAAATGTGTGATGTGCCTGGAATGTGATTGACCTGGAACCACACAGTTTTGTTCAAAAATTTAAGTCACAATTAAATTAAATCAGAATTTCATATAAACTAAATGATCCATTTTCTTCCATTAAATTTGAAATCTAAATGAATCATAAGATGTTTTATTTACATTTCCACTTCGATCATCGCATCACCAAACCATTTTTGATTGTTATGTAAATCTTGCATCGTTCGCTCCAGTGCCATCGTATATTCATCCCAAATGATCAATTTGCATTGCTGCTAAAGTTTGGCCATCGCGCAGCCCTTTGGAGTTTTATTCATTTGTATATTGAACGGCAACTTTGACCACCTTCCAATAATGTAGCTGCAATATCTGATGAAGCAAGTGCAAGTACAATTTTATGAGCTCATCGTTGCCAAAATCAATGTGATAAACTTCCAGTTGCACTGAGAGCATTAAAGAAGAAATTCCCTCATGTTCCATTGTTCACAACTTTCATGACAGTGTCGTACACATATATTTGTTGCCGATTCAATAGTGGAATGTTTGTTCAAACTGATGCTCCAATGCATCAGAATCATATTGGTTTTAGCATCTCAGCTCTTGATTAAATATGTTGTGCATCGGATGATTTAGCACTGTCATAGCTAATTGAGGTAATATCTTGTTTAATATCATCATGGACATGTCCGCAGTTAATACCAATGGAACAGAAATAAAATAGCTACACTTGTTGGATAGATTACGAAACTACACAAAAATAAAAACAAAGGTAACTTTATTTTAATTTAGGCTGTAATGAGTTTTCCCAATTTTTCTCCAGATCTTCCTTTTTTTTTTTTTTTAATAAAACCATGCAATTTAGTTTTTTTTCAATCCCGGAAGTATAAGGAACAAAACCAAAAAAGAATTATGCAAATCCTTCCTTCGAATCAGGAGTTACGGTCTTGAAGTATTAAAAAAATCCAATAGAAAAAGGAACTTTCAGTCCTTCCCGAATTTTCCAATTTTCTGGCTAACTTTTGAAATTTTTCTTTCTTTGAAAAGCTATTCAGATAATTATGAACACTTTTAAAAAAATAGTCATATCTGTCCATAGAAAAAAGAACTTTCTGTTTTAGCAAATTTTCCATTTTTTTCGGGCAACTTTTTCAATTATTCTTTCTATAAAGAACCTTACTCTGACATTTAGGAACATTTAAAAAAACAAAAGAATTAGCCAAATCAGTCGAGCCATTCTCAAATGATGCGGTTACCAAGGAACAGCATTTCTTATTATTTACATAGATAATAACTCAAACCTCAGAAAGATTAATACAGGATAGCAGCGGTATGAATGAGAAGCAATAACAGTAAAAAAGAACACTATATGTTTGAAAAGATTTATTTAAGTTACTATGGCGTATGCAATGCTCATATCATGAATACGTCAAGTTCAAACAGTTTTTAATTTTATTAAAAAAAAATACAAATGACGAAATAAAATCATAACTAAGAGGCCATCATACTTGTTTTTTCCGTTGGGCAACATTATTTCCTATAGATAGATTTGACAGACTATCTTGAGTCCAAGTTTACCGTAAATAAGTTTTGATAAGTTTTAATTTATTGAAATGTCATTCTTCTTTAGCGACAGTTACAGGTATGATTAGCAAAATTCGAATTGTTGTTCACACAATCTGGAATATATCCTGCCAACCATTTTGTTTCATAAGCTGAACTTTCATTGGTGCCGCTCATTAAATCCAATCATCGATAGTGCCAGTTAGAAAGTTCCTCAACCTATTAACAACCAGATGTGACACATTATTCTAATTCCGTCTTCTCAGGAATTGTTTTGATAATGAGTAAGAATGAGATTGTATCATTAAATTTTGGTAGTTGTGTAAGTTGGGTGGTCAATGCATTCTCAATTGTAACGATCATATGTTAATTGTAAACAATTCTTCTGGATCGGTTGCTATCTCATCTGTAGTCTCACAATCAAAAAATTTCTACTTTCTTCACTGACTTTGTAATAGGGTCTATCCCAATCTGAGAAACAATTTCTCTAGCTGTTATTAGAGCAGACGAGTAACCCCGGTACTCTTTCTCAAATTCTGAGCTGTTTTCCAGCAATTGTGAAGTGTTTCATAAATCCACTTTCAGTCTGCATGCCCTTGCTTACAATATTTACTTGAAATAATATATTATACCGAATAGCCATTGTAACTGTGAACTCAAATTGTTCCATGATCTGGCTCAGGAACAAGGCCTCTATAGCTGCAACTGAATAATTCATTTCCAAAAAGGCATCATGAACTGAAGAGTACTGATAACGAACTGCAGTGAGGCTAGAAACTCTATTCTCCAAACGAGTTTCACAATTTTTTTTGGCAATAGTCCTACCAGTGCTTGGATACCACTCCCATCGCTTTGTTGATTGAAAGAATATAACAAATATTCTTTAAAGAAATCCAGACAAGGAAACCGATTTAACTGATGTTTTGGCGGCACCTGCTATTATCAAATTTAATGACAGCTATGCCATACGTAGATTAAAAATGCTAGGAGATATTGGTTCAGAATTCTGCTTTGGACTACTTTGTTTATTCATTTAATATTGGATCCAGTGTCATATCTTTGGCCTAGACAATCATTCATAACCAAATCGAACTTTTGTAAAGTACCATCAAATAAATTCACCAGTGAGTCACCGGCCTGTAAGCAGCAAAGAATTCACGCACTAGGACTTGGTTAATGTCAACAAAATCATTGTTAAAGATGATTGTTTGACATGACACATCAGGAGTTCAATTCAGTATAACACAAAAGTATTTAGATGACTTAACCATAGTCAAAATTTTACTATGAACTTTATTCGTCTTCAATACATTTGCCAAAATAATAGACATTATTCTTCTTACTACCACATGGCAGAGACGGTCCATCAACACAGGTTCATATTTTCATAGCAGTTGCAATTTACCCAATAAGTGATCATTATTAGAAGTGTTTCAAATCCAAAGTTTCCTCTAAACATTGCATGTTAAAAAGAATACTTTGTACATCATTCATTTGAGGCTAGGACTTTTCGTCTTCAATCTGTACTTAAGAATGGTTGTCTATTAGACTCAAGTTCTTAAAATGAATCAATGCTTCTATCCAACTGAGCATTGAGTGCTGGAGAAATGAGGAAGTTTCGTAAGTTTTGAAATGCTCTGATAAGTAGCTCCAGTCATCAAATCCTTCTTTTAAAAAATAAGATTAGGTCCTTCAGGTGAATAAACAATAGTAAAAACAATATAATTTTTCTGCAGATTTAGAGTAAACAAGCCAACTTCTGCTATAAGTTTATCTATTTGGCATTACTCTTTAAAAAGCGTATTTGAAAAAATGACGTCCATGATTTTCTTTTGTTGTTCAAATAATTATTTCATTTCTGGGTGCAGAGTCAATGAGCGACCATTTTGAAATATTATCATCATGATTTGTACTTTGAGAAGGCAACGGTGGTGGTATGTCTGGCATAACACATTCTGTAATATCTTGAACTGCAGACGACGTTCCAGCCATCGCTAAATCTTCTCATAAATGCTGCTCTTTATCATCATGAGTTTCGTCTGAATAATTCCTATTAAATAAGTTTTCTTCCGTCGCATGTTGAACTACTTCTGGCGACGACGATTCAGGTGACTTCTCTAAAAAAATTTTGCAAGCAATTTTGAAGCATCTTGAGTTTTGACTTGGTTTTGTTTTCTTTTTAATTATTGTGCACCAGATAGTCCTTTTTCTTGGTAGCTACTCGTCTTGTATGTAAAAGTCACATTATACTTTGTAAATATTTATGATACAAATTAGCGAGGTAGAAATAGATAGGCAAGTTGAATCTCGTTGCATGCACATGCACTTGTATGCGAATTAACTTGCAGACTACAGCCAAAAAGGCAGGAAATAGGTGCAGGAGGCACTGCTCGGCACAGGATAGTGCTGATTATGGTAAAAGTTCTGAATTTCTCGATTAGAGTACTCGAGCTGACTTAATTCTATGACGACATACGACTATGAATTAAGATGAAGTTCTATGTTTATAAACTGTTCAGGATGATTAGAGTGTTAAAATAATATGTGAACAGCAAGCTGGGTTATTACAGAAATTATTTTCCATTTTTTGCCTAAGACGATCTGTCGCTGGATTTTCGGCGTCCCCCCCCCCCCCATATGACGGCGCCCTATGCGGTCACACCGCCCTAGGGCCGTCCCTGGGAAGGTGTAAGGACTGATTTTTCAAGCCATGGACAAGCCACAGAACTATGCGCAAAAGAACAAAAAGTTCAGTACAAACCTTGAAGTGGTCAGAGCAGAAAGTATGAAGTAGCAAACGGCAAAACCTGTTAACAAAATTTCGTTGTTTGCATAGCTGGCAGCTTTCCACTGGGAGGAAAAAACTTCAATTTGCAAAGGCTTATGTAAACAATGTATAACTGGATATCAAAAATAACATTGGTTTTAGGATAAATCTTTGAAGGGAACAGATTTGCCAATAAGCAAGAAACATGCTCAAAAAACTCCACTCTAGTAAGCTAACAAATTTAAAAAATGGATGTAAGCTCTTTTTTTGGCTTATGGCTTTACCCCCTGTTGACATTGAGGTTATTAGAGGTAGGAAAGGATGGGGATAAGGAATGGGAAGAAATTTGGTCTAGGGCTTTTAAAGGAACCATCCTGGCATTCGCCTTGAGTGATTTTGGAAAACCGTGGAAAATCCAAATCTGGATGGAACTGACAACCTCCTGAATGTGAGGCCAGTAGTATAAGCTCAGTCTGTGTCACAAACAATCAGAATTTGTTCTTCAAGTCTGATTCGATATATGTGTCATTTTGATCATGCCAGGTGTTAATTAAAGTAGGTATCATCTCATTTGCTTTAATTTAGAACCACTGATTGCTCGATTTTGGAACTAACACGGAGTGTTTGCTTGTCTCAGAGTTCTCTCCATTTCTTATTTGTAAAATCTTCTTTAATAGAGAGGAAGTAAAGTTCTCTTGTCAAGTTACTCGCATTGATCATCAGAACTTCTTACCTACAATCATAATCAACTCTTTTCCAGCAAGAAAAATATCAACTTCTAGGACAATCTCAGATCACCAATCAGTCTTTTTCTAATGATACTCTTAACCTTCACCTCTAACAGAATGGGTTAAAAGGATCTTAAAGATAACATTAACATGTTTACCATCCACTTATGAACAATATTTCAGGTTATGCCTATCCTCATGAAATTAAAAACATATAACTGAGCTTGTACAGGCACCAATAATGCAGCCACATGAATAGTGTATAAAAACTTTTTGGGCCTCCCATCGTGGGAACGTGTCAATCAGATGCAACATTTTGGGGCTGTTCTCCAACTCCACCTTCTCCTTCACCATAAATGGAGCCAGAGAACAGCCCCGAAACAACGCATTTGACTGACACACTCCTCCGGTGGGAGGCCAAGATTTTATGCGGTTGACATGTTGACCTTAATTCTTTCATCACATGAATGGTGGTTTCAACTGTTACAATCAGAGAGCAGGTGGTGGGGGAGGAAAGACAATATCATTTTTTATATTTTTGCTTTACTCCTCATCAATGTAGAGGTCATTAGAGGCAAGAAAGGTCTGGAGTCAAGGAACGAGAAGGAATTAAGCCATAGCCTTTTGAAGGAAATATCCTGGCATTCGCCAGGTGTGATTTGAGGAAACCATGGGAAATCCAAATTTGGATGACCTAATGGATATTCGACCCATGTTTTCCGGAATGCGAGGACAGAGCATTACTGCTCACTGACCATGCTCGGAAAATAAAACAAAAAAGAGGCAGCTAAAAGAGGGTAAAAGTAATTAAAAATTTAAAAGGTAAATAATGTACAATCTGTATATATAAATTTATTATATTACCAATTGATGGGGGTCTAGTATCCAGAATGTGTTAGTAGGCCAATTTCTCCTTCCACAGTTCAAATGGGGATGTGGTTTCAGGAAGTACTCTAATTGCTCTGCCTACAAAGGTCACAAGAGTTATGAGAGCTGGTATGGGCAGAAACAGTGTGGTATAGATCTTTGGAGTAAACTGTTTGTCTGTGACCAATCATTTTGATGGATAAGTGGTTCATGGTGAGTCCAATATAAGAACTATGAAAATAGAGGCAGATGAGCTGGTTTATGAGTTGGGGCATGGAACAGGTGAAGTGACCTATGATGGGGTAGGTTTCACCAGTTGTAGAGTTACAATAGGTTGTGGTGAGTGGATGCATATTGCAAGTCATGGATTGGTGTAGTAGCATTAGTGTGTTTGTATTTACGCACAAGTATATTTTTTTAAGTTAGGTGGCCTGCTGAAAGTGAAGCAGGGTATTACACAGAGGATAGAGGGGGGAATGAGCCGCATTACAGAAAAAGATCTCAGAAAGTACTAGCCAACATGAAGAATTTGATTAAGGAATTCCAGGCCAGAACTGGGTGAGAAAGACAGAATTTGTTTTTGGTGAAGTGAATAGTTTATGGTTTGGAAATCAGTTAATAGACCAACTGTATAAGGTAATAAAGGGATGTAAGAGCTTATGCCAAGATGTTGGAGTAAAGGGTAAAAAATTCTAAGTCAGAGTAGATGCATCTGCCTTGGACAGCTAGGCTGTGAGGCAACGTGCATTTTGTGTGATATGAGTGGCAGCTATGAAAGTGTAAATGTTGTGGTTTGAACAGACTTCTGCAGTCATTGTTGACATTATCTTGGTTGTCCGGGTGGAATTGTGTCAGTCTGTTGAATCTTGACATTTCAGCCATCATTCTGTGGCTTTCTTCAGAGGACTACCATGGCTGGAATAGCTGCCACCAATAAACAGCTTCCAAAGAGTGTACTAATGCAGCGACAAGAGAAGAATACCAAAATATCCTAGATACCAGACATCCACCCGGCCTCAACCACAGATAAAATTCCTTTCCTTGATGCATCACTCATTATTAGTAGAATTAGTAGTAGCATTATTGTCATTTAACTAATTAGCTTATTTTATTTTTCAGAATTTATCCGTCCATATTTATTTATTCACTTAATCCCCCCCCCCCATTTTTTTGTAATTTATTATTCCTACCACCATCTGCGATTTACATATTTATATACAATATCTCAGCCCTACCGCCATATTGATAATCCACCTAGTCATGTAATAACCCTCAGCGTGTGCACACCCCCTGAGCCTCATGACTCATTTTCTCCATCATGAATAAGGTTTAATAACCAAAATATTGAGTTTATTTGTGTGTTTGTGATATATGTTCTTCTCTTGTCACTGCCTTCAACTTTGGTAAGTGACGAGTCATTTTCCCTTTCCTTGCAATTATATTGCCTAAAGCAGTTTCCTTTTTCCTTGGTTTAAAGAGTGTACTAACCATGTGGAGAGACATCACTGAAGTTACCGCAGACTGTGTGGCGGTCTAGGAAGGCTAGCATCCTGCGTTTTCCTAAGCAATCATAACCATATTTAGTCAAGTTGTAGCCAAATGTCCACTTTCATATTATCTGGTCTTTTTCTTCGATTTTCAATGTTTCTGTGATACACCTGGCCAACAATTTTGGTTTCATGAACAGTACACTCATGTCACTGAATAAAATAGCATGACATTCAGCTGACAGTGGGCATGAAAGGTGAAAAAATATATGGTGTAGTGGAAAAAAGACTGATGTGTGTGCAGGAAATCCACATGGAAAATTCATCTAGTTTGGGTAATAACGGTCATACACAAATGACAGAATCAAAGTGGGGCTTTAAGCACATATTACAAAGAGTAAAAGGTAGAAATGGAATATCTGAAAACTAGTTTTGGTATGACCAGTAAACACAGGAAGTCAAAATGGTAGGAAAATTATGTGGGGACAGGTGTTACGGTATAATAGCTGTAAAAACATGATGTGAAACCACAAATAATTAGTTAGGAAGAAGGAAAGAAAAATGAAATGCAAACAGAAAGTTAAAATATTTTATTGACTAAATATTGAATATAAACTGAATTGGGTTTAAAACTGTTAATGTTTTGAAATGCGTTTTTGATGCTTTAAGAAGATGTTATAAATGAAAGTATCAAAAAAATGTACATTTTTTTACATCTGAAAATGATTGTATTTTGTGTGAAGACATTGGGTGTGTAGGGAAATTGCCACCGGAGCATGTGCTCCATTGCAATTAAATTAAATTATGTTGTCCTCGTTTTCTATCTATATGCAAAAGCTTCCAATAGTCTTTGCGGTATCACTGGGATTATTTCTCCTACATTTTGAGAGTGTATTTAAAATTATGAGAATTTATTTAAGTCACTTCGGGTATGACTACAGAAAGAATATGAAAATTTATAATTTGAACTACCTTTATTATTTACAGATGAGTTACATCTTATGTGTTAAAAAAATGAAAATTTACAAGGAGATTTCTTGAGAGATTATTGGATCTACAGTTTGTAGTAATTGTCATGTATTTACAGACCTATCAACTAAGAGCAATTATTTTCTTTTTGACATTTGTTTGAAGAAATTTCAAGATATTGCACAAAGCTGAAATCCATATGGTTGGAAAGTGATTTCAGCCCAATCTCAATTAATGCCAGGCAATGCATGATCGTAAAAGAATACATAAACTAGTAACAGTTATATAGTGAAAGTACCATTGTTACCATGATATAAACAAGCTGCAGACCAGCAGAATAAGTAGAGAGAAGAACATGCTACAATAGGGAGCTGAGAAGGTTAAAGAGGCTAGTGAGATGGGAACACAGCAGACTTAAGAGACAGGAAAGCAGAAGGGAATACTTAAAACAACTAAATGAGCAATTAATAACAGCAAAGAGAGAAGCAAAGGATGGGTTTATGAAGAATATTATTGGTGCAGGAGGACCACTGAACAATGCATCTAGAAGTTTCTGTCACTGAGGATTTTAAAATTGCAGAAATACTGAATGATTGGTTTAGTAAGACAACTAGGGACTATCATCCTGTGATGGGAGGGAATGAATCAGAGGAGAGTTTCCCTAAAAGTATAAATCAGGAAACTACAAAATTTGAAATAAATTCTCAGGACATTATAAAGGAACTCAGAAAGTTAAAAAAAAAAAAAAAAAAAAAAATAAAAAAAATAAATAAAAATTAATAAAAAAAAATAAACATAAATGGGCTGGTGTAGGTAATATTACTACAGATTTATTAAAGATTGTGGGATATAATATTGTACCTTACCTTGACATTTTATTTAAAATGAGTTTGTCGTCTTACTGCTTACCAGAGGATTGGAAAAGAGCGATAGTAGTACTGGTTCATAAAGGAGGGGTTACAAATAGTGTTTAAAATTACAGACCAAGTAGTTTGACATCAGTGATAGGCAAATTGATTTATATGCAACTATATTAGAAATGTCTGTGAGAAAAGAACTGGCTTTCAGATCGATTACATGACTTTAGGTAAGGATATTCGTGTGAATATCTGATGGTGGGCTGTATGCAAGATATTTCAGATGAATTGGACAAGGGAGGCCAAGTTGAAAGTGTGGCACTTGATCTTTCTAAGGCATTTGATAGAGTGAGCCATCAAATGGTTTTAAATAAACTGAAGTCTACTGGATTGGATGAAAAAGTTACTTGTTGGGTGGAGGAATTCTTAAAAGCCATAAAGGAAAGTATTAAGAGTAGGAAATACATTATCAAAAGAGGTGGAAGTAAATATAGGAGTGCCACAGGGTAGTATATTGGAACCGTTGCTGTTCATTGTTCTAATGAATCACTGTGTTAATGTGTTGTGGTCAGAATATAGGTTTAATGCTGATGATATAATGGTATACAATATGATCAAAACAGGTGAGGACTGTGAACAGCTGCAGGGTGACCTGGATAGAATATATAAAAGGGAAGATCAGCATGGAATGAAGATAAATGCCAAGAAGAGTCAGCTTATTAGGTACACAGATAAAAAAAACTAAAAGTTAATTACCATTATAGGGTGGGATCAGAATTGCTTGTTGAAGGCTTAATGTGTTGATAACTAACTCAACTGGGCAGGGCACATTGGGCAGGTGGGAGGAAAAGGTTACAAATTCTTCATTTACTGGAGAGGGTGATGAGAGAAGGTACCAGAGAAGTTAGGGAACTGGGTTACAAAACTTTGGACAGACCATTGGTTAAATATGGTGGTGTAATTTGCGACCCACAATTTTGTTATCAAATACAAGAGTTGGAGGGTGTGCAAAGAAGAGCCACATTTGTTTGAGCAAATTATCGCAGGATCCAGTCAGTAACTGATATGATAAAAGAGCTGGATTGGGAGTAATTGGAGGAAAGGAGGTAGGTGAAGACAGTACTGGGAATATATAGGATATATGTTGGAGATGGGGCTTGGAGTGATATTGCTCAAAGAATTAGGAATGGTGCATGGAAGGGCAAAGGCGACCATGACCCCAAACTGGTGCTCGATTTCATGCATAAGGGAGTGGGAAATTTTCTTTTGTTGGTAAGAGTGTCAGGGATTGGAACAAATTAGCAAGTGAAGTTATGAATAATCTACCAAAAATTCTTAAGGAATTTAACACTGCAACTACAAAAGAAATTTTAAAAAATAATATAAAATAGGGTAATTGGATGACTAGAGGAATTGCCACTGGAGTGTTAGCTCCATCGCAATTAAATTAATAATAAAGTCAGGCACACATAGGTGTTTCCTAGGCAAATTTGTTTCTGGCTCAAAGTCTTTGGACACCAATCACATTGGCTACGACAAAAAAACCAAGAAGCTTCCATAATTTGGAAAAAACATTTTCCGAGTGAGTAGCAAACTGATATGAAAATTGAGCTAGAATGGGATTCATTGGAAGAAAAGGGGAGGGTGAAGAGATTCATGGGAGTGTAGAACGAGTGCAATCAGGCATCAAAAGAGATTGGCAGAAAAATTAAGAGAGGAGCATGGAAGTGAAAAGATGACCAGACCACAAGCTGGCAATTGATCTCAGGCATAAGGGTATGGGACCATTTTCTTTCACATCTATTTTCAGGGATTGGAATAAATTACCCAGAGAAATAATGAATAATTTAAAAAATGCTGAAAGAATTTAAAGTTGAAATTAACAGAGGGCAAAAGTAGGAGGGAAGAGGAAAAAGGAAAATTGGGTGTGTAAGTAAATTGCCACCAGAGCATGTGCTCCATTGCAATTAAATTAAATAAGAAATATATATTAAACAAAGGAAAAATTAAACAGCTTTAGGCAATATAAATTACAAGGAAATGGAAAATGACTCATCACGCACCGAAGTTGAAGGCATATTTTTGTGTTCATGATATATGTTCTTCTCCCGTCGCTGCCTTCAATTTTGGTGAGTGATGAGTCATTTTCCCTTTCCTTGTAATTTATAAGAAATACATTTTTTTAGTTATTTTGAAGCAAAATTCATCTTTTAGTACAAAAAATAGTAATCAAAATGTAAACACATATAAGAGCATTTCAAAGGACTTACTTTGTTTTAGCCAAAATTGTAAGTCTACTTTTAGAAACTATCACCAATGATATAGACAACAGTAAAAACCAAGAAAAATAGTGATAGTACTGAAATGTAATTTACCAAAAACACTTAAGGAATTTAAAATTAAAATGTCTAAATTGAAAAATAATGGGGGAGGAATTTTACACCTCAGATATAAAAGGCAGGTTGTATTGCAGTTGAATACAGGTTTAAAGCACATTGGATTGCTTTTCAACTTATTATTGTGAAATTCTGTGTTAAATGGATAACTATTCATTAATTTCACACTTCTAATGGACATTTCCACTTTTAGAAAAAAATAAAAATATAAGTTTTCTAAACCATAAACAAACTAAATATGAAGACAGATGAAACAGAAGGTAATATGTATAAAAATCTCCTTACCTGTTTTTCTAATCTTTGTACAATCCATGACCCAATCAGATGTGCAATAATCCAAGGTGAGATCAATCTTAGGAAAGATAGCCATATTTGCCATTCAAAGTCTGACACGTCTTTTTTGGAAGTGATGTATGACCAACCACGTTCAAAATATAAACGAGGAGAATTTTTCTTAATAACTGTAAAATAAAACCATAATTTACTACAACTTCATTGCCAAATAATAATCTTTACTCCCTTATCTGACACAAACATATTTAAGTTTCTGTTAAATATTTAACATTTTACACTGCCATTCCATAACTCATTAGGCTCAATGCATATGAGAGACAGTGTGCCATTGATCAACTTGGTATCTCTTATTGACATCATCTGAAACATCTATGCAAAAATATATATAAATCTGGTTGTATGTCAATTATATCTGTATTTAACTTGTTTCTCATAATATTATCTACAACAATCCCTGTAAAAAAATGTATAGCCTATCCAGCTCCCATATAAAATATTAATTTATTTCCATTTCTCTTGTATGTTCATTAATAGACACAAGGAAAATTTCTTGCTGTTATATTTATCGAACTTAAACATATTTCCTCCATCCTCATTGCTTTCTGGTTTACAGAACTTACTTATAATCAAAACTGCCTCTTGGCCACTTAGTACCCTGCTGCACCTGTAGTTGTATACAGATGTCAAGCTTTATAAGGAAGAAATCCAACAAGTCCCACAACTGTGATTTGCTATATCATTAATAAGCTGTTTCCAAGACTCTGCTCCCTTGTGTTATTAATCAAATCTGATTCAAGTCTACACCTGGTACTAGGGGCTGTCTGAGTTGTTAGCTAAAGCAATATGGTATCCCAATTCTAGTGATGAGCTCAGGATAGTATCTTTCTAAGGTCAGAGTTGGGGTTCCCTACATTTTTTGTGCCATGCTCCCCTTCCATCAAAAGAATTCTTCCCACACCCCCTTCCCCCAACAATTTTACTATTAATAAGGTAAGTACTTTTCAGTACACACAATGACATGGCAGAGGAAAATCACAAAGTATTTGATAGTAGAATAAAGGTTTTCAACTTTTAACCGTGTAGAGCCACAATATCGTCCACGTGGGCAACAGGTTGGACACAGTGGCTGATCCGGGGGGGGGGGGGGATGGCCCCCCCAAAAGTATTTAGGTCCACCCCTGACATCATAATTTTTTAGATTTGGACACCTTTTTTCTTTTAGCTCCACTGTTCTTTTAAGGGCAGCATGAGTATAAATCCTACCCTTCAAGCCACCCCCCCCCTCCCAAAACGAAATCCACTCAAGCCCTCCCAAAACCAAAATCTGCTCAAGTCCCCCCCCCTCCCTCCCAAAACCAAAATCCTGGATCTGCCACTGGCATGTGGATAAAAATAGAAGCCCAAAGGGATACTGATTGCAAATGCATGGCAAGAAACTTATAAATACCAAGGAAATTTGTGAAACTGATGAATCCAAAAAAGCTAGAGTTACAATAAGGAAGTTGCAGAGTAATGATGATGAGTATATGTTAAAGCCTGTTATCAGGCTATGTCTAGTGCACTGTAGTATTATGATCGCCAAACTAAAGAAATTGATAATATAGTAGATATGTTCAAACCACAAATTGTTATAGTTATGGAGATTTCATTAAAGGAAGGAGTATGACATAATCCAGTTTTACCAGAGGTATAAGAGTTGGAATAAATGAGTCACTCAGGGAGAAACTAAATTCATATTTGGAGTTAAGAAGAGGAAGTATGGGGATTTAAATATACCAGATATGAAGGCGATACTATCAATTAGATAGCTTTGGAAATACTTTAGTGATGGAAGGAATCTTTACAAAAGCAGTAGAGAAAAGTGTTAAGAGGCACAAAAAATGTTGGATTTCTTCCTCATATAGGCAGATGAAAACTACACAGTCTCTCTGGTGATGGAATGAATTCTGGTGGATACAAGATGGTTTAATAATATAGTTGCCAATATTACAGGTGATTATAAGAACAATTATAAAACAGCACAGGTTATAGAAAGTCATACAGTGGGTACAGTTCAAAGAATGATAATAGGGAGGAAATGTATGAGATGATCTCATTCTACGGTTGATGAAGGGACTTAAGCTTGAAATTTTCAACACTCAAGGTGTATAAGTGTCTACTTGTGTTTTGATACCACCGTGGCGTCAACTTTTTCTAAGTGGAGGTTAATATCCTATTCAAATGTTTAATTCACATATATTACACCATTATAATATATTATTACTTTTTGCAACTACCTGAATTACCAAAAATTGTTTTTGTTATTATTATTTTTCTTTTCTTTTTATCCCTGACCTCTAAAGCCATTCAGCCAGTTTCACAATGTATACACTGATCACGGCTACAAGTGTATATATTGATTTTTCAAGTCTTTAGCAATTCTCTCAGTGTATATATTACTAATCAAGTACAGAGAGATGGACACAACGCTTTATTGAAAACGTCACACTTAAACCAGTTACACTAGTAACTCAAAGCTACATATGCCACCAAGGTGTGCCAATCTTGGTTATAAATCAGTAATTTCCATTTTTAAAACCTCACTCACTTCTACTGTGTCAGTTCTCTATTTTAACATATCTGAGCAATCATGTCCATCTTTAGAGGTAAGCATTTCTATTAACTCTCAAGAATTTGATTTTTGTATCCTTTTCTTTAAGCATCATTAAGGTCATTAGATGCAGGAAAAGACTGGGGGCAAGGAAGAAGAAGGAATTTAACCATGTCCTTTTGAAGGACCATCATTTTCCTGGAGTGATACGAGGAAATCACAGAAAACCCAAATCCGGCTGGCCGGACGGGGATTCAAACCCGTGTTCTCCCAAAAGTGAGGCCACAGTGTTAACGCTAACACACCATGCTCAGTTTGTATCTTTTACTTAATTCATTAACATTATGGTGAAACAAAATTATTTCAGTAACTTTTCTGCAAGGGGGGAGGTTTAGAATGGGGGGAAAAAAACTACAGCAGAAATTTGGTTTTATTAAATGGGGATATTCAACTGTTATTAACAAAAATGAAATCGTCATGTAAAAGAATTGTCAAGGTTTACTGAATTATACAGTGTATCGGTATTGTAAAAAGAATAATGTTTGAGAGTATGAACAGTGTAATCACTTTCATTACAGATGAAAATCGATATTCAATAGTGATTATGGAAGATTATGCATAGAACAAGTATACTGCTTTGCAGACTGACATGGAGGATTTATAAAAATAATGCGAGTCTACATTAGTTATCCTAGAGGTATTTGGTGGGACGTAAAATATGCTTTAGGTGACCAAAGAAGATACACCATACGACAGAATATAAGATCCAGTTATTATTTAAGAGGTTAAGTGAAAAAGAAAGTGGCAAGGTACAGATTCACCATCGAGATAACTTATAAGTGTCTTACACATTTACAGAACAGCTAAGTATCATCTACCACATGATACGATTCGTAGCTGCCTGCATATCAAGTGGACCAGTTATGATTATCTAGTTTGCTTGTATGCGATCAGTACTAAGCTAGGAATGGTATATTGGAGATTGGGATTCCGCTACAACAACATTTAGTAAAGACGTCATAATACTGCTGTGGTCAATCACAAGACATATTATTTTCAAGCACTATTTCTGTTGTAATACAGCCTGGACCATTATTTTCAAGCAGAAATTAAGTTGTAAAACAGTCTGGACCATCAAGAAACCGAAAGTATTTCTAGCGAAGTTTTGCATTTGATCACTGCAGTATTATGACGCCAGTTCCTGGCGGAATCGCGATCTCCAGTAATCCCAGTATGAAATTACTTTCTATGGAAACTAACCAAATGGTATTAAATGCATTGTGTATAGTAACGATAATCACAAAATAGATTAAAAAAGAATATCATAAGATAAAAGTTTACCACTGCCCCTTTATACAAACAAAATACTACTAGTTTCAAGGAAAAAAGCACAATCTATGTATAACAAAGGGAGTGAAAATTACGATTTTAAATCAGTAAAAAGCAAATACTTGCTTGCCCTTTGTTTCTACATATTTGATTATGTGCTTGTATGCCAGACAAAATTGTATCCATCCAGTGCTGCTTGAACAATGGCGCAGTAATCAACCAAGTAAAAAAGTAGATTGCTCTATCATTGCAATTCAGTAGGACAAAAATATATTTAAATTGAAGGAAAATCTTACAGTCAGCATCTAAAAACATGTTGTAAACAGAAAAGCAAATTCCAGAAATCCACATGACCATATAACTTAGGATTTCAATCTTCGATAGCGACGGATACAGCATCACGCCGCTTAGTAAACAACATAACAACAGGTGAACACGTGCATAACATAAACAACCACAAACGTCAACTTCTCGGCTATATCGATTGTTGACAACAGTCGATTACTTCAGCAGGCACGAATTACGAAGAATAGAAATTTTTTACAAAAAAAGAAACATATTCACATCACACACAGAGAATATTTTTTAGATGAAAATATTTGATTACACTAAGATTACCTCACAGGTTTCAACTGAAGACAGTTTAAAACGATTTCTGTTTACTGTGAAAGCTGATTACAATGTTTTCTGTGTTATTCTCATGCTTTTAAGCTTGCAACAGACGACCTTCGATTAAACGTTAATCCAAATGATTACTCAAAACCGACTAGAAACGGATATCTGGATAGTCGACATTCATATGGCCGTGGCATTTGAAATGCCGCCGATCGTGTCTCCCACAAATTCCGTGTAGCGATGGTTGTACGCAGTCAGCCGTACTATGGGATCGAAGGGCTAAGCTCAGGGGGCCCCCCAGCGCAGCCCAAGCTCAGCTCGGGTGCCCCCCCATAGCCGTATTTTTTAATGCACAAAGCTACATTTTACGCGCATTTAATTTTTTACTTTTGTAGTTTAAAAAAGTATTGCCGTTTGGAGCATTACTCCACGAAATGAAGATTAAGTTTTGACACACTATTGAAGATGAAATTATGAAAACAACATATAATTCGACATAATTAGTAAGAAGTATGCCTGTTACTTCTGTTTTTTTATTTATTGAGTGGAATTGTTCCAACA
The DNA here is from genome assembly GCA_031002005.1 of Vandiemenella viatica. NCBI lineage: Eukaryota > Metazoa > Arthropoda > Insecta > Orthoptera > Morabidae > Vandiemenella > Vandiemenella viatica. The sequence continues at coordinate 215,565,331 of JARYHS010011408.1, read as the reverse complement.
AATTACAACATACGATTGATATTGTTTTATCGAGGAAACAAATGCTCATTTTTACAAATTTTAACTTTAAATTCTTTCAACGTTTTTGGTAAATTATTCATATTTCTCTTGGTAACTTATTCCAATCTCTGACACCCTTACCTAAGAAAGAAAATCTTCCTACACCTTTGTGCCTGAAATCGAGTACCAGCTTGTGGTCTTGGTCATCTTTTCCCTTCTTTGCATTATTTTTAATTCTTACACCAATATCTTTCCATGTCTCATAACCAATATACGCCTTGTACACTCCTATCACCCTCTTCAACCTCCTCCTGTCTTGCAATGAACTCCATTCCAGCTCTTTTATCATATGTGTTACTGATTGCACTCTGCGATAATTTCCAAATACAAATCTAGCAGCCCTTCTTTGCACCCCCTCCAACTCCTGTATTTGATACTCAAAATTTGGGTCCCATACTACACTACCATATTCAAGCAATTGTCTGACCAAAGTTTTGTAACCCAATTCATTTACTTCTCTCGTACGTCCCCTCATCACTCTCTACAACAAGCGAAGAGTTTTGAAACCTTTTGCTATTACCTATATAATGGTTCCTGCCCAGTTAAGTTTGTTATCAAATGCAATGCCAAGACCGACAGTTCCCTCCACTTACAAATGAACCAACCCTCAAATCCTAAATTCTGAACTACTAACCAGCATCATCTTTCTTTGTACTCTTAACAAACTTCTTCTTTCTCCCATAATTTCCAGAACAGTTTCACTTTTTGCTTTATCTGGACATTTAATGTTCAACATCATTTTGCGGGATTATATTTAGTTTTCGTTATAATCTTACTTCTTTTATTTCTTCTTCTATATCTCTGCATATATATAACTCAGTAAGGAACAAGCTGCCCGAAAACCTTGGATCACAGAAGAAATTTTGGAGCTGGTGGATCAGAGGAGAAGGTACAAAAATGCTCAGGATGAAGCAGGAAGAGAGCAGTACAGGCAATTTGGAAATCAAATAAATAGGAAATGCAAAACAGCAAAAGAAAAAATGGCGACAAGAAAAGTGTAAAGATGTAGAAAAGGAAATGGTTGTAAGAAAAGTAGATGTTGCATATAGAAAGATCAAACAGAATTTTGGATAAATGAAGAAAAGTGGCATGAACATTAAAGCTGCCGATGGGAAACCTCTTTTAAGCTCAGAAGAGCTAACCGATGGAAGGAATACATTAAAAAAATTATTATGGGGACTACTTGAACAATAGTGTAATCGAAAAAGAAGGCGATGTCAACATTGATGACTTAGGAGATCCTATTTTGAGGACAGAATTTAATAAAAATCTGAATGACTTGATAGCAAATAAGGCAGTTGGAATTGATGAGATCCCTGCAGAGCTTCTTAAATCCTTAGCAGAGGAAGGAATCGACAGATTATTCAAGCTGATATCAAAAAGTTATGAAACAGGAGCAATTCCAACTGATTTTAATATAAATATCATCTTCACACTTCGTAAGAAAGCACAAGCCGACAAATGTGAGAATAATCGCACCATTAGTCTAACATCACATGCTTCAAAATTACTGACCAGAATAATATACAGAAGGATAGAAAGGGTAGTAGAAGAAATAGTAGGTGAAGATCAGTTTGGGTTTAGGAAAAATCGCGGTACAAGGGAAGCAATTCCCCCAATCGGATCTCCGGGTGGGGACTGCTCAGGGAGGAGTCATCAGAATGGATAGAAACATTCTACGAGTCGGAGCGTGGAATGTTAGAAGTCTGAATAGGGCAGGAAGGTTAGAAAACTTAAAAAGGGAGATGGAACAACTTAAGTTAGATGTTGTTGGGATTAGTGAGATTAAATGGAAGGACGCACAGGATTTCTGGTCTGGGGAACACAGGATAAATAGCACACAAGCTGTCAATGGAGTCACTGGTGTAGGATTTGTAATGAACAAGAAAGTAGGGAAACGGGTGAGTTATTATGAACAGTTTAGTGACAGGATTATTTTGATGAGGTTAGAAACTAAGCCCGTCCCAACCACATTAGTACAAGTATATATGCCAACGTCACAGGAAGATGCCGAAGAAATAGAAAAAATATACGCTGAAATTGAAGAATTAATCCAATATGTGAAAGGGGAGGAAAATCTAATAATCATCGGTGATTGGAATGCAGTAGTGGGAGAAGGAAAAGAGGGGAATACTGTAGGAAGTTTTGGTCTAGGTGAAAGAAATGAGCGAGGAAGCAGGTTGCTAGAATTATGTGAAAGATATAAACTAGTAGTGGCGAACACACTGTTTAAGAACCATGCAAGAAGAATATACACCTGGAAACGTCCTGGGGATACAGGCAGATATCAGCTAGATTATATCATGGTCAAACAGAGATTCAGGAATCAAGTTCTAGACTGTAAAGCGTACCCAGGAGCAGACATAGACTCGGACCATAATTTGATAGTAATGAAGTGCAGGCTGAAATTCAAGCGAATAAGGAAGCAGCATAAGCAGAACAGACTGGCGGTGAATAAGCTGAAACAATCTAGCACTAGAGAAAAATTTGCAGAAATGGCAGACTTAGGTCTAAGAAGTAACTGTGAAAGGAGCTCAACCGAGGACGAATGGAATGCATTAAAGACCGAAATAATGAAAGCTGGCAAAGAAACATTAGGCTTTAGGGAAAAAGCTGCCCGAAAACCTTGGATCACAGAAGAAATTTTGCAGCTGATGGATCAGAGGAGAAGGTACAAAAATGCTCAGGATGAAGCAGGAAGAGAGCAGTACAGGCAATTTAGAAATCAAATAAATAGGAAATGCAAAATAGCAAAAGAAAAATGGCTACAAGAAAAGTGTGAAGAAGTAGAAAAGGAAATGGTCGTAGGAAAAGGTAGATGTTGCATATAGAAAGATCAAACAGAATTTTGGAGAAATGAAGAAAAGAGGTATGAACATTAAAGCTGCCGATGGGAAACCTCTTTTAAGCTCAGAAGATAGAGCTAACCGATGGAAGGAATACATTGAGAAACTGTATGATGGGGACGACTTGAACAATAGTGTATTGGAAAAGGAAGGCGAAGTCGACATTGATGACTTAGGAGATCCTGTTTTGAGAACAGAATTTAATAAAGCTCTGAATGACTTGAAAGCAAATAAGGCAGTTGGAATAGATGAGATCCCTGCAGAACTTCTTAAATCTCTAGGAGAGGAAGGAATCGAAAGATTATTCAAGCTGATATCAAAAAGTTATGAAACGGGAGAAATTCCAACTGATTTTAATAAAAAATATCATCTTTACACTTCCAAAGAAAGCACAAGCCGACAAATGTGAGAATTATCGCACCATGAGTCTAACATCACATGCTTCAAAATTACTGACGAGAATAATATACAGAAGGATGGAAAGGGTAGTAGAAGAGATAGTAGGTGAAGATCAGTTTGGGTTTAGGAAAAATCGCGGTACAAGGGAAGCAATTCTGTCTTTAAGATTAATACTTGAAGGGCGGATCAAGAAAAACAAAGATACTTTTATGGCATTTGTTGATTTAGAAAAAGCTTTTGATAATGTTAGGTGGGACAAGATGTTCAAAATTTTAAAGAAGTCAGGTATAAAGTATCGAGATAGAAGAATACTTTACAAACTATATAAGAATCAAGTGGCTATAATAAAAGCAGAGAATCACGAGAGACATGTGGCATAAGTTTTCAGAGAGAAAAAATCAGTATGCTACGATTTGCTGATGACATTGTCTTGTTAGCAGAGAGGGCTGAGGATATTGAGAAGTTACTGAATGGCATGAACAAAATACTGAAGGAAGATTTTGGACTGAATATAAATAAAAGCAAAACGAAAGTGATGAAATGTAGCAGAAATGACACCAATAGTAGTAGATTAAATATAAAAATAGGATCGGATGCAATAGGAGAAGTAAGTGAGTTCTGTTACTTGGGAAGCAAAATTACAACCGATGGCCGAAGCAGGAATGATGTTAAAAGCAGAATAGCACTAGCAAAAAGAGCCTTCATGGAAAATAGAAACCTTTTAGTTTCAAATATTGATCTAGTAATTAGAAAGAACTTTTTAAAACTCTATGTACGGAGCACAACACTTTACGGTAGTGAAACATGGACTTTAGGAATACCGGAAAGAAAGAAAATCGAAGCATTTGAAATGTGGTGCTACAGAAGAATGCTGAAAATTAGGCCTAGGTCGACAGACAAAGTAAGAAATGAACGAGTTTTGGAAATGATGGTTGAGAAAAGAAGTTTACGGAAGAAGCTTACAGAAAGAAGAGACAGGCTGTTAGGTCATATTTTGAGACACGCTGGATTGGTTAATTTGTTAGTGGAGGGAACAGTCGAAGGTAAGAACTGTAGAAGAAGACAGAGATTAGAATATATGAAGCAGATAATTGAGGACGTGGGTTGTAAGGGGTATGTAGAAATGGAGAGGTTAGCACAGGATAGGAATGTATGGAGGATTGCATCAAATATGATCGAGCAGTATATCTTACTACTATTATTATTAATTGCGATGGAGCACACGCTCCGGTGTCAATTCCCTTAGTCATCTAATCACTCATTTTTTTAAATTATTTTATATAATTTGAGTGTTAAATTCCTACTCCATCTACTTTTGTGATTTATAAATTTTAATTTTTAATTCCTTCAGCGTCGTTGGTAAATTATTCATCACTTCACTTGGTAACTTGTTCAAATCCATAACACCCATACCTAAAAAAAAAAATTTTTCACAGCCTTATGCTTGAAATCGAGTATCAGCTTGTGGTGATGGTTATTTTTTATCACTCTATGTGGTCTAGTGACGAAGCAACAAATTATAATCTGTTTGTTACAGAAAAGATAGGCTCCACAGATCACACTGCATCTAAGCTAGACACAATTTTCTTAACTTCAAAAGCTATCTATTAAAGATTGGAATATATTATAGATCAATATTTCACTCTTTGAATCCTGTTAATATTGTTTTTATCTACATAACTAAAGGTTAGAATACACAAGAAAACTTAAGCTACATCAAAGACTAACCCCGTAATTGTGATATTTGCATTACGACAAAGGTCACAACGATATTATAATACAAACCTCAGATAGAATCCTAAATATAACTTTATGCTTAATATCGACACTAAACGTTATCGCATTTTGTATTGTATTTCCTATTCGTATTAAATGCCTAATTTTCACTTATCTTTACGAACATTTCATTTGTTAATTTCTTAGATGCGATACTCAGAAATAGAATCTCCAGCTAGAATACTCTTCATGAATATATATTATGGTAACTTTTCTCTTTTCTGCTATCAGCTCCTTGTTTTGTTATTTAATGTGTTGCCTTTTTACCTGCTGCTTCGTTGGCTGCTGTGATTTGTTCTTTCTAACTTAATCAGCTCCTATTTTAGTATGTAGATTTAGTGCTTTTTTTTATTACTTTGAATAATCACTTCTTCCTTTATGCTTATTTTTATTTGAATATTTCCAATGTTTTCTATTCTTTATTAATGCTTTCTTTCCTAACACTTTTTCTCACCACGAAATATATATTTAGTTTCGGAATACTTACCTACTTCATGCGCTTCCGTGCTTGACCAGTGGCTTACTGATCCTTGTCAATGTACACTTATTTTCTTTGTGATCTGAAACATACACAGCTATCATCAAACTTTATTAGGAAGATATAAAACATGATTTTTCCCCTTCTGTTTTACTTTATCCCCTGTGTAAAGCCCGTTTCGTTCGCTAAGGTATTTGCAAATAAGTTGCCTTGTATTTTTAATTATAATTATGTTTAACTTCCCACTTATTACGATCTTCATATGCCTTCTTATTAATTACATATACAAATTCAGTTTTGCTCCGAAGGCCTTATCGTGATCAATTATCCTTCAAATGTATTAAACAGCTAGAATCTTACTTGTTGCTCTAATACTAAAAACATGTCTATTATCTACTTTGTGACATAGTAGACTATTTGGTCGCGTGAAGGAAACGCTGTTTGCTAAGTTTTGTTAGTGAATGATGAGCAGACAATGTGATTCTGTTAGAAAATTTAACAAGTACTGCCTAAATGGGAGAAGCTTTACCCTCAACCATATGTAAATCAGGCATTGTATTGTATTTGATCCATGAAGTCATATTTTATGACATAGGATAAGTCAAGCATTACAATATAAGTCTTCACACAATTCAGGATTATATATCATTAATATAACTATCATAATTAAAATTGCAAAGTCAATGCAAGCAGCATATGAAATACATCTATTCAACTGAAGTAAAATGAATATTTTGATATTTTACAAGTTACAAAACAAAATAATTCAATCTTGTTTGTTCATTTTTTGTTGGTTCATATATTAATTGAAACTAAAGAAGCTACTGACTAAAAACAATTTTTTCAGCTTATATTTAAAATTATATAAACTTATATTTGTTTTATGTCTTCAGGAAGAGAGTTGTACTGAATTTTAGGTTGGTAGAGTACTCTATTTTGGTATAGAGCTTTCTTGTTCCACTCTTTATGAAAATCTTCCCTATTCCTTGTTTCATATTTCCCTATTTAGCATAGTATATTCCTCTGCAGATACACTCAAATAAATATGTATAAGGTCGAGTCAATATTTTTAGCTCTTTAAAAATTTTCCTGCAGGATTCTCTTTTCATACCCTTCTTAATTCTTATAGCTCTCTTTTGAAGTTTGAATGCTTGTTTTGCATATGTTGAATTTCCCCCAAAAATTATACCATATAAGCTATGTATATATGAGTAATAGGCACACAACATTGTTTCCAAAGAGCAGCACTCTTTAAGCATTCTTAAAATATTAAAACATTTGCTTAATTTCTTATTCAGTGACTCAATATGTTTATCCCACCTGAAATGTTCATTTAACCATACTCTTAAAAATTTTGTATCATGAATTTGTTTTATATAGGCATCTCCTTTCTTCACCAAATTATTAGTTTTATTTTTGTTCATTATATGACTGAAACTAATCCATACTGTCTTTTCATTATTCATAGTCAAACAATTATCTTGGAACCACTTTTTCACTTCTTTTGTTGTTGCTGTAATTTTCTGTTGTAGGTCAACTTTATCCAGCCCTTTTATAAAAATATTAGTGTCGTCTGGAAACAATATTTCATCTGCTGTTGATAAATGATTTGGTAAATCATTTATATATATATATATATAAGGAATAGTAATGGTCCTAAGACTGAGCCTTGTGGTACTCCGTGATCAACTTTCTGATACTCTGAGATATATTCTTTATCATCATGACATATTTTTACTCTCTGGTATCTATGGGAGAGATATAATTTAAACCAATCATATGCATTGCCACAAATACCATATCTGTACAGCTTTATTAATAAGAGGTGATGTCTAATAAGGTCAAAGTCCTTGGACAGGTCTAGAAATAACCCACTGTTTATTTCACCCTTATCTACTGCATTGAGAACTGTGTTCAGAAAATTGTAACTGGTACTTTCTATGGACCTATTTTTCCTAAACCCATGTTGAGAATTGCTTAGCATTTTTTTCTAGTAAAAAAATAAGTGAGGCTTTCATACATTACTCTTTCAATTATTTTTGAAAAGCTGGGTAGTAGAGACATAGGTCTGTAGTTCTTTACGTTATATTTCTCATCCTTTTTGTAAAGTGGTGTTACTGTTGAATACTTTAGTTCTGTTGGGAATATTACTGCACTAAAGGAATTATTAATGATATCTGTAAGATGGAAAACAGTAGTAAATAGTAATAACAAGCAGCGTTCTTTGATCTGCAAATCATGTCTTCCCTTTCCTCCAACTATTTGAGTTATGTAACGGGACTCTTGGCGAAGCCAGTTTCGGCCGGTAGGCTGTCCCTTAGTAATTTAATTGACATCGCGGGAAGAAAATCTCAGCAAGGCTTTTAAGTTTAGCCGAACCAGTCAGTGACTGTGACTTGCTGTAAATTGGAAACATTTGATAAAGGAAGGGACATGCTCTTTACTGTTTTAGTAACGCATTTGGCCACGTTCTGGTCGTGACGACTTGGAAGTGGCGAGTTTGAATTAGTGTCTCCCGTTTGGTGAATATGGAGAAGACCACGTCTGGTCGGAGAACTGGTGACACCACGATTGACCGAGACCAGCAAATGTCACTCGCCTAGCAGTTTCGGCTAGAAGTCAACCGATGTCGGCCTACACCCACCATCGCTTCCTGAGGTAATCTATGTGGTTACCGGTGTCCAGCATACGATATAATCACGTAAACCTGCATCCACCTTGTGTTTATGACGAGTATTAAGAGACTAGCTTCGAGCCCGTAACAAAATGACGGTTTGAACGCAATATTCTTACAGTCCCTTTTTTTCCAGTTGGTTAATTATACCGAATTATTATTACTTGATGCTAATGGGCTTGATTTTGTAACGTTCTACATATTTCATTTGCAGTTCACATAGCAATACGGAAGTATAGAACCAATGGAATTAAATATAAATTAGGAATCTCAAAAACTTTTGCTATCCGGGTAATATCAGATTTATTCCTGGTACAGGCTCAATTCAGCACGATAAATATGAAGCTACTTCCACCCACATTAATTAATACCTTCCGTAATATAGCACTTATGAAAGCAGTTTAATTGATTTTTAAAACTGATTTCAGAGTGAATTATACCGTAACAAAATGTGTCAGTTGCGATACTGGTCAACAACAATCTACACTAATATTGCATTCGAAAATTATAGCTTCCATTACCCTCATATAAATAACGACGGGCATCATCTATGGTGGTAGTAGGAATTTATTCTGGAAAAGCTTGTAAGGAAAAACGAACAACGATTATTTTAATGATATTTTCGTGATATGAGTACGATAATATGGTAAGAATATCGAACTATTTGACTATGATTGATTTAAATAAATGCATTTAACTTTAAATGACGGAAAGTATAATATCAAAAACGGATAACTGTCATTTATTTGAGTGATTCGCGATTCGTACATTTCATGGCGACAATCGGGCGACAGTACGGTGGTAAAACAGTGATCGAGGGGGCGGCAATCAGACAGTTTTTGCTCGGAAAATTCCTAGATCAGCCACTGCCTCCCATACGGAAAATCTTTTTCTTCTTATCCTTTACAATGACTTCTCCTGGTGATCTTCTGGACCTCACTTACTCCTGCATGAGACATGCCATGTAGCTCTGTTTACAGGTCATACCCAGTACCAGTGCTAGAAATTCGTTTGTAAATCCAGGCGTATTTGTTACGCCTAACTTTCAGACTCAGGCGTAAAATGAAAATGTTAGGCGTAATTATATTATAATTATGAAAATACAGATATTATAGCTTACAACCTACTCCAACACAATTTAAAACTGCAAATAGGCCCAGAAAAAAAATTAATATGGTGTGCATGTGCAATACATCATATACCAAAATTGTGAAATAATTTAATATGATTATTGATTTCATTGTACTTTGACAGTAACTTTTGAATTTTACACAATGATCTTAATTTTCAGAGGTTTAATTCCTAAATATTTTCGATTTTTTTCCCGATTCATCGCCAGAGGATTATTTCTTTCAAATACAAATAAGTCAATAAGTAAAATAAAAATTGTAAAATATTTTCCTTGATGTACAAGTTTGAAGAATAATTTGATTTCACAGTTTCTGTGTACAATTTATCGGCAAGATCGCAGAAACCAAACCATTCAGTTTATTGAATATATCGTAGCTGAATAGTAAATGCAATGATTCCCCACTTTAAATATCAGGAAAAATACCTTACGGCCTTACCTGAAGTGCTGTGTCACTTCTTATCTAGCAATTCTGGTCTTCAAGGGTTCTGTATGTTTTTCCACCAGTTTGGACCAAAATCATGCAGTGAAGGTCCATTCACTTTCATGAGTAATAAGTCACCTAGATTTAGCCCTTTATGACCTGAAGAATTTTTTAAAAGTTATCTTATTTCCCAATCCTTTTTGTAATTTGTTTGGCTTTAAATATTATTAGAAAAATAAGAAAAAAATCCTCAAGTTCAAAATTTTGGGAGAAGGGCACCGTCACGATCGTGAGGGTCAGGTAAATACTAACACAAAATACTTTAGAGTGCACAAAACTTATTGTGCTTTCATAAATGTACGTTATTTAATTTTTAAGGCCAACTTTTGGTGTAGTTGTTTTAAATGGATATTTGTCTTCTTGGTTTTTAATTGTGAGTCCTTAAATCATTTCTTGTCCTTCGATAGACACTACTATACATTTCTTTGTCGAACCGCATTTTGCTGCGACTTTTGCATGGCTCGTATCTGCAAGTACGTGGTGCTGGAATATCGTCAGCGCTTGGGAAAAGTTCATATCCATCATAACGCTTATTACTCCACGAAAGCTTAACAGTCGGATTAAATAATTTACACCTTTTGAATACAGGAAATTCATTTTCACCTTGTCCAGTCTCACTATCACTTAATACTCCCCTATCTACAAGAGGAACTGCAGGCAGTCCTGCTGTGGAAACATATAATAATATCAAATAACATTTGCGTAGATATAAAATAATTTGATATTGCAAATTATCACTTATTATTATTTGAACTATAGTAGATCTTTATGTTCTTTTCTTGGAATATTGTTCCCTTTAATGCTTCTCATGTATTGGTTACATGCATTTACCACATCGAGGTCCCCAAAGTGCAAATTACTTTCCATGTCGATTTTTTACTTCTGAACCGAGCTCTATAGCATTTCATCTGCTGGTCACAAACATCAACTCCACCTATGTTTAGGTTGTATTTGCGGACCACAGAAGGTCAATGAAGACTGCAGCAATGCCTAACCCCTCACGATTGTGATGGTGGAGACACTTTGAAGCACCACAGACGCAGTAATCACACAAAATAGATATTTCGGTAATACTTAGGGATGTCCAGATACAAACTGAATCCAAGCACTTTTTCAGAATTATACATTTACACATCTGCTACAGATAAAACGAAGCCACAACATCCCACACAACGACACTGGAAGACAAAAGAGCCTAACAACATCGCAGTGTGGACGAAGCTGCGATCTAGTGGCGTCCTGAGGTACAAAATGACCTAGAGTAACCCTCACGATGGTACGTTTCCGGCTGCAACTACATTCAACCCCCAGGAAAATAAAAGTATAAGGTCATACCTTACCCTCACGATCGTGAGGGTTGGGGCGTAAAGGGTTAGGGTATCCAAACGATATCGTTTCTCAGTTTTATGTTGTGAAGCTCACTGAAACCTCACTCACATATTGCAGTGGTGAATGGAAGCACACGGTAACTTGAAATGATTTTTAATAAATTTGGATATTGGTAGTCTTCACTATTTTCGCTTGATAGAGATTTCTTGTCCTTACCCCATATTTTCCAGCGCAGAAACTCATCAGAAGCTTGTTGTTTGCTTATGGTCACTGCTGCAGGTAAATCCTTGGGGACCTCTTCAAACTCCTTTACTCTCTATAAATGAATATATCCTCATTTGGAATGTTAATTGCATCAAAAATATCTATTTTTAAACATGCAATTAGTTCGAAGATCTTTGAAGCGTTTTGTTAATCCTGTCAAGAAATTTCTGATTATATCTTCGCGAACACGTAAAAAAATCTACAGACCCTCTTTACTCAGTTTTATGCTTTTATATTCACAAGTACCAGAACCCAAGTTACGGTCCTTATCAAATTGAGACAGAGTTGCTCCATTGGCAGCAATTAAATTTTTCACTTTCATTTCGAAGATTGTAAGTTCAGACATCACTTTCTCAATGTTCGCCTTGTCATATTGAATATTTTTGGGAAATGTTGACAAAACATCAGTTACATCAATCGGAAAGCACAAAAATATTATGAACCGCACTGATTTTAAAGTTTTTAAGTAGTTCGTCACTTTTGCTTGAAAAATATTGTTGTAATTTTTGTCAGCACAAAAGTCTTCAAAATACGAACAGTGACTGTGTAATTCCTGAGCAATGCGTTTAAAGCTCTGTTTTTTGAAGAAATCCACCTGGTGGATATGATTGATAGGTGGTTAATGACTGATTCATCCAATGCTTCAGCCAAATCTTTAAATTGTTTCTTATGCTTTGGAAAAAAAAATGTATACACCTTAATTACTTTTTCGCAAGTTTGGGCGTAGTTTGTTAACTGAGGCTACCAGAAAAACATATTTCTATCCGATGAGGAATACAAAGCACTGATATAATATTCCTGCACACGTTGCGCAATTTTGCAACCACACTATTGCTAACACCCATATTAACACTTGCCCCATCTAGACAGACACCAACAAGTTTCTCTTTCCAAGAATCACCATCGAATGTTTCATTTAAAGTGTCCAAAATACATTCGAATATGCTTTTAGCTGATCCGTCTCACAACGGCTTTAATTTTAAGAAATCTACTCGTTCCTGCCATTTTTTTAACAGATGCCACGTAGATGATTTCACATTCAATTGTTTTTCTTGTAACTGTAACAAACGTGGATAATCTGTGAACGCGAAGTTGTCTTTTGCAATGAAGTAAGCAGTATTAAATAAAACACACATTTTTTGGTGTACTTAGTCACTCATGGCACTCAACGTAAGTGCTAACGGTGTTTGCAATGATTTTTTTTTCGCCAAATCTGCCGCACACGAATTCTGATGGACTTCACTTTTTTCATGTTTTTAACTGTTTCTAATCTAGGTGTAACCTTTGCATTTACGAAACTCGTTAAAGATGAATTCGCAAACTGCCTACAAACGACGCCTATTTTCGCTGCCTTGTTCTACTGATAACCAAGGAAAACTTTTTGCCACTTACTTAATGTGTGTTTACCCACGGCATTAGTTGTCGATGTACTGGTGGTAACAGCAGGCATAGTAGCTGATAAATTTTGAACTGTTTTTGATCGTTTACTTGCTGGTTAACCTCCTGGATTGCGTGAAGTTGGAGCAGGCCTACTGGTACAGTAGAATCCAATTATCCGAACTCCGATTATCCGAATCGGTTTTTTAGTTAAGACGGAGACGTACTGCGAAAAAGCTACCCCTCTTTTATAAAAACCAACCCGATGTTCGGATGACTGCAGCATTGTTTACCGAGTGGTAAGGCGACATTTTCATCCCTGAAGTGCAATAGCACCAAAAAAACCTTGGAAAAGAAGGCATTTTCAACATACAAACAATAATTAATTAAAATAGACCCTTTTTCGGAAAAAATCCGATTATCCGAATTTTTTATTATCCGAATGGGGTATGGTCCTAATTGATTCAGACAATTGTAGTTCTACTGTAGTAACTGAAGGGCCTGATGAGTTTTCAGCAGCTGATGTTTCTTCATTTTCTGAGAGTCCTCGTTTATCGGTACTTGTAACACTTCTATCACCAATACTTGTCTTTACAAATGGTATAAGGTCAGTAATTTTACATTTTTACATTCTTTGTTAAACGAATAATAGAGAAGAATAACGCACGCACTAGAATTCTTTTTTTCACTTCGCGGTACTTCCCCCTACACTATTACCACTTCTGAACTTCAGAAACGTGTTATTGGAAACTTCGAAATAGATCAAAACGACAAGAATTGAAATTAATTATTAGAATATAACCTTGAACACGCAAAACCGAAAACAAATTCTGAAATGTAATTTTTTAAGTTTTGATGCTTAGGCTTATTTTCTACGCCTTTGACGGAGATTGCAGTCGTAAAACGAAAATATTCAGGCGTAATTACGCCTAACGCCCGGTCAATTTCGAGCACTGCCCAGTACTCTCCTTAATTACCGGTGTCTTAGAACCTTAGTTTATTTGCTCTAATCGTTCTGCCTGTTAACACCACTACTTTTCTTCCATTCACTTATCTTATTTCATATCTTTTTATCTTGCTTCCAATTTGTTTTGGAGCGTCCATAAACTACGTGGCTTTGTCTAAAAGGGGAGGGCTGAGAGGTTGGCTGAGAAGCTACGCTGGGCTACGTCGGGGAGGGGGGAGGGTTCCGAACCAGGCCACGTAGCTTTCCATTCATATTATTTGTCACAGTTAAAATGAGCTACAGAACACACAGCAGCATGTGAATATTATTTCTGTCATTTAATTATATCTGTATGTAATTTACGATAGTCTGACAAGAGAAAAAAAACAAAATGTCTTCGGGAATCAATAGAGAAAAAAACTACGTGTTGCGCAGGGAAGGATAGAGGCAAGGGTCACGTCGGGCTACGTGGGGGGAAGGGGATTCTCAAGAGGCCAAATTGAAGCTACGTAGTTTATGAAAGCTTCCTTTCCGGCAGTTATGATGGATTATTTTCCTGTCCGTAAAAAATGCCCTACAACTACAGGATAGGCCTTCATTGAACTTATTTTTCATTTATCACTAAATTCCACTTCCCCCACTGAATATTCTGTTGCAACCATTATATTAAATTCACGTTATCCACTGCTCTTCAATCTAATACGTTTTCAGATAGTTTTCTTCCATTAATACAATCTGAAGAATTAGAAAGCACTCATTGGGAGATAGAAGGAATTGAGTATATAAGGGATGTACAGTAAGGTCTGAATGGATTTTTTTTTTAAATTCTGGCCTTAAGCATAGTCGACATGGAAGTCATTAGAGGCGGGGAGGATTTAGGGCAGTAATTCTCCTGTAGTGATTTCAGGATACCATGGAAAAACGAAATTTGTATTGCCGGACGGCAATATGAACCCGCGTCCTCTCGAATATCAGGCCACCCGGCTCAGGGGTAGAATGTGGAATGGCAAAGATGATCATGGGTGCAAACTACTGCTTGATTTGAAACGGAGCGAGGAAATGTTGCTTTTTTAAGTACGGTGGTCAGGGGTTGAAATAAATACTGAATAATTTACCTCAAACAGTTAGAGAATTTAAGATAAAAATTATTGAAATGGGAAAATACACATTACCATTGAGAAGAGTGCTATGCTCCAATTAATTTAAATTACTTATTTCTGACGCCTACCTCTATCTCAGTGTGCATAAGACTGGTTTCTGTAACGAGCATGGCCACCAATATGTAATGAATAGTGGGTAAATATAATTTGATGATGCTATGTAGCCAATTACAGAAACAATTCAAATAAAAGCAAATAACTCCTGAAAAGTTCCTAATTATTTCTTTTAATATAATGGTATATCACAAAACTGTTTCTAATAACTGTGAAAAAATATAAATTTGGAGAAGAGATTGCCATTGTAGACGGATTATGCTAGCGGGTACATGATTCCAACAGCCACTCTCAAAATTTGCCAATAGTAAAGATTATATTGACTTTTGCGAATATAAACAATTAACTCATTGTCAAGAAATCAAATAACTGAAAATTTTGAGAAAGGTTAATTCTAGGCACTAAAATGTCTGGAGACCACATAGACCACCAAACAGCAAATAAAATCAATTTTAATAAGGTGGATTTCGAGAGTTCCATCAATTTTCCCCGCTTGAAATATATAGTAAATTCTCATTGCAAATACAAGATTCTAAAGAATCTCTGTACGTTTTTACAGAAAAGAATAATAATTAATGTTTAGTAATCTATCACATGATTTAAGAAATGTTAGTTTACCATTCCTATCATTATTGCTGAGGAAAATGAGGAACCTGCGTCGTTGTAGATGTATTCAAAGTAAAACTTAAACTTAATAATTAGGTTTATGTAACCCAGTTTTATATCCTTTTGTAGACATTTCCTACCTCTGAATAGGGCTGGAAATAATGCATATACATAATGAGGAACCAACATTGCCGAGAAATGTTTCTAAATAAAAGAGCGTTTAGTTATGACATTGTCAGTTAAATAAGTTTTTTAAGAATTAAAATGGCTGATTATACACAATAAATTTTAAATTTAAAAATTTCAACTTTATGCGGAAGACGCACCAGTTACAAAAATAGTGTTAATATTCAACGATTTACAATTCAGTTCGAAGAAATGAAACTAGTGACAACAGCATAACGTTTATTTACAAGAGGATTAATAATTACACTGCATGTATGCTTATATTGTCTCTGATGTATGCAGCCTAAGTATTGCATTTCTGTCACGTGGAATCGTCGTGTAAATAATAAGTAGCGCTTGGTGAGTTAATAATATAAATTTTCTACAAAATCTGTGTGTATACATCACATCACTTATTGACACTGGATTTTTTAAAATATATATATATATATAAAAATTGTGTATGTTTTTTGAACGCTACCTATAAGATAACCTATAATTGTTAGCTGGTAAGTCTCTGGTCGGTAACATTATTGATATTGAGAATCACGTCATGTACTGTTTCAGCAACCCTGAAAATACTCTCGTATGAAATTAAAGCGAACAAACATTATATAAACTAAAAAAGAACTAAAAGAGAAAAACTGGGAAATGAGAAGAACGTACCCGGAGTTTCATGGAAAATGTTTCCCATTAAATGTGGTATCACGACTACTTACAGAGCGATTCTGGTTCTTTTGAAAGAGAATATTAATCATACCATTATAGAAACTCTATCGCAGATAGTTCTAATAAGAGGAATTGACTAAACAAATGCGATTACTGAGAAATGGAAGAAGTATTTGTTCTTATCTTTTTCAAGTTTGAAGCACAATTTCGTCAGTCGGTATGTTTCATGATGTTTTGCAGAAGAAACTGAAATGAACTAGAAGATAAGTTATTTGACACGAAACCCAGCACTATTCCATTTACAGAACAAGAATTTGCAAACTAATGAAAGCCTATGACAAACGGTATCATTTGTTGTTTGAATATTTGCATCATCCCGAAATGGTGCACTTTTCAATAAGGTGTGCTTGCCTTTAGTGTAAGAAAGCTGTAGAAATTTTATTTTAGCTACAAGTCAGTAGTTCATTCTGCGCTTTATGACATTGATTTCTATGCTGATACAGAAAAGAAATAGTCACACGGGCATTCAACTTTATGAAACAGACGCTGCATTTCCGCCTAATGAAGAATTAATAACATTTTATTTCAACTTCCCAATCAATAAAGCCTCCAACATAAGTTGTGCAAACGGGTAGACGTTTCAACTTGTAATACTTCTTCTGGGTTGGATAGTGTTATTATTATTAATTTCAATGAAGCTTATCCTCTGGTAACAACTTTCACTCACATCTACTTACGTTTTACAAGAATTTTTTCATTAGATTACATATTAATTCCCTCTACAATTTATGCCTGACCTTAGGTGCTAATTTCTGGTAATGGTCCTTCTTGTTTTCTCCACAGTAATCCCACCTTTTTATAATTCATCAGCAACATATATTCCTCTGTCTTTACTCACTTCCTGCCTTTCAGTGAGCCACAACCTAGCCTTTTTTTAATATCAAATCATACTTTTTGCCGTGATATCCGAAGATAAAACCAACTGTTTTTCTTCGCACTCATTCCAAGTTATGTATTTGGTATCCATGTTTCATCCCACGACACCCAAGACGCGGCCTGACTAAAGTTCTATTGCGCAATACCATTAAGTTACTGAGTGATTCACTCAATACAGGCATCATTTTAAAATCTTTCCCCACATTTTCGCAATTGATCCTGCCAGATGAGCTTATTGTGATGTGCCAAAATATTTACATTTTATACCTACCATCGATGTCTCCTTCGTTGTATGATTTATAACATAAATATTGCACTGTTCAGCAATATTCTGTACATTCCAACTTTCCAGTCGCACGGTCTCAAGGACATTTTTAATAGAATATAAGCACCTCAAAATAATAATAATAATAATAAAAAATCACTCACTGACTCATCATAAAATCTCCAGAACTATACAGCATGAAAACTTGAAATTTCACACAAATGTTTGTCTTGACTTTCCGAAATTTAACCCCTAGTAGTGTGAAAATAGGGAGGAAACATTAGGAGTTTCAAAATAATTAAAGTTAAAGACAAGAAAATTTATATTTAGACTTTCAGGTAGAAATAAAGAAACACGTTTTTTCGCATTTTTGGAAAATCAAGCCATATGGTTGTGGAGGGTAAATTGTCGACTGAGAATATAGAAATATTTTAAATTAGAGATATAGAAATCGACATTTACACTCTCACTGGTAACACAAAATTAAATGAAAAATTGTATAGCCATATTTTAAAATTATTATTACAAGCTCTGTCCATAACTTCGTAGTCTTGTGTTTTTTTTATTTCCCATAGGTTTCCTGGATAAAGTCAGGACCTTCTATCGAAACTACTAGCACGAACAATTTGTTCAAATTTCCAGTTGACGCTTAATGGGGAATGTCGAATATGCAGTCGGAGATCCAATGGGCTCAAAATTACCAGGATAATGTATAGCGTCAGAAGGAAAGTGTAGACTTGATTATATATTATCCGGGTAGTTGGTACTTGTTGCCTTTTATAAATACTTGAAAGCTGACTGACAACTGGGACTCAAAAATAAAAGGTTCCTTGCGACAGTTTCTATATTGCGTTACCATATACTTTGAGAAACAAATTTGATGATAGTTTCTTTAAAATTGGAGAACCCGCTGTTGACATACTGCTTCAATAAGAAAACTGCGGTGGTTCTATACAAGTTTTGTTTAAGTTATTCCTTATTAACCAGCTTAACAGAGGAGATATAGACGGGTAAGTTTGGGAACTTCTGAGGTAGCAGTTTTGTTCGATCATATGGATCAAAATAACCAAGATGAAAAAAATAAAAGTTTCTGCCGCTTTTTCTGCATGAACACTGGAATGCAAGTCAAAATAAATGAATAATATAACTCATACAGTTTGTTTTCTGGTTTAATATAACAAAAGCATGAGTAAATCTCACATAACACACTCGCTCATTATTACAATACTTTTATAACTTCATTACTCTTGTAGCTGGTATCTATCATATAGGTACTGAATAAGACGGTAATTTTTATGGTTCTTTTTTGCAGAGTATGACGTCGAATCTGAGGAAGACCCAGTTGAATCATGTGTTGCAACTGAGGGGCGCAGAAGCAGCGGCCCAGTTGTCAGTAATAGGAGGCGCCAGTGGACTGGCTCATGCACTGGCCACTTCAGAGGTTACAGGTAATTTTTTCGATGAAAAAACGAATGATTTGTAGATACATAAAGCAGAATAGCACTAGCAAAACGAGCCTTCATGAAAAAGAGAAACCTTTTAGTTTCAAATATTTATCTAGGAATTAGAAAGAACTTCTTAAAACTCTATGTGTGGAGCACAGCAATTTACGGTAGTGAAACATGGACTTTAGGAATGCCGGAAAGAAAGAAACTTGAAGCATTTGAAATGTGGTGCTACAGAAGAATGCTGAAAATTAAGTGGACAGACAAAGTAAGAAATGAACAAGTTTTGGAAATGATTGGTGAGAAAAGAAGTTTATGGAAGAAGCTTACAGGAAGAAGAGACAGGCTGGTAGGTCATATTTTGAGACATGCTGGATTAGTTAATTTGTTAGTGGAGGGAACAGTCGAAGGTAAGAACTGGAGAGGTAGACAGATATTAGAATATATGAAGCAGATAATTGAGGACGTGGGTTGTAAGGGGTATGTAGAAATGAAGAGGTTAGCACAGGATAAGAAGGGATGGAGGATTGCATCAAACCAGTCTAAAGACTGACGACAGCAAAAAAAAAAAAAAAAAAAAAAAAAAACGTTTAAAACGCTGTCGAGCCTCCCACTGATGGAACACATCAACTAGATGCGATGGATCAAAGATAATCTTCAACATCTTCCGGCGAGGTGTCGGGTTGCTGCTATGGATGCTTTTATATAACTCTCGGCGGTCCTCGATTGCCCTTGACTTCAGAGTCAAATGCATGTAGAGCCTTTCCATGTAGAGAGATTTTTATTATTATTTCTCGTGTCCAGGGCATAACATTACAAGTTGAAAAACAAATAAGATTAATTAATTAATATTAAACTAAGAACACAATTAGATGGAATGTGACCGAAATTCCGCAATCTTGATGACTTTCTCGTTTGCCCTAAAAAGGTGGTCGATAGTGCAGGTTTCAGGGAGATTCCTGCATATCAGAAGATGTTGTGGGTTCTGGAGCTCACGACATTGACATAGATCGTTGTCGGTAGTGATGAGAGATGATGGGGCCAGAGGCAGTGGGGCGGACGGTGAGGCTGCTGGTCGGAACGAGTCCTCCTACGATCTTGACAGCTCTGTCTCTTCCCTCTTAATTGACTGATAACTGGATTCCAAGTCGCATGTCTCTGTTTACATTATCTTTCGCGAGACGAATCTCTATAACCTCCTTAATTAAACTCTCCCACTATTCTTTTGCGCTGCAAAGAGTTCGTTTCGCCTCGAAGTGAAACCTGTGTCTGTATTCTATGCTGCAAATAGCTCGCATCTCGCTTGCTCTGTCCAACACTGAAAAACAAAGCTTACTGTCGGCCCAACAACCCACACTCTCAAGGGATAGAATAAATACAATATTTTTTGAGGTCCACGCCATTCTTTCCTCCTTATCTTTAGGGGGGATGGAAGAATGACTTTATGCTGTCTTGAAGTACCACAACTTTGGCTTGTAAACGGAATCAGTTGACGTTCCTGATTTGGAGTACTCAATTTTTGTTTCTTCCCTTTCATAGGTATGTCTCAAGTTGCTGGTTTTTTTTTTATTTTATTTTTTTAAATTTTTTTTTTATTTTTTACTGCAGATTCTTTTATAGCATTCGACATATTCTCCTTTAGTAATTCTGCCAACTTGGCTTTCAGAGCTTCTCGTGATATTGTTTGCACTTTACTTACAATAGACAAGTATCTCTCTCATATATTTTAATCAGCTCTTCCTGTACATAAGACGCTACTCCTGTCCGTGTTGTTATTATAGTTTGTGGTGTATATACGGACTCGTACTGGTTGTGCTAATCAGCCTTAAATTATTACTGATTCGATCTTACCACGATCGCCACTGTAATTACCAGATAAAGTCATTCAAATAAAGTTCGTCTGGCACAATGAATTGCACACAGATCGAATACTAAGGTTATCTTAACCACGACTACACAAATCACACAGTCATTCATTAACACAGTTTTATTGAACTCAAGTCTACAAAGCAGTTACAAGATGCCTTAGTAACCACCAGCTAATGAGTTTGACCGTACTTCGTAATCCTGAAGAATGCGCGGCTCGTATTAGGTAACGGACACCGACAGTTATTGCCGCAACAATAGTCGAAAATATTACGATATTGGATTACACTGTTCACAGTTCATTATCCTCTCGCCACACTGAAGACACCGTAGATATCACCACAAAGGTTCTTGACACGGTACCGTTACTAGTGTATAGCACTCGTTATACTAGGACAACGTGCGCCCTACGGTTTTCACTGATAATTCGCGTCCCCCGCCATCTTGCTAAGATCGTCTTCCCAGAGGCAAGAATCGATATCGCAAATTCGATAATATCGTTACAATATCACGAAATAAAAACTGAAAAATCAAAACCACTACACACACCTGGAGGTCATAGTAAGTCCTCAAGGCCGTCTGAAAACCAGACACACACGCTAGGCCTTTCGCCTTTCAGGCCGGATCGTGATGAAATAAGAACTGTATTTCGGAAAGGATTTTGTGGATTGCGCAGGCCACTGGAACGCGCTGATGGCCTCAAGGAAACAGCCAAGTGTGCGACACCCTGTGATAGCTTGTTGGGTACCGGGCTGCGATTGTGAAGGCACCAGGGTAGATCACCTGTTCCGGAACCTGTCAGAAGCTCTGGAATATTTTACGCGCTGTTTTAACACCATTTGGCGCAGTCAGACCTTCCCTCGAATGCGGAAGCACGCCATTATAATCGGGATCCACAAGGACTTTTCCTAACACTACACAGCTAAAAATTGCCATTTACTGTAGGCCGATATTACAGTATGCTTGTTCCGTGTGGGGGTACGCAGCCCGTTGTCAACCGTGTAGGCCACAGAACAGAGTGCTGCCCAGCCGCCCTTCCACTGACGCAGTCCACGATGCGTCGGAAACTACAGGGTTTGCTGAATGCTTACAGCTGCTGTCCCGAAGGTTCTACGATGTTGGACATCGCTCCGCCAATCCACTGGTCTCTCAGCCAATACGAACCAACACAAAAGTACAATTGTGCTAATGGAGCGCTAGGTAGAACTACAAGTACGCCAAGACCAACTAACGTGATGTTACTCCACAATGACAATGAGGAAGTTCTTTATAGCAATGCTAGGCAAGTGTGTGACGTTATTACTTCATAAATTCGAACTTAGTTTTCGAGTGCAAACTATCTGTCGTGATATATATTTCAATACATTATGGACAATTTAATTTAAATCAAATTTATCTTTACATGTGTTGAAACATTACGTCTACTTGGACTGGGACCGGATGTGACGTTACAGAAAACAGACCGGACTCTCTACAACCGGGCCGTTTTAAATAAGGCTAATTTATAAATGGGTTGACAGCGGTAATGGCGGTTGCGACCGAGGTTATCCGTAAGCGGTGTAATTTAAAACTGTTAATGAGGTAAAAATTTCGTTTACAGGACGTTTCATTTATGACGCGTCCGCGCGCACGGCAAAAATCGCACGGGGCAGCGCTGCCTCACTTGCTGGGAAGTCACACAGCGCATCGCCCGTGCTCGGGTGCCCCTCATGCGTGCACTGATTTCTTATCTTATTCACGTGCTGGAAATGTTGGCCATCGGCTTCAATACACGCTTGTTTTGGCTAACCCTCTGCAGTGTTTGTGAACAAATATTATTAATTTTAGTTCTTATGTTTTTCCTAAGTTCCTCTTCTGTACGGGTATTTGAATCATAAACACGCTCTTTTAGGTAACCCCACAAAAAGAAATCACAAGGTGTCATGTCTGGAGAAAGCGGAGGCCTCAATTCACGACTGATAATTTGATTCTCATTGTAAACACGCTTTAAAGCACGCATAGAATTTTCGGCTGTATGGGGAATTGTACTGTCTTGTTGGAAATGACCGTAATTTCTTTCATCTTCTGTCAGCTGTTCAAAAAAGGCATTTAAAATATTGTCAACATAGCGAGAAGATGTAATTGTTTCAGTAAAAAACACTGGTCCAATAATTCGCCTCGCACTAATTGCACACGAAACTACAACTTTCACATCGTGTCGCGGCTGTTCGTGAATAAAATGTGGATTTTCTGTACTCCAGTACCGACTGTTTTGACTATTTACGCGTTCACTTAAATAAAAATACGCCTCTTCGGTGAAAAATGACAATTGCGGATCCAGCTCGCCATCGTGCATACTTTGCATAAACCAGTTTGCAAATCTCATTCGTGCAGTGTAATTTGCTTGTTTTAATTCGTTGTTCGATAAGGGCGCATTTTGAGAATTTTTGTATTCCTAAATGCACTTGCTTTGGAAACATCGACTTCTTGGGGGAATCGTCTGAGGGATTTCCTGGGAGAGTTTTCCAAACGAGATTCGATTTCTTCGACTTTTCTTTCAGTAAGAACGGAGCGCTTACGTTTCTTAGACATGTCCATTAGGAAACCTGTAGCACACAATTTGTTTACCAATCTTTGTATAGTTGACCTGTGCGGCACTTCCGCTACTGGAAATTTTTCAACAAACATACGCCTGCAGCTCCTTGCAGATTCGTATTTCACATATCAATCGTAAAGGTAAACTCGTTGTTCCAAAGTATACTTCATCTTGACTTCAAAGTATACTTGATCTTCACATCACGAAATCTAACTGAGAACTGAGTTGCAACAGCGCATTTGCTGTGTTGCGAAGGGCCCGATATCGTCCGAGGGGTGGCCCACACACTGTCGGAGCACGGGGGTTACCCGTACGGAAGTGGAACTTAGGGAAAACATAAGAACTAAAATTAATAAAATTTCTTCACAAACACTGCAGAGAGATAGCCAAAACATCCTTAGAAGATGTCAAGCGTGTATTGAAGCTGATGGCCAACATTTCCAGCACGTCCTATATGGTAAGACATGGGGCACATATGAGGGGTACCCGAGCCCGGGCGATGCGCCGTTTGACTTCCCGGTAAGCGAGGCGACGCTTACCCGGGCGATTTTTCCCATGCACGCGGACGCGTCATAAACGAAACGCAGTGTATAAGGTAATTAATGAGCAAGCATGTGACTTTGATGGTGGTAATGACGGTATAACTGAAGTTTGCGGGGATGGCCACAGTGACAGTGGATGAATCCATCAGTCCCATCTAGTAACCTGATATAAATTCTGCCTGTTAACAATTGTAGTAGAATGATAATATTACAATTACATTATTTGTTTAGTGCGATTATATGCAGCAGGTAACAATTATTGTCTGTTCCGACGTAAGCTACCAGTGACGCTGGCAATCGTTCGGCCCGCTTCCAGGAAACCGGCGGGGAGTTGTGCCCCTAACAAGAAGTGTTGGGACTTGAGGTGGTTTGTGTGAAGGCATAGGTGTTGGCGTGTGTTCCCCTGTGCTGACACACGGTAAACACCTACGTTATGAAAGTGCACTAAAATTCTCACCCAAATAGCGACCTTAATGAGGAAACTGCAGATAATGGTCTCAGTCAGCCGAACTGTAATGAGTTTTAGCCGGAGCAATAAATTCAAATAACTTCTTGTTTATAACAAAATCAATGACGTGATTTTGTCTTTTTGATTAGGTAATTTGTTGATATGTCGTAAATATTTGAGTTCTGACAAAAGATATATTCACTTCATGTGTACATTTTAATGCCTGAATAAATGTCCAGGTTATGGAACTTTTATTGATGAATCAAGATGTAATTCATTTTAATTAATTATGAACACTTTCTCAATTGAAATAACTTTAATAAAATTTTACCTAAGATAAAAAATTAAATTCATATGTTTTATAAATTAATAAGGCACCCAGACCCACCGCACGTTGCACAATACAGAAATTACTGACTCCATTTCATCGCTAGTAAACATAGAGAATAATTTATTTCCTCTGCTTCTACTTACCCTTATAGAGTAAGACCATCTGTTGGATGAAACTGAATAAATTGTAATGAATATTTCTTTAATTTTTCTCAAGATGATCGACATTAGACTGAATTTGTTAGTATTAAATGACATATGCATTAGACAGCATTTCATAATATAGTTTTTGTTACATTCTTTCGTATTTAAATCTGAATGAATTGTATTTAAATATAAGTTACTTGCTATTTTTATTTTATATTTGAATGAAGTAATTTTTAGATAATAATGTTTGACTAGAAATATCAAGAAATTTGTCCCTGAAGTCAGTTACAGTAAGGAAATTATTTATAGTGAATGTAACAATTAATTTAATATCAGAGTTTATATTAATTTCTTTGTAATTGCAACTCTTGTATTTTCTGCGCTACGTATTTTCTGATTTGTGATGTGTTTTGCTTGATTGCAGGCATCCTTGGCACTAAAGAAGATATAGAAAGAAGAAAAAGGGCGTATGGAAATAATAAGTTGGCAACTTACAGACCTGTCAGCTTTTTTCACTTGTTGGTAAATGCTATGCAGGATACTGCTATTCTTATTTTAGAGATTGCTGCCCTGGCATCAACAGTAATAGAACTGTTCTACACGAAAATATCACAAGGTCAGAACCAACAAAATTAATATTTTTGATGACTAGACTTTCATTAATGGGAGGCGTTTAGGTTTAAGTTTGTTGAAAGCTGAATAAAACTGCTCTCTGCTTTTTTCTACATATATCCATAGATGCTTTTTTCCCATATTTGAATGCCGTTTTTGGTAAAAATAATGATATCAACTGGTTCGTAGAAAAATAGTACTAACTGGGAAAAAACGTATCAACTCTTTTTTATGATGTTTAAATGATGGATGATGAAATGTGATTCTTAAGTGGAACAAGGAGCCCCTGTGATTATTTCGCTTGCACATATCCTGATGAGGAATTTTATTCTAAAGGCTTTTATTGTTTGAGTTATATTGTGAATTACGTTGCTCCAAGATCTACAACTTAAGCACTGTTACAGAGAGTGAATAAACTATTATTTTCTATAAATTCTACTCTTGACATAAAGTTATGTCATCTTTCCAAGAATGTTATACAGCATGTCCTCATTTCTTCTGAACCTTTGAAGATATCACTTCTGGCTAAACTCGTGTTTTGAAGAGACTGCTACATCTGGTTGGAGTGAACGCTCATCAATGGTAGCGTCATTACATCTAATCTTATTCTGATAAGTATATTTTTTCCGCGTCACTTTAATGCAGTTCTACAATCATAGAATATTCGAGATCTGTTCACAAAGACACCGATCTGCGATTTCCCGTGGAATTGTCCTGCGGTTAGTAGATTGAGGGTACTTCCATGTACTACAGACACAGACAGTCTGTGAATGAGGAACTGATCCCAGTGCCCATCAGACGTTTATTGTCATGACGATTTCAGCAGAGGTACTGCATCAAATGCTTGGCGATATCCAGGTGGAAATGCCAAGGGTATCGCATAAATTAAAGAGTGATACAGCAGATTAAAATGCGACCTCATGTCTGTGGAGAGTGAATCGCAATCTGGTATGACTTCGACAAGCCAAAATGAACAGGTGTAACGCTATAAATAAATAAATAAAAAAATTATGATGGCTGATTGTCACGAACATAGCCACGTAAACTCACTGTTAATGGATTAATTCTCTTTTAAATGTGCTAACACTTGTCCAAGTTGTAAAACTCTGTCCTGTCGCGAAGCCATGTAACGGTATAAAAGGAAATTGTCCATTGATTAATTCATATTGTTCATTTGGTTTGAATTCTTTACCATACAAGTTGATTACAACCTTCGGTGCTGATCAACTTTAAACTTGAAAACTGAGCATGGGAGACCAGGAATGACACATACTTTGATTTTTAAGATCAGAATTATTGTGTTTTTTCCCATCAGTTCCCTCTATCAGAACGTCCAATTTAATGAATTTTCCCCTTCTATTACATTCTTATACAGCTTTTCAATTTCTTTATGTACATAATCTTAGATAACTTATATGAAGTAATGTGAAGTAATAATATTTTATTTTAGTAGGTAAGCTTCTTAATAAATTAGTAGAATTTTGTTTATTCTAGATGACAGGGCACGGGCACGATCAGTCGGCAGTGATGAAATTTTTCATGGCTGGTTACACTGGACAGCTGTTGTTGTTGGAATCTTGGTTCTCGTGTTTGGAATGACATTTGTGGACTTTTTCCACGAGTATTTGCTAGCCTCTGTAAATAGATTGGTTCGAGAAAATCTCCAGATAGATGTTGTTCGTAGAGGCCAGAAGATCAGCGTGCCTGCTGGACATGTTGTTGTTGGAGATCTCTGCTTGGTAAAGTATTTTTAATGGCTTCCCGCATTTTGTTTCAGCTATTCTGGCTGTAGATTTACATCAGAACTATTTTTCTGACTTTTATGCTAACTCATTATACAGTCATCCATATTTAAAAAAAAGTTTATCTTGGGAAATTGAAAATGTCAATTTGATACATAGTTTTAAAAATCTTCAACAAACGGATTTATCGTTTGTAGACTTCGAACAAGCTGGACGAAAAGAGGGATTTAATCACCAGAACATTAATTTATCCCAGATTTATTAAAATGATGTGTTAGCAGCGGTTTACAGAGAATGATTAGATTGGTATAATATGCTAAGCGGCGTAAACATGTATTATTAGATCATATAATAATTTATTTATTAATATTTGTTTGTCATAATACGGGATTATAAATCAAATGGGCATTGGAAATAAAAAGATCAGATACATATTTTTGCTTTTATTGTGACTCCAAATACTCTAGATAAAAGAAAAACTATGCTAGCAATTTCGAAAAGAAACAACACAAGGGAACATTTCCTGATATGGCTTTTACAATGCGTATTAATCACAGGGCGTTTATGGGTGAACTTTGTGGTCAGTCGTGTGTGGAGGCGAGCCAACAGCTAGGCTAGTCAGCGGATAAGACGGCAGCCGGGGAGTCGGTAACCTGCTGTCTGGATCTTTTAGTATTCGGGTGGAGGTTGAAGTGATCCCACCTGTTGTGGTCCCTTTTCCTGGACCTAACGTTGATAGTTGGATTCAGTACAGGCCGAACCGCAATAGACCTCTTTTGCTGGACACTGGGTTAGACTTTGTCTGTAAGTCATCCGGCTCCAGGCTCCAGTGTGCGAACTTTAAGCTGTACCATACTACAATCGAATGACCTCTCTCCTTGGACTTCTCCAAGCCGTTTTTCCTCCACCATTCACAGCTTGATAGAAACTCAGAAAGATTCTTATTAGTCCACGTCGTCTTGGAGGCGTGGCTTCACATTAAAAGCAGAAATTTCCAGGAATTGTACTCTCAAGCTCTCCTTAATAACATAGTCAGCTGCCACAGTAATCCGAATAGTCACGACGTCCTGGCAGATAGAGATGTACACTACCTGACAAAAAAATTGTAACACCCAGAAAGGGAGGAGGAAAAGAAATGAAACTTTTTTTTTTTTTTTTTTTTTTTTTTTTAATGGCATTTGGCAACGGAGGCCATACAGCCAGCTCAAGGTGATTTAATTGCTTTCAGTGTATAGACGCCACAGGACGGACAGGACATTCACACGGACATACAACACTTAACATCCATGCCCGCGGCCGGATTCGAACCGGCGGCCTTCGGCACGTGGAGCTAGCACTCTAGCCCCTACGGAATGAAACTTGATTCGTTGGGAGGGAATATGCTGTTATTTCAGAGATTACAAAATTGGACCAAATTTACCAAGAACTTGGCAGTATAAGCCCGCTCATCAGTATGAGGTTACACCCCTTCTGGTCTGACCTGATTCCGTTGGGAATGGTGTCATGAAGCCGTTGTAACCTGCCCTAAGTCAAGCTGGTCCACAACTGCTGTAATTGGTTCTTTATATCCTGGCTGACGTGTAGCGAATTCGAGCTGTAACTCGCAACATAGTGTTGAACGAGACTGCTGTCAGTTCAATTTCAACCGGCATCGGCATATGCATCGATCTGTTGAGAGAAAATTAGTTTCATTTGCTCTTAAGTCAAGCCAAACTTTTAGAAGCTAAGTAATTACCGTAACTTTTGCTTTCTGAGATAAGCAAACTAGGTTAAAGTTAAGCAACTGTTCCGTTTTGCTAGTGCGGCGTAACAGACTAGCTACTTAATGGACAATCCATCTTACTATTAAATTCTAGCTTCTTAACTAATTACAAGGTATTCATGAAAGGAAACACACTCCTATTCATTATTTATTCTGACACTTGATGAAAACAGAAATCTATTACTAAGGGGAGGATCTGAAACAGCTGTCCACTGTGAATAATCGGTGCAGAATAAAGTCCTTAGAATCAAGCACATTCTGCATCTGTGTGGGTAGGAGAGAGATATCGTAGTTAGATACCTGCAGTGATTACTGTTACATACCGAAAATAATTGAATAAATTTATTTATTTTATCTATATCATAGGAAACAAATGAATTTATTTTTAAGAATATTAAAAGGAATTGATAGTAAAATTTGGATCACGTTTTTAATATTCTTCATGCAGCTGAAAGCAGGAGATGTAATACCAGCTGATGGCATCGTTGTGAGTTCCAGAGATTTGAAAGTTGACGAATCACCTGTCTCTGGTAGATCAGGTTATGTTGAGAAGAGTGAATCCGATCCGATTCTCTCCACAGGTAAATATAAATAAAAATAATAATTTATTTTCGTAATGGATGTGAACAATTTGAGCGAATTATATGATGTATGTATCTGCAGTGTCCGATCAATGACTTAAAGACTTGAAATAATCAGCGCAGTTGCACGCACATTGCTGTGTTAGTGATATGATATTAAGAAAAAAAAAAGTTCGACATTTAATGTGAAATAAAATAACTGCAAAAAATTATAATTAATTTTTCTTCATGACACCTTAGATTGTGTGACACCTTAGATTATGTGTAATTGTGTGATGACTAAAATAATTTAAATGACTGAATAATGCAAGTTAGCAAACAGTAATTTTTCTTTGATTGTTTAGGGACCGTAGTTGTTGAAGGAAGTGCTCAAATGATTGTGACTGCTGTTGGAAGACTAGAGGAGCAGATAAATTTGAAAAGTAAGTTTTTTTTTCTGGTGTTACTTTATCTATGCTAAAACATCCGCATGCTGACTTCCCACTGTAGCTAAAAATCTCACGGCCTATAATTAAGGCAGTGATACTATTTATTCAATGTAATGATAAATGTTGGACGAAACTTTTGTATGCTATACATATATAACGTAGTGAAATTTTATGTTTGATAGCTTCGTTAGACGGTGTCGTCATCTGTAGTTGAGGCCACCTCAATGAACGCTTGCTTTAGAAACACTACGTGGTTTCAACACTCCATCAGTAGTGTGCATTATTCTTTTTGAGTTAAATTTAAAATAAGACACACCTTTCCTACATTTTTATTATACAGAACAGATTATTTAACTTTAGTTGTAACAGTCATTTTAACGTATGGATTTTTAAAGCAGCATTAAATGTAATTCGCAGTAATATTATGTACATTGCAAGTTCTTTCACTATTCTATTATTAATTTTCCTTTAACAGGATTAAATGAGAAGAGCTATTACTGGATGTCAGCGTATGAACCCTTGGCACAAACTGCACGTAATTATTCAAATCTACAAAAAAAGCTGCTGAAGCTCAGTTTATTCGTAAGTTCTATAGGTAAATATCACATGAAAAAAAAATGAAATTATTATACTCTATTCACTTTCAACTGGCGACTCAAGGCCATGTTTGCTTTGCCCTCGCCCTATCCCGTTGCCTTCACTTTCCAGTAGACCACTGTGTCCACGCACACGAGTGGCAAATATGTCAGCGCGAACTTTTTGGTACCAAGCTCAGTCTTCTTGTCTGCGGTTGTTCCATCAATTTCTCTCCTTCCATAGGTCTCTTGACCACTGACTTTTCGACACCTGAATTGCCTTGGATTTGCAATAAGACCTCAGTTTTACGCAGGTGAAGAGAATCTATATCAAATTTCTCTACCTTATCCTCCAGGTTACTAATTTTAATTCCTTGTTACCCTCGAGTCATCCATCTTAGTCTTGCAATAATTTCTCATTTTCAAATAGAAACTATTTTGTAAAATCTTAACATTTATGTGGCAGTAACATTAACGCATTCTCCAGATCCTTCAAATGGCAATTATATATTCTCTATAAAATAAATTGAGGGATAAAGTATTTAAAAAAAGTTCTCTGTCAATTTTACTAGCTACCTCAGCTAATACATGAAACACCAAACATTTTGTAAATATTTGTTGAGATCATTTTTAATAAAATTTACATTTGTAAATTTTGTATTGCTCAATAATCATGTACATATTGTTGTTTTAGGTGCACAGATAGCATTCCTGATGTTTGCAATGTTAGTGATGCAGCGGTTAATAAACGTTTTTATTATACAAGAACGAAGCTGGGACACTGGAGACACACTATTTATCATCGACTGCGGAGCTACTTGCCTTGCTGTCCTGATGATAGCAGTACCTGAAAGCTTACCTCTAGTTGCTGCTTCGTCACTTGTCTTCAGTCTAAAGGTCGGTGAGATTTAAACAAAATATCGTAAACTAGCAATAAGAGCTTCAGCTAATAATAAGAATTCAGAATTATTTTCGTAAACTGCTTTTAATGCCAGCCCCAAAGGCTTTAAGCAGTTCAGTTTCATGTGGGTGAGCAGACTACCGCGGTATTAATCTGAAGAAAGCCACAAAATGATGGCTGAAACGTTAGGTATCGATAAATTAACGCGGTTCGACCCGGGAAACGAAGATAACATCAGTTCCATTTCATGTTAAAATCCATCAGATATGTATTACTCACTATGAACAGTGAATACAATTTCACTTCCAAATGTCAAAGATTGTGGCCGTGTGGCCTGAGATTGTAGCTTCAATAATCAAAGATACTTTCTAGCGTTTTTTCATAATATTATTAATTTACAAAGATGTTTATTTATTTATTTTTAAATTTCATTCCTCCCAGGCGAAGGCTGGGAGGCAGGCTGGTGAAAACCAGTACGGTATTTAATCCCCTTCCTCCTGATTGTTACGTAGGAGTGCGAATTTGCTTTCTCTTAACTAGTTACACAGTTGCACATGGTTCCCACATTAAATACGGCCACCTATGCGGTTTAAAGACTGAATAACCGAAATTTAAGAAAGGAACCAGTAGATGTATTATTTTTACGAAGTATGACGTGTGCAACATCTAGTTAGTATTAAATATTTGATATTTATCGCTATATATTCGGGATTTCAATTACTGTTCCGGCGTCATGTAACGTTGAAGCATGATTATATAAAACACTTTAAATCTGATCCTTTAAAACGGTCCCATCCAAATCTACCAAGTAGTTTTTTTTTTAGATTTTTGTAATATGTGTTTACGAGTTTCTTTTTATAGATATAGGTAGAGTGCAAAACATAGTTATATCACAGTATTCAATTTTCTAGGTACGTGCACATCACATTAAATTGTCAATCTAAAAACTAAAGTTTGTTTAGCAAATATTGTTCTCTTATACTGTCTTAAAAAAGCTGTAGCTACGTTTGTGCTTTTATGGTATGCGATAAAATTGTTTAAATGTGTTAATATACCTATCACCCAAACTTTTGATTTCGCAATTTAGAAGTAACTATGTTCCAATGTTCGCTGTAGCGGTCAGAAAAAGTTTTATCTTCAGTTATCATAGTATTAGATTATTTAATTTTTCTGGTTGTAAGATTCGGAGAGTCTTACCAATGCGATAACACAAATCAACCTCCCAAAAAAAACGCCAACAAATCAGAGTTGAGAATTTCTAAAAATCTTAAAATAAGACACTGAAATTCAGTTGTGAAACCGGAATGTCTATAAAGGAGTGAATGCCTAGTGTTGAACTATAGATAAATTTGAATTACTAGAAAGAAGAACCATGAGAAGAATTTTGGTTTAATGAATACAGCGGAAGTAAGGAATTAAGAAGTAATAAGGAAATATCCCAAAACATAGAAAATATCACAGAAGCAATAAGTAAAGAGAGATTGCTATTTTTTCCGCACATATCCATAGAACGGATGATAAAAGATTAACAAAAAAGATATTCAACTACCTTTTGAAGAAAAAGTCAACAACAAACTTTTTTCGAGAGGTCAAGAAAGATTTGGAAAGAAATAATATAAGAGGAAACTATGGAAAGAGAGATACTTATAAATAAGGTATTCATGGAAAGATTCCAAGGCAGAAGAGGAAAGAAAAACAAGCTGAAGAGGTTTGATAAGAGAAGGAAGAAACACAGTGAAATGAATATTGGATTATACGGAAGCAAAACCGACTACAAAGAAGGAAGAGTTGAAACTGACACGTGGTCCTAATCGGAAGGAAGAAGAATAATTAATTTTTTTTATTTTTATTTTTATCTTACAATCCTTAGGGATTTTAAGCGGAGAAGCTACTAGTAAAACTTTTTATTCCTGCCTTGAATTTTATTGTGAAGTAATATTAAATATTAGGTTATGAAAACGATATAGGGGGTAGCATTTTAACATCAACGTTAAAATTAAAAACGTCTCAGAGATATAAGAAACAAAGCTCTGTTGTGGAGATAAAGATTGTAACTTTTAAAAAAGAATTAGGAAAAAAATGGAAATACATTTTAAAATACTTCAAGATCTGACCTAATGGTCAAACTATTAAAAACGAGGAAGGTTTTTTTGACACTTTAGATTCACACTCATCTTTTCAATATTAAGTAAATAGTTTCCTAAAGTAATGTCTATGATATTATAATTTGCTTTAGATGATTAATAGATCAGAAAAGGTAGGAGGAGTATGATAAAAAGTTCATGACTGCATATACTACTTTTTATAAATGGCTTCTATGAATTTAAAAACTGACGTATAGTGAAAATAAAGGAGAGGAGAGCAAAGTAATATCTGTGACAAGAAATAGTAGCGAAAAACAAATTATCACATACAGTTAATCGACTTGTGCACAAATTCACAGAATGTGGAGGTGCATACATTTGGCTGTGATATTAAATTGCATTCTATTGTGATCTAGCTCTTTTAGCGTTAGTGTCTATGTGCAGTAAACAGCTCTTATTTGAGAATGCGATATAAAGGAAAAATATTTTGATGCATTTTTTCTCACTCTTTATTTAGAATAATGGCCGTTACATATTTTATTTAATCATTTTCGTTAATTGGTACAGTGATGATGGAAAAAACGCAGAGACAAACTCATTTTGAAATCTGCTTTAAGATACTTAACGTTCTTTAATGTTTTCTTTAATAACTGAGTTAAAAATGTGTATAAATTTTGAAGTCATTATATGAATTACAGGTGGAAATTATAGTGGGTGTTTTCATATTAAACGACCTACCGGTAGTCGAAGTTTCTCATTGTTAATTAATTTGAGGTGAAGATGAATTTTGTTATAGCAGCAATTACATTGGGTAGTCCGAAGCTCTGGAGGCTCTTCTTACACGGATATGATCACCCAGTCTTTGATTCAGTACTTTCAGAGGGCGTACTTTGACTACCTTTTGACTGTAAACAGTTGCAGGGTGATCTGGACAGGATATCTAGTTGGGTTGGTAAACATGGGATGAAGATAAATGCAAAGAAGAGTCAGCTAATTAGATACACAAATAAAAAACAAAAGGTAAATTATGAATATAAGGTGGGGAAAGAATTGCTTACTGAAGACTTGAAATGTAAATATCGTGGCATTACTTTTGATAACATCCTTAACTGGGCAGGACACATTGGACAGGTGGTAGGAAAAGGTTTCAAGACTCTGCACTTGTTGGAGAGAGTGATGAGAGGATGCACGAGAGAAGTAAAGGAATAATAATTGGGTTACAAAACTTTGGTCAGACCATTGCTCGAATATGGTAGTGTAGTATGGGACAAACATTTTGAGTATCAAATACAGGAGTTGGAGAAGGTGCAAAGAAGGGCTGCTAGATTTGTTTCTGGAAATTATTGCAGAATGCAATCAGTGACAGATATGATAAAGGAGCTGGAATAGGATTCATTGCAAGACAGGAGGAGGATGAGGAGGGTCATGGGAGTGTACACGGCGTATACTGGTGATGAGGCATGGAAAGATATTGCAGTAGGTATGAAAAGTAGTTCATGGAAGGGAAAAGATGACCATGACCACAAGCTGGCACTCGATTTCAGGCACAAGGGTGTGGGAAGATTTTCTTTTTTAGGTAAGGGTGTCAGGTATTGGAATGAGTTACCAAGGGGAATGATGAATAACCTACCGAAAACGTTAAAAGAATTTAAAGTTAAAATTTGTAGAGGGCAAATGTAGGTGAGTGTAGGCTAGGGGGAAGTTGGGTGTGTAGGGAAATTGCCACCGGAGCGTGTGCTCCATTGCAATTAAATTAAATTATACGCTGTAGTTTATAGTAAATATCACGTAATATTTTCTACTGTATTCTCATCTTATTAAAGTCGATTGCAGGTTTTGAAACTATGTAGAAATTTTATATATAATGAACAACACTTACATGTTATTTTCTTTTTTTAGTTTTACAGTGTATCACACTTACCAGTGCCTATGTGAGCACAAAAAAGTACAGATGCTTAAGGGGGTAGGTACACTTATCAGGTTTCAAAAAAAAAAAAAAAAAAAAAAAAAAAAAAAAAAAAAAAAAAAAAAAATATTATTCACAAAAACAGTTTATAGTTTTGGCTTCATTTTAGTGAAAAAATTATTTCAATATCTTTAACAGTGTGGGAATTATGTGTGATTAAGCAATGCCCTGCACGATTGACAGCCATTTAAATCTTACTGCACTTGAAGGTGATCCTAATCTTTAACCTTAAATATTTCAAAACAGCAATTCATCAAATGGTTTTAAAGATTTTTCCATATGCATAGATCTTTTTCAAATTTGCAGGACATGTTCTACATACTAAGTACTACAGTCTGAACCATTATTGTTTATGCAGCTTTTCCCAAATGAAAAATATGCCTTTATATTTAAGCAAAAAATTTAATTTCTTGACAAAAAAATTTATTAATAAAAAATATAGAGTTAAATATGTTATATTATAGGTTCAACTTGTTGCCTTGATATTAGTTTACAATATTAAAAGACATTTCTGAAAAATTTCAAATACTATGCATTTTATCTTTAAAACCCTTTACAACAATATATTTTTCACTGTCAATTTGGATGATACATTATCCTATTGTTAAACAATATTTTTATTTTAAAATTCAATTTTTATATCTAGCTATAACAGTTCTATGGAGCTATGAAATTTGAACCCTCAAATTTAAATAGATTTGGAGAAAATGACATCTCAACTTTATTAAATATTTGTATGTGTTAGGTGTACCTACCCCCTTAAACCGTCAAATCAATTAATCAAGGGTGACAGTGTCATTTTTCCTCCATGAACTATCAAACAAGAAGTTAACCATTGATATTGACCATTATTTTTGTTACTAACCCGTAAGGTACAGTTCATTTCTCCCAGGATTCTTAGATTTAATATAAGAAATTGATTATATTTTTACTAATCTGCTTAATTTTTATAACGACTTTTTAGAGCATTTTAATGTGGATTCTTGATTAACTTGGGTGAAATTTAGAAATTTTTAATTATGTATTGATAAGCATTTGGTAGCTTGAATTAACAACCCCGACGAAACAATTTTCACTTAAGTTTATTACCCCATGTTGCACTACATTAACATTACACAACAAGACATCGTCTCGATCCATAGATACTAAGCAACTCACAAATATTTCAGCGATTAAAATACCGAATGACAATTCAATTTTTAACTAACAAACTCGTCTCTGCCGCTTCTTTATATAGATGTTACAGGAAATTCCAGAATAACACAGAGAAAGCCGTCCTGTTTCCCGAACGGCGCCAATGCAGCTAACAAACAAAACCACATTAAAGCAATTAATAAAAAAAAACATTCAAAATCATTAGAAAACATCCTGAGATGAAAGTTAAAGATATTTACAGGTATTTACCTACAAAAATCAGTCCAAACCGTCCTAAATAGGGTATATGCATGTATTTTTTAATTTTTTTAATCAATTATTTACATTCGTACATAACCGTATAAAACATAACATTGATGTAAATATTAAGGTTTAACATCAAAATAAATACTTTAAAACTGAAATCCAGTTCCGCCCATTTAAACGCTGATTTTGGCGCGCTGCACTGTGACGTGTAAGTACACGACCGCATTGGCGTACTGTATAGCGTGGAGTGTTTCATCTCAAAACTTTCATGTTTTCTAACTAATGTCGATATGCAAGAAGGCCGAAAACCGTGTTATAAGTACTGTATTGTACCTGTGTGTAAAAATACTAAAAGAAATACACTTTATAAAGTGTATTTTCTTGTCCCACGAGATGCGAATATAAGAAAAAAGTGGTGTACCGCTATGAGAATAGATCTGCAAATAGTTGCTTATATTATTGTAAAGATCATTTTTACGTAAGTACTTGGAATTTCTGTATTTTAGGAAATGTAACATAAAAATTCGTTACCTGTTCAAACTCTAATCATATCTTACTTTGAGACCATCAGACATTTTAAGAACTGATTGCGATCTCCTTCATATATGTTGAAGGGTACACAGCTTATATGTGTGTGCTATAGTCGTTTTTCAAAATGCTCCCTAGTTTTTGAGATATTTGCATACAAATAAACAAAAAATTCTAGATGACGGGTATATAGTAAATTATTTCCCCACTTTATCAAGTGGCATCCTGGTCTATGGGTTAAGGTGCTGGCTTGATAAAAACGGCTAATAATTTACTATATAACCGACATCTAGAATTTTTTGTTTATTTGTATGCGAATATTGAAATATCTATCACTTAATTACCTTCCAGCTTTCACTGCTCTGAGCTGAGCGGCCGTAAAATTCGGATTTGTTGCAAAATTTCTTGTCATCATGAAAGCATCAATTTTTGGAAGATTATCCGACTGTGCATTCAGAAAACCGCTTTCTGTCATTCTTTGGGGTGTGTATTGTAGCAAGAATACAATATCTCACCAGTTATGCCGATATATTAATATAAACTTCAACACAATCGCAAATCTATTAGAACTCCCAGCAACTACGCCTCTGTTCACAATAATATCGTGTACTTGGTCGTCACGATTCAATTCGACCAATAGCGTTGCGTTTTGCGAACTTATATTTCCCTTGTATTTTTAGCACTTTTGGTTAATTGAAATCAGTCAATAAAAATCGAATAAATAGGAAGAATAAAGTTTC
This sequence comes from Vandiemenella viatica, assembly GCA_031002005.1. Lineage (NCBI taxonomy): Eukaryota > Metazoa > Arthropoda > Insecta > Orthoptera > Morabidae > Vandiemenella > Vandiemenella viatica. The sequence goes on along the minus strand of JARYHS010011408.1, from coordinate 215,527,041 downwards.
AAAATAAAAATACTAGACGTAATTTGAATTTCATGCATATTCCCTATTGTCCAAACATGCGTAGCTCACATCAATACCTACAAATACAAACTTTTAATTGATGTCTCGTACATAACAATATCCTTGATCGTATTAAATCTCATTTACACTGTTTTTGGTCCATAAAACAATGTTCATTTGCATGAGGGCTGTTATAGTATCAGTGAAAGAGATCATTGGCAACGACCAATTCAATGAGAACTAATTTTGGGTGTAACGTAATTCTTATTTATCTTACCAGTGTCAGATTTGGAAATTAATGCATTTTGGTTTTTGTAGATGTAGTTATACAATAATCTGATTGCCAGACATGCTTTGAAATGACTCTTTAATACTATAAATATTTACATTGTGTTTCTCACTTAGTGAAGAAGATAAATATTAGAGGCAGCACTAATAGTTATAAGTACCTATGACGTTCATATTAACTGCACATTTTAGTGCATTACACGCTCTTAGAGGAATATTAAGCATGCAAATACATTTCCGTTCACATATGGAAGTAAAATCCTAATGCTGGTAATTTTACTGTGATAACATTCAGTAGTCTGATAGTTAGTCGCAGTATTCTAATTCTGTACAAGCCAGTCTCCTGAACGCCGTTCCAGTGCTAACGCATTTAACCTGAAACCGTGAACTCAGTGACTTGAGTAAGGTATTCAAGTACACAAAGACAGCAGTTAGCGAGGGAGACGTAGTTCGTAATGTTCTGGAACCCACTAGGAAAACCGCCTCCAGCTGGCCAATTAGAGCCCTACATACACCCCACGTGATGAGACCTAGCCAATAGGAATCAGTCATCCCTACCGTGAAGCGACACGGCGGAGCGCAGTTTCGTACCAACACACCGCAGTGCTCTCGGGGAATTTACACAGTAAACTTGTAACTGTTTAGGCCCATGACTTAGGCAGTGTTAGTAAATCATCACCACAATATCCACCCCTGTGTACGCTCAGGGTGAGGCTCCTATGGAAACTCCCCTTTATTTATTTAGCCACTTGGCCAACTAAGGAAGCAACATCGCTTCTACACATATCTATGCTGTCTGTATCATTCTAAATTAAATTACAATGGAGCGCATGCTCCGGTGGAAATTTTCCTAAACACCCATCTTACCCCTTTTCTGCATCCACCTACATTTACCCTTTACAAATTTTAACTTTAAATTCTTTCAACGTTTTTGGCAAATTATTCATCATTGCTCTTGGTAACTTATTCCAATCCCTGACACCCTTACGTAAAAAAGAATCTTCCTACACCCTTCTGCCTGAAATCGAGTGCCAGCTTGTAGTCATGGTCACCTTTTCCCTTCCATGCATTACTTGCTGTTTTACCGAGATCAGAATAAATACCTGTCAATCTCATCTCTGATGTTCATTTCTATTCCCTCAACGTCGCTAGATAGAATATTCTTAAGTTTTTTCCCCCATCCATTGCTCGTAGACGCCGACTGGAAGTGGGATAGTTGACTACATCATTCTGGTTTGTAACGATGTATCGTCGTTAAAATAAAACACTATATCGTCTTGTAGATTTATTTCATGATAGTCAATTGTTTAAGGCATGCAGCGGTGCCAAGGAACAGTTTGTATTGGAAAAGAGCAGCCGACATTAGGTCAGTTACGAAGGTCACAGGTATCTTAGTGGCAATCGGCTGGCCATATTGAGCGGGGCGAATCCATGTACAGTCGGGGACAGAATTCGAGAGACCCCTCGCCTTTCGATTATGCTTCGTTCTAGACACGAATACCGCATGGGACAGCATAACTGGTAGGTGGTACACTAAATTCATGATAAAATAGACCTCTCATACCCAGCACTTTACCCAAGACTAAAAAAATGAGCCCGCGCAGCAAGAAACTCGCAGACGCTCAGAGGGAAAGTTCGGAGTTCTGCAGTAAAAATAATCACGAATATCACCATTTTAGTCATAATAATTATTTAAATAACCAAATTGATTAATTATAGAGAGATGGTAACACTTTTTTCGTAATTTTGATAACCGTTGCGTATTTTTATTTTCCTCGAATAAACAGTTAACAATTCGCTAGCAAACGCAATTATATGGCGAGTACAGAAAAGAATCGCTAAATTACGCACGGAAAACCAATAAGAGAGTTGAATGGACTTAGTTACACTTTCTAACGCTGCAGCGTTATAGAACTGTGCGTGTGACAAATACACACAAAGGTTAAGGGTAAGTAGAAAGAGCATTCACGAAAGAACTCTAATGGTAAACTAAGTCACGAAATATAAATAAACTATTCCCAGAAAATTAAATGGTGCGGAATATTAACACCTTAATTTTGTTTTCATCATACCATATTTAGAAGGTAAGCTAAACTTGAACGCAGTAGCAACAGTTTTAGTAGTAATAATAATCATTAAGAACAGTAATAAATTAAAAAAATCCGTCTGCAATGTGAATTAGCGGTTCCACATTTTAAATCTGGAAGATGGAAGTAGTAAAACTATCATCTCTCTCTTTGTTTCTAACTAACACTGATACTTCTATAAAATTTTCTGTCAAGCTTTATTTCCTGCCGTCCAAGCCCGATGGGTTATAGGTAACACTGTTACCTGGCATTCGGGAGGCCGCGAATTCAAACCCCGTCGGGGATCCAGTTTCAGTATTCCATGATTTTCGTAAATCTCTCCAGCTGAACTCCAGAAAAGTTCCTTCAAAAAGCGGTGGCTGAAATTCTTACCCGATCCTAGTTTCCAATACTATCAGGATTCATATCACATTGCCGCCGAAGATATGACGAAGACAAGACAAAAAAAAAAAAATAACGTGGTGGGTATGTGGTATCCGGCTTTCGGGAGGTCGTGGGTTCGAATACCCATCTAGTCATCCAGGTAAACGTTTTAGATGGTTTCCCCAAATCACTCCAGGCGAATGCCGGGATTGTTCCTTCAAAAGGCCATGGACGAATTCCTCCCCATTACTTGTCCCCAGTCCTTTCCTGCCTCTAATGACCTCGATTAGATGTAAAGCTAGAAGCAAAACATAATTGCTCAAATAAAAATAATTACATCTCTGTGGTGTGTTTTAGACCTTTTCCTTGTTGGATTTATCTTATTCGACGGCCGAACATGGTAGCGAAGGGACTAGAGTGCTATTTCCACATGTGGAGAGTCTCTAGTTCGGTGTTGTATTAGGGCTGGTCGACGTGGAAATCATTATAGAGAGAAAAGGACTTGGGGCATGTTTCGGGAAGGAATTCAGCCTTGGCCATACCAGAGAATCATCCCAGCACTCACGGAGTGATTTCGATTAATCGGTATTGTGGTATGTCTTGTATCGTCTTTCAATTGTATGAGCAAAAAGCATTTGGAAATACATCAGTACACAGGATAAACACACAAAACGGTTTAGCTGGATGAATGGCTATCGGGAGGAATGCCATTAAAAATTTAAAGACATTTTTATTGAACCAAAAGGCAATTGACCTCCTTCAAAAATATCTCGCTGGTCCACCTCATCTCACAAAAAAATATTCCTTGTTTGGTGCCAACTAGTAACATGGCTGAGTTCTAAACACGTATTAGGATAAAAAATTTGGAAAGTAGGCGTACTATAGTGAATCTGTTTAGTGCACACGGGAGGGGTATTTAATTTCAGTTGAGTGTATAGGATTTAATCTCTTTAACATTATGCGTGGTTATTTCGTAAGAAGAAGATCTTCCTGCTGGCTCAGTTCAGACGCAAGGGGGAAGTAACCGTCCGACAAACGTTTCGAGGAAGTGTTTATTTACCAGTGGCTCTGAGGAAGTGAAGAACACTTGTTCAGTAGAATTAGCTCTAATAAAATTTGTGAATATGACCATCCGTACACGAAATATGCCCATTTTCGAATTACGAGCACCTACAAATACAGTGACAGTCATTTGCCGAAAGTAACAGAAACAACTTCATATAACATATTAAAGTTACTTCATCATAATTAGAAGACCGATGAAAATGTTGAAAAATAACATTGAACTAATATGTATAGGTCATTAAAAATTTCTGAAAATTACTTCTCGAGGATTTTAACTTCAGCATACCCTCATTGCGTCTTGTAATGTTCTACTTGCACTATTTGATTACAAAATTAATTAATCAATATTCCGTGATAATGGAGCTATTTAAAAGAAGAAGAAAAAAAAACTGGAAGTGCACGTGTGCACGTTATTGAAAATTGACATGCCTCCATCTGCTGATGTAAATATTTTATTACCTTCCGTGCCATTGACCATTTAACCTGCTGACTATTGTGTCAGCCTTTGTTGAGGTAATGTGGAACTCTATTGTGAAGTCAACACAAGACGAACACTACACTCATTCAAAAGCAACCATATGCGCAGAAGAACTCGAATCAGTGACCTTTATTATTATTAATAAATTTTTCTCGGGCTTTCCAGCCGTGTTAAGATGTTACATTTGTGGGACGTTTCGAAGGCGTCCAACTCTGCCTTCATTCTCAACCAAATATCAATCATTAAGGCAGAGTTGGACGCCTTCGAAACGTCCCAAAAATGTAACATCTTAACACGGCTGGAAGCCCGAGAGAAATTTATTAATATACAACGCCGTGAAAGATTACGATCTTACTTTATTATTATTACTCCGCGATTCACTAAAAGTGTGTGGTGGAGGGTGTATTGCTCCTATCCGAAAGGGTAATGGTTTGGAAGGGATATACGGGATATGGCAGGAGGCCTTTACAATGCGATACAGTGTTCTAGCCCCTACACTGCTAGCGCCTGCTTAAGTATCTTGGTCGGGACTCTTGCGAAGGAATTTGTGAATGTGTCTGCGGTCGTGGTTTGCCAACACGGAAGACAATTCCGTAGGCCCACAGAACAAGGAAATTATCAGACATTTCAGGCATGAGATTTTCCTCATCCTCGTTCAACTAACTTGCTTATATTGCTACCTGAGGCTCACACAGATAACAGATGAAAGAATTATACAGGTATATCCTCGAGGAACTTTCTGAACTTTTTAAAATTTGTTTCCAGCTTGACATCTCGACTTTGAGGTCATGGGAGACGGGAATATGGACTTTTTGGTGAACTATACCGACGTTCGCTTACAGTGATTTGGAAAAACTGTAGAAAATCCAAATCTGGATGGCCAGAAGCGGATTTGAACCCGCATCCTCTCGAATGCCAGGCCAGAACATTATCGCTCGTCCACTACGCTCAGATTTTTTAATTGACCGTAACATATAGATATATAGGAACAATAATTATAGACTGACTCGGCCATGAATCATTTTAATATATCTATTTTTGCAGCCTAGTAGTAGACGAAAAAATATTAGATCAACTAAAGATGCCAGATCTAATCACATCGTTTCTCACGAACCCGGAAACAACCATAATACACCCTTTTATAACCACATATGTAACGTTTCAATTAGTTTATCGAAGATAACATCATTTTACTTTTACATATCTAGCGTATTCCAGTTTGAAAAGCAATCATCCTTTTCCTTCAGAATGCAGGCATAAGAATTTTAAAAGCTCCACTGCATATGGAATTAGCCAACGTCATTAACTGTAAGACTGACAGCAGTCTTTTTCCAAGACCATTCTTGCTTGTAGAAAATGCCATGGTGGCTCCCAAAGTGAGAAGTATTATTGCGCCGTTTCAAATTCCTGTCGGCTATCAAATTTAGTTTTTTTCATGTTTTCTCAAAACCTTTGCAGATTAATGCCAGGATGATTCCTCTGGAAGGCATTGATCAACTTGTTTCATGTTCTTTGTTCACAGTTCTCTCCTATATTTATTTACCTCGACAGTAAGAAGGCGTTTAGCGCTAATTATTAAAAATGTTTAATGTATATAAAATAAGAACTTATGTGCAGTTTTCAGACGTGAATTTTTAATTCCAAAATACTGTAAAATAGAAATTTCAAATATACACAAGTTATATATATATATGTATATTGTGGTGTGACAGCGTCACCCACAATGAATATAATTAAATTATTATTAATTATATTCATAATTCCTTTTTTATTATATTCAAATTTATTAATTATTTAGTCTTGCAACTTGTAATTAATTGTAAATAATGAGGGTTGTCTGGATAGGTTAAATGTATGTTTAAAACCAGGGCGGCCAAAGGTATATTTTATTGTAAATCAATTTTTCTGTAAACGCATGGCTCAGAACGGTTGAATATCGAAGGCTAGAAACTGCCATTTCGGCGGTTGAGAGAGGAACAATGGAGCAGGCGAGGCGACTCGATGGCGCCGGGACAGCCCGGCTTGAGTCCCGTTCGAAATCGGGCGGTGACCTACCCCTACCCCGCTACTACCCCGAAGGCCACGTAGGAAACGCGCGAAGGAGACGGCGAATGCGACGCATGATATTAAACACGTGACGACGGAAATGTGTAGATAGCCAATCCTGAACATTTATTGGGGTCTACAATACAAATTCCGTGGAGTTCTTTTACATGTGGCGAGCAACTAGCCAAGGAAGAAGAAGGAGCCATTTTTAGACATCACCTTCTGTCCAAGACAAGCTGATGAACGGACGTGACTTGGGTCCAAGACGAGCTGGTGAACAGACGTATCAGCCGGCACGCTCTCTGATGATCATTGTGGTTGATCATTTCTTGCTTTGGGAAAGCGAGATGTCGAGTGGCATGCTTGCCATTATTTGGAAGTTATGCTAATAACGCGGTCGTAGCCGCTTATTTAGCTTCCATTGCTGCAGTGGCATTGTGTTTGTCGCTCACCATCACGGCGATGATTCTATGGTAATGTACCAGAAACGACGGTCACTATTCAGTGGATTTTAACAGACTTATGAGCCCTTAAGCGACGCCTGGGTTAAGACTCTGCTCCCGTCACTTAAATTCTGAGCTAGCTGAATTTATATTTCGATTCAATTTTTTCTTAAGCATCTTGCTGTTTGTTATTTCAATTTTGATGCTTTTCATTCACTTTATACGGCGCCCCCTGGGATTTTCCTTAGCTTCAATTTGATGGCCTGTGTTGCCATGTTATTTCAATGTCAACTTTGCTGTTTTTTATTACTTGTTCGAGATATTTCATTCAGTTTTGTTTGCTTACTCCGGCGAATTGTAAACGTCGGGTATTGCTTGTTTTTGCTGATCTAATTGTGTTTAACGTAACGTTAATTACTACCCGACCTTGTAAGGCCATAAGACTCAATAAATGAGGTTTTATTTTGTGTCTGAAATTCATGGTTCTAGTTAGTAACCTATTAGATCCCCTTATAGCATCATTATTATATGTATTTTCCATTTTCAGGAATTATTTTAGATTTTAATAATTCCCCCCTCCCTTTTTTCTGAGCACCCAAGATTGTGTTTTAATACAATATATATATTTCTGTATTGACAGGTATTAGACGCATATATTATCACAGCAATATCTGAAAACTTATTTCGGATATTTTTAAAAATATTATCTTTTCTTATGCGGGATTAGGGGTAGTAAATGTTTCTTGTTTAATTTTTCTGCAGCGCGTCACAGCGCCTAGTATTTAAAAGTTATTCACACATCGAAACGAGATAATTCTTTGCAGTTATCGTTTTGTAAACGAATCTAATCCAGCAGTATTCTTGTCAAACTTTTACAATTACAAAATTTTATTTTGATACTGCTTTGTCTAGGCTCTAATGAAGGAAAATGTAGTTCTATCTCGATGGCAGATGATTCCGAAGTCACAATACAAGGAAATATGCATCGTTTCCTGCCAGAAGACTTCCTCATCGAATGTGCGAGTTATATTCAAACATTAGTATGCTTCAGTGTCAATCGCTACACCAGCCACATCTAGCAATTTGAGTGATCCGTCTACTGATTGTTAAATATTATTTTATGGAATAATATTTATAGTCCGACCAGTAAGCTTTGTGAGGGGGAGGGGAGGTAAAGTAAAACTGGAAATGGATAAGAAGATAAATACAGGAATGAGATGGCAGAATAGTGCAACATCTGTGTGGCTCACTGTTGGGAAGAAGCAAAAGAACACACCAGTGTTAAAAGTTCCAATTACTCATAGGGCAAATTACGCGTAAATGATTGATTTTAGAAAGTCGTCGACATATATTCCGTCTTTCTTAGAATGTAGACCATTTCAGCCTATGCACTTTCTACTGGGTTCATGTAAACGTTTATGATTGGATGATCAGTTTCCTGCGTCCTTGGCTCCTCGAGAACCATCAGGTGGACGAAATATTTGTCCTGCTGCGACATGATATGGGAGACGTAATTCTCACCCTTATAGAAGTTAACATCGTGTTATACGGAACAGACACCCAATTTTCAAAAATACGTCGGTCACAGATGACTATCCTGCAATCCCAACCTTTACAAATGACAATATTTCACCTCATCGCTGAATTATTTGTGACACCTCGTAGACGAATATTCTATTGCAAACATCAATCCTTAATGTATCTTTAAACTGTAATGATCTATAAAAAAAAAAAAGGAAGGTGCTGCCAGGCCTATCCTGGCCAGAAGTTGTTTTGCGTGGAGTATTTGTGTAGGACTGTTCAATTAAATGACATTCCTTTCGATAACCAAATATACGGCATACCACGGTTTATTTGTTTATATTTCAAGAAACAAATCTAGCAACCCTTTTTTGCACCCTCTCCTACTCCTGTATTTGATTCGTAAAATGAGGGTCCCATACTACACTATGATATTCGAGCATCCGACCACCTGTCCAATGTGTCCTGCCCAGTTAAGCTTGTTATCAAAAGTAATGCCAAGATATTATCGCAGAATGCAATCAGTGACGGATATGATAAAGGAGCTGGAATGGGATTTATTGCAAGACAGGAGGAGGATGAGGAGGGTCATGGGAGTGTACAGGGCATATACTGGCGATGAGGCATGGAAAGATATTGCAATAGGTATTAAAAGTAGTGCATGGAAGGGAAAAGATGACCATGACCATAAGCTGGCACTCGATTTCAGGCA
>JARYHS010011408.1:215470899-215517038 GCA_031002005.1 Vandiemenella viatica | reverse complement strand
GCCCCTGCGCCTACAAGTCGACACAGGAGCAGCAGTCTCATTGCTTAATTATACTACTTATGTGCAAATTGGCTCGCCCCCCCTCTCGCCGGCCCCCAAGCGCCTCCTGACATACAACAAACAGGAAATAGCACTCCTGGGACAATTCACAGCAAACGTCATGTATAAGTCTGTACATCGTTCAGTCCCCTTTTTAGTAGTTAACAGTTCTCTCACAGCAGACTTATTTGGACTGGACGCTTTCCGCTTATTCGGATTTTCAATTGAGGATAACATACACCTCGTATCTCAGCATGTTCCTTTTCCTGAAGTGGACGCCCTTTGCACCGAGTTTCAGGACCTGTTCTCACCAGGCGTCGGCTGTGCAAAGGACTTCGAAGCATCACTCCAACTCCGGCCGGACGTACGGCCTCGATACTTCCGGGCACGCCAGGTACCCGTAGCGCTTCAACAACCACTTCAGGAAGAACTTCAACGTCTCCAAGACGAAGGGATCCTCCAGCCGGTGCGGTTCAGCCCCTGGGCCACGCCGTTGGTCATAGTTCAGAAGCCAGGACGCCGCTTACGTCTCTGTGGTGACTTTAAGACCACCGTCAACCCGCATCTGCTGGTAGACGACTATCCACTTCCGAGACCGGACGACCTCTTCCGTAAACTAGCAGGAGGTACCTACTTTACAAAAATTGACCTGGCAGAAGCATACCTTCAAATCCCTTTGGATATCCAGTCCCGACAATACACAGTCATCAACACTCCCTCTGGCCTCTTCCAACTCAACCGGCTCGTGTTCGGCTTGGCCAGTGCTCCAGCGATTTTTCAACGGTATCTCGAACAACTTCTCCAGGATATTCCGGGATGCATCAACTATCTCGACGACATAGTCGTCATGGGACCCTCCGCTGCCGAACACATGACCAACCTCCGCCTACTCTTCCTCCGCCTCCGTGCAGCAGGATTGAAATGCACCTTTCCAAGTGTCAATTTTTTCAACAATCCATTTCCTACCTGGGTCACATCATCGCTCAGGAAGGCATTCTCCCCAGCATTTTCCTATGTGGACGCTATTTCCAACTTACCTCGGCCTCAGGATCTACATCAGTTGAAATCTTTTTTAGGCAAGATTTCATACTACAGAAAATTTATACCCTCAGCAGCACAAGTGGCAGCACCCCTGTACCACCTCTGTCGCAAGAATGTCCCGTTCCGTTGGACCCCAGCTTGCGAGACCGCATTCCACACCCTTAAACAGCAGCTCAAGTCCGCAGCATGCCTCATGCCATACACTCCAAACCTCCCCTTGATACTTGCCACAGATGCATCCGATTACGGTGTGGGGGCAGCTTCTGTCTCATAAATTACCAGATGGCACGGAACGCCCCGTAGCCTACATCTCCAAAGCCCTATCGGCTGCTCAGCTTAAATATTCTCAAATCGAGAAAGAGGCGCTAGCTATTGTTTTTGCCTGCTCCAAATTCTATTCCCTTTTATATGGGATTTCTTTTCATCTCATTACCGACCACAAGCCACTCCTATCACTATTTGATCCGTCCACACGTCTGCCTACCAAAACATCCCACCGCATCCAGCGTTGGGCACTATTCCTGTCCCAGTTCAGATATACCATGCATTTCCGTACCACCTCCAGGCATGCCAATGCAGACGCCTTATCCAGACTACCGCAGGGACCAGACCTTGCCTTCGACAAGTCGGAACTTCTGGTGTTCCAGATCGACGATGACATACAAGAAGCACTGAAGACATTTCCAGTCACGGCCTCAAAAGTCGCGGCAGCCACAGGGGAGGACCCCCTCCTCCGTGTCATCCGACACCACATCCAACACGGGTGGCAAACACGTTCCCCTCCACGCCATCATCAAGACCTCAAGTTCTACTACTCCATCCGCCACCAGCTCTCAGTAGTAGAGGGAGTGCTCCTCCGCACAGAACCAAATTCCACCCCGAGGGTCGTCGTTCCGAGATCCCTACAACCGACAATCCTCCAAACTCTCCACCAAGGACACTGGGGAATTGCCCGCACCAAATCCCTTGCCAGACGCCATGTATTCTGGATCGGCCTTACCACGAATGTCACGAAGATGGTGCGGCGCTGTACCATCTGTGCCCAACAACTGCCCCGCCCCCCTCAAAAGTTCCTTTCCTGGCCGGCACCGTCCGGACCCTGGGAACGCATTCACCTCGACTTCGCTGGCCCATTCCTAGGCCACCAGTGGCTCCTAGTGACGGATGCCTTTTCCCACTTCCCATATGTCGTCCGTTGCTCCACAATCACCACAGAGGTCACCATTTCAGCCCTCACGAAGATCTTTTCCATCGAAGGATTACCATACGCTATCGTCACAGATAACGGACCGCAATTTCGAAGTCGGGAATTCCTATCCTTCTGTACCGCCAACAATATCCAACACCTCCTCACCCCACCCTTCCACCCCCAATCTAACGGGGAGGCGGAACGGCTAGTCAGAATATTCAAAACCCAAATGACCAAATACACCACAAGTCACAAACTCGAAGAGGCATTGACACTCTTCCTCAGTTCCTATCGAACCACTCCAGTGGGGGCCAAAAGCCCGGCGGAATTGCTACATGGCCGCCAACCTCGCACTCTCCTCCATCTCCTCTTACCCCCGCCCAAAGTACAGGTACCTTCGGGCCCATTCCGTTTCACCCCGGGCTCCCTAGTCTGGGCCCGCGGTATTGGCTCCCGGGCCGGTTGGCTTCCGGGGGTCATCCAGCGGCCCCGGGGCCGCCAACTGTTCGACGTCAGCCTGGATGGCCGGATAGTGCGACGCCATCGAAACCAACTACGTCCCCGCTACCCCACGGCACCGTCCTCTTCCACCACGGCACGGCCATCCACTTCTTCCTCTCCTTCCCTGCCACCTCCACCACTCCTGCCGTCTAACCGTTGCTCAGGGACAGTTACAGCGCCACCAACGACGCCACAACCTGTCGGTCGCTCCGACACCCTTCTGCCGCAGCCTCTCGACTACCTGCGGGGACCATCTTCAGCGCCCCCCGTACAGCCCCCGGCCATCGACGCCGACGAACCGATGCCGTTAGCTCCACAAGTACCTCCACCACAACCTGCACCACGACGCAGGTCGGCTCGCATCGCCAGGGGAACAGCTCCGTACTCCCCTGGAGGTAGCCTTCATAGTCTGCTCCAGGGCGCCGCGGCAGACGACCTCGCAGACGTCGCAGACATCGCTTCCCCCCCTCCCCCCCCGGGAGGGAGGTATGTTCAGTCTGCCAGTAAAGGCCCCTGCCAGGCAGACCTCACACACAACGCGCCTGCACGCCGGGATACATATACGACTCCAAACAGGCGCAGAGACATCAAAACAAACCAGGAAAACAAATAGAATCATCTAGAAGCTAAGTGGGACTATTTCTTACAGAGGTCGCCGTACTACCATACAACGGAATTCCTGCGCCAGGCCGCCTATATAAGCGTAGCCGGCCGCTCCACCGCCAGTTCCGGCCTGACCGCGGAACCAGCTTCAACTACAGAAGACCACCGGAAGTTCGCGAGAAGTAGAAGCCGTCTCTCTCTACCCCGGATCAGGACCAGGCTAAATTTCTCGACGGTCATCCGCTAACTGTACCACATTTGTTATTGTTTACCAGTGTTTTGTGTACATAGTAATAAACCTCAAGGAACCATTAAGTGTAGTTCACTTCAGATACAAATAGATTCTACAGATGGAGGACAAAATAATACGAACACCTATGAAAAAGTATGATGTATTTCATACCTGCAGTACACCTGCAACAGAAGTCTGCCACCTAGTGAGCGTGAAGAGGAAGGTATCAGTCTCTCAAACGCAGTCACCTGCATTGCATGCGTCTATCGAACTGTCTGTGATAAATTGAAATGTCAGACCTGTCAGAATTCCAAAGAGGAATGATTGTCGGAGCGCGTTTAAATGGAGCATCGGTTACGAAAACATCAAACCTTTTGGCATTTGCAAGGAGTACGGTATCAGCCATTATGACAGCGTACACAAAAGAGGGTAAGACGGCGTCTTCAAAGCACAACAGTGGCCGAAAGTCAAAGCTTACTGATGGGGATAGACGGCTCTTGGAGCGCATAGTAGCCCAAAAGCACAAGCAATCGTTATCCGAGATAACATCCGAAATGCACAGTCATCTCCAGGACCCCGTTTCAACAAAAACTGTCAAATGGGAACTTCATGCTGCGAACATTTATGGCAGAGTGGCAATTCGTAAACCCTTGGTGACAGCAACTAAAGCTTTCAAGCGACGCCAGTGTTGCAGAGATCACAAAGGCTGGTCCCCACATCAGTAACAACAAGGTAATATGGTCAGATGAATCGTCATTCACCCTTTTTCAGGCGACCGGACGCGTTTATGTCTGGAGAACGCCCAGAGAAGCGTTTAATCCTGAATGCCTCCTCCATCCAGCCTTTCGGAATTAGAGACCGTTTTGCAGGACGAATGGCTTAATATACCTTTAAAATTTGTCCATGACCTTTATGCATCTATCCCACGTCGCATTAAATCTGTACTTCAGTCAAAGGGTGGTCCAACACCCTATTAATAAAGATTTTCCATTATTTCACAGGTGTTCGTATTATTTTGTTCTCCCCCTGTATTTCTGTAAGAGTACTTATTCCGGGTAGTGTGACGTTAGGTAAACCAGCCAGCATTAGTAGTGTAAAGGTAAAAAATTTAAAATCATTACATATTCTTGACCCATTGCGTTACCTGAACATTAAGAACAAGGAGTACTGTCTTTTAATATTAAGAACCAGATGCGAGTGGAATTGAAGCAGCAATAATTGTTTGTACCTACCGTGGCAAAGGAAGGAATTGTTCGATGAGTGTTACTTATGCTCGAAAAGCCGTTTCCCCTCTTGCAAATTTCCGGGACAGTGATAAAGCCCGGCCGAGATAGCTGACGGGGCAAGTAAAGGCGGCTTCCCACGGCCTGTGTATTTGCCGGACGCGCCGGTCTAGCTATGGACAGCAGGCCGTGGGAAGGGACCCGTCTCTGCTGGCAGGGATGGCGCTCCTCTATCCGTCGCCCAGTCGGTAAACATCAAACGCCCGGGTAGCTGAAACGACACTAGTCAACGAAGTGGCGAAGTGGTTATGAGTGGCGCGTGCTGATAACAATAGCGGTTCCGTACTAGATTTGGTGTGGAAGCAGGCGTGTGTCGGCATAACTTAAAACACAAGAAGGCAATGCTTGCGTGTGAGGCAGCGTGATGTTACTAGGAAACGCTGACAACTCAAGTACAGTTTCGGATAAATGATTCGCGTCAAGAATCTTGGTACCAATAAGAACGATTTGCTGCAGGAAATTCTGAAAGTGGCGACTTGCTCCAGTAAATGCTCAAGGCAAAGGAAAATTAGGGACCATCAACAAATTATGTCACACGAATTTCACGATTTTTGGACCCCTCCCTCCCCCCATGTCACAGATTGTCACATTTGTGGGACCCCCCTTCCTCTGGTGTGACGTCACATATTTTGCAATTTTAAATTTATAAATTAAAACAGCAATTCCAAAATTATTTAAGTATTTCTAGTTAAAAAAATCATATCAACAATAAATCAAACATTTAAGAAATTATAAAAGATCGAATTAATGATACAAAATTGAGTCATCATGAGTCCATGGATTTTGAACCCATTCCTTGATACTGTTATTATTGGCATAATAGTCATTTCATTCTTGATTTAGATAGTGTTGGGAACATTCGATGTGTTAACATCATCATCATCTTCCGCCACGAGCTAAAAAGTGATACAAATTATGCATGTGATGTCACAATGTTTATGACACCCTTCCCCCCCTTTTTACACGATGTCACACTTTGTTGATCCCCTCCCCCTCAAGGTGTGACGTAATTTATGGAAGGCCCCTTACTTATTGGATACTATTTTATTCTTGGCAGATCAACCCGGAGTGGGAGAATGAAGGTTGAACAGTGACTTTGGGAGAAGACTTAATTGCAGTTTGGGTGCACAGACGTGCACTACTTATAGTCAGGGCGCACTTGCATGAGTACTGGTTACTTCCCGAGGCGGTAGCATAAGTGATGTTTATATAGCGTGTGGTGATAGAAGTTCGATGGTGAAGCCACCATTCATTCTGTGTAGGCTCAGTAACGCAATGTAGGACCACAAATGAGGTGGAAAAGCGGCAACGAACCACGGTAAACGACCATATAAGACATTTAATGACGTTGAACTTCATATTTTGATCAGACCTGCAACGCTCTGATAGGGAAACCTATTAAAGTTTCTCAATTGTTCTGTACAAAAAAAAATCAAAAAAAAAAAAAAAAAAAATCAACTTTAAAAAGCTAGCAGAGTGGCACCCATTAATTTAAACTCTCGTACTAAGTTTATGAATGCTTTACACGAATCTCAACGTTGATACATTTAATTTTATGATGGTTTTGAATAAATGATAAATTGCAAACATTGCCATCATCACAAAAAATTAAAATCTTAAATAATCGAAATAAATTAACTAAATAAATAATAAATAATAATTCGCAATTAAGAATTTCTACTCCTCGTAATTAACTTTTTTTTTTAGCTATTTTAGTAGGCACAAAAGGTTAATAAGGATCTATTGATATGCAGAGAGATGCTATTGGAGTCTTCAGATTATTCGGTTATGTGATGATAATAAAAAGGCACGGGAATTCTACGCCGTATTCTTGGTATCTTATTACAATTAATAGAGACTTAAATTTTCATTTTATGTTAACGATTACTCTCACACTTAGTGTTTTAATATCGTTATTAGCAGCAACAGTTAAATTTAATATTCCATTAAATATTGCTTAGAGAAGACAATGGAGAAAATATTGTGTAGGCCTATATTCAGAGTTATTTCAAATGTAGGAACAGAAAATTTCCGACTGTTTTATTTACTGGGCTCATTAATGCTTATCTTACATTAAGGTTCTTTGTCATTATTTCTCAAAATCGTCCATCATTCGAATCAGAGTGACGATAGATGCTCACTATACTGGATCCACATTCTGCCTTTTCACACATATCTTTGCGGCCTCGCCACTTTACGTTGGATGTAAAATTTTCGAGACTAAGGCATGTTTTCCTAATTTTCTTCGGCCTTTGCTAAATTTTTCTTTGACCCGGATATGTGCTGACAAAGGCCAAACACGGAAATTGAATGCAAACTTTTTTTTGGTGCTGATAATTCCATACAATGAATTTAAAAGTTTAAAAAATCATCATAAAAAGGAATCTTACATCAAGGATTGTATTTATACCACAATAAATATTACGTCATATCACAAAGAGTGCTCTGGTTCAGTTACAATACAATCACATTAAATGCTCTAACATTGTCTCGTAAATTATACGGCCAATGTCTTGTATTACTAATACCAGTAAGCTTGTTTCAGACAACAAAACAGAAAGCTTGTAGTTTTAAGCCTTCCAGCCGTATTTCCAACACCATCCCATGAGGATGTTAAACAT
Organism: Vandiemenella viatica; assembly: GCA_031002005.1. Lineage (NCBI taxonomy): Eukaryota > Metazoa > Arthropoda > Insecta > Orthoptera > Morabidae > Vandiemenella > Vandiemenella viatica. The sequence continues at coordinate 215,509,529 of JARYHS010011408.1, read as the reverse complement.
CTTCTTCACATCGTGTTGTTTGCTTTTAGAAGAGAATCTAATCCTGAATTAAAATTGAGTATTAGCGGTCTGGTAGCTCACTGATTAAGGCACTTGCTTTAAGAAAGTTCGCTGCTCCGGGTTTGAATCCCGGTAGGCGCAGGAATTAATAAGAGTTGTATGTGATCATATGAGCTACGCCAAGTCATTCCGTGGTTAGGATTCCACGTTAAACTGTAGATACAGGAAAGAAACTGGCCATCCTACCTCTGACACAATGGCATTACTAACCCTCCTTCGGAAGGATCCAACCAATTTTTGGGTTGTGGACTCGGGTAGTTTTAATGTAGGCCTTTGTAGTAATATTTATTCCAAAATTCTAATAATCCACACTAAAAGAGTGGATAAAATATTTTTTTCCTATTTGTGGTATATTAAAGACTTGGCGGAAGTGATTATTAACATTTTATACAACTTTTTGCACAACTCCGATGTAAAATTCAACACAAACAATTTTTCAATACAATTTTTCAAATTTTATTTACATTTTACCTACTACACCAAAAACAACTTTTAAATAAAAATTGTACAGTACAAAGTTTCAATTGAAAAAGAACAACTGACTTTAAATTAAACCGAAGTAACATTCCTTTGACGATCAGGGTCAATTTTGTTCATTGTATCGTAAACAATTCCTTTGGAAGCAGGGAAGTAGTCGAAGAGATAATTCCACTTTTTGAAATTCAAAGACAGTATGACGGAATGCGATGCAGCGCGGTAAGTGTAACCGTGCGGCCGGCCAGAATGTACTCCTTCGATCTGGAACACCAAAATAATTCGTTTTCACAGCAGGCGACATCGTGAAGCTCGGAAAACAACGAATTTTTTTTATTATCATTCTCATATCTAAAATTGTTTTGAACTACAACTCAAAAATTCCCAGTTTTGTCTGCCTTCAGGTGTTCTTATTGTTTCCCGTGATTTTTTATTTTTAGAAAAACTCAAAAGTTGCGGTACACTCTGAAATGGATGAAAACTATTATACTATTAAATTATTATAGGTCTATAATTCACACTGCAGCTCAAATGAACACACCTTTAGAAAATACCCTCCAAAGACACCACTACACTTCATATAAACGATCCACTCCTTCAGTCTGTTAACATCTTTTTGACGTAAATCAGGTTATTTATTCATTTATTCTAAAATATAGTATTTAAAATATACGTAAAACTATTATAAAATTGACACATCATGCTTCAGTAAGCGTAAACAATTTGTGGAATTAAATATAAGTGAAATTTTACAAAGATACTACATTAAAAACGGTTATATACGAGTTTATATACTGACAAAAATTAAAAGTACAAACCCAGACAAGAATGGTGGAATTTTTGGAAACTTTGTAGATATATTCAGGGTCATACCCAGAAGAAATGATAAAAAAAAAAGAAATGGATCAGGCTAAGTTTATTACCTTTAGACCACCTAAACATTCGTGGATCCTTGCCGGCATTGAATCAATAAGTGTTCGGATGTCTTCTTGGGGTATGTCTCTCTACGCCTCCAAGTCTTCTGCAGTCAGTAGTTGCACAGTTTGTGCTGATTGACCATGTGAACTACTCCTGCATCCCAGACATGCTCTATTGGGGACAAATCTGGGGACCGTGCAGTTCAAATTGTGATCGTAATCCCTTGCAAGGCAAGTGTCGTGATGGCTGCGGTAGGAGGACGGGCATTTTCTTGTTGGAAGATGTGATTTGTATGGTGAACATGAAGGGTGTCATAATAGGATGAAGCACCCCGTCTACATAGTGGTGGGTTGTCATTGTACCTTCAACAACCAACTCAGTCCTGCTGTCGAAACTGATTGCTTCTAAATCATGACACCAATGGTTGGACATGTGTGACGTTCTGAAATCACAGCAGGGTTTAGTCGTTTCTTCACTACTCCTTGGTACAAATTGCCGGTTATCGCTTTACCACAGACAGAATCGAGACTCCTTTCTAAACAGAAATGTATGTCATTCAAGTGACCATTTGCGTTTTGCATTACACCCGCTTAGACGATGTTGGCAATGATATCAGGTTAATTGAACACATTGCGTAGGAGTCAGAGTCAGCTGGGTTAGCTTCAATCAATTGGTTTAAAATCGTTTGGGGGAGGAGGAATTCCCTCTGTATCCACTGCTTGGAACTGGCCTGCAGTCACCCATCTGCCAGCAACAGTCGACTGCATAATTTGGCCGTCTTCATTTGCCGCTGTCCTGTATGGTCCTATGCCTGCTCTAGGAGTACTGGAGCCTTCTTTCATCCACTGTGCAACAACTCTGTACACTGACTTTGCACTTCGGTGAATCCTTCGGGAAATTTCTCGATACGATGCACCCATTTCAAACACGCCAGTTCTCCGACCCCACTTGCAGACATTTAGGTGTAGAGGGTCATGGATCCTTGACATACTTGGTCAACAAGAACTAGCAGACAAAAGAGTGTCATGTTACACCACACTATTCACCACCTATACACTAAACTAGCCTCAAAGTCGGTCAAAAATGACTGGTTTAACGGTGTGTTCTGAAAAATCATTTCTCTGCGATTGTGTAAATAAATAGAATTGTTGTTACGTAATGGTCATAACGTTATTTTTTAATTTGTACATATTTCGCTTCACGTTTCCACAGCGATAAAGACGGAAGCTCTACTGAATGAATGATATCAGAATTAGAGAACCAATTAAATAAAAAATAAATTAGGAATCCTAAAACCTTATGCTACAGCGCGTGATATTGGTTTTATTCCTGGTCCAGGTCTCACTCAGTACGATAAATACGGAACTACTTCCATCCGTATAAAAATACCGTAACTTCAGTAACTCAAAGCTTATGAAAGCAGCTTAAGTTATTTATAAAACTAAATTCATCGTAATTTGGTCCGAAAAAAAAAAAAAAGTTGTTGTACCTTTCTGCATTCCGACCATGGAGGAAGGAAATATATGGAGACGACGCAAGAGACCTTCACCACGCATTGAAGTGAAGCAGGGCGGAGGAGGAGTGGGGGGCATGGCCGGAGTGGAGGGGGCATGGCCGCTTCCATACAGACACGGGGAATATGTACAAAAACCTCAAGGGGACTCTAGGATAGAGGTGACGCCGCAATCTGGTGATGGATTATTATGTAACTCGATATGACAAATAAAAAATGAAGAATAAATTTTTTTGATATCCTGCTTAGTTTTCGAGATATTCTGTCCAAAATGTGAACTGGTTTTGGTTGAAATTCAGAAGAAACAATTGGTCAAAGTCAAATTTGATGATGGATTCTTATTTAAAAAGACGAGACAAATGAAAAATAAAGAATAAAAATTTTCGATATCTCACCTAGTTCTAGAGATATACTGTATCAAAAGTGAGGTGTCTTTGAGTTGAAATCGAGAATTTTGTTTCGCAAAAGTCAAATTTAATGATCGATTCTTATGTAACACGACGAGACAAATCGAAAATAAAGAATAAAATTTTTCGATATCTTGCTTAGTTTTCGGGATATACTGGGAACATCGCAATTGTTTGGAAGCGCATTATCGCCGCTGCCGCCATTGCGCATGCTCGAGCCTGCTTCACCAATTTAACCTCACTTCTCCTCCATATATTTCCTTCCTCCATGATTCCGACATAACCATAACTTCTTCTAACATTGCCGTTCAAAATTCACAGATGTTACTACCTGCGTATATTGCAATCTAAATTTGATCTACTGAAAGTATTTTCATATATCTGATATAGTGACATCAGTAATAAAAGCAACTAATAATTAATATAAACGAAGTATATACTTTTATTGCAGTGTTTCGGCAAGTCATTACTTCCAGTATATTATAACAGTGGCTTAAAATGTCTACTTTGGATATAAATATCTTGTAAGCCAGTCGAAAATGATGCGTTGAATGCAATATTTTAGCAATTCGTTTCTTCCCTAAGTACAATTTTCACAAAATAACGCTTATAACCTTAAAAATGATGTAATGTAGATATTTGTTAGCTTACTGTAACAACAGTATCGCTGTCCAGTGTAATCGACCGTTTTAGGGAGCCTGGTCGATTGGTTGATAGGATAGCTTGGGCAAAGGCAACTCTTTCTACTAAGGCACTTACTTGGCTGCTTCTGTCTGCTGTAGCTCTCATCCTGCTAGTCCTCCGTTCATATTTTTTTAATGGCATTCGGCTACTGGGCCATACAGCCAGGTCAATGTGATTTGTTGCCATCAAGTATTGACACAAGGACACTACAACACGAACAAGACATTCACAGACACAACACTAAACACCCATCCCCTCGGCCAGACTCGAACCGGCGACCTTCGGTACATGGAGCTAGCACTCTAGCCCCTACGCTACCGAGGCCGGCCTCCGTTCACTTGCGTCCGTCGGCTGTAACTCCAGGTATCTGCATGGGATAGCCAAGTTACGAAATAGACAATGTCTTCAAATACTACACTCCTGGAAATTGAAATAAGAACACCGTGAATTCATTGTCCCAGGAATGGGAAACTTTATATACACATTCCTGGGATCAGATACAACACATGATCACACAGACAGAACCATAGGCACATAGACACAGGCAACAGAGCATGCACAATGTCGGCACTAGTACCGTGTATATCCTCCTTTCGCAGCAATGCAGGCTGCAATTCTCCCATACGTGCAGACCGCGTGAGACGATGTTTCATCCAGTCCCAAACATGCTCAATGGGGGACAGATCCGGAGATCTCGCTGGCCAGGGTAGTTAACTTACACCTTCTAGAGCACGTTGGGTGGCACGGGATACATGTGGACGTGCATTGTCCTGTTGGAACAGCATGTTCCCTTGCCGGTCTAGGAATGGTAGAACGATGGGTTCGATGACGGTTTGAATGTACCGTGCACTGTTCAGTGTCCCCTCGACGATCACCAGAGGTGTACGGCCAGTGTAGGAGATCGCTCCCCACACCATGATGCCGGGTGTTGGCCCTGTGTGCCTCGGTCGTATGCAGTCCTGATTGTGGCGCTCACCTGCACGGCGCCAAACACGCATACGACCATCATTGGCACCAAGGCAGAAGCGACTCTCATCACTGAAGACGACACGTCTCCATTCGTCCCTCCATACACGCCTGTCGCGACACCACTGGAGGCGGGCTGCACGATGTTTGGGCGTGAGCGGAAGACGACCTAACGGTGCGCGGGACCGTAGCCCAGCTTCATGGAGACGGTTGCGAATGGTCCTCTCTGATACCCCAGGAGCAACAGTGTCCCTAATTTGCCGGGAAGTGGCGGTGCGGTCCCCTACGGCACTGCGTAGGATGCGACGGTCTTGGCGTGCGTCCGTGCGTCGCTGCTGTCCGGACCCAGGTCGACGGGCACGTGCACCTTCCGCCGACCACTGGCGACAACATCGATGTACTGTGGAGACCTCGCGCCCCACATGTTGAGCCATTCGGCGGTACGTCCACCCGGCCTCCCGCATGCCCACTATACGCCCTCGCTCAAAGTCCGTCAACTGCACATACGGTTCACGTACACGCTGTCGCGGCATGCTACCAGTGTTAAAGACTGAGATGGAGCTCCGTATGCCACGGCAAACTGGCTGACACTGACTGCGGCGGTGCCCAACCGCTGCGCAGCTAGCGCTCTTCGACGGCCAACACTGCTGTTCCTGGTGTGTCCGCTGTGCCGTGCGTTTGATTATTGCTTGTACAGCCCTCTCGTAGTGTCCGGAGCAAGTATGGTGGGTCTTACACACCGGCGTCAATGTGTTCTTATTTCAATTTCCAGGAGTGTATTACTCATTTAGTGCCATCGGATGGTTACACTTGTTAGATGGTTGCCCTCAGCAAATTATCCAAGACGCGTAGTTTCCACCAAACTGTAGAAGTAGACTTACAGATTAACTTTGCATCAAGGAGCGGACCCAGTTGGCTAGGAGGGACCGGCTGGCTTTCCCGACGTCTCGCGTCGATGCTTAACCTGACATAGTGTCTGCGTTGGTATGTTTCCAAACTGAGAGGTCAAGGCACTCTGCTGCCTTGCTTATATAGCGTAAGACACACGCCGGTGCACGTGATCCCTGTCTTTGCATCGAATGTGCTCGAACGTTGCCGCGTGACTTGAGTCGGTGACCTCCCGAATATTCTAGAAGGATGCTATGTGTGTTTAGCCCACTTTCCGTTTGGTCACGACTTACTTCGTTCAATACCCTTTGTCTTGCGCCATTCTGCTGATACAACACTGTCAGCATTTTAGCTTTGCTCGCTTAGCCGCGCTTCCACAGCCGCCGTTTAATACTGTACTTTTAAAGATTATTTATTTATTACTTTTTTTTTTTGTTAAAACCCCCATTACACCAGCGTGTATAAGAAAAATCTACAGCGAACGAATTTTAATTAAGAAAAAGCAACTAATAATTAATATCTCGATTTTAATAGAATACGTAGGCCTACTTTTCTTTCAGTGTTCTTACAATTAATTTATTCACGGATGCATAACTAAATACAGCTGTTATTAAATAACGCGTAAAACCTCGAACATCTCCATTCGTTGTTTGTTGTGCAGCGGAGGCGAAAAGCGTGACGTCATAGTGTGGCGTCATGGCGTGACACAGATACACGACCAAAACTTGCGTTTTATAAGTATAGATAACATACAAATTTTGTATAGTAAATAGCCCCTTAGTTTTCTACAATTAGATGTAAAACTTTCAATTTTTAAAATCTTCATGTGCCAAACTCGACAGTTTTTTTGCGCTGCCGAACGCTTCCAGCTGTTTTACATCGTGTGACTTCCTGTTTACGAGTCTGATTGACTCTTTCCTCAAGCAGTCTGCAATCCTCTGCGTATCGCTAAAAATAACAGCCACTTCCCACACAACGTTCTACTTTTGAGATGGAGCTATTAGGCTTTCAAAAATAATTCTTAGGACAATAAATTATTATTACTATATTTTAATATAACCGATAGTACAAGATGCGCGGTACTCACCACACCAAAAACATCTCCTTCGATCAAAGTTTCGTGGAGAACTGTTTCATGCGGTAAAACTTTTAAAACATGAATTCTCCCAGAATGCACAAAATACATAGTGCCATCGATATCTCCATCCATCACAACGTAGTTCCCACTATAAAAAACATTCCGATCTACATGGAGCAGTAGTTGGCGGAGGAAGTCTGGATGACACTCAGAGAATATTTGACTCTGCAAAAAATGAAAGCTCCAAATGAGAGTATTTTTAAGATAAGTACTTGTGTAGAAGTATGCATACTGATAACATTAACAGAAAAATGGAAAATGTTACCAAATTACATCTAAAGAGAAATTATAATAGAAGGTTTTATGAAAATATAAGTATTTAGGATTTTCAAACACATTAGTTCTTAGGCCTGCCTATACGGAAATAATTAAATATTATTGGTGCCACACGTTACATTTACTGCTTACTAGCACCTTCTTTCAATCACTACTTTCAAATTCTTTTTATCTGACATAAAATTAACATCTAAAAACCTAAACGTCAGTGAAATTCCGTAATATAAATGTGGTAGAATTTAAATGTTTTTTGAAATTCATGTTCTTTTTTTACGTGAGAAATAAGGTGTTGACATGCTTCAGTTTTACCAATGATTTCCGAAGGCCAAAAAGTTAGTTACTTTTAAATTATAAAGATTTATTTGAAGCGATACTGGAGAAGACCACACAAATTCCAATAAAAATATGGGACCGGAGATTTGTTTGACAGACTTACGTCCTATGTACGAAACATTTAAGCGGCAATCCGCACTTGGATCGAAAGCAGAAAGAACTAAATAGAGAATTTTCTTTTAGAGCCTACAACTTTGTTGGTGATAAAAGTAGAGGGAAAATTTTCAGTTGTTTGTATTATTAAGCATTTTCATGCCCTGATGGCTTCTGACCCGAAAGGGGGGGGGGAGGGAGGGGCTGGTTTGAGCCCAGTGGTGGAGGGAAAGTTTGAACTCTCTGGATCTGACCAACAGGGTAGGATAGGTCATGGTGCATTGTTATTATCCAACATATTTGGCATAAAAGGTCTGGCTTGAATCCCAAAGCACTCTACAGCTGATGATGACCCGTTCTCTGGATGGAGACGAAAACCGTGGTCGTATTCATGAATAGTAAGCATAAATGGTACGGCACAGGGTTTATCTCTTCTCTAATACTTATACAACATTGATGATAGTCTTCAACACTTAAACGCTGTGGTACATTGAATCATTTAGGTCTATACACAGACCCAGAATGAAACAACTTAGGAATTTCACTGCCTCATTGCATATAGTAGTTCCAAAAAATATTTTAAAAATTTCATTGTTAATCCTACTGTTATTGGCGTATAAATGAAGAGCGGGAACGTTCGGGTCTGATTTTCGATACCCACTGATCAATTGTAAAATCAGCCAACCGTATCGCGTTCTTATTTGGAATCCAGAAAGTAATCAGTACAAATGCATGATTCTATAATACTGGTTCTGGCTGATAACTGCACTTTTTATTCAACATCCAACCATTAAGCTCTCGGAAAAAAGTGGGAACTATGGTCTTTACAGTTAAACAAGAAATCTGACTCTTTTACCACGAGCACGGAAACAAATTACTTTTTTTTCTCTTTTCTTTTGCTGTCATCAGTTTCTCGACTGGTTTGATGCAGTCCTCCATCGTTTCCTATTTTGCGCTAACCTTTTCATCTCAACATACCCCTTACAACCCACGTCCTCAATTATCTGCTTCTTATTTCTAATCTCTGTCTTCCTCTGCAGTTCTTACCTTCGACTGTTCCCTCCACTAACAAGATAACCAATCCTACATGTCTCAAAACATGACCCACCATCCTATCTCTTCTTTTTGTAAGATTCTTCCACAAACTTCTTTCCTCGCCCATCATTTACAAAACTTCCTTCGTTTCGTACTTTATCCTTCCACTTAATTTTCAGCATCCTTCTATAGCACCACATTTCAAATGCTTCAATTTTCCTTCTTTCTAAAATCCATGCTTCGCTGCCATAAAATGCTATTATCCAGACATAGAGTTTTAAAAAGGTTTTTCTTTCTTTCTTTTAAAATGCAAATTTACAACACATAGAATCATTGATGATTTGACAAGAACTATTATTGGTGTTACTTGTTCATTTCAAGATCTTTATCAATTTCTCTGGCATTTGATGCATTTATCAGAAGATGAGAATCAATGAACAAAATTGTTAAAATATACCTATAGAAGTATTAAGAAAAATATAGACAAATGAGCGATCAATGTCCTCAGCTGTCAGCTGTAAGAAGCGCTACATCAGGATCGTCAGTCACAACATCTAAATACTCAATCCCCGCTACCGCCTCCGGCGTTGACGAATTTATCTTCTCCACACTTCCTGGTAAAGCAGGGAGTTGACAATCGTTCTCAGTTTCAGTGGCATAACTATACCGGTTGGGGTCCGTCATCGGAGGCCCCCTCTTGCTGGGGGGTCCGTGGCATTTTGCCCCTCCTGCCACCCTATCGCTACGTCACGGCTCAATTTACATCACTGCACAGCCCCAGGTGTGGAGAGAAGAAGCAGTTCTCCCTGTGTCACATCTAATACTATTTAATTTACTCCAAACAGATAGAGGTAGATCGAATCTTGGAAATTCCGAGCAGGGATCACTAATTAGCACGGTGCCCTGTGGTGATGATATTGCCCCCTCCTATTAGCCAGTTATCTGCTGTCTGTATGACTGAGGGATATGGATGTTAGACTCATAGCAGTTTCCCGAGCAAGGCGGTGAGACTTCAGCAGTGTTTTATATTGCATAATATCGTCGTGGATGGGAAGGACCTAACAATTCAGCAGTTGAGTAAGGAACGTTTGCCTTCTGATAAAAGGTGGTAGGTGGTTACTGAGCCCTTACAGCCACTAAACAGGTGTTGATAGCAGTGTGCCAGTTATGATAGATCTTTACCTATGATCTTCTACCATGAACGTATCGACTCATATCTTAACAAACTGCATTAGCTACTTTCTGACAAGAGAATTGGATTGTGTTTCCGTTCAATTTAAACTACAATTTCTCATCTTCAACTTTTTAACACGCCAAAGGTTTGTTAAAAAGAAGTGAAAGAAACATTTTCATTATAAAGAACTAGATCAGACATACATATTTTATTAATTACGTTAGTGTTAATAATAAATAGACAGTGTATTGAACATTTCTATTACTCTTCACTTTGACGTTGCACCTTCAAACTTCAAATTTCCAAATCCATATTATACATTTTCTATTTCAGTGGCCGAGAACAAAAGTCTTCTTCTTCTTCCTAGCATTTATCCCGCACTGCAGTGTCTGCTTTACCAGATTTCTTCAATTTAAGCCGATCTTGTGCATTTCTAGGTGAGGCATTCACTAGTCGCATGTTTTCTACATCTACATATATACTCTGCAATTCACAAAATTGTGGGTGGCAGAGGGTGCTCAGCACCAAAGCTAAGCACTTTCTTGTGCATTCCAATTCCTAATGGTACGAGGGAAAAAAGAATTCGTATAAAAATCATTGCGGCACCTTATTTCTCTAATCTTATCTTTCCTGTCATTCCGGCTCAAATAGGTTCGTGGACTCGTAAGTGAAAGTGGGAGTACACATGTTTACAAATAAGTTTAAACGAAACGTACGTCGCCTATCTACCAGAGACTCCCAGCCTAGTCTACTTACTAATCAGTTCTATGACGCTTTCATAAGGATTGTAGCAAGCGGTCACGAATCGAGCGGCTCTTCTTTGTACTTTTTCTATACTTTCCATCAATCCCTTACGAAACGGATCCCAAATGGCACAACAATAGTCCAAATGTGTGGACGCACAAGAGGTTTGTACGCTATCTCCTTTGTTTGTTCGTCACAATTTTTCAAGATTCGACCTATGAATCGCAGTCCAGAATTAGCTCTACCTACTAACTAATTAATGTATAAGTCCCAGTTCATGTTCCTTTGTACTGTTACTCCCAAATATTTCATAGAATCAACCATATCAATAACTGAATTGTTTAACTCGTATTTCTGAACAATTGGATTCTTTTTGTTCCGCAAGGTATTCAGCCAACGCATCCTGGGTTGTCCTCGTGTCTTCAGCCCTTAGGACTTAAATAAAGTTAAGTTCTCGCAACTGAAGAGTTGTTGTTGCGCATTACGTGGTCGTACCATCGGAGACGACCCTCTCGCATTTTCTTAGGGGTTGGAGCCACACAAAATCCTGATGCGGTCCAGTACAGTAAGTCCATGCGGTCAGCGAGTCATCTTCATTTTGTAGTGATCGAGGTCAATCACTTCCCTAAAATCCTATTAATTTTCAAGTCAGTATCCAGGGCGGGCGAGCATGAAATAGTTAAGCAATAGTAGCTATGACCTGAGAAGTAGCACGCCAATCAGTCCTAAGTCGCCAGTTGCCAAGCACCTGTCATCACTACAAGCTGGTAAAATGACCGCATACACAGGTTCGCGAGGAGTATTGCCCTCTCCACACAGTGGAGAGAGGAAGGCGAAGTATCTATTTAAACCCTGGGGGCCGGGATCTGTCGTTCTCTCTACAAAAGTCTTTCAACGTACCAAATCGACGCCGATGGTGTCGTCACCAGCGCCGCCGGGGCGGCGGTTGCAGGAGATGATGACAGGCGTCTAACACAAATGAGGGATCTACTGTGATAGCTGGATGTGGACAGTTAAAGGGGTAAATCAGTTGGTCATATTCATGTGGGCATAGTCTTGTAGAGATATTACCTACATTCCAGTTAGTTTGAGCTGCGAGGCGCCCATCAGTTACATGCTCGCCCTTGTCCTTGGCCCTGTGTTGAATGGTCCAGTTAAACGCATTAACATTTTGTTATAAAGCCAATTAAACATTGCAGATATTCATGTATGCCATCAGTCATTGCTCATGTAAATAAATGTGTAAATATGCAGCTTATATTAATATCTGAAGATACTGAGCCATAAAACTTGTCAGGTGTGGCAGTAGTGACCTATGACGAACCATGGTCGATTTCTATGGTCGACCCTTATCCACGGCTCCAGTAGAAATTTACCCTGTCTGCACTTATCAATCATCTGACAGGGTCACTACAATTTCCATGACATGCAGCTGTTGTTCGAGTATTTTCGTATTCGAGAACAAAAGTAAAAACACAAAAATCAATAACCTTCCTACTCTTTCGAAACACAGTTAGAAGAGTTACCTGATAAAGATGTTTGCCATATGCTGCAGCTCTCACTTCGTATGCCAGGTACGTCGGTAGCACATTGAGAAGTTTTGGCGTCTGTTGACCACCCTCGATAGGCCAAAGATCCATAGAGTATTTCACTACTTTCCGAATGAGAGCTTCTGACGTGTTGCAATTCCATAGGTATATCTTCAAAAGAACAATCAGAAATAATGTTTATAAAAACTTTTCAAATAGAAAAAAAAATGGGATGTATGTAACCTCCCTTATATTTACCAAATTCACGACCTTAGTCTACACCAGGGTTTCTCAAACTAATAGCTCCTCGTACCCCTCAGAAATTTTCTAAATAATGGCGAACCTCCTAATAAACTTTTTTTTTTTTGGTAACTGAGGATGTTTGTCTTTAAAAATGGTAAGGAGCAACATGTTAATTTGATGGATGGGCTTGTTTCTTGCAGCAGATTGAGTGGATTTTAGGAGCAGTTTTGCTTATTTCCAATCTCAATTCGGCATGTTACGTGTAGCACTCTCGAGATACCCAGTCAGCCGCCATAATGTAAATCTTGACGCGAACCCCCTACGTTCAATTGGCGAACCCCTAGGGGTTCGCGTACCCCACTTTGAGAAACTCTGGTCTAGACATATCACAAAATATCTCCAATTGGAATACGGGATTGTACTTACCTGAATTATCTCTCGTCTTAAAAGTCAATATTTAAGTGGATTTAACTATTTGAAAAGCATAGAATCTTTTAAAAAAATTACCAGTTTCAAATTTCATGTAATTTTATTTATTTTTTACTGTTATCCATATTATCAAATAAAGAGTTTGAAAAAGAAGTCTCGTTAAGAATTAATTTTTTTTGAGACATCCTGCTAAGAATTTTAATATCCTAACTACAATGATGAGCCAAAAGATTATGACCACCTGTTCAATTATGTGTTGGTTCACCTTTGGAACGCAATGCAGCATAGATTCGGCGTGGCATAGATTCATCAAGTCCTGGCACCAGATGTGTCACGCAAGTCCCTTAAATTGGGATCCATTGGTTTGTTGACGCAGGGATGGCGCCTGATAGTGACCGCGAGATGTGTCATGTGGGATTGTGATCAGGGGAATTTGGTTGCCTATCATGATCCTCAAACCACTGTAGCACGATTCTCGTCATGTGACACGAACTGTTATCAGAAGATACCATCGCTGTCGTGGAAGACTGAAGCATGGAGGGATGCAGATGGTCTGCAATAATTTTCACGTAGTCGACAGCGGTCATGGTTTCATTAGCATAGGTCTCATCAAAGCCTTATTGAATGCTCCCCATTATTATAATACTGCACCCACCCGCCTGGAAGACGGCGTATCTGAACACAACCATCGACTTGGTGTAACAAGAAACGTCATTCATCTGACTGGGCGACAAGTTTCCATTGAGCCACGGTCCAATTTCGATTATCTCGTGCACACTGCAATCGTAATAGTAGATGTGTTTGAGAAAAACGTACTGGATGTCTGCTGCGAAGTCCCATGTTCAACAATGTGCGCTGAACGAAGTGCACCGATTCACTTGTGCCTGCACCAGCTTTGTACTCTGCCGTCAGATCTACCCCCTGTCCTTCTTTACAGAACGGAAAGCATCCAACCTACACGTTCTGTGATTAATCATGGTTACCACTCACCGTCCTTCAACCACTTTCAACAGAAGCACGCCAACAGTCGAACAGCCTTATTCCCAAGCGCCAGACCATCACAATCTGCCCGTTATCACAGTCACATAGTAGATATCCCCATTTGCCACTCGTGTGGTTGCTAGAATGTCTCCCCATGGATCTCCTCTCTGTTTATATATTTTCCTTGTCGCATGAAGTACTCCCAACGTCAACAGACGATATTTGATCTTGAAGCGAGCAGTGATCATAATATTTTGGTTCATCAGTGTATACCTCTAGTAAAACACTAAAGGCGGAAATGGTTGTCCATTGGGGAAATTTTTGAAAAAATAATTTGTAGCACCATTTTTATGGCTGTAAAAAGTTATTAGCATGCGTTAAAGGAGATGTAGGTTAAGACTATAATTAGAAAAAGATTTGTTTCACGGCGCTTTTCGTTGATGACCAGAAGAAGTGCTACAAGTCTCACTGGTGAAGTCTCACTGTGCCTGTTAGGATGATCAAATCATCCGCGCGTGTAACTTGTTACTTTAGTAGAGACTCTTACTTTATCTCGGTTAGAAAGATTTCCCAAAATACGAAGCAAACTCTGAAGTACACGGATGGTCAATTTCAGCGCAGAAACCAAGCAAGCAACTGAAATGAAGAAGTGTATTTCGCCATAACTTTATGGAAATGGGGTCGACGTAATCGATGAAGGCAAGTTCGTGGAAAGTACAGTAGATTGGAATTAGAGTTGCAAACAAATAATTGATAGAATAGAACTATTCTCAAACTGAAGCGCCGAAAGGCATGGCATAGGAAGAAACTAACATCCAGATGGCGGTAGTACCACGGAAGAAACCTACGAGATGTGTGAGAAACATAATGAGACTGATTTTTTACCTACCAAAGTTTTTAATTTTTTCAAACAACGATATTATCCCCTTCAAAGTAGTTCCCTTGGGCAGTTATTGTTTCGATTGTCGGTAGCAGCGCTGGTAGGGCTGTTAACTGGTCGGTCACAACCTTTTTAATGTTTTTCAGCGTTCCAAAATGTCGTCCTTTCAAGACATGTTTCAATTGCGGGTAAAGGAAAAAATTCATAAGGACTTAAATCAGGTGAACAGGGGGGTAGAGGAACAACAGGAACGCGTTTTGAGGTAAAAAATTCACTGATGGAAAAAGCCGTGTGACACGGGGCATTGTCATGATGAAGCATCCACTTGTCTGTAATGTCTGGTCTCACACGAATCACTCTTTTCCTGAGACTTTCAAGGACACCTTTGTAAAACACTTGGTTGGCAATTTGTCCTGGAGAAGCAAATTCTTTATGCGCGATACCCCTACTGTTAAAAAAGCAAATCAGCATTGTTTTGGTTTGCTCATTCGCCATTTTCTCGGTCGAGGAGATAACGGATTCATTACCTGTGATCACACGATTGAACAATTCGTGCTCACTGTCAAACCGCTCAAGAAGATCAACACACACGTTTCTTCTGTTCAGTTGTGAGGTTTTTTGGCACAAACCTTTCGCATGTCCAAATCGTCTGTAAAAATTTGATGTACGGTGAAAGTGTTTAAATTTAACTGTTTACTCATCATCCTTATTATTAAACGACGGTCTGATCTCACAAGAGCCCTCACACGCTCAACGTTTTCGTCAGTTTTTGAAGTTGGAGGTCTCCTCCCTTGTAGCAGAATGACCAAATATGGGTCATTCCGTACATTTTTATATATGATATTTTGTGTATTTTTATATATAAAAAGAATAAGAAAGGAATTATCGGAGAGGATTGTCAGTGTGTTTGTGGGACCTCCCAGCTAGGACGCGCCAGAGGGTCGCGACAGGCCGGCGGCGGCCAGGGTCAATGGACACCAGCTACCCTTCTCACGCAGTTGGTCAAGCGTATAATCCCTTGGCTCCGGGGAAACGGTACACTGAGGTGAATAAACTATCCAAGCCCAGGTCTTCGAACGGGGAGTTTTGAAGGTCACAGGTGACGAAAAAGTCCGAGGCTATCCCGAGTTCACACGATTCGAGAAAGACAAGGTTCGCCTATCGTGACAGCCGAAGGGAGGAGCTTAAAAATGGCAGAACCAATCGAGACAGACGCTCCTTTGCATTTTGTAATGACGGTGAATGTTTTCTATGTAAACCACGAGCGACGAGAGGAGGCTTTTTCCGGCGGACGCTGGGAGGACTTGGCTCCGAGCCTTCAGACTGGAAGGAGCGGATCTTCCGAAGCTGGAGATCGCTCGGGCTTGGCATCGAACCTGAGGGTCGATAAGCGTGCCTTGTACAGTGAGGTCACTGTGCACGCATCCAGTACGCTTGCACGGACGTGGTGCATTGTCCGCTATAGCCAAGGGGCTATAGTAATTCCGCCGTCGCGGGAAACACATCGCCGTCACGGTAATAATTCTACAAGTGCAGTGTGGTACTTTTATTCGGTCATTGAGTACAGCCCTGTAACGACCACTGAATGATTAGGAGTTCTCGCACCCCCAAGTATTGAGCTAGCTGGTGCAGAATTTCTTAAAGCCACACTTGGTGGATAATTTAAATTATCCTGGCGCCCGGCATTTGAGATCGAATACAGTTAATGTCAATACTGTGTTTGATTTATAGTTCCCGATCATTGTGAAGGGAACTTTCATTTAAACAAATCAAGTGTGTAGCTTTCTTGCTTGCCAATTAACATTGGGAGTTTGTTTGAAGATTAATTTAAAGGTGGTTGTGTTTTGATGCTTTTGTTTATTTGTTAATATGTGTTGGCAATTGTAAGAAGAGGCTTTGCATAGTTTTTTTTTTAATCATATTTCAATGTGTCAATGTTAACGATAAATAAGCCTCGCCTGTACGGCATTATGAGTACCCAATAAATTAGCAGCCTAGGGTTTCTTTTAATTATAAAAAGAAGAAAAAGGTTTTCACCCTTACCTCCCCAGGCGAAAACGCCACACCCTGAGCTAGGTTGATGTTCAATGTGTTCTCGGCCTTCCAAAAATGTTTTTTCCCGGCGGAAAACTTGTGCTCTAGATAAGCAAAGTTCCCCACAGGCCTGTTCCAATTTTTGAAATGTCACACTCGCGGATTCCCCAAGTTTAACACAAAACTTGACTGCACAAAATTGCTCTAAATTCCGATGCTTCATTTTCGTAACATACAACAAAAACACAACTTCACTGATGCCGCTGATAAAAATAATTTCTTGGCTGAACGGAGTTGAAACTCGGACTGAGCATGTGAAAGGGATGAACAAATCGGTCTAGCACAGACCAGTAGGCACAGCGTTACCAGTCGCAATACTTTTCTCACACACCTCGTATAACTATTGTGCTGTGTCTGGGCTTTCATTTACACTCTTGTGAGTCATGTGAAAGGTTTTCGGGCATAATTATGGCCGCACGACTTTGAGGTGGAATGGTAGCCGGAGCTAGACACATCGGTCATGCCAATTTGGAAATTGTTCGTGAATTCAGCATTCCTCGATACACAGTGTGCCGTGAATTTATTTCCGGCATTAATTTACACCACGCACAACACAGTGGCCGACCACGTGTAATTAATGACTGAGATCAACGACGTCTACGTGGAGGGATCAGCAGTGTTGACAGAGAGGTAACAAACAGTGCGTCGAAGATCAGCAACATTCAATGTGGTAAGTACGACCGATGTACTGTAGCTAATATTTATTTCAGTACTAATTATTAGCATTAAAAAGTAAGTTTGCTCTCTGAGTCGAGCTAAAACAACGTTAGGGGGCGTCCATAAATTACGTGAAGTGAAATAGGGGGGAGGGGGGGGGGAATCAACGGAAATCTAACGTGACGTTTTTAAAATTTTGATGGACTGTAGAGCTAATAAAAAAAAGCTGTACAAAACACGCGAAAGTCGATTTTAGGGGTGTTTACGTTGAAAATTGGGGGCGTAACCGGCTTTGGGAGGGTGAGACCAAAAAAAGGTCTCAAAAAAGTTGCTAGGGCGATTTTTAGTTGGATGGGGGTCTCACGGACCAGATCTCACCAGAATGGGGGGGGGGGCGGTCCGGAAAAACACCTCACGTAATTTATGGATGTCCCTTTTATACGCCAGTATCGCTGGGTGACCAGACTCTTTCCATCAAGGCCAGGCTTGCTGCTGCAGCTTCCTGAGGGAAACATAGAGCCAGCCTGCACGCACAAAGGAAGCAGGTGACTTTCACGTCCTGTCCATGTGAGGGTCCAGGCAATGGCAAACGTACGTTCCGCACCTCATAGCTGTGTCCAGGGAAATTGGGGGCAAGTGCGAGCGCGCTGTTGCCGCACTTCGGAACATTCGCGTAGCACTCTCTTTAACACTAGGCAACACTGAGCATCCTGTGTTTCTTAGTATGAGCGTCAATACACAAACTATTACTACAAACTAACAGGTGAATTTGACTGTAAAGTGCATGATTTGACAACGGCGCATTTGAAGCCGCCCGCAAATACGTTTGGTCACAGCTATAGACCAGAGAAGCCAATTTGTACAATAGTGACCAAGGCAGTCTGCGGTGTAAAGTTATGGAGAGTAGTTCTGTAATTATATAATAACTAACATTTTAGGAAAATTCAGTCACTCTTCCCTTCCTCTAGCTCAGAAAAGCAATCATTACCACTTTTGATCGAATGATTCACATTTTCCCACGGATGGAACATTTCCGGTCTGTGTAAAAAATTCCTGTCATCTAAGAATGTACCAATTCTGTAATGATGCATTCAACCATTTATTACAATAAATCTGCTTAAACACATCTCTTGCAATCATTCCAAAGAGCTACCTACGCCATTGTAGTTAAGATATCACCAAATCTCCGTTTTTCTTAAATGATTACAGATCTCGTCTGAATACATCTTCATCAGCAGGCGACAATGCGTGTGCCGAGAAGGACCCAGTAATTGATTAAGTGTCGCATCAAGCTCGGTCAACTATACGACAATTTCCATGCGACAGTGCACTGAAATTTAGCGTTGATGACAAACAGCAAGAGAAGCATAGTGCCCCCACCTGGACACCAGTAACTACAGGGTCCTATGACGAATCTAGCAGTCCGAGCGGAGACTTGGCCAGGTTCGATCAGAGTACTGAGCCAGTGGGCAAGGATCGAGCAATAAAGCCGATCTGGAATCGGATTGAGACATTCGTGGTAGGATCATCACTGTGAATTGATTTCGTAAACACGTTATATTTAAAATATTTACTACCACGACACAGCTTGAATACGGTGCTGTACAAAATATACAAGTGGTATAAATTAAGATTATTGCCGAAGACTGATTACAATGTAAGGTACTATTGCGCTACCTTCCGAAATCCTGCTATGACATACTTGAATATTTAAAATAGTTTCATTATACTGTAACTGCGTGAATATGGCATTTGCTTTGAGAACGGCAAGCGTGTCTGCGACTGTGGGTGATTATCCAGCTAACCCCAGCTGTAGACAATGTGGAGGACCCTGATTCTATGATTCAATGGTGGCATTCTAGGTCCAACCATATAATCCCACAGTAGAGCCAACCTGTTTGGCACTATCCATCTTCTTCTCCCTGCTCTGGCCGTTGTTAGCTGTGATTGAATGACGAAGACAAGATAAGACACCCTTCGTTGCTTGTGCAGAGGATTTTAACACAACCTCCCACTACGGACCTAAAGTAGAGGGGCAATTGGTAGCCCAAAGATGAGGCCTATCAATGCGGTCATCTGCTCTACTTTGCCCGGCCATCGCGCACTTTTTACTAGCTATCAGCGCTCCAAATCCCCGGTCTGGTTTCTTAACATGCAACTTGCCGTCCTCATTTCATACTTAAGAAATATGTAGCTTTTAGCTAACTAAACAACTCCGTTCACTACTGAAGGAAGATGTGAGTGCCTCTGCTAACAAATCGTCATCGTCTGCAATGCTTGTTCTGGACTTATGAACATATCAGTTGGATTCCAATTGGCAGGAGCTGATGGTAGGGTTCGAGAGCGACACAGAACCCGTGAGGCCATGAACCCAGGTTGTCAGTAAGGCACTGTGAAGGCTGTTGGTGGCTCCATTATGGTATGGACTGGAACCTCTGGTAAAAACTGGACTGTTCAGCTAGCATTTCCAGCCATTCATAATCGTCATGTTCCCAAGCACCGATGTACTTTTCCAGGATGATCGTGCGTCATGCCAACGGTTGACGATTGGTTTGAGGAACATTCTGATTTTTCCACCTAGATAACCAGACGTGAATCCAATCGAACGTGTCTGTAACACGAGTGAAAGATCATTTCCGCGCAAAGTCCTGCATTGGCACCACTTTCGCAATTGTAGAGGGTAGAGGGAATATGCCACTTCGTGTTCCTTCACGTCGTCGGGCAAAAGGGAGTCTCACACAATATTAGGATGTATCCCACTACTTTTGACACTTCGGTGTATGTTTCATAATTCAAATGGACTATTGCGTGGAGGATATACGCCTCATAATTCTGCTGTGTCGCTCTCGAACCCTACCTTCAGCTCCTACCAATTGGAGACTCATCCTACCATGCAACCCTTTTCCAGTCATCTAGGATCCAACTGATATGTTCACGAGCCCACAACAGGCATTGCAGCCGATGACGATTTGTTAGCAGAGGCACCCACATCTGTCTTCTGTAGTGAACGGAGTTGCTTACTTAAAGTTAAAGTCAATCGGTAATATTATGTTTTTATTTTATGATATTTCTTCACTCACCTGGAGATCGTCAAGGTATCTGTCATATACCGAACGAGCAGCATCTCTGGACGCAACAAGCATGGACATTTGTCCTATAAATCGACCTACTGCAAACATTGTTGTCATCATGTAAATAATGCAGTAGATTATCTCAGAAAAGCTGACAGGTGAAATGTCACCTATTCCGGCAGATGTAAAAACTGTCACAGAAAAATATAAAGAACACAAGTAGGGATTTTCAAATCCGTTCCGTTCCTCAGCTGAAAAAAATCGAGAAAAAACAATACATGAGATGTAAATCACAGATTGAAAATTGTGGTCCAATAAAAAGAAACGGGTGCTTTAGTTTGCTTAGATTTGTCATGATACATACTTCGTGGAATCTACTGTGTAGCGTAGCTATTGCTACAAATGATTCAAAGAAAAAAAAATAATAATCTGCTCAACTTTCAAGCTTAACCAAACATCATTGTCAGCGAAAGTATTTCCGAAATTTAACATACATAAACATAACATTTTTTGAAACAAATGAACGAGGGAGACTTTAACATTATGCTGTTTGGAAGATTTTATTTCGTTGGCAAGAGGTCACGGATTGGAATAAGTTACCAAAAAATGATGAATAATTTACCAAAACCGCTGACAGAATTTAAAGTTGAAGTTTGTATGAGTCCAAAAGTAGACAGGTACAGGAAAGGGGGAAAGTGGGTGTGTAGGGAAATTGCCAACGGAGATTACAATTAAATTAATCAAAACCTGATTTTCGGCTATCGTTATTGTTTAATTTAATTTAATCTGCAGCTACAATTTCAATTAAGGTTGCAAACTTATATATATGAAAAAAGACCAACGTATATTTGTGTTTGAAAAAGGAAAATTTAAAAAAATATTTTTAAATTTATGTATTTATTTATTTAAATACGCATTTTATCTTATTTATAGAACTAGCTACTAATTTTTGTCATCCTTTCAAAATGCGACAGCTCGTACCAATTGTAAATCTCGTTTTATAATTAAACTAGCTGATACCCGCAACTTCGTACGCGTGGATTGAGAATTTCATTGCCAGAATTGAATATAGTAAGCTCCAAACAACACCGAATCGGCATAATATGAAAGGAAAACGAAACGGAACGCACACTCTGTTTATCATGTTCTGTTATGTTTTTTACTTCGATATTCGAGGGCTCTATTGATCCAACCCTACAGCACACGTGATAAACTTCCAAGAAAGAACAAGCCGAAAATTGTCAGAATTATCGCACTATATGCCTAACATCATGTGATTCAAAATTATTGATCAATATAACATACCGAAGGATAGTATAGGAGACACTAGATGTAGATCAGTTTGGGTTTATGAAAAACTGGGGTTTTCTGGTCCTACGATTAATAGTTGAAGGGAGGATCAAGAATATCAAAGATACTTTTATGGTATTTGTTCAAATAGAAAACACTTTCAACAGTGGCAATTGAAACAAGGCATTCAAAATTTTAAAGAAGTCATGTCAAAAATATCGAGAAAGAAGAATACTTTGTATTCTATATAAGAACGAAGTGAATATAATAAAAGTGGAGATCAGTAGAGACATGGATCAGTTAAAAAGCATGTGCGACATGGTTGTAGCCTATCCCCATTAATATTTGACTTGAATGAAGGATCAGCAATAAAGGAAATAAAAGAAAAATTCCAATGTGGCAAAAGTGTTCAAGGGGAAACAAAACAATATGCTACGATTTGCTTATGACATAGTCCTAACAGCAGAAAAAACTGAGGGTGTTGAGTATAGCATAAACAAAATATTGAAGGAAAATTCGGGGCTAAATACAAAAACAAATAAAGATAAACGTGATGAACTGTAGAAGAAAAAATAACGATCATAGTAGATTAAATATAAAAATAGGATCGGATACAATAGAAGCAAGTGAATTCTGTTAGTTAGGAAGTAAATTTATAACCAATGGCCGAAACGGTAATGATGTTAAAAGCAGAATAGTAGTAGCGAAAAGAGCTTTATTGAAAAAGAGAAATCTTTTAGTTTCAAATGTTGAACTTTATGTGTGTAACACAGCACTTTATAGAGCGAAGCTTTTGAAGTGTGGTGCTATAGAAGGATGCTATAAATTAAGTAGATAAATGACGAAATGGATGTGCTTTGGAAGTGATGGACGAAGAAAGAAGTTTGTGGAAGAGTCTTACAGAAAGAATAGACGAGAATGTGGCTCGAATTTAAGACATACGAGACTGGTTAAGTTGTTGGTGTAGGGAACAGTCGAAGATAAAAACTGTAGAGGAAGACAGAGAGCAGAATATATGAAGCAGGTAACTGATATCGTTGGTTGTGTGGGGTATGTTGAGATGAATAGGTTTCGGAAAAATAGTAGGAGATGGAGGATTGTAGGAAACAGTTTAGAGAGTGAGTGATGGCAGCAGAAAACGTATGCAAATACAAATTTCAAAATTTGCGGATTCAGAAGTTATGACAGAAGTTATAACAGACAAATAAATGATCAGTAAGAGTTTCGGAATACAGGGAACCCTAAAAATATCAGAAATAGGTGTTTATAATCTTAGAAATATCAATAATTTAGCTAGTGCACTTAAGATCACAAGAAATTGTATAAAATGCTCTCCGGCCTCGCGCTAGAAGGAGCACGTCAATTTAATGGCCATGTTTCGAAGTCGCTATCCAGTTTCATCTAACGGCGAAATGTCTGGTGCCTGGGGTGACTGTCATGTAACACGCGCCGGTTAAATGTTGCCGATGACGTCATGATCACTAACGTCGAGCGCCTCTCCGTGCGGTGGCGTCACAGGCACGCGTTCACTGGTGGGGGTCAATCCACGCAAAGGTCACCAAAACAAGGACACTGTCCACAGAACCCCAAGACATTACGTCTGCAAAATACAGATATAAACATTGTAATTCTTTCCCCTAAATACATATAATAAAGAATTGTAATAAAATGAGGCAAATAAAGCTAAATTAAAAATAAAATATAACCCAAAGGCCGAAAAGAGCTATCCGAATCCAGCGGCCCACCCCTGGCCTTCAGCTGGGGGAATGAAAGAAAAAAAAAATTAACTAATACTTCGCCGGAAGATGATGTCGGATAGTCGCATCGAAACGTAGCATAAAATTGATGTGCTCCCACACGGAAGGCCCGAGAACATTTTATAGAGCTGTTTAAAATGTTCTCGGTCCTTGCACCGAAAGAGTGCGTAAATCTGAAGCGACGTTTCGAAATCGCCCTACGATTTCGTCTATTGGCAAAGTGTCGAGCTCCCAGAGTGTCCGCCCTTATATAGATTGTGCCGGTTAAACGGCTGTCGGTGTCGTCACGGTCACGTGCGCCGAGCGCCTGTTGGTGCAGTGGTGGTGGGGCGCGAAGAGTGGCAGGAATACTCGCGGTGGAAGTGATCGGCTGGAGGTCAAAATATATTCTGCGACTCACTTGACACCCGTGTCTCTGGCTCCTTAACTAATAGATAACATGGTTCCATACCGCGCTTAGTTCTTAGAGTTGTTGGTGCACCTGAAAAGTCTCAAGGAATTGTTTGTATGTAATACTTGTGCTTACCTGCGGTATACCAAGAGTTTGGACTGCATTCTCCAAAGCGGCACGCCAGCAGGTACCACCCACAAGTAAAAAAATGTATTATGAGGGTAAATTGTGTCAAACTTGACCCTATTCTAATGGCTACCATGTTGACGTTGAGGCGAACTGCATGCACATCAAAGTAGATGTAAATATACATCTGGAAACAAACACAAAGAACATTTACATTTAAATAATACCATATCGAGAAAATAAAAGTTAAATACCAACTAATGCCAACATGACTAAAGGATAACATAGTTGTTTAACATAAACTAGGAAGACAGGATATTATGTATGTAGCATATACAAATGACGTTTCCTTATTGTCGTCCTCTTGAGTGGAATTAACAGTAATGTGTGTTTGCGAGCAGCTTCTTCTTTGCTTTCATCATTCTCTATTGGTTTAATGCGGTCCTCCATCTCTTATTTCTCGAGCCAATTCTTCGTCATAAAACACAAATTACAGCCTAATTCTTCAAATTTTTCCCTGATGTATTCCTCTACAATTCCTTCCTCCGACTTTCACCCCACGAACAAGTTAACCTATCTGTATGTCTTAAAATGTATGTCTCATGTTCCACACACTTCTTTCCTCTTCCATCATTTCCAAATTGTGTTCGTTTACTAGTATACAGCTCATGGTATGCTACAATTTCCCTTCTTTCTTGTATTCCTTAAGTACAAGCTTCGTTACCATTAAGTGTTGCACTACATACATACAGTTTTAGAAAGTTCTTTCTCATTCCTAGATCAATATTTAAAACTAAAAGATTTTTCTACTACTCTGCTTTTGACATCGTTATTGCTTCACGCATCAATTATAATTTTTCTTTCTAAGTAACAGAATTCATTCACTTCTCCTACTGCTTCTTTTTTATGCTCAATCTACAATTATTGTAATAATTTCCGTACGTTAATGGTAATAAAAGAATTTTCCAGCAGTTTGTTATTTATGACCTCCTTAAAAGCCATTAAGCAGATCATAACAATCATTAAGGGGTTATAAATAGCAACAAAAGAGGCAGTAAAATCAAGAAATAGCCATTAAAAAGGCCATAAAGTCCATTAAGGAGGTCAATTTTTTTTTTCAGATGTTCCTATGTTCCTGACTAGGGTTTTATTTGTTCCTTGTTGTTTTCTCTATTTTTCACCTTAAGGAGAAAATTTCGGCCTCCTAGGAGGTCTTTGTAAAAACCCCTTTAATGTGTCGGTATTTTTAATTTGGTGGGTGAATAATTGATAGTGGCACTTTGTACCGGTGCCACCGTCTGGGAACTGTTTTTCCAATGTTTTGCAGTCTGTCTTCAGTTTGGCATAATGTATCGAGTCTTTGATGGAAGGATTTGGTTAGTCTTTTTATCACTTGGTCTATTGTTTCTATTTGTGCTATTTCGTGCATTTCAGTAATTTTTATCCTTCTGTCAGCGTTTAAGATTAGGCGGAGGGACCTGTTTTGTAATATTTGTAATTGTTAAAGGTTTGTTTTACACGTCGGTCCCCAAATTTGACAGCCATATGTTATCACTGGTAATATTGATGATTTGTATAAATGGAGTTTTGTTTGTAGCTTCATTGATTGACTGATCAGTATTGGAAATAGGATTTTGATCATTTCTAGGACGTTTAGCCGTTTTTCTACTATATGATAACGAAATGTGAGCGTTCTATCTATTGTGACTCCCAGATATTTGTAATAGTTTTTCCATGGTACCTGTTTCCCGAATATAGTCAATTTATGGCTTAGTTCAGGTGTTTTATGTGTAAAATATATTGCTGCCGATTTTTCGGAGTTTATAGTTATCTTATTTCTTTTACTCCATAGCTCAATTTTGTGTAGTTGATTTTGCATTCTGGTGATGTTTTCCGTATGTTTTGTCTCCGTGGTATAAATCGTCGTGTCATCCGCGAATTGGGCAGCATGGACATTTTTTATGGTCGGAATATCGTTCACGTATATATTAAAAAGTGTGGGTGCTAATACTGATCCCTGTGGGAGTCCTGTCCTCATCTGATGTATTGATCACACACCTTGCATTTCTACGTAGAATGTCCTTTTTCCAAAAAGTTATTTATCAAGTGAATGATTGCTCTGTCAACTGTAGTTTGGGTAATTAGTTTATACTGTATATGAGATTTTGGTGCCACACCTTTTTATAGGCCTTTTGTACATCAATAAAAGCTGCTGTTGTGGATCTGTCGAGATTGAACCCTTTGCTTATATTTTCAACCAGGTGTACTGTTGCTGACATGCGAGGTTGTAAACCATATTGTTCTTTGCGAATGGTATTCTGTTCAGCCAGTTTCTTCTGTATTCTTGTAAACACAACTCTTTCCAGCACTTTTGTTGTGGAGTTGAACAGGCTAATTGGTCTATTATTTGCAGGCAAGGATGAGTTTTTTCCCAACTTTAGGGATTGATATTATTTTTGCTCTTTTCCAGTCTGCAGGAAAGTATGCTTTTCTCAAGCAACTGTTCACTGTTCTTGTTAATAACACTATTTCCTTCCTAGGCAAGTAATTCAGTTGGCAGTTTGTTATTTTTTCTGGTCAAGGGGATTTTTAGTTTCGGAGTTTCCTGATGATATTCCCTATTTCAGTCGGGGCAGCCAAGTCAGTGTATTCTCCTATGTCTTCTTTTAGGAATGTGGAGACTGATTATTTGATTTTTTCCTCTTCTTTTTCTTCGTCAGTTTGTTGTATTCTGGGAGTTGCATACTGTTCTTCGAAAAAGTCAGCTAAGATCTCTGTTTTTGTTAGAGGGTCGAAGATTTGCCCATCGTCGGTGGTCATTGGTCTTTCCGGTGTTTTAGGATTTTTAGTGCCCTTATTAGACCCTAAGCGTTTCGATGTTGGAGTGTGAGATTTGACATTTTTTCTTCCCAACGTTCAGTGTTTAGTTCTTTTTTCTCTTCTGTAGTTTTCTTCTATAGTAGTTTGTCAGTCTTCTGTCTTGCGGGTCTCTGTAGGTCAGCCATTTTTTTCAGTGGAAGTTCTTTACGTATTTCAGTCTTGCAAGCTCCTCTGGAAGGTCTGTTTTATAGTTAGGTGGCGGGTTTACTATTAATCTGAACGCTTTATGGTTAGCTTTATGGATAGCTTTAGTCAGGTGGTTTATAGCGCCATCGATTTCCTCTTGGCTTTCCATTCTATAAGTGGTTTTTATTGAATTATGCAATTCTTTTGTGAACATACCCCAGTCTACCTGTTTTGTTATTTTTGGGGGTGGTGCTGTGATCATCCAGTTGTTTATCTTGACTATCACCGGGTTATGATCCGACGATAATTCGTTTACAGTGTTTGGTTGAAGTATACGTGGAATATTCTTTGTTATCACAATATCTATGACATCTGGTTGATGATAAGGATTTGCCGGTATGTGGGTTGGTATTTCCGGGTCAACGACATTTAAGTTTAGTTCTCCTGCCACCCGAAGTAGTTGATTGCCATGTGGGTTTGAAATTCTTGAATTCCATACTGGATGCTTGGCGTTTAGATCACCACCCACCAGTATTTTCGGAACAACCGTCGTAATTTTCTATATATCTTCACATAGTAGGTCTTTATTTGGCCTCGGATATGCTGCCACTATTGTTATTATGCCGTCTCTTGTTTGGGTTTTGATTCCTGCAGCTTCAATATTTTATAAATTCTTAAATTTTATTGGGGCGTGGCTGATTTTACTACCACCGCTGTTCCTCCACATCTTTCTCCTAACCTGTCATTTCTAAAGGTGGTCATGTTTCTAAATTCGAAGCTCTGATGCGTTTTTAAGTGCGTTTTTGTTATTAGTATTATATCCAGATTTTGTTGTTGTTGAAATAAGGCTAGTCCATGTTTCTTCTGCATTATCCTGTTAGCATTCCATATTGCTATGTTTATGTCCCGTTATGGAATCTGGGTTCTATTTGCCATTATTGAAATAAAGCTAAAATTCCTTGCAGCAGAGCTCCCATTTTCTCCCAGATATCACGTGCCATAACAACTTTTGTCATCGTAGTTTTTATTATGTCCAATTTTTTGCCTACATTTTCAGCTGAAAACATGTTGCTGAAATCAATTGTCTGATTTTCCTCCTGCGATTGGTTTCCTGTTGTCTGTTTCGTTTTTAATGCGTTGGCATAATTCATTTTCTGTTGTTGAGATTTTTACGGTGTTGTTTTGTCTTGTCCTGGATAAATTGGAGGGAAGTTTTTGGTTTGATTCAAGTTTCCTTCGCTAGTTTGCTCCTGTTCAGCGTTTTCCTTTGCTTTTCTTCTGGCCATATTCCTGCTCATCTTTTCACCAAGTGCTTTTTGATGTATTGGACAGCCTCGCCAAGATGCAGGGTGATTTTCGCTGCAGTTGGCGTATTTGGCTTTCGTTTAACGTGCTATCGGGCAGTCCTTAGATTTATGTGGCCCCGAACATTTCACACATCTGCTTGGAAGGGTACAGTAGTTTGCAGTATGTCAAATCCTCTGACATCGTCTGCACTGTGATGGTCCTTCTTTATCCTTGTATAACTCCACATGTAGCCTTGTGTAATTTATTTCTCGCTCATAATATATTTCCTGTGACTTTTTTGTAGGCGTCAAGCTAATACAGTATATTGCTGGAGGTATTAATTCATTTGACGTTTTATCTCTTGTCTCTTGGTGGATATTTTCTACAGGGTATCCCCTTTTAGTAAATGTTTCAACAATCTCTCTCGTTTTCACATTTGGTGGTAAGCCCTTTATTACCACTCTTAATGGTGCTTTATCTGGTGTTTGGTGTGTATAGAATCCAATCTTTTTCTGCTGTAGATAGTTTTTTACTCTGAAGTAATCCTCCATAGTGTCCGTGTGGTACTTAACGCTGTCTCTTCTATATATCACTTTGAGGTGACCTGTAATTTGTTGCTTGATTTCTTCATACAGTTTAAAATGGATGTACTTTTTGTTGCTCCATCGCACCTTGTGCTTCTGTGCTGTTGTCGTTTATGTTCTGTTCATCGTCTTTTCCGCTCTCCTCCACTGCCAGTGCTGAGAAACGGTTGGACAGTTTAATTTGATTTCTCGCGTCTATTCTTGCAATTTTGATTTGTTTTTGTCTGCTCTTCGTTTTCTGTTAATGATAGGTTCAAAGCTTTGATGGTCTTTCTCACACGTACCTAGTACAAATGGCTCTCCATCATATCTGAATATATCTCTCGTCGCAGCCTCTTCCTGTAATCTAGATATGTCATCGTTTGTTGTATATTCCATGTCATACTCCTCATGTCCTTCAATCAGTTGGTCACCGCACAACCGACCTACTTCACTGCCAGATTCCTCCATCGTCTCTGAAGCAGTCAGTGTCAACTTGTCCCTATCAGACATGCTAGTGGGATCTCTTGTTATCACCGCAAGGTATTCCCGAGATCCACTAACAGCCAAGTCACTCGTTTCCGATGTCGTCCGTAAGAGATGCCGGGCCGTCAACGTCCAAAATTTACTGCCACCAGTCCCCAACACAGTCCAAATCCGAAGTCAAATAATACACGACGCGTCGTCAAATGGCACACTTTCCTGTTGATGTAGTCGCACAGCTCTCGATGATTCAGTTCTGCCGGCCTCGGTAGCGTATCACTCCACGTGCCGAAGGTCGCCGGTTCGAATCCGGCCGCGGGCATGGATGTTAAGTGTTGTGTGTCTGTGTGTGTGTCCTGTCCGTCCTGTGGCGTCCGCACTTTGAAGAATAAATAAACACTGGATTTAACTGATTCACTGGAAGCTTTAATATAACACATTGAGCTGGCTGTATGGCCTCAGCTGCCAAAAGCCAAAAAAAAAAAAAAAAAAAAAAAAAAAATAAAAAAATAAAAAAAAATAAAAATAAATGATTCAGTTCTCGAGGTACTTCTGCTCCATGCTGTTGTTAGGGTAGGTACGCGCTGATATTACGT
Organism: Vandiemenella viatica; assembly: GCA_031002005.1. NCBI lineage: Eukaryota > Metazoa > Arthropoda > Insecta > Orthoptera > Morabidae > Vandiemenella > Vandiemenella viatica. The sequence continues at coordinate 215,479,443 of JARYHS010011408.1, read as the reverse complement.
GTTGCACCTATCAATATGTGCGAGAGCACTACGGTTCTTCTAGAAGTTTCTTTGTATTGTAAATAACATTTAATTTCGGCACAAACACTGGTATATTGTTAAGTAATGTCTTCGACTTATATACTTTTAGTGATTGGAGACGTAACTTTTATTAAACGATTCAGTGAATTTCTTGATATATTTTTTGTTTACGCTGCGCAAAAGTAATCTAAAAATAATGAATTTTGTTTGCCTCACGTGCATCATTATGAGAATAAGTTAAAACTGATTCGCACTCTTATGCAGAGAAGGTAATTGTAAGCTACATGGTTTGTGAATGAGAGACACTAAGCGTCCTATTCTGCTAAACTTTAGAAAGTTTAATTTTCTTTTGACAGAGGAAATAAAGATAAAAAAGTACTAAGCAATTGCCTGTACGTTACTTTGTTCGCCAATCGTCTCGAAGTTACTTATTTCTTAGATATCATGCGAAATGCTACAACTATTGCTAAGATTAACCATGTTAGCACCGCAATTTGCTGCCATGATAGGCAGCGTGCGGAGGAACAGTTAGTCAAATAACAATAAACGCATTCACATTTTCGACGCACTCAGGAATGAAACGCTTGTTTTCAAAAGGGATGAAACTTGCAAGAGAAGTGAAGCAAACGTTTTAGGACTACCAATGTCACTGTATGTTGCTGGCAGGTTTTTGTAATGGCATTGTTTCGTCCTCCTATTTTCTATAGCTGGTTTGCTAATATTTTACCGAGCGTGGTGGGTGAGCGGTTAACGCTCTGGCCTCGCATTCGGGAAGACGCCGTCTGGACATCCAGATTTAGGTTTTCAATGGTTTCCCCAAATCACTCCAGGCGAATGCCAGGATGCTTCCTTCAAGTCCATGGCCGAGTTACTTCCCGTTCCTTGTCTCCAGTTCCATACCGCCTCTAATGACCTCGACGTTGGCGAGGCGTAAACCCATAAAAAACCTAAGATTTTTATATATTTCTTTGGATCCATGAACATGGTTTAAAAGACGTTTAGCTCTCCCGATTAACAGTGCATATTATAAGAGCAATTCAGAAGAATTCCAAACAGAGTAGAACAACAAATAACACGTTTTTATTACATCTAGCGATGATAAAATCAGCAATGCAGCATGACAATCACATCATGATCCTCTTTGTGAGGAATCAATTATTGATACCGTAAAATTAGCATTTCTTGATACCAAATTTCTGAAGTCGTAAGTCTTACTGAGAAACGTCTTGAACTCCTCTTTCTGCTGTAAGGTTTTAATGAAAGACGTTCAGCTTTAATTTTTTTTTTATCTGCTTAACGTCTCTCTAACAGCGAGGTCTTTAGGGACGGGAAAAGATGGGGGGCAAGGAATGGGAAGGAATTCGGCCATGGCGTTTTGAAGGAAACATCCCGGCATTTGCCTGGAGTGATCTGGGAAACCATGGAAAACCCAAATCTGGATGCCCGGACGGGGATTCGAACCGCCGTCCTCCGAATGCGAGGCCAGAACGCTAACCGTTACACCACCACGCTCGGTCAGTCTTAATTAGTATCTTTTGTTAAATATTGTCCTCACAGATTTAACATTATACTAACAACATTAAATGGGAATTTAAATTATTCCAGCAGTCTTCAAAACATCAAAGTTCTGATAACAATCTGCAAAATATGCTAAAACGTTTATTAGGAATGAAAATTATGTTGAGTATTGTATGCATTTTTTGGTTCAAAATACACAGAGCGTGGTTGGAGAGCGGTAACGCTTAGGCCTCACATTCGGAAGGACACGGAATCGAATGCCTGCGGAGGCACACAAACTTATTCCCATGAATTCCCGGAATCACTCCAGGAAAATGCCTGGGTGGTTACTTCTAAGACTACAGCTTAATTAATTCCCGTGCCTTGCTCTTAGTCCTGTCACGTCTCTAATGACCTCGATATCGACAAGGAATAATTTGTTTTGTTGAAATGTATGTTTTATGTTTATTTAGATAAAGAAATTTCCCCTTATTCCACAACCTTTGAGTCTATTTTCAGGTAGGCAGTGAAATTACAAAATTACAAAAACAAGTATTTAAGAAATGTCTACATCTTAAGTTAAATAAAATTATCATGGTCTTAAACAACAAAAATTGATTCAGTTCTAAAAGCATGATATACAAAAGTTTTCAAGCTATTTTTACTATAAGATGATGGGAATTCCACTCACAACTCTCAGCAAACGGAATAGTCGTAAGACAGATACTATAGACATTTGCTTTCCATTGGGGAAAAGAAGTGACAGGTGTTCAATAGGAATAAGCACCAAATCGTTCCAGAGAATCCAACGTTCACATCTGAAAAGCAACAATTGTGGCAAAGTGTTTTAACAAATTTGAAATGATGCAGTACTGAATAAAGACTTAGAATAAAGATTTAGTATAAACTCAATTACTGCTTTGAAAAGGAATCAGATAGTATAAACATTACACATAAATAGTAAATGGAAATTAAAGCTAAGGCACTTCTACAACATTCTAACATCCAGAGAGAAGATAGTAGGTACGTTATTATTATTTTTCAACAGGTAATTGGCAGTCTATAGCATGACACTTCGTCTCATTCAAGCTAAAAGTCACGTACACTCTTTGGCAAAAAAATTGACTGTCCGCGCCTGAGTCTAAGTCCCTTATTTCGCACAATGTGGCATCATTGCGCGTATTCAACTCAGCGCCATCTGTTATTCATTTCCTTAAGTCAAGCCTCGAACAAAGCAGGAAGACTCCGCCCGCCCATTGACGATTCTTCTTGGTAGTCCATTTATCATTCCCCACATTTCAGTAAAAAGCTATTGACCGATCTCGAAACAGGTAACGCATTTTCCTGTCCCTGCATTGACTATAATATTAGCCAAGATATCGCCGACCATACCTCAATCGGACGAAATTCGGTTCCAGCTACACTTTTCTTAAATTCTGATCGTGAAACATATCGTTAAAGTTGTAATTAACAAGATTGCAATAAAGCGCAGTAAAAATGAGGTTCAGTTATACATTTTATTCCAAATAATTAGCGTAAAATTATAACGATATTTATTTATATATTGATGTGGCTAATTAGTTGCAATAATGCAACACATAATGGGGTGTGTGGTCCGAGAAGTGGGTGTAAATGTTCAAAGATCCAGAGTTTTTAGTTCTACAAAACTATTGAAACGATTATAAAGAGATTATTTCGGATAATTGTCTAATGCCAGTTGAATGTAACTGACTTCCGAGGCAGGGTAAGGTTGTTTACCCACTGCACGAGCCGTCTGTGAACATGAGCTCCGTTTGCTTGTGGCTAACCATCTAGTCTTGTAAACGCGTGGTCCTCGGTTCGAGTCTAGTTTTTCCAATTATTTTTTTGCATTTATTTTAAACAAGTCGAACCTACAACTGCGTTATGCGTAAAATATAACATCGACTCTTACCTGCTTGCGTCAGGACATAACATACTTAAGGAAAGACTCGTAACTGAGTGCTTCTTAATAAACTGCACACGTAACTATGAAAGCTTTCACAGAGGTAACACTGAAAGAAATCTTCTCGGGCTTCAACATCGTAGAAATAGTGTCGTGTGGTTGCGTTAGGTGGACTATAACGAGTTCGCACCATCTTCAAGGAGACGAAAAACTAAATAATATTACTATACCAATTTCTTATTATGCGTCTGGATTTACGATTCGTCGACTTCTAAGTCATTAAAGGTGGAAAGGGAATGGAGACAAGGAATGGGAAGGAATTCGGACCATGGGTTTTGGAAGAAATAATCCCGCCATTCACACGAAGTGACTTGGAGAAACGAAGGAAAATCCAAATCTGGATAGCCGGATAGGAATTCAAACAAGCTTCCTCTCGAATGCGGAGCCATAGCGTTAACGCTCAGCCATTAGGTTCAGTTTTTCAATATCTTTCGTATTTGATCTATGATGCCGTCCATAAAATTATTTAAAAAATCTATTGAAAAGTTAAAAATCGTAAATTAAAATATATGTGCAGAAGTGAGTTCATCTGATGAGAGCGGGGATATCAAAAAAATCTCTGAAATCAGAAACGCAATTCAAATTTCATTTTCTCTCTCTCTACTCTTTTCGCCCCTCTCTCTTTTTTTTAATTTTTTTTGCTAGGGCTTTACGGCTCGGCGACAGAAAGGTCATTAGAGGCGGGATCGGATTGGGGCAAGAAACTGGCAGGAACTCGGCCATGGCCTTTTCAAGGAAGCATCCGGGCGTTCGCCTGGAGTGACTTGGGGAAACCATGGAAAACCCAGATCTGGATGCCCGGACGCGGATTCAAACCCGCGCCCTCCCGAATACGAGGCCAGAACGTTAACCGTTCACGCACCACACCCGGTACTTTTTTTAAAATTTTTAGCAGCTATCAAATTCAAAGTGAATATAAGCTCCCTCTTATAATGAAGTAGTATTAAACCAAAAATGACGAGCAAAATTGATCGGTTTGCTAGTAACCAAATAGATAACATTTCAGTCTTTTCGTAGAAATGTTAAAAAAAAAATTCAATTCACATTCTAATTGAGCAAAGACCTCAAACCGGATGCTAAAACTACAGAAATTTGCAGTCTAAATAAAATTTGGTAAATAAGAAATTTCAATGTAGTTATGATGTAATTCTCTATAATATTTTCTCATTTTTTTTCAAGTATGTCTTTCAGTAAAGATTAAGAGGTAGTTGGAATGAAATTATCACGCTGAGCAATAACACAGCTAATTGTTACAAAATTTTATAAATCGGCAGTACTACTCTCCGCAGCTAGAGTGTAATTCTAAAATATCATAGTAGACGGAAACGTAGTGTTTACAAAGCGTATAATACTGGTTTCCTTGTTCCTTGCCACACTGACATTCCCGCACTGAATTTCAATTTTATGCCTCAGTTTTCCTCCTACAATGTTCTAATTGAATGCCTATAAGACTTTGCAATATTTAAACTTACAAAGAAATTGTTGCTCGTCATTCTGAGACAGACATTATAATGTAAATTATTTGGGTTGGAATAAAATATACAGTAGCTACAGTTTGAATTTTGAAAAAACCGTGCGGCAAGAGAATCAATTCTTATCACCGATCAAGAAAAACAAAGTTACTTTCATAGCGTTTGTTGATTTAGAAAAAAAAGCTGTTGGTGATGTAAGGCGGGACAAAATGTTCAAACTTTTTTAAAAAAGTCAGGTCTTACGTATCGAGATAGAAAAATATTTTATAAGTGATATAAGAAGTGGCTGTAATAAAAGTAGAGAATCATGAGAGTCACCAATCAGTTGAAAAGTGTTATCAGATATGGTTGCAGTTCATCCTTACCAATATTCAACTTATATGTGGAGGAAGCTACAAAAGAAGTAAAAGAGGAATTTTAATGTGGCTTCATGAAAAAGTAGTTTCAAATATTGCCCCAGGAACCAGAGAGAACTTTTTAAAACTGTATGTATGGAGCATAGCACCTTATGGTAACGAAGCATGGACTTCAGGAATACCTGAAAGAAGGAAAATTGAAGCATTCGAAATGTGGTGCTATAGGAGGATGCCGAAAATTAAGTGGACAGTAACCACGAAATTAACATGTTTTGTAAATGATGGCTGACGAAAGAAGTTTGTGGAAGAATCGTACACAAAGAAGAAACAGATTCGTGGGTGGTTTTTTAATACATTTGGGATTGGTTATGTATGAAGCAGATAACGGTGGACGTGTTTTAAGAGAGGTGTTTTGAGATGAAGGGGATAGTGCAAAATAAGAATTGGATGGTGGTTTATATCAAACCAATCGAGAGACTGACGACAGTAAAATAAGAGATAAGAGATGAAATAAGACAGAAGGTGCCGGCCGATTGAGACCTACTCCCCCGAAACACATCGATGGGGCCGACAGCTTAGCGTCCAAATCCGGCGGACGACTCACTGTCAGAAGTTCCATACGCGCTACAGAGAGGTTTGGGTATTTAAACCAGGACTTTCGTGCACCATCTGATAATTAGTAATAATGCACCGCCACCGAAACAAAGTTCTTCAACCACCGGAGCTCAAATCAGGTGACGCCGCGCATCATCACGGAGCTATAATGACCCGAAACGAGGAAGTTGGCTATAGAAGTGTAGCATTTAAAAATCAACCTTTCACCTCCGTAACAAGCTGTTTGGTGCAGACGCGTAAATTCCAATTGAGGTAGCTGACTCAATCTCATACCACTGCGGTGCAAGACAATCTTCTTATATCTATCACCTTAGTAATAGTTATATGAATTTTATGAGCGGAACCGAATATAAAGCATCCAGCATCTTTAATTCATTTAATTTATAGCTGCTGAAAATATAAAAAAAATGGAGAGAGGTTGAAAATGAGAGAGAGAGAGACAGATTTTTTTTATTATTTTTTTTTTTTTTAATTGTGTTTCTGATTTCAGAGATTGTTTTGGAAACTCACCCTCTCATCAAATTATCGCACTTCTACCCGACATTTTATCATTTACGATTATTAAACTTTGCTTTAAGTAGATTTTTAAATAATTTTATGGATGTAATCGTAGACCAAATACGACTAGCAATGAAAAAGTGAAGCTAATGGTGTCGCATTCGGGAGGAGACGGCTTCGAATACCTCCACCTATCGAGATTTGGGTTTTCCAAAATCACTCCAGACAAATGGTGGTATAGTTCCTTTAAAAAGCCAAGGCCGAATTTCTTCCAGTTCCTTTTTCCGCAGTCCTTCCCCGCCTATAACGACCTCGACGTTGACGAAACGTAGTGCCATAAGAAGGAAAAAAATTGAATGGGAAGGAGTCATTGTTAGTCGGGTTAATGCAAGCTGCGACCACAACTAACTACTACTACTACAGCTACTGTAAAACGCTGAAAAAACTCAGAAGTTCAATTCAGAAACGAAGAAGACGAAATGTAAGCAAGGAAGCAAGCATTGCTCACGACATAGCTGGTCCACACGTTGCTTATCACACCGTCGATCTTCTGCAAAACTTTGGTTGGAAAATAATCACCCACCCATCATACAGTTGCAGACTTGGCCCACAGTGACTACCACCTTTTCCTAAGCTGCGAAAATATTTGACTGACTTAGATATTAAAGATGAAGTTCAATGCTTGCTCAAAGACATGAGGCGAGCATACATTCTTTTCCCTTTTTTGCTTATGGTTTTACGCGTTGTCGACATCGAGATCATTAGAGGCGTGAAAGGAGTTGTAGCAAGGATTTCTCCAATGGCCTTTTAAAGGAACCTTTCCAGTATTCACATAGAGTGATTTGGGGAAATCAGTGAAACCCAAATCTGGATGGCCGGACGAGGATTCGAACCCGCAACCTCCCGAATGAGAGGCCAGCGCGTCAGCGCTTATTCCACCACGCTCCATTATTTTTATAAACTGTCACTGCATCTACAATAATGCGTGTGCCGAATTGTGAAGATGGAGAAAAAATAAATGATTGCTCAATCTTTCCAAAAGAGTCGATCGTGATAAATTATTACGTGTTATTTAGTGTTATAAAGGTATTCTTCTTGGCCGAAGGAAATAGGAAGTTGGCACTTACTTCCTCTTAGACGTTGCCACATCTACTTCTTCCAGTGTTGCCACGATTTCTGACTTCTGGCAGTGCTGTGGTAATTTCCTATTCAAGGAAACGTATCTTACAGCTAGGCGGTATCAAGAGAACAGACACATTGCCTAAATAGAAATTTACTTTCCTTCCCCGTCTATCTATCATATTTTTATTTGACTGATTATTTCTGTTATAACAGTTTGATTCTTTATATAGATCATCATTAACTATTCAACTTGAAATGTTGTATCTTTATATATATATATGTTTACTTTTTTGTATAATGGACGAGGTAGGTTTACCCGTAATGCAAAATGGTTGAACGGTTAAGCATTGGCCTGCGGAGGTGAGGGTACTGGGTTCGATCCCACCTCAAGTCGAGCATTTTTACATTGACTATCCCCTTCTCACTTGTTGTAAAATACATATCATATATGTAAAAGTAAACATTATTATATTTTACATCAAATTGTTTAAAAACAAACTCCGATGAAAACATTTTTTTGATTAGTTCATAGGCCTCATTGGCGGTTAAAGGTGTGTTTGTGGAATTTAAAATATTGCTCATCCAATATAATGTGATGAGTTTAGTTGACTTTAGTTCCGTAAAGGCAGAGAGTTTGATTGGAGTTGTTGCTAAAAGTCAACTAAACTCATCACATTATATTGGATGAGCAATATTTTACATTCCACAAACACACCTTTAACCGCCAATGAGGCCTATGAACTAATCAAAAAAATGTTTTCATCGGAGTTTCGTTTTTAAACAATTTGATGTAAAATATAATAATGTTTACTTTTACATATATGATATGTATTTTACAACAAGTGAGAAGGGATAGTCAATGTAAAAATGCTCGACTTGAGGTGGGATCGAACCAGTACCCTCACCTCCGCAGGCCAATGCTTAACCGTTCAACCATTTTGCAATACGGGTAAACCTACCTCGTCCATTATACAATAAA
>JARYHS010011408.1:215114684-215469899 GCA_031002005.1 Vandiemenella viatica | reverse complement strand
TAACCTTGGTTTTTGAATCATTATGAAATGTCTTGTAGTCATTCATTTTCTCATATTTGATGGGGAATGTGGAATTCTTGTTGATTCCAGATAACTATTTTAAATCTCTTATTTGCAGTATGTATTGCTTAAAACTCGATTGCTTGTGTAGTATTTTGATACTAACACCATTCAAATTCAATTTGAATTGTATTTTGTCTTCTTCCAAATTTCCTTATTAGTAGACAGTTTTAAGACACTTCTATTTTCAGACTAAATACCTTCATGTTGTTCAGTGATAATCTGTGCGCTGAATATGTCTGGAGCTTTGTGTGTGACTTTCTTCTGCTGTCACTCTGCGTTTTGAAACCCCAGATACAAAATAAAAGGTACTTCATGTACTAAATAGATATTACAGCAACTGAAATGTTTTTTGTTTGTGAGCGTAGTAATTTGTCTGGAGAAAATACCTATCTGAATACCTTTCACAAATTCTGCACATATTTTCCAGCCTTCTTTTTGACCCGGGCTATGGACCGCCACTGGCAAAGTTAAAAATAATATATTTTGTTTGTATTTCATTTAGTTTTAGAGGTGTATAAATGTAATATAATTATTACTCTGCAGTACCCATGGTTAATTCTTTTTGTGTGATAAGCCTTGAAAAATGGTACAACACACAGTGGTACATTACATGTTCTGCATTGGTTTCTCAGTGCACTTTCTGTTTCGAACATACAGCGCATTTACGCATTGGCATGCTCTTCTTTGAATTTTCAATATGAATGAAATTTGGAAAATGTCTCCCAGTAAATCGTTGATGATTTTCTTTATGAGAGAGTCTCACATTGCTAGGTTCCTTCTGTTCTGTGGTATATGCTTCAACAAGTTCTCTAAGGGGGGGGGCCATAAATTAAGTGAGGTGAAATAGGGGGAGGGGGGGTCCAGCGAAATCTTATCAAGGGAGATCTCACGTGAGATTTTTGAAATTTTTGTTGGACTGTAGAACTAGAAAAAGTCTACAATTGATGCAAAAGTCGATTTTAGGGGGTATTTCCTCGAAAAATGTAGCTTTGGAAGGTTGAGACCGAAACAAAAAGGCCTCAAAAAGTTGCGAGGGCGATTTCTATGGGGGGGGGGGGGGGGGACCAGATCACAATAGGGGGGGAGGGTCCAGAAATCTGGAAAAACACCTCACGTAATTTATGGAGACAGATGAAATTCTGCAACTGGCATTTTTCATCGGGTTTCTACTAGGTAAAGAGTGTGAGCGTTTAAAATGCAGTGTTCGAGAGTGTGGAAAAAGAACTTTTTATACCACTTCATTGTGAAAATATAGTGTGAACTGATTCTCGCGTATCTGTTGGTCTCATCAGCAATAGATATCATATGATCTTCTTTTATAAATATCAGGAAAAACGACAAACTGCTGAAATCCACACTTGTATCCTGCAGCTTAATCATCAAGCGCATGCTGTCGAACGTGTTATTAAAGCATTCTCTTTTTCCACACATCTACATCTACATCTATACTCTGCAATTCACAATTACTGTGGGTGGCAGAGGGTGCTAAGCACCAATCCTATTTTAGAGTATTCCAATCCCGAATAGAACGAGGAAAGAAAGAATACATAAATGTATCAGTACGACATCTTATCTCTCGAATCTTATCCCTTCTGTCATTGTGACCCAAATAGGTTGGCGGAAGAAGAATTTCGTTGCACTCGTAAATTAGAGATTTTCGCATATTCTCCAACAAATTTAAACGAAAACGACGTCGTCTGTCCGCCAAACAATCCCAGCCCAACCCACGTATCAGCTCTGTGACACTCACATAAGGACTGTAACTAGCAGTCACGAATCGAGCGGCTCTCCTCTGTACTTTCTCTAACGTGTCAATCAATCCCTTGCGATACGGATCCCAAATTGCACAACAGTATTCCAAATGCGGACGCACTAGTGTTATTTCCTTTGTATGAGCATTGCAGCTTCTCAAAATACGACCTATAAAACGTAGTTTAGAATTAGCTTTGCCTACGACCGAATTTCTGTGCAAGTCCCATTTCATGTTGCTTTGTGCATTTCGCTCTCACTATATGTACAGTAGCTTCAAATTCTGAAGAATTTTCACCTCTTGTGGAGACAAATGATCGTTTTCCACTATTACTATTACTTTGAGATCCTGTTGAAGGGTCATCACTGTCATCCATATCAAAGAGATCATATTCACTGTCGCTTCTAGTAAGACTCTCCACGACTTCTTCCGCTGTACAAATACGGCAGTGTGCCATTTTCTCAGCGAAAACTATAAATGAAAAGAGCAACACTAATTAGATCACAGCAGCCAATGCTCAATCGTCGAATGAGGAAAACAACTAACCATCCTGGGTGGAAATATGGCTACATGACCAGGCCGCTAAAAGGCTAGCGCGTTAACGCTTGCAGAGCGGCCGGACATGTTAACACGTCCAGAGCACAGACAGGGCGGCGCATGTATATACGTCCAGAGTACCTGACGAAAGGAACAAGGGCGCGCGTTAACACATCTAGAGTACCAGGGCGCAGTAGTAGCCACGCGCGTTAACACGTCTAGAGCAGTCAAAGGGTTAAACTTGCTAAAGCATTTGAAGATTTTAATTTAGGTTTGTACAGCCATCACTAAAGATGCCTCAAAGCTTTTTTTTAATATATAACCTTCAGATACCATTTTGCTTAGGTGAAAATGCAAAGCAGATGGAATTTAACTTCTGCCTTTGCCTGCCAACTCTTGTGATCAAGCGTCTGGATGCCTCCCAAGCAAACTCATTATGCGTAAGTAGTAGAAGTTAAACTGCCTCAGATAATAAGTTTCTTGAATATTGATCTTGGGGAGTTTTTGAATTGTTTACAATTCTAAACACAAACTATCAACAATATCTATTACTTCTTTCAAAAAGGAGCATGCACAATCGATCAGTGGGTTGAGAGATACAAAATAACTGAATCAGCACAAAAAATGTGGCTTCAAGGTCGCAAAAGAGTTATATGCACCAAAAAACCATTCAGCACGATTGAAAATCTTTTCGCGCAAATCCAAAAATGTTTACTCATAAATGCTCTACTCTCGGTATGTCTACATCTATGTTACAGCGAATTTTGCACCTTGACATGAAATTTCATCCCTATAAGATTCAATTAATGCAATAATTGAAGACAGCAGACTTCGAATCGAGATTAAATTTTTCAAAAGAAATGTTAGACACCTTATCTGACTTCAATAACATTATTTTTTCTGATGAAGCTCATTTCACATAAACAGTTTCGTGAATATGCAAAACTGGTGGCACTAGAATGCAGAGAATCCTCGTCTAAAACATCAGATGTCGCTTCATTCACCAAATGTTATGGTGTGGGTTGGAATCGCAAGATGGAAAGTCACTGGGTCATTTTTCATCGAAGACAATTGTGACCGCACAATAACCATACATTCGGAGTGGTACATAATTATCCTGATGGATTTTCTGGCACCACAATTACATCAAGTGTGAGATTACAACAGGAAGAACTCTTTGTTTGAGCAGGATGGAGCCATGTATCACACTTCAAAGGAGAACAGGCACATGGTAAGGGATATGTTTCATCAGAAACTGACGTTGCAGAGTGGTAGCATATCCTGGCCTCACGAGGAGTCTGATTTAAGTCCAGCAGACTTCTTTTTATGGAGGCACCGTAAAAGCAAGGTATACTACAATAATCCGTCAACATTGCAGCAACTGAAGCTGAATATTCAGCAAGAAAACTCTTACAAAAGTTTTCCAAAATGTTCCCACTCAATTGGAAGAGTGTCTTAACAGCCAAGGACATAATTTTGATTTGATTTTCAAAAAATAAAATTATATTTAATTAACTTTCCATTGTAAGAAATTAAACATACTTAAATTAAATAGAATTTGTTCCTTCCCATTTTCAAAAATGAATTTCTTTCTGGTCCACCCTTTATAATCATTTAAGGCACATCCAATTAATAACAACAATCCACTGTGAGAAACTTTCTGGGGAAAATATACAATCTGGTACAGTGCCAGATCTAGAGGGTCAAACCGAGGCACTTGCACTAGGCAGCAAAATCGTATTTGAGGGGTGGTGACTTTTTTCTTTAGCTCCATTACTGGTGACAATGGGAGCAGCAAAATAATGTTGTTCGAAATGGCAGCAATCTCACAGTTTTTGCACTGGCTCGGAAAATTCCTAGATATGCCACTGATCTGGTACCATCTAAATTTTCATTCTATTATAGACTGCCTGTATTTATAAAATTGAATGATGCTAGGAATAATATGGCAAAAGAAATAAAAGACCTACATCGGCAACTCAAACAGTGTAAAACATTAGCAATAAAGTAGACATATATTGTGGAATTGTTTCTGTGAAACAGATTAAATGCAAAAGCATAGCTGCGTGATAAAACTGACATACATTTTTTTTTGAAAATTGAAATTTTAAAATATACACTAAATACTACAAACAACACCTAGTGGTAGGGCAGTCAGAGATCAGACACGTAAAAGCTCTGATTAATCATGCAACAAAAGTGTGTAAGAAAAAAAAAATCATTTCTTTTAAGCAAGTCTTTACAGTCAACCATATATTAGTCACCACAGCTGTGAAAGGAAGCTGTGTGGTCATTAGCACACTTTAAAAAAAGAGTAATCAAAATCATAGCAACATTTCCCACCAAAACAGAATAAACAAAACTGTGAAAAGACCAGTGATAGTAAGTAAGAGAAAGACCATGGAATAAAAACAAATATCTGGTTAGTGCTACAGAGGCCACCCACACAAAAAGTATACAAGCATAGTAAAAACTATGCCATTCAACTTTTTTTTTTTTTTTTTTTTTTTTTGGTAAAGGCAGACAACACACAGAAATATATCTCCACATAACATTGCAGGTTTGTCACAACCATTATACCCCATTGGATGCTGTCAGGACAGGGGTTCATGAACAACAAAAGTAATGTCAGACACTTTTTATTCAGTGTTAATCAGAAAAATTAGCTAAAGCCAAAGTGTATTAAAAGCAATAGCAATCATAGACTTGCAATATACTTGCACCAATAAGAATACTGAAAATTACATGTTACAAAAACTTATTTTGGCAAATCTTGGCTCTTGGAAAATCTGTGACGAATGTCATTACTTGATTATTTATGAGTAACAACTATAAAATATGCACTCCTGGCTGTAACTTAACAATATGGAAAACCAACGATGCACTTAAGAAATAATTCCACAGTTACTAACCCAATTTCAGACATGGAAGAGTCAGTGCCAAGTCATATAGTCGATACCAGCTACTGCCAATGATTAAATGCACATAGCTGTGACCCTTTTCTTCCCCCATTAGGGGAGTCCCCAAAACCTACTCCTCCAAGCACAGCGGCATTACTATAATCTACTGCTTGCCTCTGCACATGCATAAAGTTAATAGTTCTATGGGACGGCCCCTAAAGGCGGATGAATCACAAATGATCAATGGCATGGAAATGCAGAGAGCAACGGGAAACCACTGTATTAAAGACCCAAAGGGTATCCCGAGGACATGTAATCCTCTCAAATTATATATATCATGATGGCTTCTTTCTGGGTAAAATATTCCGGAGGTAAATTAGTTCCCCAATCGGATCTCCGGGTGGGGACTGCTCAGGGAGGAGTCATCAGAATTGATAGAAACATTCTACGAGTCAGAGCGTGGAATTTTATATGTCTGAATAGGGCAGGTAGATTAGAAAACCTAAAAAGGGAGATGGAACGACTTAAGTTAGATGTTACTGGGATTAGCGAGATTAAATGGAAGGACGCACAGGATTTCTGGTCTGGGGAACACAGGAAAATTAGCACAGAAGCTGCCAATGGAGTCACTGGTGTAGGATTTGTCATGAATAAGAGAGTAGGGAAATGAACAGTTTAGTGACAGGATTCTTTGGATGAAGTTAGAAACTAAGCCCGCCCCAACCACGTTAGTACAAGTGTACACGCCAATGTCACAGGAAGATGACGAAGAAATAGAGAAAATGTACATCAAAATTGAAGAATTAATCCAATATGTGAAGGGGTAGGAAAATCTAATAATCATGGGTGATTGGAATGCGATAGTGGGGGAAGGAAAAGTGGGAAATACTGTAGGTAGTTTTAGTCTAGGAGAAAGAAATGAGTGAGGAAGCAGGTTGTTAGAATTTTGTGAAAGACATAAGCTAGTAGGGGCAAACACACTGTTTAAGAACAATGCAAGACGGATATACACCTGGAAATGTCCTGGGGATACAGACAGATATCAGCTAGATTATATCATGGTCAAACAGCGATTCAGGAATCAAGTTCTAGACTGTAAGGCGTACTCAGGAGCAGACAGACTCTGACCATAATTTGATAGTGATGAAGTGCAGGCTGAAATTCAAGCGAATAAGAAAGCAGCATAAGCAGAACAGACTGGACGTGAATAAACTGAAACAATCTAGTACGAGAGAAAAATTTTCAGAAATGGTAAACTTAGGTCTAAGAAGTAACTCTGAAAGGAGCTCAACCGAGGACAAGTGGAATGCATTAAAGACCGAAATAATGAAAGCTGGTAAAGAAACATTAGGCTTTAGGGAACAAGCTGCCCGAAAACCTGGGATCACAGAAGAAATTTTGGAGCTGATGGATCAGAGAAGAAGGTACAAAAATGCTCAGGATGAAGCAGGAAGAGAGCAATGCAGGCAGTTTAGAAATCAAATAAACAGGAAATGCAAAAAAGCAAACAAAAAATGGCTACAAGAAAAGTATGAAGAAGTAGAAAAGGAAATGGCTGTAGGTAAAGTAGATGTTGCATATAGGAAGATCAAACAGAATTTTGGAGAATTGAAGGAAATAGGTGTGAACATTAAAGCTGCCCATGGGAAACCTCTTCTAAGCTATGATTAAAGAGCTAACCGATGGAAGGAATACATTGAGAAACTATATGATGGGGACGACTGGAAAAATAGTGTTATGGAAAAGGAAGGCAATGTCAACATTGATGGCTTAGGAGATCCTGTTCTGAGGACAGAATTTAATAGAGCTTGTAGCATAACCGATAGTATAATAACATCCTTGAAGTAGGAGTTCCATGTCACGGGCCGGTTAATACTCTTTGGAGGAGGTTTCCATAACAACGAGAAGAGACACGGATACTAAGAGATTGCTTATAGCAGCGGCTAAGGAGAGCTTGCATATTGAAGAAGTCCGATAATGTATTTAAAACGATGTACTTAAAAAAATAGGTAACATTTACCAGAAAGTTTACCATGACCATTTATACTGGTATTAATGGAAAATGGTATGGTAAACTTGGGGGGGCTGTAGCATAACCGATAGTATAATAACATCCTTGAAGTAGGAGTTCCATGTCACGGGCTGGTTAATACTCTTTTGAGGAGGTTTCCATAGCAACTAGAAGACTCACAGATACTAAGAGATTGCTTAGAGCAGAGTAGAGCTTGCATATTGAAGAAGTCCGATAATGTATTTAAAACGATGTACTTAAATAATAAAAGTGTGATTTATATTGTGAAGAAAAACAACTAAAAGATTAATTATTTGGTTTAGCCGCCCAAAAGTCATACCATGATACATAATATAAAGATAACGATATAAAGAGAATCACATCGTAAATGCAACACAGCACATTTCTTAATGAATAATCAAGCAACTGCTTTTAAGAAATGCAACATGGCTCCCGTTCCAGGGACTGTTTTTAAATAATAATAATCATAAACTGCTTTTAAGAAATGCGACAAGCTCTGAATGACTTGAAAGCAAATAAGGCAGTTGGAATTGATGACATCCCTGCAGAACTTCTTAAATCCCTACTAGAAGAAGGAATCAAAAGATTATTTAAGCTGATATCAAAAAGTTATGAAACAGGGGAAATTCCAACTGATTTTAATAAAAAATATCATCTTCAAACTTCCAAATAAAGCACAAGTCGACAAATGTGAGAATTATCACAAATTAGTCTAACATCACATGCTTCACAATTACTGACCAGAATAATATACAGAAAAATGGAAAGGAGAGTAGAAGACATAGTAGGTGAAGATCAGTTTGGGTTTAGGAAAAAATGCAGTACAAGGGAAGCAATTCTGGCTTTAAGATTAATACTTGAAGGGCGGATCAAGAAAAACAAAGATACTTCTATGGCTTTTGATAATGTTAGGTGGGATAAGATGTTCAAAATTTTAAAGTCAGGTCTAAAGTATCGAGACAGAAGAATACTTTATAAACTATATAATAATCAAGTGGCTGTAAGAAAAGTAGAGAATCATGAGAGACAAGCATCAGTTAAAAAGGGCGTGAGACAAGGTTGTAGTCTATCCCCATTAATATCCAACTTGTATGTAGAGGAAGCAATAAAGAAAGTAAAAGAAAAATTTCCATGTGGCATAATTGTTAAGGGAGAAAAAATTAGTATGCTACGATTTGCTGATGACATTGTCTTGTTAGCAGAAAGGCTGAGGACACTGAGAGACTACTGAATGGCATGAACAAAATATTGAAGGAAGATTTTGGACTAAATATCAATCAGAGCAAGACTAAAGTGATCAAATTTAGCAGAAATGATACCAATACCAGTAGATTAAACATAAAAATATGATCGAATGCAATTGGAGAAGTAAGTGAATTCTGTTACGTAGGAAGCAAAATTACAACCGACGGCTGAAGCAAGAATGATGTTAAAAGCAGAATAGCACTAGCAAAAAGATCCTTCATGAAAAGGAGAAATCTTTAGTTTCAAATATTGATCTAGGAATTAGAAAAAAACTTTTTAAAACTCTATGTGTGGAGCACAGCACTTCACGGGAATACCGGAAAAAAGTAAAATTGAAGCATTTGAAATGTGGTGCTACAGAAGAATGCTAGACTGACATAGTAAGAAATAAATGAGTTTTGGAAATGATGGGTGAGGAAAGAAGTTTGTGGAAGTAGCTTACAGAAAGAAGAGACAGGCTGGTAGGTCATATTTCGAGACATGCTGGATTAGTTAATTTGCTGGTGGATCGAACAGTCGAAGGTAAGAACTGTAGAGGAAGACAGAGATTAGAATATATGATGCAGATGATTGAGGACGAGGGTTGTAAAGATGAAAAGGTTAGCACAAGATAGGAAGAGATGGACAATTGCATCAAACCAGTCGAAAGGCTGATGACAGCAAAAAAAAAAAAAAAAAAAGGGTGATCACAGGAACGGGATTGTTATGTATTCCAGGCGACCACCCGTTTACATGAGTCCATTGCGTAAGATAGATGGAAACTTTTCAAAGAAGAGACAGGGCAGGGGGAAAAAAGAGCCAAGGTTTTACCCCTGTGAAAAAACCTGTGTGACAATTAGGTGGAATATAAGGGAGCTGGCTAAGATACTTCCAGTACAGTGACAGAATCTATACTATGGTTTAGAATGATGTGGGAGTTTGCTGTTATTTGGTTAGGGTATCATGCAGTTAATTACTCCAGGAGTGGCATGCCATCTCCCAGTGTGGATGTGTGTAAATCCATAAACTTATCAGTGCTAATGGGAAAATAATGCACACGGGAAAATAATACACACAGAAAAACTGCTCTGCCACTCATGATGAACAATTTTGACATTACCATTTAGAAGAGTGTAGGCTAATGCTGCCTTGATGTATGGAATTTTAGAGAGGGCAATATAGTGTAATGCACCATGTTAATTAGTAAATACAATTACATTTTAATGCAGCACTAATGTGCCACAATTTAACCTGCAATGGGGATGTCTCCAGATTGATGCTGTGCAGCCTTAAGACACCAAAAGCTGTCCCATTTTCATCAGCATGAAGCATTAACTTCAAGACAAGGTAATTAACATCAGGTGGTCCCACTGCACTGATCATGGAGTAAATTAATACCAAAGCATTTTAAATAATTTATTTAGTATTTTAAAGTAGTTAATCTGTCAGATCTGTGAGAAATGAAAAATTCTAACACTGTCCATTAATTCTAAATGTGGAGGCAGTGTATTGAAAATTTGAAGAATCCACTATGCAAAGGTATGAGTCTTAAAAAAGTTTACTGACAGTATGAGTCTAAAAAAGTGCACTCATACTAACGGAAAGACTAAGGTATACAAGCAGAAAAATTGAAAGCATATTCTCAGTTGCCCATGAGTAAAAAGTGAGGGAACAGTTGCACACGTCTCTAATACCAATGACATAATGGATGATGGCTACAATGAGGTGGTTGATGCTAGACATTTCTGTTTTGCAGACTTAAAAAAATTCAAGGTAAGATGGATAAAAAACAGCTAGTATTTAGAATATTTTCAACCTACAGACTAGTTCACATTTCAAATTCCAGACAGTCTGATGCCATTAAACTAATCTTGAGTACAAACAGCTATACTGAGTTTTCAGTTTTATAAAAATAACACATCTGCGAATTTTATGAAATTCACCTCTGCACAATACATGCAACAATGAACATGAACCCAATACCAATTATATTTCACCATCTTTGACATACTTTCCTTGCAAAAGATCGATGTTTAATAGCCAACACTTAATATTGTCAACTGAACCTCATAAAGCATTCCATTCACATCTTAAATATGTATTCTGTTAATGTTATCAAGAGTCAACATGTCTAAAAGTAGACTAGCCTCCTCGTGTTGCACCCTGTGCAATGTGGCAAAGCCACAGCTGAATAGTCTACATCTCAATAGGCTGCTGGACCTAGAGCTTTAGCTTGAGGATATCCCAGCAATTAGAAGATACGGAACAATGTTATCAACTTCAAACGGCTCTTCTCAGAGCCCAGTATCTACTACCGCAACGAAAGAACTCCGACACACAACTAAATATTGAAGGAATAAGCAGGTTGAAAAGTGACTACTTGTTAAACTTACTTGAAAACAACAAGATAGATGTTCTTCTCCTTCAAGAAACCCACTACCATCTACAATCTAAGTGCCATTTACCTGGATATACACTCCTGTCAGCAACATATCATAAAAGCTATAGTACTGCAACATTTGTCAAGAATAACATTCAGCAGGCTAAAATAATTGGCAAAAACACATATGGTAATATCTACATCACTAGAGATAACATCTCAAACATTGAAGTTCTCAATATTTATAAACCGCCCAACCAACCTTGGACTATAAATGAATCAATTCAGCACCTGCAACATCCAACAATTATTCTAGGTGATTTCAACAGTCAACATACTATCTGGGGCTACAGAAACATTAACACTGATGGCCATCTTGTGACAGACTGGGCCGATGCTGAAGATCTATTTCTCATCTATGATGCTAAGGAAAAAGGTATGTTCCATTATGCTAGATGGAATCAGGACTGTAACCCTGATCTCTGTTTTATTACTAAAGACCTTCTTGGAAGACCTCTGCACTGTACAAGGAAAGTCTTGAATAACTTTCCCTGAAGTCAGCACAGACCTGTACTTTTGAAAGTCGGTCTTGAGATTCCAATCGTAAGATCTAATCCAGTTCCACGATGGAACTTTACCAAAGCTAACTGGAGTTAATTCACCAGAGAAATAGAACCTAACCTACAATGGATTCCACCAAATATGAAAAATTACCAGTGCTTCTCAAGGCTGCTTTGTGCTATAGCTAAAAAGCATATCCCTAGAGGAACCAGAAGGGAATTCATCCCCAGCTGGACCCTGAAATGTAACGAGCTGTACAGGGAATACGAACTCAGTAATGACCCAGATACTGCAGATGAACTTCTACTCTTTAGACTCGTCAAGGAAAGAGAAATGGGCAGAATTAATGTAAAACGTCAATTTCCATCATTCAAGCAGAAAAGCTGGTCACTTTTGCGCAAACTAGGAAGTAACGCTGTAGATACCACTAGCAAGATCTCAAAGATAAAAACCGATCAAGTAGCACAGAGAATTGTTAACCTAACTAGAAAATCAACTAATAGTTTAGCCATCAAGTCTAACGAAATCCAAAATGAACTAAAGCTCAGATTACTTCAAGCTGACAGAAATTCTTTATTTGCAGCAGATTTCACAGTCTCAGAGATTTCGATGGCATTGAAAGAAACAAAATCTGGTAAGGCAGCAGGGATAGATGGAATATACCCCGAATTTCTAAAACATTGTGGCCCACGAACATTCGATTGGATTGCCAAATTTTTCAGGAATATCCTAAAATGCGGTAAAGTCCCAAACCTCCTTAAAAGAACCAAGGTAATAGCTATATTGAAACCAGGCAAAACTGGCTGCAGCCCAGAAGATTATAGACCAATAGCTCTTCTGAGTTCATGTTACAAGCTGATCGAAAGAGCCATCCACAACAGGATCTCAGAAAAAATCCTTGACTTCATACCAACTGAGCAGGCAGGATTTCGACCAAACCGGAATTGTTGCGACCAAGTAATGGCGCTGACCAACTATATCGAAAAGGGATTCCAAGATCAGAAAAAGACCTTGGCAGTGTTTGTAGATTTGACTGCAGCATATGACACAGTCTGGAGGAAGGGAATGATCCTGAAATTCCTTAGGATTATCCCGTGCAAAACAATTGCCTCTCTGTTGAGTGACATGCTATGCAATCGAATGATTGAGGTTCATCTAAATGGGAATAGAAGCAAATCTTACAGATTAAACAACGGGCTACCACAAGGATCTGTCCTTGCTCCACTACTTTTCAACATCTACACCAGAGACTTGCCATCTACCACTTCTACGAATTTTATATACGCTGATGACAAGTCATGAGAGCACAATCTAGAGACTTCAAAACATCTGAAGAAACTCTCGCAATTGATATTCAGAAACTGAATGAGTATTTCAACACTTGGGGCCTGAAACTGAATATAAATAAGACAGAGGTCAACTCATTCCACCTAAACAATAGAAAAGCCCACTATAGACCTCAAATAAAATTCAGAGACCAATTACTTAAATACAATCCTCATCCAAAATATCTAGGTGTGGTTCTTGACTGGTCAGTGACATATAAGGAGCATATCCATAAAATAGCGGCAAAAGTAAAAACTCGAAATAACATCCTTCACAAACTTTCAGGAACGGGTTGGGAAGCACATGCTGCAGCTCTCAGAGCATTAGCTCTTGCTCTGATATATTCAACTGCCGAATACTGCAGTCCAGTAATATGGCTAAACAGCAGTCACACAAAAAAGATCGACATTTAACTAACTGACACAATGAGAACAACATCTGGAACTGTTAAATCTACACCTACAGACTGGCTGCCTGTACTCTCTAACATCGCCCCACCAAGTCTCTGAAGACAAGCAGCATTAAAAAAGGAATGGCAGAAATGCTTAAGTTATCCACAACTTCCAATTCATCAGGACTGCACACACAAAGCTCCAAACAGACTAAAATCTAGATATTCAACATGGAAGTTTGGTCAAGAGTTGGTCCAAAATAATTTCAACATAGGCGAAAGCATGGTGCGCTGAGTGTACAAATTCCAACCCCGACAAACAGGCGCTAATCCGAAGACCCCTACACGACAACCTCCTGGATTCGACCTTCCTAGGAAAACCTAGGACTGGCACTGAACCGAGTGAGAACAAGGCCTACGGTAGAATGCAACTACTGGTGGTACAAGTGGGGAATGACAGAGAATCCTTCTTGTGACTGCGGTAACTATGAGCAAACCATTCACCACATCGCCATGGAATGCCCTCTCAGGAGATTCAGTGGTACAATGAATCAGATTCACCGAAGCAACAACAGAAGCAATTGAATGGCTGCAATCGTTAGACATCAGTCTGTAGTAATAGTTATATTTATTGTAAGTTAATGTAGTTACTGTTTTTGTATTTCTTCTGCCATACGAAATAAATAAATAAATACCTTGATCAGAGGGTCCGAAGCGATTGATTCATCTAATGTTTCTTAAGTCGAATAGGTCAGCTGGCAGCGGAATTACATACCCGTATTCCTTTATTAGCCCCGAAGGATAAAAATCGCATGGCCTCAGATCGGGTGCCCGTGAAGGCCATGTGAAATATGCCCTGTCATCGAGCTAATGGCGGCCAATCTAGCGGGTGGGTACAACGTCGTTTAACCAATCGCGTACTGATTTATGACTGTGAGGTGGCGCACCATTTTGTTGTCAAATGAAGTTTTCTTGTTCATCATCTTGCAGTTGAGGAAAGAGCCATTGCTGTAGCGCATCAAGCTAAGAAACACCAGATACAGTTGCTTCGCGAAAGAAGAAAGGCTCATAAACTTTCCGCCGAGATATGGCATGAAAAAAACTCAACTTTATGGAGTCTCGTTGTAGCTATACCACTTGGTGAGGATTTTCTGAGCCCCAGATACGCACATTATGAGTGTTTACATTTCCACTTAGGTTAAATGACGATTCATCTCTGAAAATGACACGATAATCTTCGCCATCATGCAGCAACATTTCGTTTGCGAAGTTGTCACGTAAACGATAGTGTAGGGCTTTGGAACTAGATAGATAAATATATAGATAGATAGATAGATATGTACACTTTGATCCCATGTGAGAATAATCTTGGGGATGTGGAACAGTACATACACTTATTAGTAATGTCAATATTACTATATAATTGATAATATTATTATATATTGACAACAAGTTAGCTACAATCAGTATAATCAATATCTCCTGTAATCAACAAATACAATCCCGAGTTAATTAATACTTATTATGTGGAACAGTGTATACACTTGTTACCAGCATCTAATAACCAGTTATTTTCTTACCAACCAGTTACCATGATAAGTTTCACTGTAATTTGCGACTACGTATTATATCATGTTAGTTGCTATTTATGTGGAACAGTACACACACCTATTAACAATATCAAATATATTACCAACTCATAAGCAGTCAATTAGTTAAAAACCTGTTAGTATGATAATTTTTCACAGCAGTTTTTGAGTGCATGCTATATCATGTTAGTTACTATATATGAGTGAAATTTTGTAAACAGTGTAATTACTTAATTTGTCAAAAGTTTCAAAGGAAATAAAAACCATATATCATTTTAGTAATTGTGGACAACTTTGTCACCTTCCCCTTCCATACACCATGTATACCATATTATTAGTCATTCTTAGTTACCAAATTCCAAGAAGAAAATTCTTTCACAAAGTAAAATGGGTTCTCAAGCAGAAACTCTTTCAGTTTGGACTTAAAGTAGTTGGATTTTTGTAGATAACATTTAATTTATGTTGGTAAGACATTGAATAAGGAAGCTCCAGTAAATGTTATCCCTTTCTGTGCAATTGACAGTGCTTTGTAATCCTTGTGAATATCATATTTATTCCTAGTATTATGGCTATGTATGTGAGCATTAAGATTGAAGTGTTCAGGATTTTCCACTACAAATGATAGTACGGAGTATACATACTGTGCTGGCGTTGTTATTACACCAAGGTTTTTGAATAGATTTCTGCACGACGTCTATGGGCTTGCTCCACAAATAGTTCTTATAGCACGCTTTTGCAATTTAAATACCCTTTGTGCTTGTGACAAGTTTCCCCAGAATGAGAAGCCATAAGTGAGCAGGGAATGAAAATATGCAAAATGTACTTTTTTTTTTTTGCTGTCGTCAGTCTTTAGACTGGTTTGATGCAATCCTCCATCCCTTCCTATCCTGTGCTAACCTCTTCATTTCTACATACCCCTTACAATCCACGTCCTCAATTATCTGCTTCATATATTCTAATCTCTGTCTACCTCTGCAGTTCTTACCTTCAACTGTTCCCTCCACTAACAAATTAACCAATCCAGCATGTCTCAAAATATGACCTACCAGCCTGTCTCTTCTTCCTGTAAGCTTCTTCCATAAACTTCTTTTCTCACCCATCATTTCTAAAACTCGTTCATTTCTTACTTTGTCTGTCCACATAATTTTCAGCATTCTTCTGTAGCACCACATTTCAAATGCTTCAAGTTTCTTTCTTTCCGGTATTCCTAAAGTCCATGTTTCGCTACCATAAAGTGCTGTGCTCCACACATAGAGTTTTAAGAAGTTCTTTCGAATTCCTAGATCAATAATTGAAACTAAAAGGTTTCTCTTTTTCATGAAGGCTCTTTTTGCTAGTGCTATTCTGCTTTTAACATCATTCCTGCTTCGGCCATCGGTTGTAATTTTGCTTCCCAAGTAACAGAACTCACTCACTTCTCCTATTGCATCAGATCCTATTTTTATATTTAATCTGCTAGTATTGGTGTCATTTCTGCTACATTTCATCACTTTTGTTTTACTTTGATTTATACTTAGTCCAAAATCTTCCTTCAGTATTTTGTTCATGCCATTCAATAACTTCTCAATATCCTCAGCCCTCTCTGCTAATAAGACAATGTCGTCAGCAAATCGTAGCATACTGATTTTTTCTCCCTGAAAACTTATGCCACATGGAAATTTTTCTTTGACTTTCTTCATTGATTCTTCTACATACAAGTTGAATATTAACGGGGATAGACTACAACCTTGTCTCACACCCTTTTTAACTGATGCATGTCTCTCGTGATTCTCTACTTTTATTACATCCACTTGATTCTTATATAGTTTATAGAGGATTCTTCTATCTCGATACTTTAGACCTGAATTCTTTAGAATTTTGAACATCTTGTCCCACCTAACATTATCAAAAGCTTTTTCTAAATCAACAAATGTCATAAAAGTATCTTTGTTTTTCTTGATCCGCCCTTCAAGTATTAATCTTAAAGACAGAATTGCTTCCCTTGTACCGCAATTTTTCCTAAACCTAAACTGATCTTCACCTACTATCTCTTCTACTACCCTTTCCATCCTTCTGTATATTATTCTGGTCAGCAATTTTGAAGCATCTGATGTTAGACTAATTGTGCGATAATTCTCACATTTGTCAGCTTGTGCTTTCTTTGGAAGTGTGAAGATGATATTTTTATTAAAATCAGTTGGAATTTCTCCTTTTTCATAACTTTTTGATATCAGCTTGAATAATCTTTTGATTCCTTCCTCTCCTAGAGATTTAAGAAGTTCTGCAGGGATCTCATCAATTCTAACTGCCTTATTTGCTTTCAAGTCATTCAGAGCTTTATTAAATTCTGTCCTCAAAACAGGATCTCCTAAGTCATCCATGTCGACATCGCCTTCCTTTTCCAATACACTATTGCTCAAGTCGTCCCCAACATACAGTTTCTCAATGTATTCCTTCCATCTGTTAGCTCTATCTTCTGACCTTAAAAGAGGTTTCCCATCGGCAGCTTTAATGTTCATACCTCTTTTCTTCATTTCTCCAAAATTCTGTTTAATCTTTCTATATGCAACATCTACTTTTCCTGCAACCATTTCCTTTTCTACTTCTTCACACTTTTCTTGTAGCCATTTTTCTTTTGCTATTTTGCATTTCCTATTTATTTGATTTCTAAATTGCCTGTACTGCTCTTTTCCTGCTTCATCCTGAGCATTTTTGTACCTTCTCCTCTGATCCATCAGCTCCAAAATTTCTTCTGTGATCCAAGGTTTTAGGGCAGCTTGTTCCCTAAAGCCTAAGGTTTCTTTGCCAGCTTTCATTATTTCGGTCTTTAATGCATTCCATTCGTCCTCAGTTAAGCTCCTTTCACAGTTAATTCTTAGACATAAGTCTACCATTTCTGCAAATTTTTCTCTTGTGCTAGATTGTTTCAGTTTATTCACTTCCAGTCTGTTCTGCTTATGCTGCTTCCTTATTCGCCTGAATTTCAGCCTGCACTTCATTACTATCAAATTATGGTCCGAGTCTATGTCTGCTCCTGGGTATGCTTTACAGTCTAGAACTTGATTCCTGAATCTCTGTTTGACCATGATATAATCTAGCTGATATCTGCCTGTATCCCCAGGACGTTTCCAGGTGTATATTCTTCTTGCATGGTTCTTAAACAGTGTGTTCACCACTACTAGCTTATATCTTTCACAAAATTCTAGCAACCTGCTTCCTCGCTCATTTCTTTCTCCTAGACCAAAACTTCCTACAGTATTCCCCTCTTTTCCTTCTCCCACTATTGCATTCCAATCACCCATGATTATTAGATTTTCCTCCCCTTTCACATATTGGATTAATTCTTCAATTTCAGCGTATATTTTTTCTATTTCTTCGTCATCTTCCTGCGACGTTGGCATATACACTTGTACTAATGTGGTTGGGACGGGCTTAGTTTCTAACCTCATCAAAATAATCCTGTCACTAAATTGTTCATAATAACTAACCCGTTTTCCTACTTTCTTGTTCATTACAAATCCTACACCAGTGACTCCATTGACAGCTTGTGTGCTAATTATCCTGTGTTCCCCAGACCAGAAATCCTGTGCGTCCTTCCATTTAATCTCACTAATCCCAACAACATCTAACTTAAGTTGTTCCATCTCCCTTTTTAAGTTTTCTAACCTAATAATGATTGTTGGACTGAATTGTCTGTTTGATGCTCCATTTCCGTCAGTATATGATGTGTAATAATTTCTGAATAGTCAAACAAGTCACTAACAATGGATAATTATTTCAATTACTGTATAAAATTTGTTTTAGTTTATCTACCACTGACTGTCTAATTGCTTGAAATATTAACTTTTCCGTAGTTATCCAATTTATAAAAATCTGTACTTATTATTTCATACAAGAATTTATTTTAAACAGAGGGTAGCATTGTCAATGTCAGTAAATTGTTAATTTATATCTGCAGTTGTGTAAAATGAAGTGACATCCATTAATCAAATCAATATTTGGAACATAACAAAATTAAACAACACCACTATGTACATACAAAAGCCGAACTGCGTAATCAAGTGTAGAAGCTGGATGGCGAGACCTTGACATAGCTCAACCAATCAGACCTCTAGCAGCGTGGTAGGCGGCGAGGTGAAAACGAAATGCTTTGTTCTCTCATCGAGTGTCGAGGATAGCGGCGTGCGCGACCGCCTCGACATGCGCTGACTCGTTACTAACAATGCTTTTGTTTCACATGGATGAAACATCTACCACTACCGTGACCGTCACCTTCACCGCGAGCTGCTCGGCATGTTTTCACCCTAAAACATGCCGAGCAGCTCGCGCTGTAGGTCGCGGTAGATGCTTGCCGCGCAGCTCGCCGTGAAGGTCGCGGTAGATGCTTGCGGCGCAGCTCGCTGCCGAGGTACAGCTGCTAGCGTTCAACAGTGCTTTACAAACCTTGTTTGGATTTTGTGTTTATCCCGAGTATTAGTTAAGTCTGTGTACGCTGCAATGATTCGTGCAAGTGAAAATGATAGTGATGATGATGGCCTGTCAGTAGCAACAAAGTGGTGGCTACTTTCTAGGGCTAGCAACAGACAGTTCAGTTCACACCCAATAAATGAAGAGAGACAAACGCTAGGTGAATATCACCATTTGTATCAAGAACTGAAAAATCACCCAAATAGATTCCACGCATACCTGCGAATGACACCAGAAACTTTTCAGTACATTTACTCCAAAATCGTGGACGAACTAGAAAAGTCAATTATCTATAACAATTACCACACCAACCCAATACACGCTGAGGAAAAACTCTTGGTGACCATAAGGTAATGATAATTATCGTAAATAGTTATTGAAAGTAACGTACCGTTTAGATAGGATTGCAACCCATTCTCTATTTTACTTTCGTAAGTTATTACGGCCACCTGAAATACAGTAGGTTAAAATATTTTTTTTAGTCAATACACATTCTCACATTACTGGTTGTCTTTTTACCTATAAAAATAGTGTTAGAACGAAACATTGGGGTTTGTTTGTTACTCTGGTGCATTCGATTGAATGGGTCGAGTGCAGTGAACGATGCCATCAGGTGTCTTGGGGTTAGAAGTTCAAATTCGGCTGCCAACTTACTTTTTGTTTAAACAGACTTTTGTTTCGCGGGGTGTGCCACTTGCCCACTGAGTTTATTTGTGTGTTGTGTACATAACAAAATTATCACCCATTCAATATAAACATTTTGTGTGTTACTGAAGTTTTAAACCAGCATAAACTGTAAATGGCTAAGGACCGTTTATATGAAGTTTTACTGTTTTGCCAAATTATTAATAATTGCATTACAAATTCAATAAAAGCAAGATTTTAAAAATTTATTTAAAACAATTTCTTCACTTTTGTCCATCCAGACTAATTCCATACCCACCTACGAAACACACCACAAACAGTAAAATCCTGGACAAACTGAAGTCAAATGTTTATAACAGTTACCACAACAATCCAATATATGCTGAGTGAAAACTCGTCGTGACTATAAATTAATGGTAATTATTGTAAATAAAGTAATATACCGTTAAACAAAACATTTTCGAGTCAAATCTAAAATTTATCAATCCAAAATCAGAATTTCTATTTAAAAATCGGAATTTTCCATTTCAAAATCAGTCAACAGTTTATTTTAAACAATAATTAACACGAAATATTTTTTTTTTTTTTACTTTCTTTAAATTTATAATGATTGTTGGACAGAATTGTCTGATGTTCCATATTCGTCGGTATATGATGTGTAATAATTTCTGAATAGTCAACCAAGTCATCAACAATAGATAATTATTTCAATTAGGGCAAATGTTGGTGGGAGCAGGAAAGGAGGAAAGCTGGGTGCGTAGGAAAATTGAAAACCGGAGCGTGCGCTGAATTGGAATTTAATTAAATATTATTATTATTATAAAATTTGTTGTAATTTATTTACCGCTGACTATCTAATTGCTTGAAACATTAACTTTTCGGTAGTTGTCCAATTTATAAAAATCTGTACTTAATATTTCATCAATAATTTATTTAATACAGAATGTAGCATTTTCAATGTCAGTACATTGTTAATTTATATCTGCAGTTGTATAAAACGAAATGACATCCATTAAATAAATCAATATTTAGAACAAGACAAAATTAAACAACACCACTCTGTATAATACGAAAGCCGAGCTGCGTAATCAAGTGTAGCAGCTGGATCGCGTGGCCTTGACATAGCTCAGCCAATCAGCGCCAAGCAGACCTCCAGCGGCGCGCTAGGCCGCGAGGAGAAAACAAAATAGTTTGTTCTGGCATCGACCTGCAGCTGAATCGCGAGCAGCGACGGCGACCGCGACCGCCTCGGCGTGCGCTGACTCATTACTAACAATGGTTTTGATTCACGTGGATGAAACATCTACCGCGACCGCGGCCGCGACCTTCAGCGCGAGCTGCTCGGCATGTTTTCACCCTTAGAGTTACGCGTGGAAGATATTGTCACTCCTTCAACACGTTCTACAGTCAGCCTTAGTCATCCCGTAGTATTCATTTCACAAAGACAGACCGTTTCTTCAAGTCGATGATACAATCTACGGATGTTATTATCACTTGGAGGATTTCAATAGGGCTTAATAAAGAACGCTCGTTGAACTGTAACTGCTGATTCACACCTTGCAAAGTGTAAAATGCAAAAAGATTTCTGTTTTGCAGTCGCCATCTTTACTACTGGCGCTTCCTAGCGGAAGAAAGAGGAGCGTACATTGCACATGCGTACAACCAGTGGCGAATCCAGGATTTTTGTTTGGAGGCGCTTCACTTCAGCGATTTATTTATTTATCTTATGGCTATAGCACATAATCAGTAATATAATTATATACAATTGTTTCACATTAATAAAATTTAACATTAAATTATAGTTAAAATTCAAAATCAACATAATGCAGCCAAAGTAAAGCGTCATTTGAAATATCTATTAAGTCTTTTAGTGATCTCCCTGAAGGCTTGAAGAGAACAATCAAAAGTCACGTGACGGATGGTTTGTTCTTCCTCCCCACAGTCGCAATTCAGTGAACCTCTCATTGCCCATGTGTAAAGATATAAAGCAGATCTGCCATGGCCAGATCTAAGTCTCTTGAGTGAAACATCGAGTACCTTTAGTGCCTGTTGGTTGTCAAACAAAGAGTGACATTCTGGTGGGGCCGAGCCTGTACCCTCCAATCTCCATGCTTCTCTCCCCTTACAATTGTTAGATATTATCTGTTTTGCAGTTTTTATGCTTGGACTTCTTGATTTGAGTCTTTGAAATTGGGTTTCCAGGTCGTCGTGGATGGGGAGATCCAAGTTATGACAGATCTTATTATATTGGGCAATTAGGCGATTGCGTCGTCTTATCGTAAGCGTATCGATGTTACTCAAAACGGGTAGCCAGTACAGTGGAGTGTACTTGACACATCCACTAATTATCCGCATTGTCTGCTTCAAAACTATGTCGATCTTTTCGGTGTGGGTGCTATTCATCCGGACAGATGAGTAGTACTCAGCTGCAGAGTACACAAGGCTAAGTGCTGATGTGCGAAGTGTGGAGGCGGATACTTCCCAGGAGGTGCCAGTTAATTTCTGCAGAATATTATTTCCAGTTATTTGTTTTGCTGCAAGGTTGTTTAGATGTTTATTGTACGAGAAGGTGCGATCCATTACGACTCCCAAATACTTCGGAAAGGGGTTGTGTCAGAGGGGAGTGCCATCAAGCGAGAGATTCACCGCTTGACTGTTAAGATGGAAGACTAGTTTTCGTCTTGCTGGAACTGGGTACGAGACGCCATTTCTTAAAATAGTTGCTCAGTATTTTGAGGCCTGGTGATAAACTATTTTCAATTTGCTGAATGTTATGGGATTGTTGTACTAGTGCCAAAACTTTCAGCATAAGAGAATTGTCTGGATTCTGTTTGAGGAATGTAGGAGATGTATACATCAAAAAGAAGTGGTGCAAGAATTGAGCCTTGAGGCAGACCATTATTCACTCTTCTTACTTTGTTTATCTTATTATCTGAGACAACGTGGAATGTTCGGTTGGCTAGCATGGTATTGATCAGATAACTGATTTTTTTTTTTTTTTTTTTTTTTTTTTTTGCACTTCAGGATGTTCAGCAGTTTGTATACCACGCTCTCTCGCCACACTTTATTGTAGGCTGCGGTAAGGTCAACAGATACTGCACCAGTCTCCAATCATCTCTCGTATCCTGCTTCTATGTGGGAAGCCAAGGCAAAGACTCCAGCGATTATAGACTTTATCAATGTAAACACTAAATTTCGATAATTTGATCTGAAATAGGGGGGGGGGGACGGTTTCCCAGAAAACCAAGTGGGAGCGGGGTCGACAGAAATCTCATGTCCAGCTTCCGCCTATAAAAAAAAGTAGGGCAAAAAAATCTTCAAGTAATGAAATTTGTCGGGGGTGGACCTACGTCCTTTTTTTTGATTGGGGGGAGTGAGTTTGAGCCTCTTAGTCTCCCTCCTGGAGGGTATATTTATCGTTAATCTCAAACATCTATCTCTGTGCAAAATAAAATTCAATGCAATACCTTGTCTTACAGTTGCGAAACAGCAAACAAACAATTTTTGTTACTTGAAGCTAAGAAATTGTAATTCATGTACATGAACTTTACAAAGATTTAGAAATTTCATATGCGACTGAAGCAAAAACTCTCTTATGCATATTGAGAGCGATAAAAAGTAAACGTCAAATTTGACTGGATTTTACAGGGTGCCAGGAAATTAATTTGTTCCCACAAAGAATAGTTATTGAAAGATTCCAAGCATGGAATTCTCTTTCAGTTCCATATGGAAAAAGAAGACAAAAATCACTCGGCTTTTAGACACAACTAGCTCAGAAATTTATGTCCGGCGGCACAAAAACTCTCAATCATTAGACCGTTAGCAAATGATTCGTTGGAGTACACACTGTGAACGAATAATTACCGTGGCTGCTTCGGTTGCAATTGACGGCGCGAGAGATTCGCAACAAGAGCGCTATAGTCACTCAAGTTGCGCACCTATTCAGGTACTGCAAGGTACTGGTCAAGTCGGCAAGCACATGTGATAGCATTGATCGGACATGGCGCTAAGTCATCCAAGCCTCCAGAACGGAGTCAACAATACTGTTCTGGCGAGTGGTTGTCAGGACCTCGCCCAGGACGAAGTGAAGCTCCTCACGCTCACCAAGAAAGCTTCTCCTCTTCTTCTCTAGTCCACGCCTATTTTCTCCTCGGCGTGTATCATGGAAAGACAAAATTTATGATATTTCCAGTCACGTGAGGAAATAAACACACCGGATTGATTTCCCAAAAATCTCCCAGCTTTCCTAGTGAAAGCATTTGGCTCTCATTTGCTAACAACTTTCGGCTGCTATCGGTATTCTTCGGGAGGGCACGTATGAAATATTCTTCCCACGATACACCGAGTGAACGGCCCGTTCAAGGTCTCTTTCTGGCAAATCCCAATAGTCATCCTTTCTCACCGGGATTAGTACCGCCTCGCTAGCGATAAGCTCTCGCTTTTGTCTCGGCCTACCGGTCCCTTCCGGCTTAAGTCAGACTGTCGCTCACGCTAACAGGACTCTCTAAAGGCCGCCACACGCGTACGGGAAACCCACGGGATTTGGACGGAATGGTCACGGCCTTGAGGGATCCCGGCACGTGTATGGGCATAATCCTCACCGAAAATCAATTCTTATTTCCTCGAAGGCCGGGACGGAGGGTGAGAACCTCAGCGTGTGTGTCCTGCGGTCAGTCGGCCTTCGAGGATTTCTCGTGAGTGCCTGTGTGTGTTGCGATTTTCTTTCTCTGTTTTGTTTGTACTATTCCGTTTCGTGATGTTCCGCGTTTATAAAAATATAGGAAAGTGAGCCCTGTCTATGGTAACTGAAGTACCAGGAATACTACGACAGTAACAAACGATAAGCTGCCTACGCCAAGCTGGCATAAACATTGAAGGATAATGAGCCAAACGCAAAAAAAAGAATCTATAGTAAAAAAAATCAGCAACTTCAAACCATCAGGAAATTAATCTTTGCAAAGTGATGTGTTGAAGAACATAAAAATACTGGCTGCAAGAAGATCACTTTGACGTTGTTAGCAAATCTGTAGCCAAGAAATTACGTGGACTTCCGACTAATCAAATGCTAATAGCAGAAAAAATAATTAATGACACCCTGTTTCAAGTCGAAATAAGCTGCATAGGAATGCCTTACAGTGAGCAACGGTTACCTACTTCTGGCCTGTACTATTTGTGCAGGCAGCAGTTCTGTTTTTTTATTATTATTATTATTATTTACAGGAACCTTAATGAATAGTCCCAGTCCACAACCTTTTCCAGGAACAGTCGCAAGATCATTATAAACCACAGCACATTCTGATAAATTACCTCAAAACAACAACACAGCAGCAATTGTGCCATCAAATTATAATGCAAATGAAGTCATGTGATATGATCAACTGTATTAATGACAACATGATTTTAAACTAATATTATTTTAATTTAGTTTTTATGTCATTTAAGCTTAATCTTATGCTATTGATGCATTTACGAATTGGAACAAATCAATTATATTAAATAATATCATTGTGTCAAAGAGAAATCGTCATATAATCTTTGCCAAGAACTTTATAAATGGCCTCGCATGTTCCTGGTATTATGTAGCCAAGGGCTTGAGGAGAAATTATTGTTGAAGACATGAGGTCTACATAGCTTCTTCCCGTTGCCAAAAACCAGAACGTAGCGGTAAATCCTTTGTGGGGCGAAATTGCTTCCCGCAACACGGTATCTTTCTTTGTAATAAATGGAGTGACCAACGATAATAGATGTAAATAGGTTTCTTCGTCCATCCTCAAATAATTATGAAAATCTTTGTGAAAATACTACAATTCCGAAAGAAGATTTGGGTGAGATTTTTTTCCTCTTTTGAGTATTCACTTTTCGTACCATACACTTTTTCTGAAGTGCTGTTTTGTGCGAGTTTTAGCGCTACTTGCCGCGATTAGCAAACCAACAGCAGCCAACGTGTGAACATCATTGGAAGCAGCAATCGTGAAGCCAGCTCTGAGACTGAGAAACCCTTGAGGATTTTAGCCCCGTGTGTGTGCAGGGCGACTTCGATGAAATCCCTGAGGTCCGGCCCACGGGCTGTTTCCTTAAGGCCCGGCCTCCACGCGTGTGGCTACCTTTAGCTATCCGCGGCTTTCTGTCTCCAGCTCGATACAAAGAATTTCCATTTATTTCTTATGTTTAGTAAAACTAAACTCAATAATAATTCATTTAAATTTGTAGGAGATGACCCCTACTCGTCATTTCGCTACACCACTTGTAATGTGGATACTGTGGTATGACAGAGTCACCCACAATGAATATTATTAAATAATTAATTAATATTCAGATTTTCTTTGCAATATTCAGTTATTTAAATTGTAAATATTGTAAATAATAGGGATAATTGATAGGTAAATAATTGTGTATTAAACCCGGGCAGCCAGCGTCATTATTATTATGTGCTTCAATTTCTGCAAAACTTGCTATTCAGTAATGTATTGAATATGGGAAGTTGGAACTGCCATTTTAAACGCTCAGAGACCGGGACAATGGCAAGTTTCGCCGGCAGACAGGCGCCTTAACTCACAAAGCAGAGGACGCGCGCGGACCGTTAGTTGGAGGGGTCCACCGACCTCGCACCCTCACCCTGGTGTCTTGAAGGTCGACCAGAATAGGCGCGAGCGGACAGCAGATACCAGCTACGATATGAAACACGTGATGATGGACATATATCAATGCACCAATCGTGAACATTTATAGGGGTTCACAGTTGTTAATTCAAGGGTTTTGTTACATGTGCTGAGATGGGAAGCTACTTTTTCCGAGGAGAAGAGAAGACGCCATATTCTTCTTCACTTGCTGCCGAGACGAGCTACAGTGTAGACGTGTCAGCCGACACGCTCTTAGCCGTCGATCAGTGACTGTGTCTGATCATATTTTCTGGCTCTGGAGGGCTGGAAGCTGAGCGATACATCTGCCATAGACTGGGAGATGTTATGCTAATGTGGACGTTTCCACAAACCCGGCATTCGTTGCTGCAGTGGCACTGAGCTTGTCACGCTACACCAAGAAGATGCGATTATGGTAATGTACCGACGCATATGGTCACAGTTCATTGGGTTTTAACAAGGCTTGCGAACCCTTAAGTGCTCCTGAGATAAGACTCTGCTCTCATCCTAAATTCACTGAGCTAACTAATTTTCATGTTTAACTTCAAATTCCAAGCATCTTGCTGATTTTGTGTAAAATTCAAGACGATGCTTTTAACATTATATGGCGCCCCTGGGATACTCTTTTTGTGGTAAATGTTAACTTCAATTTGATGGCCTGTGTTGCCACGTTGATAATATGTTGACTTTGCTAATTATTGAAATATTTAATTCAGTTTTATGTTTGCTTTTCATCGGCGGATTGTAAACGTCGGGTATTGCTTGTTTTTGTTGTCTTTGGAATATGTTTAACGTAACGTTAACTATTACACGGCCTTGTATAAGCCAGATGACCAAATAAATTGAGTATAATTTCTTGTGTAAAATATTTATGGTTCTAGTTCACGTTTTAAGCAACCATTTAATTAAAATCATATTCATAATAATTAAAGTATAAAGGAAGGAAAGGTAGGTGTTGGAAATAATCACCACCTCCCCCCCTTTTATAAAATACAAAATTAATGCCAAATTTCAATGGGAGTATATTAGAGTTATAATGGGGAATAACCGGTCCCTGTGCTAACAGGGGTATGATATAATCACCATGCTTCGTTTACCTATTACTTACTCTTGCTTTCAAATTAATTTACCTGTGGACTTGAGCGCCGGGATCGTTCTTCGATCGAATATGTATGTCAACAAGTGAGTTCACGATGAAGAAAGCGTCCAGTGCATATGCCACTATAAGGTCGATGGCACTGTCATTCTTAAAACTGACACGATAAAGGACCAAAACTATACTTGTGTAGGCAGCGGCCAATATTAGGAACTGATAAGCGCTTTTCCTGTACGGTAAACAAACAGAAAAATTGGTTAGCCATATATCTTTTTAATATTGCAGTACTGAATGAAAAAAAAAAATCATTTTTTTCCTTCGTCCAACGTTTTACGCTTAATGGGACTTCATAGTTTGAAGGAAATAATTGAAAACACAAATTTTGACATATCATTTTGTTAATTCGTAAATCAATTAAAATTATTGTAATTGTCATTAATAAATGAAACATACGCAAAAGATTACAAGTGATTGGAGTTACGTTTTACCTCTTTGTAACTTCCCATACCAATCTGCAATCATGCTTATATTCTATCTTCCTTGGTATCGCCTCTTCAGTTCCTACAACGCTTTTTCCGTTACGAACCATTTATCTCCCTTGATACCTAACCTAAATATATAAATGAGATATCGTTTTAAAGTCTCCGATTCAGCAATATTACATTTTAAGAAAGGAACGGATTTATGTTTGTGGGTGGTAATAACATCCAATCTCCCATCGTGTACTATGGTGGTTATATGTCGGTAGCTATGGAGATTTGGGAGATACGGTGGTTGAAAGTGGTCAACCTGCGCCACTTTCATATTTCTATCAAAGACGTATGTGTAATGGTGTATCACTTTTCAGCCAAAACTATCTAGCGCAGATCACTGGTGTTTGTGTGTGGTAGTAACACAGACTCACCCATCGATCACAACGTTGGCCGAATTTCGGTAACTGTTTGAGTGTGTTTGAAAGTGGCCGATCAAGGATATTTTCGTATTGCGACCAAAGACATGAGTACCTCCGTATATGTCAATTTTCTGCC
Organism: Vandiemenella viatica; assembly: GCA_031002005.1. Lineage (NCBI taxonomy): Eukaryota > Metazoa > Arthropoda > Insecta > Orthoptera > Morabidae > Vandiemenella > Vandiemenella viatica. Next base: position 215,441,293 of record JARYHS010011408.1, on the reverse strand, counting down.
ACAACTACATAGCATAGTATATATTTCTCTTTGCAGTCATAAATACCCTATGCATGTCACTGATGTTTGTGCGTGGTATTAGCCTTGAGTCTACCATTGTTCACTATGGTGGTTACATGTCGGTAGCTGTCGGTCATAATTCTTTACAATCACGAACGAAGCCGTGGGCATTAGCTAGTATTTTAATAAAGAACTTTTCCCAAATTCGACCGTTAAAGGGAAAAATATCATCATTTCTAAAACGTGTTTTTGTTTATTTATTTATTTTATTATTAATTTTTTTTTACCTTTCTGGATGACTAACCTAAATCGACAAATGAGATGTCATTTTAAAGACCAAAGTTTTCCCTTTGTTTATTCCATATTTTATGAAAGGAAATTTTTGGAATTCGACCTGTATAGGGCAAAAGTATAAATATTATTTCTAAAACGTCGTTTTTTAAATTTTTTATTACGAGCTATTTACCTCCTTCGATACCTAATCGAAATCGATAAATTAAGTACAATTTTAAAGATTAAGGTCTCCAATTACGTAAAATTATAAATCAAGAAATAAATTTTTCGGAATTTAACGCTTATAGGGAAAACGTAATAACTATGAAGGTCGCGCGCCTGAGACAGTTCAGAGTTAAGCCGCTAGATAGTAGCAGCACATAGCACAGAAGAATGGATACGTGGTGTGTATTTTGTTCAGGTCGGTTGTATTCTATTAATGACAGTGACAGTTTGTCATACGTATAGTATGTTTTACATTCTCCTAATTCTTTCGTAATATGTTATATGCGTACCTATTACACTAACAAATAAACAATTGCAACAAATGAAGCGGTTAAACGTTTCATTCCATTGCAAATCACCAACCTCACTATTCATCGTATTTTATTCGCAACATTTTTTGCAAGGGTCACCTAGTTTTAATTATAATCTACATACTTTTGTACAATAGAAACTATAACAGGGAAAAAAATATGTCACACCTTGCTAATAAGAAATTATAAACGAAATCAGACCTACCAGAAAGAGCCTCTATAAAGTAGAATTTTTTTCACGCCTTCAGCGGTGGGTAGATGTGGTACTCGGTCACCAGCATAGCTCTGAAATATATAAATTAAAAATGTTTAAGACAACCATAAAACGTCACGAGAATTTGATAATAATAATTGTCTACAAATTAATGTAAGTTTGTTACAACAACTGTCGAAAATGAAATTTATCACAGAAAATGAATAAAATTAAATTATTACAGGGTGGCCCATATGACAATGTTTTATTTGTATTTTGTTTATTTATTTATTTCACTCACAAATAACAGTTATACAATTTTAATATGGTATTGAGTATTATAAGGCTATATTGTGAATCCCACATAAGGTAAAACTTGTGTGTGGGTTTCAAGTTGTAAGTATCTTGATTCTTACATTATGGATATTTACACGATCCGAAAATTCTGTCATAATTTAGCGTAGTCACCCAAATATTGTTGGAAAATTATGGTGATCGTTATGAAGTTTTTGTAAAAAAAAACTTAAATTGAATAATTTCAGCAAATGTTTTCAACAATAGAGATTTTTTGCCAAAAAATCATATACGTCATTCGGCAGAGAATTTCGTGAATTAGTTACTAAATATGTCGCGAAGATACTTTTTTACTTGGAATAAAGATATTAGCTCCATATAAAATATGGATAACATTGCATGAAGCTTATAGGGTCTTATTTTAATTTGGGTTTAATAATGCTGTAGTGTTCGGCACAAATTTTAAACTTAACACAATCCTTCAGACCATGTCAAAGTTAGATCGTGCTCATAAAATCAGCACGGGCAGCTTATACGTCAAAGGCAGATTGAAATTATAGCGAAAAACGTACTGAGGGCATTGATATATTGAAAGAAGCTATCAACTGGTGAGTGATGAATGTACAGGTAGGTTCAGCAAGGCATGGGTATGAGAGAAATTATAGGCCCATGAGGATACAGACGCGGGAGTAAAATTTAGTTTTCCGAAAGAACCTGGTAACACTTAAACTCAACAACAGAAAAGCGACCAGTTATGGCTGCCGTGCAGGATAAAAAGTTATAAATAAAAGTGGTTCTTGAGTTGTCATAGACCTCTCTTTGATATTTTGAATTTTATGTAAGAAACTAAACTAGTATCTGGAAATTGAAGCAGAGAAAGAAATTGCTGGAATTTTAAGGCGAAATAATATGTAGTTTAAGTGCTGAAGGAACCGCAGGTGAAGAACGGCGGTTTTATTACGAGTGGCTTAAGTACAGTGAGTCCATAAAGTCCTGCTACCATTGCATTGAAAAATAGCTCGTAAACTGTATGAGATTGAGGCATACTGTTTTTAGACATTGATTCTACACTGAAGAGCCAAAGAAACTGGTACACCTACCTAATATCGTGTAGGGACCCCGCGAGCACGCACAAGTGACGCAACACGACGTGGCATGGATTCGACTAATATCTGAAGTGGTGCTGGAGGGAATTGACACCATGCATCCTGTAGGGCTGTCCATAAATCCATAAGAGTACGAGAGGGTGGAGACCTCTTCTGAACGGCACCTTGCAAGGCATCCCAGCTCAATAATGTTTATGTCTGAGGAGTTTGCTGGTCAGCGGAAGTGTTGAAACTCAGAAGAGTGTTCCTGGAGCCACTCTGTAGCAATTCTGGACGTATGGAACGTCGCATTGTCCTGCTGCAATTTCCCAAGTCCGTCGGAATGCACAATGGCATGAATGGATGAGGTGATCAGCCAGGAAGCATACGTACTTGTCACCTGTCAGAGTCGTATCTGGACGTATCAGGGGTACCATGTCACTCCAACTGCACACACCCCACACCATTACAGAGCCTACACCAGCTCGAACAGTCTCCTGCTGACATGCAGTGTCCATGAATTCATGAGGTTGTCTCCATACCCGTACATCTCCATCCGCTCGATACAATTGGAAACGATACTCGTCAAACCAGATAACATGATTCCAATCATCAACAGTCCAATGTCGGTGTTGACGAGCACAGGCAAGGCTTAAATCTTTGTGTCGTGCACTCAGCAAGGGTACACGAGTGGGCCTTCGGCTCCATAAGCCCATATCGATCATGTTTCATTGAATGGTTCGCACACTGACACGTGTTGCTGGCCCAGCATTGAAATCCGCATCAATTTGCGAGAGGGTTGCAATTCTGTCACATTTAACGATTCTCTTCAGTCATCGTTGGTCCCGTTCTTGCAGGATCTTTTTCCGGCCGCAGCGATGTCAGAGATTTGATGTTTTACCGGATTCCCGATATTCACGGCGGACTCGTAAAATGGTCGTACCGAAAAATCCCCACCTCATCGCTACCTCGAAGATGCTGTGTCCCGTCTCTCGTGCGCCGCGAATAACACCACATTCAAATTCATTTAAATCGTGATAACCTGCCATTGTAGCAGCAGTAACTGATCTAACGCTTGCCCCAGACACCTGTTATCTTATATAAGCGTTACATACCTCTGTGTTTGCATACGCATGCATATTCCAGTTTCTTTGGCTCTTCAGTGTACATCTCTCATAGCTTCCTTTACATTCTCTACACATCTATATATTGGTATAGAATGACAAAAGTGGGTCATCTTGCACATTTTTCATAAGAGTAAGGGTAGTTAGTGATTTTAAACGTTTGGCAATGCAAGCGGTGGACAGTTACCGGACATCCCAAATAGCAGTCGCCGCCTTGGCGGGCAACACTCAGCTTCCCTTCCCTTGTGGATCTAACGGAATCTCCTAGCTCCAGGAAAATGCCCCGCCAATGTGAATGGACGGTCGGTGACCTATCCTCAAACCAGACGTTCTGAATATCATATGTTGCAAATATACGCGACCGCTTCCGATTTCGCACGGATCACTAAAATACAACGTCGCTAATTGTTATATCTTGTGTAGGAGGAGCCTAATAGCGAAGCCAATCAACGGTGGATTATTCTCGGCTTAATTCTAATTTCCATGAATTTCTCTACATGTGAAAACTGCGCCCTGGCAAGAGGCGTGGCTACCACGAGCGACGCTGAGAGACGGTTGTTGAGGGAATGCGGGAAGATCACTTCGTGTCCAACCCTCAGAGTTGGAGGGTGTACTTGCAATCCAACATGGCAGGTTGGAACTACCGACCTCGTGCCAAATCCTCCAAGGTTGGAGGGTATTCCGACTTGCCAGTGTGCCACCAAGGGTTTGAGAGAACGTACTGCAGACTGGATCTGCAGTGTCGTCGTTTTGCAATCAGTCTGTATATTACCTGAAGTACATTGAACTTCACCATTAGATAACACGCTACAACTCTTAGGTCACCGAGGGACGCCTCTCGCCATAACGGTAATTACGCAACGAACATTAAAGTGTGATACTTGCCTACAGTCATTGTGTACAAACCTGTAGTGACACTTCAAAGAAATCTTTGAGTGATTGAGATTTCTCGCCTCCGACAGTTGATGAGATAGTTACTGTACTTCTAAAGCCGAGAGATAACTTTAATCGTATCCAGGCAGGATAAACAGGCTTAGTGAGCTTAAATCACCACATCTGGTGGGTAATTTCAAATTATCCTGACACCCGACAACTTGCAATCTAATGTAATTCATGTTAGCATTGTATTGATTTTCTTAAGACTGATTGTTTGTATTGAAGGGAACTTTTCATTTTAGCCAAACGTGAAGCGTCTGTTGTCCAAATGATAATTTAATGATGTTGCAATCATTTGTTTACTTAGTAGTTCTTTTAGGTTATTTGCAAATTTGGCAATTGTTAGGAAAGGTTTTACTTTTTTTTCTGTATAATATTTCCTGTATTAACATTAAAGATAAAGGACCCTCAGTCTGCACGCCAATAAGAGTACAAAATAAATAATCAGCATACGGTTTTATTTGAGGTTAAAAAGAGAAGTTAGAATGTTTTCGCCCTTTCCTCCCACCCAACCAAGCACCTACTACAATGCACGACCAGTAATCCTCAGGATGTCGGGACAATACTCCAGATTTAACCTCACACGTTGCAGCATAACAACGTTGTAACAGAATGACCAAAATGGGCCATTCTGTACATTTTTATATTTAATATATATAAAAAGGAATAATGAAAGGAATTATTGGAGAGGTTGGACCTCCCAGCTAGCCGCGCCAAGGAGTCCCGCCAGGCCGGCAGCTGCTAGGGACAATGGAGTGGCAGCTACCCTTTCTAACGGTGGTCAAGTGTATGATCCCTTAGCTCAGGGAAAATACCCAGCGAGGTGAACACTCGTTCCCCAACCCCAGGTCCCCGAACGAGCACGTTGGAGGTCACATTTGGCGGGGAGGGCCGAGTCTGGCGGAGGTCGTACGAATCTCCAAAAGACAAGGTTTGACTATCGTCACAGCCGGTAGGAGGAGCCAAAAACAGCAGAACCAATCAACGACAAACTATCCTCTGCATTTTGTAATGCCAGTGAATTTTTTGCTCTATGTGAACCACGAGCGACGGGAGGAAGCTTTTCTTGCGGACGCTTGAGGGCACTTGACGCGGAGTCTTCAGACTGGAAGGTGCGGATCTTCCGAGGTTGGAGATCGCCCTACCGTGGCATCGAACCTGAGGGTCGATACGAGCGTCCTGTAAAGTGAGGTCACTGTGCACTCATTCAGTACGCTGACTGAAGGACGTGGTGTACTCTCCGCTATAACCAAGGAGCTATAATAATTCTGCCGTCGAGGAAAACATACCGTCGTCACGGTAATCATTCTACAGTGCAGTGTGGTACTTCCATTTAGTCATTGGGTACAACCCTGTAACGACCTCTGAATGATCAGGAGTTCTCGCACCCCCAAATATTGAGCTAGCTGGGAAAGACTTTCCTAAAGCCACACTTGGTGGATAATTTAAATTATCCTGACGCCCGGTATTTGAAATCGGAGGCTGTTCATGTTAATATTGTATTTGATTTATGGTTCCCGATTGTAATGAAGGGAACATAGTGTGACTGGTTGCTGTATTTTTTTACAACCCATATTTGACATCACAGTCGCGGAAGTTCCACCAATCCATCATGGATAAAATATTATTAAGGGAACTTCCATTTAAAACCAAGTGTGAAGCTTTCTTGTTTGCCTATTAATGTTGGTAAATTGCTTCACGATCAATTAAAAATGTGGTGGTGTTTTAATGCTTTGTTTGGTTATTAATATATTTGCAATTGTAAGACGAGGCTTTGCTTAGTTCTTTTTTAATAATTGAATATGTTAATGTTAAAAATAAATAAGCCTCACCTGTACGCCAGTATGAGTACCAAATAAATTAGCAGCCTAGGGTTTTCTTTGATTTATAAAAAAGGAAGTAAAAAGGTTTTCACCCCTTCCTCCCACCCACAAGAACCTATCGCAACAACGTCAACCATCTATATAGTCGCAACTATCATCGGTCAACGCAGTGTAGCAAGATATGGAACAGGGGTTTCGTAGACACAATCCTTGATGAAATAAACGGAGATTCCCAAAGATATTCTGGGCCAAAATATACCATGTATCCGACATCAGAAGGTTTTAAGAACTACAAAACCCATGGAAGATGTCAACTTGACTAAATTGCCATCTTGGTGAGAAGCCACATTAATAGCTCCGTGTGTAGATTAGCGGCACCAATTCCCAACGTAGAAATGCTCTTTGTAGACCTCTCTTACGATGGACCTATCAAAGCGGCCACAGTTATATATAAACCACCTCAAGTCAGCCTAAAGGAAGAAGATTGGTCGGCTATATTCAATCAGGTGCCACCAAAAAGTGTGGTTGGAGGCGACTTCAACACTCACCATTCGTTTTGGCAAGACAGTTATGTAGACATGCAGGGAATCGCGCTCGCCCATGCCATATCAGTCTCTTAATTTGCCGTTCTTAACAATAAACATGGATCTAGACTTGGTGCTCCTAGTCAGAGAAATTCCTCTCCAGATATTACCCTCATCTCGATGAACCTAATACACAGAGCTAAATGGGATCTGCTACCAGATACTGTCGGAAGTGATTACTGCGTCCTCTAATTATCTTTAGATTGAAATATCCCATCTATCCGCCGGCACTCAAGGATACGGTGGTTGTGTAGCAGGGCTAACTGGGCTCGCTATGAAGGAAAGATCAGCACACTGTTGGAGCAATATCCAGGGTCGGTACAACGAATTTCCAAGAATAGTAGAGACTGCTGCAGAAGAGGTTATACTAGAGGTTAAAACTTACACCAGAAGAGAGCTCACTAGAAAACCTTGGTGGAACAGTGACTGCTCGTGAGCTGTTGCCAGGCGGCACTTGGCATCAAAACATATTTGCACGCCGCCACTCAGGAGAATTAGGTAGAACTCAAGAAAAGAACTGCTGAAGCACGAGATACCATCAGAAAGACCAAACGAGAAGGCTGGAAGAGTTTTTGCTCCAATTTAAAATATTGTGTGTCGACCCAAGAGACTTGGCGGAAACTGAACTGGTTTAAGGGTGAGAGGCCGGCTACCAATTGGATATCGTCAGACTGATAAGCAGCAGAGGAGTTCCTAGTCTCGTTCACTCCTCAATATGTACCCAACCAGGCGGATCACCACAAGAGTAGTGATGTTGATAACGTCCCAACAGGGTCGGCGGAACCCTATTTTCACCTATCAGAACTATTTCACGCCCTACGGAAGAAAGATCCTGCCACGGGGATGGGCGCCATTACCTACACAATTATCGACAAACTTCCTCTAAAAGCGAAGAAAGCCATGCTGGATCTCTTCAATACTATGATTGACCTCTCGTATGTTCCTGACCAGTGGCGGGAGGTAATCGTTATTCCCGTGTGTAAACCCCACAGGAAGAAGAACACCATCTCGTCATATAGTCCCATTTCTCTCCTGCCTTGCCCGACAAAACTGATGAGTGCAATGATCAAAAACAGGATCGAGTGGCACCTGGAGCATCATCGGTTACTTGATACGAGAACTATGGGCTTTAGAAAACGCTTCAGCACCTTAGACAATATCAGCACGCTGGTGACAGATATTCAGCTGTCATTCACAAGAAGAAACTATCTAGTGGCTGCATTCCTGGATATTAAGAATGCTTATAACAATGTGCAGATAGGTATACTTGTGGGCATTATGGAAACTATGGGCGTACCTAGCAAGTTGTGCTCATGGTGTGGCCGATACCTCACCTGAAGAGTGAATTCAGTGTTTACAGCGGATGGAGACAGAATCAGTCGGTTAGTTTTCCAAGGTTTACCGCAGGGTGATCCAATGAGCCCCTTACTATTCAATATCTACATGGCAGACCTATGTAACATCCTAAAGAGCCTAGTTAGTATCTTTCCTCCAATATGCGGATGACTTTGTTGTATATATATCTCACCTGTACATAGAAACGGCCCACTAGAGGAGCAATTGAAGCTGATACATGAGAGATTGCTGGACAAGCGGCTAGAAATATCAATCGAAAAAAGCAAAATCTGTGTGTTCACTCAAAAGACAGCTACAGGCAAAAGACTGTGCAAAAACACTGAATGGATACACAGTGGAGTTAGTTAAAGAGATAAAATCCCTGGGAATGTGGTTAGACTCGAAGCTAACATGGAGAAAGCATATCATGGAACTGCAGCAATCATGTATGCAACGCCTGAACTGTTTCAAAGCCGTCGCCGCCCCGACCTGGGGTGCGGACCCTCGACTACTCCGGCATGTATTCTGCTGTCTAATGAGGAGCCGAATGGAATACGGCGGGTTCCTGTATCAAACTGCCGCCAAGTCTCTCCTAACAAAATTGGACTGCATTCAATTAGCAGCTCTGCGAGTAATCGCAGGCTTTGTGAAATCGACACGCATCGCTATGATAGAGGCAGAATTAGCCATTCCACCGTTGAGTACAAGAAGAAGAAAATAGAGATTGAACTTCTGGTTAAAGGTGTGGTCCATGAAGTCACATCCCCTACAGAGGAAGGTGCAGCTCCTTGCCCATGAAAGTTCAGCCAAATCACGTCAACAACAGAAAAAACCCAGCCTGGTACAGTATTTTCAGACAACGGCGCTGTGGAATATACACAGACAAGAGAACAACGAGATGTTCAGCGAAGAAGATACGTCGCAAAGGGCGGAGATGTCGTCGCGAATCAACCTGTCCTTGCTTAAGGGTCCGGTAGACAAAAAACAACCCTTCAGATAGAATTAAAGCAGCGGGCATTAGAAACATTGAATACATGATGGAAGGAATGGCGGAAAGTATTTACCGATGGATCTAGGGTAATGCAATCCACCAGCGCGCGGCTGCTTGGGTCGATGATGATGATGATCATTGGAGGTTCGTGTCACCACGGCGGGCCGTGGCGACACAGGACGCTATTGGGCATTTCCTGCCCCTCCGTCCCTGTTGCTTCATTTGTGATGGTAGATGTTAGGGTTTCCATTTTGGCGATGGTCGGGCAGGCAAGTTAAGGGTTGGACGGTGGCGTTTATGAAGCTTGTAGACTGCCGGCAGAACTCTCAGTCTTCTCATCCGAGATGTACGTAGTCGTAAGAGCCATACAATATATACAACGGTCAGTACGGACCAAAGCAGTGATATGTTCGGATTCCCAAAGTGCTTTGCAGGCTATCATAGGGATCCCTAAAGGCCAGTGCAGAAACTACCTGACATATGAAGTTGGCAGAGAACTTTGGAAAGCCATACACAGGGGTTTAGAAGTGTACCTACAATTGATCCCGGGTCACATGGGAGTGACAGGGAACGAGCTAGCGAACAAAATCGCTCGACGGCATTTCCAGGTTCCCGATACTGAGAACATTCCAGTGCCATATACCAACTTCAGAATGATCGCCTCAGCAAGGGAAGCAAGGGTTCTCAACGTATGGGAAAGGAAGTGGAACGAAAACGTCCAAGGAAAAGGGCTATGGTACCGCGCCATCGCTAGTAAAGTTACGTTGAAACCATGGTTCCAGGAAGTGGATCTTCATAGGAAGGCAATCACGCTGTATAGTAGGTTAAGAACGGGACACACCTGGCTAAATGATAAAAAAATTTCTACTGAAGGTCTCCGATTCCCCGAACCGCGAGTCCTGTTACAAAGTGAAGGATATTTACCACTTCTTGCTAAGATGTAGGCGCCACCGCGAATACAGAAGAACCATATTAAAAGAAGCTCTACATATAGAAGACATCGCAGATGTGATAATAACTCTCTCTGCGCCCAATAAGAAAGCGATTAACTTAATTTACTTATATGTGGCTAAAACCAAAGATATGATATAAATACAAGAGCTCCATTATTCAATGTAACTGGCTAAATTAGCCTAAGGCTAAGACAAAAAAAAAAGAACTTCAACAAAGACAGCGGCCAAACACTTTCTGACGCATGACACTCGTTGCTATGTATCTCTGACGAATGCTGGAGCATGTTAGCCAAAAGATGAGAAATGCAAATAAATAACCCGGAATTTCCGAAAATCCAGTTATTATCATCAAAAACTATTCAGTAATTTTGATTATGCCGGAACAAACAAACGTGCACAGCTTTGTTACAGATTTATCTACTCGTGTTTAGATACACAGGACAAAATTCTGAAGAAATCAGGAATGATAAAGACCGAAGATGCTTTGAAACTTTATTCACACAGCCGTCCACTAGATGGAATGCGATGGGACGTATTATGTTACGTAAGACTGGAGTGCTCAGAGAAAGCACTCACCTCGGTTAAAAGTGACACTTTTATGTGGTAATAGATATTTATTTAATAGTTATTCAATAGCAGTTCAACATTATAAGCATCTAATTTTAAAATCGGTCTCGAGACCCGAAGACACAGGCCAAAAACAATAATTAGTTAGTTAACTTAAGTTCATACGGTAACTCCATAATACAAATAGAAGTGGAAGTATATCCGAAATAAAGTAGGGCTTGTTAAAATTCACTCATGAAGAATAAAAACACTCCATCACTACTACACTAGTAACAAGCAGTTTTTTGTAATATATTTACCAAATTTTGCACAATGAGTTGATCTATCCGGTTCGAAACAGAAGTATGATATTTTGAAAGGGTGTGGAAATCTCTCGTTTGTATAACCAGAGTTGTGACTTCGGTAGTAGCAACTGCAGATATTATAGTTCGCGTGGCATCGCATTTGTCCAGATTTCCAAATATGCTGCAACATTAAAACAATGATGTCACAAAATAATGCATTTAACCACTAATATACCGATTAAACTATATAAAATATGAAATATTTTACATACACTATTGTTTATGATAGTTGTAACACCCATAGGAATGGCCTAAGTCACTCCAAAGGCGGAGAATGTGTAGAACAGTGGTAATAAGCATTGCAGATTGACGGCGTGCATGTAGGCCCAGCAGCGCCCCATTTTGAGAGATCTGACAGATCAGTGTTACGCCGCGCTCAGCCAGCGCAGAGCCGCCAAATGAATTGGGAAGGTGCAAGTAAGTTTGCGTACCAAGACATTGCGGCTCTCTGCTACAACAGTAATGAGTGTGTGGAACCACTGTACAGAAGAGGTTGTATACAGTGAGGAGCGGGTGCTGGACCACACAATGTGATCACAGTGTGGGATGACAGTCATCTTGTCCGAATGGTCGTAATCGACAGAACAGCTTCGTTCACTGTGTTGGAACACTGTAACGGATGTGGTCATGTCTGCGTCGACAGTTAGACGCCATTTGCTGAGAGCTGGACTGGTGGTACGTGTGCTATTGCATCAGTTTCCACTGTCCAGAAACCGCCGATGCCTTAAACTGGGATGGTTCCGTGAACACAGTCACTGGCCTGCCGAGAGGCAAAATGAAATGTTTACAGATGAGTCCCACTTCAGCTTGCCCTACAATGGTGACCACGTACATGCTAGACGCTTCCCTGATGAACGCAATCGTGCAGACTACATCATTGAGCGACATCGCGAACAAATATGATGGTTTGGAACGCCATTAGCTATAACATGTGAACTCACTTCCTGCGAATTGAGGGAAATCTGAACAGTAACCGCCACATCAAGGACGTTTTAGATACTGAGGCTCTGCTCCTCCTGCATGCAACTCCACATGCCATATTTCAGCAGGGAAATGCCATGAGAGACTAGCAATCTGTAAACCTTCTTCGAAGAACGGCGGGTATCGCTGCTTCCCGGGCCTGTACGTTCAACTGACATGTCGACCATTGGACGCGCCAACAAACCGTGCGGCTGGGTTACGGCCCTCATTGATTCCATGCCAAAACGTCTAGATGCTCTGATTGCACTTGGCGGCTTCATCCCATACTGAATTCTCTTGGTCAAAGTACATCTACAGATCTATAATTCTAATCATTTGTGTTTTGTCATGTCCCTAATAAATTTCATTGCAATCACATGTCTCCTTCATGGTGTTACAATTTTTTCAAACAGTATCTTATCATAATTCATTACACTATTGGTCAGGTAGTAGCTGAGTTTTCCACATATTTAACTTCTGAGGGATTAGCAGTTTCTGTTTTCTCCTTCTCGCGAATACACTGCAGTGTTTTTTAGTACGATGTTCTGTTTATAAGAAGATATTTAGTTCTTATTTTCACGTAGCAATAATTCTTAGAAAATATAATTAAACCAAAATTAAAATAGGAAGTGTTAATTTAGTAATACTTGACGCATATAACCTATCAAGCTCATAAAATACAATAAGACAAGGACATAACACTACTCATCGTTCCTAGATGTCTCTCACAACTGTTTCCTCGTTACATTAAAAACATAAAATAAAAATGTGCTTGTAAAAAAAGTTCTTTCAAAAACACGTGTGTAGTTTAGGCTTTGTTTTTATAATTAACATCACAGCAGTAGCAGTTGTGGATAAAACAGCGAATTAAATTTTTATTGTAATGAACGGATAATAAAAATAAGAAATCATTTCCTTGAAAATTAACCAGCTTTAATAAAAGCTGCTTTAGTGTTTTATATTAATAGTGCACTCCCAATTCTATAAATGAATTTCCGTAGGAATTCAAAGCATGGTTTTAGATTTATTAAGCCATAATGGTACAATTAAATATTTCCCAAATCCGCTTTAATAAAATGCGTTGAGCCTGGAGACCGGGTTCACCTTAATAGTTCGGCAACCTTTGGCGAGTCTCGATAGTGCCCGAAGTGTTAGTTAACTGGCACCACATAGTTGCTTGGCCAAACAAGAAATTTCAAATGAATAACTACAGTGACGTTCTTTGCGTGTATAATGTTAAAAAGAAATTCAAATTTCAAATAAAAAAACTTATTTTATTTGCACTTCTATTGTTAAAAGAACTGTAATTGCAATGGCAGCTATAAGGCAATAATCTGTTGTGGAAGTGACTGCACAAAAATGCGAAGAGCAGAGAGAGAAAAAAAAATTAATACGAGACAGAGATTAAAAATGTTACTATCGTACGTTAGATTAAAATTGCCTGTTGGTTTTTGTTTATTTACGACGACTAAATACAGAAATTAGTGTAAGGAGAAGTGAATCCGCTGTTTACGCTATGTTCACTGTAGCACTTTGTAACAGCTCTCAAACCTAAAATTAAATGAAAATGTCTTTTATGAATCATTTGTAGTAAACTAGAGTTTGGTTAAATATGATCTGGTAGGTTTGTTTTTCAATTAACTGTAAATCAGTGTATACAGACTTTGTTTTATGAAAAGAAATTATTTAAAGGCCATTCAATATGTTTAAGAACAGAATTGTGCAAGAGCATTGCTTAAATGTTTGTAATTCCAAGTATTAATGCAAGTTACGATGTCTAAAGGACAATTTGTTACAGTTTAAAATGATTTCTGTGAATAATTTTGTGTTTAAGTATCTTGAATTTCCATTTCTGACCATTTTGTATTGATTGTAAATGATTATGAATTAATTCTGATTGTTTTTAAAATGTTTCAATTGTTTGAGAATTGTTAATGTTCGAGAAATATCTGTCAGAATCTTTTGAAGTGTTCTAGAAATTTCGCTGGAGTTTATATAAAGCGATCATCCAAGACAGAGTTAGTTAGTTTTTCGGCAAAGTTTTTCACCAACTCAGTTTGCGACGGCCGGGAACTGTATTGTCTGTGGAAGAAGTATTGTATGAAATCTCTGGATTGTATGAATACATGTAACCACTATCTTTCACGACGTGTTTAAAAAAATAAAAGAGTTCAAATTGAAACGTATCGTGGATTACTTAATTATCGTATTAATTAGACCACGAACAATCTACCAAATGACAATATAATCTAATAATTCTTTTTGCAGAAGAAAACAAAGAGGGCAGCTTATTAAAAACTCAGATGAAGTTTACTCGAAACTTAGATACTCACGTAATATATCAAAATAAATAAAAGTTATTCGTTTTTTAAATTATAGTCGGAAATTTATTAATAACAAGAAAAATTTCCGTTAAGTAAAATCAAGTGAATTTACTTTAAAAATTCTAACCAAATACTCCGAGAATCTAATCAGACATAAGTTTAATATCGATGAAAAAGGAAATAATTAACGGTTATTAGTTTTTCCAAAACAAATTCCTACTATTGTTGCATGTTACACCCGTCATTTTTGACTGACATTTAAACTAGTGTTAATAATATACATATAGGTAAAAATTTAGGGCCATTTATGTTAGTAGTCCATAGAACTATTTTTGGCATCTTGATAAACGCTGCATTAAAGTATTTACTTATCGGATTCACTTACAAGAAAATACTGGCAGTTATTTCCTCATATGGAGTTGCTTCCGCTCTCACTATCCTCCACGTTGAGAGTTAGATATATCTGCTAAGCATTAGTTATAACCTAATTCTGACATCAGGTTTCGCAAAACTATTTACACTTCAAACAGACGATGTAATTCACGAGTTTATGATTAGTGCAATGACATTTTTAATTTGCTTGCTAACGACCATTCCAGTGTGCCTATAGTTTTTAGAACCATAGCACAAATTTCACAAATATATTTCGCATACATATAGCCACTAAAGACACAACAGGGCTAATTACTAGTGGTCTTTTCAGCCTTCTGAATTTTCCTGCTATATATAACCTCTCTACCGTTTTCAATTTTTGAATAACGCAACCGAACTGTAAACCAATACACATCGAAAAACAAACTAGGGTCAGTTTCTGATTTTTTTTTTTTTTTTTTTTTTTTTTTTTTTTTTTTTTTTTTTTTTTTTTTAATAGCAGAGGACAAAGAAAGCGTAATTTTCTTCCGAACATGTCTTAATAAACACTGCAAATTCCACAATGCTATATTTAGTTTACTTACCCACCAACTCCAAGGGTACAAAATTTACTCTTATCGGGTCCGTATATATCGACATATCCCCTATGTATTACATACATGGAATCAGTTACGTCATTTGATTGTAGTATTGTGGCACCACGATAGTGGTATTCTTCTGACGTTAGGACACTGAGGCGAGTAATAAATGCCTTTCCAACTCCAGAAAACAATGGGACCTGAAAAAATAATTTATGATATTACTCTGCAAAGTACTATCTGATGGTGAAAAAGTCAGTAAAAAGGAATTTACGGGATCGTTTTAAACTATCCCAGCTCGTTGGCTAGAAGGTCTTGTGCCCCTACAGTCTGTTGATTTTGAATAGGCGATGTGGTATGACAGAGTCATCCCCCAATGAATATTAATAAATGATAATAATTAATATTCTTTTTTATTATATTTGTTTATTTAAAATATAAATTGTAGGGCTAATTGATACGTAAATAATTGTGTATTAAGCCTGGGCGGCCAAACATATTATTGTATAATTTAATTCAGTGCAAAATTGCAGTTAAGAAAATATTAAATGTGGAAAATAGTTGGAACTGCAGTTTTGAGCGTTCAGATAGCTGGAAAATGCCGAGCGCCGGCGACAATCTGGCGCCCTCGCCCACAATGGAGCAGGCAGTGGAGGACGCTTAGATCCCGTTAGGTTGTGAAAGCAATGACCCCGACTCTCCGGTTGAGGGGTGCAAGGTCAGGGAAATGTGCGCGAAACGAGTGACGAATACTAGCTACGGCACGAAACACGTGATTGTGGGCTACCTCGTTTCACCAATCATGCATGGCTACAGGGTTCACATTTGTTAATCAAAGGTTTCTGTTCCATGTGCGGAGAGAGAAAAAAACTGGCGGGAGAAGAGGACGCCATGAGAGAGGACTTGCTGTACAGACGAGTTGGAGTATAGACGTGTCGTCCGACACACTCTCCTAGCTGTTGGTCTGCTGCTGGAACTAGACGCTTTTCTGGATCAGATGTGGCCGGGAACAAGGTGTTTCATCTGGTAAAGGTCATCAGCAGATGTACTAGCGGGGATGGGCCTGAGAATTGGCATTCAACAGTGACACAGAGTGTGTCATACCTCGTCGAGCAGATGCTACAAAGGTAAAGTACCAACGCAAAGATCCATGGTTCCATAGGGTTTTAAATGGCTCGCTAACCCGTAAGTGACTTCTGGGATTAGATTCTCCGCTCTCATCACAACAATTTTACTGAGCTAACCAACTTTCCATGTTCATTAACTTCGAACTTTTTAAAGCATCTTGCTCATTATAATTAATTCAATGATGCTTTTCATTTTAAATGGCGCCCCTGGGATTATTTTGTAAATGTTAACTTTAATTGTTGGCCTGCGACGCCACTTTAATGTATATTCACTTTGCAAAAGCTTTTAAATATTTAATATCTATTTATGTTTCCATTTATCTGGCTAAACGCCGGGTATTGCTTGTTGGTTGTCTTTGATTATATTGTGCTTAACGTAACGTTAAATATGCCCAGCCTTGTATAAGCCAGAGGACAGAATAAATTGAATAATTTTTTATGTAACTTAAAATCTTGAAGCATTCAAGGTTCCAGTTCACCATTTAACCAAATTAGGAAATTAATATTCATATTCACAATAATAGTATAGGACGTGATGGTAGCCCCCCCCCCCCCCCCTCTCACTCATCTCTCACTCATAAAGCCTTATACAGCGACTCAGGGTCAGCCTGTTCTATTCTCACTCCGCGAGTACACATCATTACGAGGCAACGCACGAACGGGACCGAGGCGTGGCGAGGCGAGGCGAGGCGGAACGTATGATCACTTTGGTTGCACGAACGCAGTTCAACGAGGCTTCGAACGAGACTGGTATCCATAAGTTCGTTTGTTCTGACAAGTTAGAGCGTTGATACGGAGCGCGGTGACAATTTAACCGTGGCTATTGCTTCAGTTCGGCTCTTACAGTTTGATGTTTCTCGAAAATAAGCTACATCATTTAAGAATTTTAGACTTCCCCAAGCAAATCCCTTAAAAACCTTAATTATTTAAAATTACTTTGGAAACATATAAAACTTAACACTATAATTAGTAATTAATGATTATTGTAAATAATACTCTGGGATTCATTAAAATAAAACTAAATTAATCTTCAATATATTGTATTTCTTTTCATTTATATAAAACTAAATTGTATGAGGTACTGAATATTATGGACAAACTAATTTTTTTTTTAAGTCATTCTCCAGCATTGTACCAAGCATCCTTTATTTTAATGCATTACGTTAAAATTTATTGTCCTTCTACTATATATAACGCCTTTCATACTCTTTAATAAAAGAGAGTACCTTTTCGCTGTCCCAATTCATGATTAAAAATGGACAGAACAAAACAAAAAACAATAACGAATTATTTAATTTCAACGCACAATATGTCTAAACAACGGCTGAGTGCCAATGTGCCAGTGTGAACGAAGGAGGCAGACGCACGACTGGAAATAGCCGTCCACAAGGCATGTTGTACACACCCGAATTCTTTTTGAAGTACCGGCTGTGGACGGAAGGTGCTCGACCCACCTCGCGTCATCCGGCGAACGGCTAGTACTGGTTTGCCGCGCCTCGTCGACAGCTACACACTGGTATGCTCACCTCGGACCAATTCGTGCGTTGCCTCGTTCTGAAGCTTACCCGCCTATACCCCTGCATACGAAGGGCGAGGTGATGGTGAGGTGAGAAGTGGGGACAGTAGAAAATGATCCGGTTCTTTTGAACAGAGTATAGGTTAGTTACTTTCAGCAGCAGTGGTGAAAGAATTTTTCACTTTGTAACGGGACGTTATCACGCCACGCTACAATTAGGATTTTTTTAAAGTTGTTTTTAATTTTAATTTTTTTATTCAGTTTAAATTAATTAAACTGATCTCGGGCAGCCAAAATTGTATATGTTTAAATTAATATGCAAGGGTGTTTATTTGAGAGGACTCAGAGCAAATGTGCGAGCGTAAGATTTCTGTTTAAAGCAAGGGTCGCACACCTCGAACAAGGGGCGGAAGTAGTACCGTTAGCTCACAGTGGACGGACAATGGATCGCCTCACTGTCGCCAGTCAAGGCCAGCTGGTCGTCCCTCGGCTTGCATAGCGAAGCTGTGAAGGTCAGCTCTCCCTCGCCCCACCAAAGATGGACGCGCAGAGTACGCTGGCAAAATGCCGCGAATCTGAATGTGCGACGATACCACGTGATTTCCAACCTGCCAATAAAAATCATCGACAGGGGTCTTCATAAGTAAAATCATGGTTTATCTTTTCTGCCCGGTATGTTCCTTCGCGGAGAGGAGAGGCCATCTTGTCCGAAGAGGAAGGAGGCGACTTCTGGCTGGGCTGCGGTCCAAGACGGTTGGGCTTGGTGCAGTACAGTGACCCGCCTATGGTCACAGGCCGGTGATCTTCTATCGTACTGGGACTGATTGTGCGACTAACACCAGTGCTGCTGCCTATGAAAGGGTAATGTGTTAACGCCAGGTCTTGAATTATTGTGTTCTTATGAGACTGTGAATGACCCGTAAACGACTTCAGAAAGAAACTTGTGCTCTTTAAGCAAATCTGACCCTGAGCTAGCTGGAATTTTATTGAACATTGTGGAAGCCTTGCAAATCGCAAGTTCCATGTATTTCTTTTATTTAACGGCGCCCGAGATGCATGTTCATTTTCATGTATTCATGTTTTAATTGCTGGCTGTTCTTATTGTTGCATATTGTGAATATTTGTTATCGTTCAATAACTTTAACTTCGTCAGACGATTTCCGATTAAAGTAAATTCATACAATTGTTTGCTTGAGTAAAATCGGCCAATTTGTAACGTCTAGGCTTGCTTGATATCCTAGTGATTATTGTATTAATGGTAGACTTAAATATGCCTAGCGGTGTAGAATCCAATTGAATATAATAAATTGTCAATGTCAGTTTCATTGTGATCTGGCAAGGTTAAGATTCTTGCCAACCCAATAATTGATTATTATAAATAATTAAAATTTATAATATCCCCCCCCTCCTAAATCCCTCTCACTACAACTTGTAGCGTACCGAACAGAACCAGGCACATAAACTACGGTGTGCTTAGATCAGTTTCATACAGAACAGGTGGTACTGATGACCGAAGGATTACGCAGTTCTCGAGCTACAGAGAGAGTATTAGCATTAGCAAATGAAATAGCGAAGTAAAGATTACGTTAGCTTTAATAAATTCACTTGGACGTTGTACATAGACCAACATATGAATATTTACGAAAATACTGTATGAAAATACAGTATGAAAATAACTCTGAATCAATTCAAGAATAATAATAATAATGAAATTCTAGCTAACTGGAGTATCTTTCCTATTCGGTGGAAGGTAAATTGAATGCATTTAGCCACTACTTGTTAAACGTGCATGAAGTCTGGATATAATGGTCTGTGATGAACTCTCTGAGAGCTCCGCGGTCATAGACGGGGAGGGGGAAATAAGGAATCCATTGGCTACTCTTCACGTGTCTGTCAGGTGGCTCTCCCTTAATCGACTTATAACAGCATTGTAAAGACTTCAAAGAGAAACTATTCGGAGAAGGCTTTCTCACACTATGTTTGACAACTCAGCCTTGAAACGTGCTGTGGATACAAAGATTTAAGTTACGTGATTCAAGGGCAAGAGAAAGTTCAGTTGAATATGCTATGCTATTATTACTTAAAATATACCAATTCGTTACACACTAGACAGAGTACCAAAGTCCTAGCTTAATCCCAAACTTCTCCGCATATGTAGTGAGAGGATATGATACTGCTGTTGGTGATTAGTCCATTAGATAAAGGCGTTAATCTTGAAGAGGAGGGCTGGATGGGTGCCATTGAATTTCTCCCTCTCTCGAGCTTTATATAAACAATACAAACACACTGCACAACTTGACTAACACACTACATAGTCATTTACACACATACAACAACACTTTCACACACACAAAAAAAGGAACTGGCCTTCGAGTTCCTCTCGGAGTTCTAACCGCGAAAATCGCTCCCATGACGTCAAGTGGTCTCCTGCATTTATACAATAAGATACAGAACACTCTGATTGCAAGAACTTGAGGAAAACCGCGGTGGTTATGTACGCCAAAATTAATTTCTTTAAAGGATTACGTGAATTGCAAATATGGAAAACCTGACGGGCAGTCATAAACATTTTTCATCGAAACAATATTAAAGCAAAGTTTTAGGACTCCCAAACAAAACATTGTCCAATTACAGTACCTACAATTTATGATCCAAGACAATTGATCGGGAAAACACAAAGGCTAAAGCTTGTGGATGGGATTATGAAGGAAACATAAAAAAAAAATAAGAAAAAATTTTCTAATTGGTAACGATCGGGGCCAGCTGAGAGTGAACACTTAAAAGATATAGTTTGTATGCCCGCACAAGGTGGTAGAAGTACTGTGCATACAGGAATATTAGCGTTATAAGATTTATGTTCGTTGTATCTAATTTATCGATATTGCACGCGACTTAACAACTGCCTTGAAATCGCAGGACGGAATGTCTAGCCTTTTCAATTCTATATACTGTATATGAGAAACTGAAAAAACAATCACCATTTCTACCTATTAGTTAATAAGTCTGTTTCAAATTACCATACACATAGTGGATACTTACTTTTCTTAGAGTAGCTTCGTACATTTCAGCTAAAGTATATTCCCTCAAACAGACGTGCAGCTGTCTCACCAATGTGCCAATCTGAAGAGAGCAAAATGTATTAGAGAGATCCATTTCTTCAGTTGGAAAGATTCTCTTTACACCAAGTGTATGAAATAAATTTTATACAACAAATATTAGATGAAAATGGAATTGTAATGGTCGGGGTAAATTACAGTTACAGTAACATTTTAAGTGATATTTGTCTAGATATATTCCTTTTTCATGAAAGTGTAATAACATAGTAAATAAATTCAAGAACAGTATTAATTCAAAAAGAAAATTAATTAAATACAGACATCTACTCGCTACGATACAGTTAGTAACAGCCTACAGAAAAATTTACCACAGAAGGTAGTTTTTCATTCAGTTCATAATAATGTAAGAAAAATATCAAACGAATTCAACCAGAAATATATCTATCAGAGACAAACGAAATTACTTACATGAAGCGTTCTGTTGGCAAATAATTTTTTAAAATTAATTTAATTGCGATGGGGTACATGCACCGACGACAACGGCAATTTAGCTACAAACGTATCTTCCCCTTTGTCGTTACTGGACCCACAGTTTAACGTGGAATCCGAACCTCGAAACGTCCTGGCGTAGCTCATATGATCAAACACAGCTCTTAAAAATTCCTGCGCCCATTGGTATTTGAACCAGAGGTGCTGAACTGCAAAATCAAACGCCTCAACTACCGAACTACCAGGAAACATTGAACGCGTTTTTTTTTTTTTTTTTTTTTTTTTTTTTTTTTAATATGAAAACTCTAGTAAATCGCTTAACACTTCTATTAACAACATATATATGCTGGTTTTTAAAAATAACTTCAATCCACTGAAACACTATTGTAAGATACTGTATTTCTATTGACATCAGTGAGAATTTCCTTTATTTGAATATAATCTCTGTTGTTCTGGATAGAATATGAGATGAGTGATATTACATCACTTTTAATTCAAAGATAAACACATATAATTACCATATTTTGTAAACAGGAAATTTTTCATCTTATCTCCCCTGTAAGAAATTTTTTTTAATTGATGTGTATACTGATATGAAAAATTCAATGAATGATAGATACCATACCGAAATGCAAATGAGCATAGATGACGATTCCATCAGTAAAAAAAAAAAAAAAAAAAAAAAAAAAAAAAAAAAAAAAAAAAAAAAAAAAAAAAAAAAAAAAAAGTTATCGCTGAAAATAAATATTAATTTCTTCTTTAAAAAATTTAACAAACTGTAATGCCTAGAATTTAACATAACCTTCTCTTTGGTACAATCAACTTCTCACAAAGCTCACCTAGAAGCAGTAACCGAAAATGAACGTTTACTTCCCCTTTCCGTAATGTCCAAACTATAATGATGAGCAAAAGATCTCAGGACGATGAACGTAGTGTAAAAATCTTACCGCCATGCCTTGGTTACGGAGCCACTGAAGTTCAAAGTGATCAACAACAGCAGCAATAGTTACTGAAGGAACATACTCCTCCTTCATGAACTTAACCAGTCGTGCAAGAGAAATCTGATGCTGTACCAAATTAATGTGACTCTCCATGCTGTAACTGGCAACGATAGCCAGAATGTAGTTGAAACACAGGTATCCTGTTGATGAGCAGAACAATTTCAGTCAAAACTAAAAAATACTATTACCAGTTCACTTTAAACTGGCGGCTCAAGGTCATATTCCTCTGGACACCCACCCTCCTTATCTTACACACTCCTCCCTTCCTACCTCTCCTAGCTGAACACTGTATTCAGATAGGCGAGTGCTAAATGTCACTTTCTCATGTAGGGGGACAGTGGAGGGTAGATAGAGAAGACTGACCTCCTCGAGCCGCCTCATTATACTCGTGTATATATATATTCCTTTGTTTATCAGGCAAAACTATCGTAATTGCAACCCATGCGATTTCATTCCCCAAAAGTTAAAATTATGGTACACTCTGAAATTTACTTGAAGTTAGCAGAATTTTCTAAGAAAACAGACGGTTTCTCTTTGAGTCTAGAAGTGAAGCTCACGGAGTGATAGCGAAGTCGATAGAGTATTCGTTTAGGACCAAATTCGGCTGAAGCTCAGTTTTTTTGGGCCTCGCGGTTCCTCATAATGAGATGTAAATTAGGGGGTAAGAAACGGGTAGGAATTCGGCCCTGGCATACGAAGTCCTTTTTAAGCTGGCTCACCACGCTCAGTGCATTTGACGGCCACGGCGGTCAAACTATCAACAGTGGATCGTGGGAAGGGATGGGGCGCCTCTATCCGTCACCCAGTCGGTAAACATCAAACGCCCGGGTAGCTGGAACGGCACTCGGCAACATGGTGGGGAGGAGGCTGCGAGTGTGGCGCATGTGGATCCATACAATTTGGCTGCATGGCGTCGCCTATTAAACCATGGGTCTTCGGAAGCCACCATTAGCTACCGTCCATTTATTCTAAAAGAAATCTGGGTGATTGGGGCCAGGAAAATACTGGGGCAATGATAGGTATTCCTCTGCACTCATCTAACCACCTCTTCTCCAGGCAGTCTGTTGTTTCGCGACGGGTGGCCTTTTCATGTTGATGTTTCTCATTATTTTATACCGAGAGTGTCTGCGGCCGATAAACGCGTCCATCAGCTAGAAGCAGCTGTCAATTTACGAATTGCACCCCACTACTAGCGCCGCCATGCATCACTCGCTAGGGCAAGATGACACCCCGGCCGATAAAAATTAACAAACCAACCACAGCCACTCAACTTGCGTTTCTAAACCTCTCTTTCGGTCAACACTGACTGCGTGTACTTTGCAGCATGCTTCGAGAAAAAGAAGGATACCGCCAACTAAAATACTGTAATGATACAAATCTTGAAGAACTACGTGACGGAAATAAAGACACCTGCATTTAATTTCATAAAAGCTCATTTCTTTACAAGAAAATATAGAAATTATGAACCTTGCGTTTTGTTCTTTCTTCCAACGATAAATAAAAAAAGTCAGTTATTTTATGTATTTTTTTGTTATTAAACTCTTGCGATTAAGGGCTAGATCTGGTGTTTGAGCAAGCAGGTGGTCATCTGGTTCTGTCATTTGCAATGTTTGTGTGTTTGTGTGTTTGTGTGTGTGTGTGTGTGTGTGTGTGTGTGTGTGTGTGTGTGTGTGTGTGTGCGTGCGTGCGTGTGTGCGTGCGTGTTTGTGTGCGTGCTTGTTTGTGTTGTGTGGTAAGATGAAATATGCAGGTTATCAAATAAATTAAAATGATAATCGTCGTAAACAACTGTCTTAAACATCTTGAGCATGGCAGCATCAACAGCAACGGTATTTCTCCAATTGTAAAATGAATCACAGCCAACCTGTTGCAATATTCATTGAATTTATTGTTTACCGGTTTCGACCCGCCTTAATGGGTGGATATTGTACATTATTAGTGCATCTGATGTTAAAACTCCAAGCTTAAAATCAGATGTACTAATAATGTACAAAATCCACAGGTTCTGAAGAAGACTCCCTTAAGGCGGGTCGAAACCGGTAAACAATAAATTCAAAGAATATTGCAACAGGTTGGCTGTGATTCATTTTACAATTGTCTTAAACATGTCAAGATAATTGGTAAAAGGAATGGTAATCAGAAACTAAGGTCACAAAGCCTGCAGTGAAACGCGTAAATTTTATTTCATACCAATACAGCCAACTGGTAGTACATACATTAGGTTATTTTTCGACAGTCTCAAAATCTATTTGGCCACTTATCGCTTCGTGGGATGAGTTTGATATTCCCTACTGGTAAAATTTCTGTCCTTACATGTTCAGCCACGTTGTCGCGATGTGTTTCACTTCCTCATCTGAAGAGAATCGTCGGCCTTCTATGTGCTCCTTCAAGTGAGGACAATGGTTAAAGTACACAGACGGAAAAAAAAATCCCAACACCAAGAAAAAATTATTGTAGAGTAATGAAATTTGGACAATGCATTTGTCAAGTTAACATGTTTAATTGATTAAATTTTCAAGATCACAGGTTAATTTAAGCTCAAGAAAATGCATTTCAAATGTGAAATACTGTTAAATTAATAGCCGGTGTAACCTCCAGAATTTTGAATGCAAGCCTGCAAACGTGAATGCATTGTGTCATACAGGTTTCGAATGTCACTTTGTGGTATGGAGTTCCATGCTTGTTGTACTTGTGCTGTCAATACTGGGACGGTCAGTGCTGGCTGTGGATGATGCTGGAGTTGTCGTCCAATGATATCCCATACGTGTTCAATTGGAGACAGATCTGGTGATCTCGCAGGCCAAGGTAACATGTCGACACTCTGTAGAGCACGTTGCGAGACAACAGCGGTATGAGGGCGAGCGTTATCCTGTTGAAAAACTCCCCCTTGAATGCTGTTCATGAATGGCAGCACTACAGGTTGAATTACCAGACTGACGTACAAATTTGCAGTCAGTGTGTTTGGTATAACCACAAGAGTGCTCCTGCTGTCATAGGAAATTGCTCCCCAGACCATGACTCCAGGTGTAGGTCCAGTGTGTCTAGGCCGCAGACAGTTTGGTTGCAGGCGTTCCCCTGGCCTCCTTCTGACCAACACTCGGCCATCACTGGCACCAAGGCAGAACCTGCTTTCATCAGAAAACACAACAGATCTCCACTCCGTCCTCCAATGAGCTCTGGCTTGACACCACTGGAGTCGCAAACGGCGATGGCTTGTAGTCAGTGGAATGCACGCTACAGGGCGCCTGGCTCGGAGCTGTCCTTGAAGTAACCGATTTCTAACAGTTCGTTGTGTCACTGTGGTACCAACTGCAGCTCGAATTTCTGCCGCAGACGCATTACGATGCGCCACAGCTGTACGCCGAATACGGCGGTCTTCCCTCTCAGTAGTGCCACGTGGCCTCCCGGAACCCGGTCTTCTTGAGGCAGTACCATCCCTTGACCACTGCACCCAACAATCATGCACAGTGGATACATTCCGGCCAAGTCTTTCTGCAATATCGCGAAAAGAAAATCCACCTTCTCGTAGCCCTATTACACGACCTCGTTCAAACTCGGTGAGCTGTTGATAATGGCTTCTTCGTCTTCTTAAAGGCATTCTTGGCTAACATCAACTCACTATGTCAAATCTCAGCGGTAAATAACGTTCACAAACTTTACAGCGCGTATTTAAAGCAAACCTGATTTGCAAGCTCTGAGTAGCGCTACTAGCGCCACACTTATGCGCGAAGCGTGAAATTTGAATCGATGTCATCTTTCAGATGTATAAACACGCCTACCAAATTTCGTTTATCTAACACAAGTCTTTCTTGGTGTTGGGATTTTTTTTTCCGTCTGTGTAGCTTGGAGCGAGGTCAGGACTGTAGGGAGTGTCGGCCAGTGCGATCCTCTCCGGTGACGTTATCTCTAACGGCCGCAAACTTACGACACTATTCTGCGACATGTTAGCAAGAAGTTGCAGTTTTTCCGTTAACCTGTAGCAACTGCCGGTGAATTTCAGCTGCGGTTACACGTTCCGCCCACAGAAATTGAATAACTGACCGGATTTCTTCGCTAGACCAGTTTTACAAACGAGTCACCATTTGCGTTCACCTACTACTAGCGCTGTAGGGGGTGGTTGCCTTAACCTCTATACCGTTACCAATCACATGTCTTAGCATTACCGCACTCTACTATTTTTTTTTTTTTTCTCTGTAACGAACAACGCTCCAAGAATATTGGTCTTGTAACATTGGTTTCTGATCACATCTCGTAATTTGCAGTCTTTAACTACGAGTACAATAACTGTGATAGTTAAAACAAGCTAATTGATGGCTGTCATCCTGAAAAACGAAAGCAAACAGGTGCCAGATACTCCTATAGGTGCAAATAGTAAAGTCGAAACAAGAGTTGTGTATGCATTTTGTATTGTATGCACTGCATATTATCTTGTGTATTTACCTAAGAAGATTATAATTGTGAAGTAAATCAGCTCTTCTTCAAGATGTGGAACTATATCGCCCAGACCAAGTCCAGAAGCTGTTGTCTGGATCCAATATACAGCAGTGAAATAAAGCTTCATAATATCATCTTTTAAAAATGGAAATTTTTTTTGGTATCTCGTTATCCAAGAGCCATTTCTGCCAACGAATTCATAAAAGTATCTTCCTTCGTAGAATTCTCTCGTTACTATAATAGTTCCACAGACTAGTATACATGCTAGAACGTTGATGAAGACAACAATCAGCGAGACGTATTTTGCATACCTGAAAAGATTTAGAAATAGAATATACAAAGCACTAAAATTTGGCATTTTTTTTTTTTCATAGGACATTGAATACTTCTCTTATTTTGTATAGCAACAATTTTATTAATTGTAATACATTCATTATCCATATACCCGGAAATAAATTTCGTAAACATGCCGCGATTGGAAGGTTTTTTTCTTTTCTGCTCATGGCTTTCTGTCTCGTTGACGTCGAGTTAATTAGTGGCGAGAAGGGACTAATAATAACAATTCCGAGTGGTCGTAATGACCTGGTGACAGGGTTTCTACTGGCTGTGCATTCCGCCACTGTCGTAGTCGCCTTAACCTAACCCGACAATCCTGCCAGGTAGAGGGGACCTATAGTTTAACGTGAAATCCCAACCACGAAAGCGTTCTGCCGCACTTCACTTTACACAGCAAGCCGTGCCAGGGGTGACTTTTGAAGGAATCACACTGGCATTCACCTAGAGCAGCGTTTATCAATCTTTTTCGATCAAGGACCAGTAAATGTCAAAAATAATTTTACCACGACTATACCCTGTTCACTCCTAACTGGCTGTCCAAGGTCATGTTCCCCTATCTCCGCTCCTCACCTCACAACCCCCTCCTTTCCAAGGTACGAGAGTGGTAAATTTCCCCTCCGCATGTAGGGCAGCGGAGTGGGGATCGAGCAGAATGACGTTGAAACACCTCTATGAACTGAACGGGCTTTAATTTATATGGGCGTAATTTTATTACTTATTAGTATATAATTAACCAAACCTCGTAATTGCTATTGACTCATACCGATGTCCCCGTAAGACTAATGAGTAGAAATAATGCCCTCACAAAACGGTCAATGCTTAATCCTCAAAGGAATGCCACTCTCTTTGAATAAACCAATGCAGTTTTATTCTCATTTCCTGGAAGTACCATGGCTTATAGAAAGTTTACACTCGCTTGTGATATTGTATAGTACCATATAACCGCATGTTGAGAAACTCTGGACTGGTGTAAGAATTTGCTTAGTAGATACACAGATAAAAACTAAATGTTGATTATAAGGTGGGCAAAGAAATGCTTGTTGAAGACTTGAAAAATAAATATCTTGCCATTACATTTGAAAACAAGCTTAACTGGGCAGGACACATTGGACAGTTAGTAGGAAAAGGATTAAAAATTCTGCACTTGTTGGAAAGAGTGATGAGGGGATGTACCACAGAAGTAAAGGAATTGGGTTACAAAACTTTGGAGTAGTTTGGAACCCACGTTTTGGGTATAAAGTACCGGAGTTGGAGGGGGTGTAAAAAGTGGTTGCTAGATTTGTTTCTGGAAATTGCTGCAGAATGCAATCAGCAACAGATATGATAAAAGAGCTGGAATAGGGTTCATTGTAAAACAGGAGGAAGGTGAAGAGGGCCATGGGAGTGTAAGAAGGCGTATATTGGTTATGAGGCGTGGAAAGATATTGCAATAGGTATGAAAAGTAGTGCATGGAAGGGAAAAGATGACCATGACCACAAGCTGGCACTCGATTTCAGGCACAAGGGTGTGGGAAGATTTTCGTTTTTAGGTAAGGGTGTCAGGGATTGGAATGAGTTACCGAGGGGAATGATGAATAACCTACCGATAACGTTAAAAGAATTTAAAGTTAAAATTTGTAGAGGGCAAATACAGGTGAGTGAAGGATAGGGGGAGGATGGGTGTGTAGGGAAATTTCCACCGGAGCGTGTGCTCCATCGCAATTAAGTTAAATTGAAATTAAACCGTGGAAAACGAAATAAGAACGGCAGGACGGGGAATCGAATCCGCGGTCTCTGGAATGCGAAGCCAGAGCTTACTACTCACCCACCATGCTCGGTTGGAGTAACCATTTAACGATATGGAACAATGTAACATAGGAGGTAAGTTCCGAGATCAGCATTCAAAAGTAAAATCATGACAAAATTCCTCTAACCAAAGGAGTTTTTTCAAAGCAAAACTTTTATCTCAAATTGAGATCCAGAAGGAGGAATTTTTCTGTTATAAATAACTTTTCCACAGATGGTTCAATGAAAAATTAGAACAGATCTTTTGGATGTCATCATTATTCTCTGAACTTTTCTTCGGCTAACATCATCTTTTTCAAGATAGTTGCTGATCCAAGTCAACTTCGGGCCAACCTTCATCTCGAGATTCAACCAGTTCTCAAACGTGATTCTCACACACGGGGATACCCACCGAAAAATGAAAGTTAGATGGATGTTAGCACATTACACCTGCAATGACTACTTTCACTGAATGGCTGACAGACAGTACACTTGACTAGTGCTCTACAAAATACACTACTGTGATCTATAGGCGGCGCAGCATACCGAAGCCCAGCGAACTGCATTTGGGAAAATGAGTGGTTAACATTCGGTAAAATAGTAAGGTACAGTAATTTACGACTTATATCCAGTCAGCTAAAATATGTCCTGCAGAAATGTGAATTATCCATAAATTAAATAAGAGCTGTCAATGGAGTGATGGGTCACTGACCGTAATACAACCCGCCCATTGAGACTGTTCTGTCTTTCCGAAAAACATTGAAATGAGGCGCAAATACTTCGCTAGATTCAACCTCTGGCGTCAACCAGCTTTCGTTAGTCGCCACTGCAACGTGGAAATTAGCTACTTTCTTTCTAATACTCCGGCAGTTTAAGACAATTATCCTAAGGCGTTTTGGATCATTATTTTCCATATACGCATTCCGAAGGGAAGCGGGTGAGGTATTTAGAGCTTCAATATTCGATTTACTGGTTCATAAAACACATTTAAATACAATTAATTCAATCAGTGCCGAATTCAGCATTACAGCTCAAAAAAAGGAAGTAACAAATATGACTTGTCATAAATATCCGAACCCTCCTATCACGAAAACAAAATGTGATCATAAATATTTTATACGGAAATGCTGAAAAAATGAGCTTTTAGCATTAACACAGAGCGATCTTGTATTAAAATACAGGCCTTGGAAATCACAGTCCTCTGTTTGCAGCCTCGATTTAGACTAGAACTTTTATGGGCAATGCTTTCTTTGGTTTTCTGTAACGCGCTATAGAACCTCCGTGAATCGGATTCCACGTTGAATTGAAAGCCTAGCAACGGCATACGCGGAATGCAGTGAAAAATTTCTGTGAATGCCGGGAAAGTCCTCATTCCACCGAAGCCACTAGTTTCAGACAACTATTTTATATGTAGGTATTACAGACTAAGTAACCATTAATTCATAAAATGTAATAACCTACAGCAAGTAACTGATTTGTTATTTATGTATTTCTGTGAAATACAGTTGTAATAGCGTAATTGGTATAACGGACAATTATGTTTAAAAGAGAGAACTTCACTTATTTAGCGCTACTGAAAAAAAAACTGAAATTATTTCATGCGCTGTAATTAAATGCTATAATTATTAAATGAACTTCAACATATTTTCTTAACTGCATGAACATGAGAAATAGTTACGATGAGCAAGGTAAACTATGAAATATCTATTGCTTAACAGAGATAGAGCAGGACGGGAAAACAGAACACACTCCTGACTTCATCTCTATTTTTGTTTTCATCCATCACCATAATCTGTTTACATGAAATATATAACGACTTACGTAAAAACAATTCCTTGTTCGAATTGCAGTGCTGCAGGCAATCTATGAAGCTGAAGTATTGTATTTAGATACAGTAGAGGCTCATTGGGAAGATTCATCCTGCAACAATAAAAAAATAAAAATTCGTAACCCATACCTATACTGCTGATCAAAAGCTTTCCCTTCCCCATTAAAGTTGGAGAGGGTACAAAAAAAGGGATGCTAGATTTGTTTCTGGAAATTACCTGAGAACGCAATCAGTAACAGACATGATAAAAGAGCTGGAATGGAATTCATTGGAAGACAGGAGGAGTGTGATGGGTGTAATTGAAGTGTACAAGGCGTATATTCGTGATGAGGTGTGGAAAGATATTGGTATAACAATTAAAAGTAATGCATAGAAGGGAAAAAAATGACCATGATCACAAGCTGGCACTCGATTTCAGGCATTAGGGTGTAGGAAGATTCTCTTTTTTAGGTAAAGGAGTCAGGGATTGGAATAAGTTACCAAGAGAAATAATGAATAATTTACCAAAAACGATGAAAGAGTTTAACGATGAAATTTTTAGAGGGCAAATGTGTGTGGGTGCAGGAAAGGGGGAAGATGGGTGTGTAGGGAAGTTGCCATCGGAGCGTGCGCTCCTTTTGCAATTTTAATTAAATATTATTAAACCTTAAAACTGTCATAATATACAGAATGAGTCAGAAAGGACTGTACAACTTTGGAATAATATAGAAATTTATTGAGATAACTTAGAGAATCGGTAGATGTGTCATTTTGTAGCTAACAACTTCAAATTTCACATAAAAGTGCCAAGTGTCATTTTGGTTCGATATGACTACCATTTGTCATGCAGCAAACATCCCATCGGTAATCAATTTATTCTCACACTCGTTGCAGCAAATCGGGCGTAATCCTGTGCAACGGCAGCGTAGATGTGATTTTTCAGGTCGGCCAAACTGTTTGATATAAGAGGAACATACACATGATTTTTAATCAAAGAAATGCAGTGGTGTCAAGTTTGGGGAACGAGGTGGCCATGTGACTGGCTCTTCGCGGCCAATCCACCAACCTGGGAAACGATCATCGTGGAAACCTTGAACTTCCATAAGGAAATGAGGTGGCACTCCGTCTTGCTGGTAGTAAACCATCCCATCTTGGTCATCTTCATCGATCTGCGGAAAAGTTTTAAAGCATATCCATATACACAATACCGGTGACACTTTTCTCCATGAAGAAGAAAGGGCCGTACACTTTCAATTTGCTATGGGCACAAAACACATTAACTTTGGGGATGTCACGAACATGGTTCTTTGGCGTATTCGGCGCGAAATTGACGCCGAAAGGTTGTTGCAGAGTTCGTTTCATGATACCAAAACACACAGCGAGCACTTCCGCATCAATGAAAGTAGCCATTTTAACTGTGCACTACGCTGGCGCTCCTAGTGGCGGAATGGCGAACTGATGCACAACGTGCATTAAACCTTAGGTTGTTTGCTACAAAATACATTTACCGATTTTGTAAGTTATCTCAACAAATTTCTATATCATTCCAAAGTTGAAAAGTCCTTTCGTACATCTGCAGAGCCTATTAAACCACTCGGTTCCTTGTGTGGGAGGGGAGGAGGGGGGAGTGGGGGCAGGCAGTGTCGTGTTGAGATTCAGTGGACCCTGAGCCGTGAAGGAGAGTTAGTCAATGTATAGATGCTGTACTCCAGCGAACATGAGAGGGAGTACAGCATGGGAGAGAAGTGGTCAAGACTGCGAGAGACAGTGGACAGAAAGAGCTTATTTTCTCATTATCTCGACGACCGTGGACTTTCAAGTATGGCACAGGCCGCGTTTACACGATGCGAGTTGACTGGAACGATAGCTGGCGGGACCGTCGGTGGTGGGTGTAAGATAATTGATTAGCATGCTAGTAATAATTAGAAGACAGTTCACAGTCAGGACAGTTCTCTACGCCTATATTGTGATCTTGTTGAAAATAGTATGTCCATATTATAGAAAGGAATTAACATCGTACCTAATTTGTTAATTATAATGTTGAATGATATGAAGATTAATAAAATAAAACGTAGAAAATGGTTTAAAGAGTGAATATAAAAAAGAAACGCTTTAAATGTCTCAGAGCCTTTTTATGAATAAAGTTGCAAATGAAAATGTAGAGAGTTACATCATTTAAAACTAACTGTATCTCAATTTGAAGAGCTGTTGTGAAATATTTTTGCCGATACATAAAAAAATGACACCGTTATGAAGCAATTTTTTGATATAGTCTCTAAAATCCTTGTTCTTATAATTTTTATTCTTAATGTTCCACAGAATTTCTTCACTTTCAAGCAGTTCTAAAGATTTTAATGCCTCTGCTTCACTCCGCTTACGCGACTTGTTAGTTGTAGCCATCTTGATTGCTGAACTCTCACGCCAAAAGTTGACCGTGAACCGAGTCCACTATCCTCAGTCAATTTTCAGTCTTGTACTTGTTTACACGAGGAGAGTGGACTATCCAGTGCTGCGCGCGCAGCAAGACAGTACACTCGTTCCAGTCAACTCGCGGCCACAGGGGATATTCTGTAAATAAATGTAAGTAAATGCTACGACAGAAAAACTTTTATCTAGTAGAGAGATATTATCACCCAAGTAATAAACATTATATGTAACAACCTTCAAAAGTATGAAACTTTAATTATATCATGGACAGAGCTGAGGAAGATGCTTTGCGGGTTGCAATCGGAATTGGTTAGATCCTGAAGTCCGATGTGGTACCTATGATTTACCACAGTTCAACATAACAATCCTGACTACACAGTGTCGGAGATACAAGCAATAGCCCACGCAAACGGATACTGGGACAGCGTGATTAAGGAGCCAGTGGAGATTCGTCTCGCGAAAGATCATGTAAACTGACACACGGGATATCAACTCAACTCGGAACCCAGTTATTAGTCAGTTAGAAGACAGAGACACAGGCATCTATGAATATAATAAGCAAGCTGTCATGTATGACGTCACCTGTCACGGCATAGCGTCAATCTATGTCGTCGCGCTATGACGTCACGCTTTACGTTATAATTCTTGGTGATGGACGTTATTTAATATCATTTCCAAGAATCCGCAAATAAATTAACTGACAGAACACTGAAATAAAAGTATGTATTGCGTTAAAATCGGCATATCAATCATTAGATGCTTATATTTACGTAATATTCTTTTGATATATAGAAGTATTCCTTAAATTCGTTGTCCATAGATATGTAGGATAAAATCTTTGTGTTTCGAGCATCAATGTAGCGAATGTTTTGGTCAGATTGTTACTTAGCATGCGTCAAAATTACAACTGGCATTTGACGTTATGAACAATTTAGTTTTTTTTTTTTTTTTTTTATTTTTTTTTATTTTTTTATCAAAAAAATTTAAGCTGTGTCCCATTTATTATTGATATTATTAATTCGTTTAAACGGAAATAGTTGCACACTGATACCGATCTGTGCATCCTACACTACAATTGAAACAAATATTACGTGGCATATTGTAAGTTTATAAGATTTATTTTAATTTCCTTTGCTTCCACTGTGTAATATTACTGATCCCATTATTTCAGCAACTGTTTCAGCCATTCAAACGTTTCAAGATCGGTCTGAATCACGGATAACAAAACAGAAATGTGTAAAAACCCTTGAAGATTTTTGATTAAATTTATATTGTTATACATTATTGTCATTAAAACGCGATACTGTTCTTGTATTAATATGCGTGAGATAGAAGTATTGTTCTCCTGGCGGCAAGTTTATCGTAGTATGTGGTTAGGTTGAAATACAACCTGGACCCGGGTGCAAAATGAAACCTTTTGCTACAGTGCAAGGCACGAGGAATTACACCGAATTTTATTTTATAACAGCTCTATTTAATTAAGCAATTGCTAAGACATAAAATGTCAGAACCCTGAAAGAAAAGTATGTATTGCTTTTAAATTGGCATATTAATTATCATGTTTTTTTTTTGTTTTTTTTTACTGAAATCATCACTTGGATGGAATGAAAGAAGTTCCAAATTAATCGCTATATATGTGGTTTAAACCACAATTAAATATTACGTGGCATTGCGTGAGTTGTTATGAATTATTTTTAGCATCCTTCGTTCTCACTGGGATCATTATTTCTGCCGATGTAAGCTGTCTCAGCCGTTAAAATACCAATCTTCATCACAGGTATTAAGAAAGAAAGGTGTCAGAACCTGTGAAGTTTTGGGATCAAGTTTATTTCGCGATGCATGATGACACTAACATGGGATACAGAGAATGTATTAATTCGAACGTGATTAAGCCTTGCTTTTCTATCAGCAATATCATCGGAAATTGTGGTTAGACTGAAATGCAGCCTGGACCAAGTTGATAATTGAAGCTTTTAGCTACATCACAAGGGACGAAAAATTATTTTATAACAATTCTATTTAGTTAAGCAACTGGAGAGAAATAAATTACCATAACACTCAGTTAAACCCGTCATTTTTGGCGGGCTTTGGGGTTAGTCAATCAATATCATTGGAGAATGCATTCAGGCCTACAGTTGCAATTTCCAACTCGCGTATCCCCACCACGTCTCCTGTCTCCCAACTCACCCCACCAGGCTTCATACCCCACCACCATAGCACTCGGCGCACATGAACGTGACATCACCGCCAACCGTGGAGAACAGTTCCGAGTTGGCATCCCTAGTCTCAAGATGTGCGATGAGGAAAATGCTCACTGTAGTGTATCGCCAGGTGGGTCGAGTGCCCCAGCGCACTCGGCTTTGCCGGCGACAGCTGCGGCTGTGTTGACGACCCGGCTGACGAACAGAGACTTGGCAACAGACATGACTAGGATGGCTCTGCAAGTTAGTATGACGACCCGGCAAACGAACTTGGACTCGATCATGGATACAACTCAGTCCGTGCACACCTCGCAAACGACGACCAGTGCCCATGGACTAGATCTCCGTGCAACCAAGTGGTGCACCTCGCCGCTCATCGGTGACAAAGCCAATATTTTGAGAAGTCAGCAGAGGGGAAGCAATACCAAAATCAGCATCCCCGTGTCGCAGCTCGCCTCGACCAACAACGACAAAGAGGCGGGAAAGAAGAAAATTATTGGAGCTTTCAGTTTCCCACCACCGTCTGCCACGTTCCAGCGCCGCGGCGCATCCACGAACAAACCATCAAATAACCGAAAAAACAAGTTCAGCTGGAGATCAACCGCACGACGAAGGGTTCACGCTGGCGCGTCGCACCAGCAAGCCCCCGCCGTCATTAGACCCTGACAGAATGGAATGAAGTAACCCATATGACGTGCTGATCCAGGAAGAACCCGAGCAGCAGCATCAACAGCAACAACAGCAGCAGCACCAACAACAGCAACAGCAGCAGCAAAACCAGTAAAGGCTGCAGCAGCTTCCACTTATTGTGGTGCAGTATCCGAATACCTACAAAGAGCTGTATCACATGGTAAAAACAGCACTCCAAGGGAAACTATTCCAAGCAAAATCGGCCAGAAGAGACAAGGTTAAGCTCACCTTCCTCTTCACTGAAGATTATCTGGCAGTCACAGCGGCGCTGCAGAGGGGAAGTGTCCATATTACACTTTTCCCTCTGCAGCGGAAAAGCTACTCAAAGTAGTATTACGAGGACTTCCAGCTAACATGCCGACAGCGGACATTAAGGAGGAACTGGAATATACTGGTTTCGACATGCGAACAGTTGCAAAATTCAAGAGACCAGGAAGATCGGACCTCATGCCACTCTTCTTAGTGGTCTTCCCGGACAGACCTCAAAATAGAAAATATTCTCGCTCGAGTCCTTCATGTGACTGCGCATAGCTGTCGAGAAACTAAGATCAACTGTTGTGAAATTTATACATTTGTTTGAGGTGGGGATAGAGGACAGGCGAGCGAGCAGAATTAAGCAACGTTACGAGGGCCACAACCTGCATGTAGAGCACGAGTCAGCGATTCGGCAATTGTCAGGCGCCGAAAAGAAAATGCAAGCTGGCATTATGACCACATGCACTTAGGTGATGTTAGGGTTTGCCTTCTCCAAAGAGCTAGAGTGGCACAGCTTGCTAGGTCTGTCTGTTTGTCGATATGATGTCGCATGGTGCAGCCGGGAGTCGTCGAGAAGCTACCGGGCTCCGACCTCGAAACGGAGCCATTGCAGCCACAAGAGATCTTCTACAGCAACGCAGACGGTATGCGCTACTGAGAAAGAGTTGGATATGGAAGCGGATAGGGTTAGTTAAGCAGAAGCTCCAACGAAATGCAATAGTCCTGGCGTTTTGGGTTAGAGGTATCCATCTTGAAAAGCTCGCTGTGTCTCTCCTCATTCCCATAATGTTGGTGGTGGTTAGCAAGGCGCCACTGCACCAGTTTATCAGTTTCAGACAGTAATAGAATAGAAAACGTTATTCACAGCTCATTTCCAAGTATGTGTAAATATGTGTACAGTATCATGCCTTCAGAAACCTGATGTAAATAAACGTGTAAATATTCAGCAATGATTAGCCCTGATTTTCTAAGTAATAAGCCTATCACAAGACTCATATCTGAAAAGTCGTCGATTTCTATGTAGACGCTTATCCACGAATTCGTATGGCAATCTGTCTTTGTCTTAGCGCTCCGCTGGACAGAGTGACTTCGAGGGTCATCCCAAAGGGTGGCAGTCAGGTCAATATGACCAATACTGTGTTTCAACTGCTAAGCCCTGGGACACGTGGCGAGACACTGCAATATGCCGCCAATCTGCGTTAAATACGCAGGAGCGCACTTATCAAACGACTGAAATGCGCAAACTGTGGAGAACAACACGTGGCGAACTACAAAGGGTGCATAGCCTTTAAAAGATCCCGCAACAGACAACGCGGCATAGCTACCAAGCAGGCATCAGCCGCCCAAGAAAAGCGCAACGCACAAAATTCTGGAGCACATCAAGAACCCCCCGAAAAACTCAACGACCAGAAGCATAAAACTAGAAAGCCACAACAGAGCAGTAAAACGCAGATCTCTAATAAATCTACACAGAAATCAACCCAGCGTCAGCCGCAGGAAAAGACTCCACCTAATCCCCGCAGGAAAAGCGCCATTCAACAGGCAGCCCGCCGAACTCCTACTCGGAAGCAGTCAAAGGGACACATCAACAACCACAAAAAGCAAACTTACCCCCAGCGGCCGAGATCCACAGTTCAAGCTCCTACAGTGGTCAACATCACCGGTATCGCCCAATCTCTGAACAAACTAACGAAGGAGGACACATGGGCTACTACTAAACACAGTGGCCTCACTACTCACAATACTCACATCGCTACAAACAAAATTAGACCAACTTGCAGCAGATATTATGTCTGCAGTAACGACAGCCCATAGAGCTGATAAGCCAGAAGAAAGCCAGTACCATCATGGATAGAAATCACATCGACAATGTGTCCATATGCGTTTGGAATGCATGTGGCATGTACCAACAGCTCGTTCCGCCAATTCTTAAGAGATGAAAACGTTGATATCTGTCTTGTCACAGAAACGCACTTAAAGCCGGACCTTAGAGCCAGTGTTGCAAATTATAACTGCTACCACAAAGAAAGACCAACAGCCGGTGGTGGAGTGGCATCCCGCA
Organism: Vandiemenella viatica; assembly: GCA_031002005.1. NCBI lineage: Eukaryota > Metazoa > Arthropoda > Insecta > Orthoptera > Morabidae > Vandiemenella > Vandiemenella viatica. Next base: position 215,402,856 of record JARYHS010011408.1, on the reverse strand, counting down.
CCACGAGTCACCTCCACCACCGACGCAGTTACTAGAAGCTTGTGCCATACAAATAAGTACAACCATGGAACCCATTACTATAATACAAGGATCAAGGAGATCCTGAATCTACTCAACATCAGAGTCAAGCTCATCATCGGCGGGTATTTGAACGCCAAACATCCCGGATGGAAGTATCGAGCAACAAAGTAGGCGGGAAATCAGCTTAACCGGCTCTCACAGAGACACATCTTACAGGTCTGGTGTCCCAAAGAGCCAACCCACTTTCCCTGGAATGACGGTCGTGCAGACGTCCTCGACATTACTATGTCCAGACGCATCATGGGTTTTATAACCGCAAATACCATAAATAGACAGTTCACCAGTAATGGTACAAATTGACGTCAGAATGCGACTGTATAATCTAGCGAGCCCAATCAACTATAACAAGACAGACTGGGACAGCTTCAGAGAGATTATAAGATCTACCATCCAACCACACCGCCAAATTAATCTACTCAACACCTAGATCATACTGGCAATAGTCCTCCAGGCAGCTAAAAATTCAACACCCCCATCTGGACCGACAGAGAATTCTCGACAACTGCCTTCCGAGCTGGTTGCACAGATCAGAAACAAGAATAGAGTAGCAATGGAGTGGAAACTGACTCGGCAAACACACACCTAGCGCGTGCTAAACCGACTACAACGTGAGTTCAAAGCTGCACTAAACGATCACCGAAACAGGGAATGGTCGGCCAGATTAGCCTACATAGAAATGCATGACGGCACTCTATGGAGCGAAACGAGAAGATTCACCAAACGCCATGCTCGCTTACCCCCACTGCATGGCGAGAAAGGAGTCGTATACAAGGACGAAGATAGATAAAGCTAACGCTCTGGCCGATCATTTCGAGCGACAGTTCAGGCCTGCGGAGGAAGTAGACGAACAAAACACTGCTGAGGTCCACCGACGACTGGCAAGATTCTTGGAGGCGGAAGACCAATACCAAATCGACGAAATTTTCGAAGAGGAGATTAAACACACTATTAAAAGATTCCACTCAATAATAGCTCCCAGCAAGGATAAAATAGGAAATCAAATCCTAAAAAATCATCACAGCCCGGTAAGAATGGCAGTCTAATAAGCCTTCTGCCGGCCCTAACTGAAAAGACTAAACCAGCATATTCAGGAAGAAGGCCTAATACCACAATTTCAATCAGGATTTCAAAAAGGGCATTCGACGACCCAGCAAATCGTGCGGATTGTTGTTGATGCACTAAAGCATTCAACTATCGTGCGTACTGCCCACTCGTCTTACTAGACGTTGCGCGAGCTTTTGATGCCGTCTAGCGTAAAGGACTTCTCTATAAACTTTACCAACAAGGAATCCCCGGACTGCTCGTCAAACTACTGCGCAGCTACCTGTGTGGAAGGACCTTCCGGGTGAAAGTGGGAGATGCCCTCTCAACTCGACGACCCATAAATGCAGGCGCCCCGCAAGGTTCTGTGCTGGGACCGGTGCTGTACACTTTATGCAGATGACACTGCCTTCTTTATCGCCCACAGGTCTAAAGCAGCCGCAATTCGCAGGCTCCAGGAAGTTCTCCAGCAAACCCTAGCACGGGAGAGAAGATGGAGAATTACATTAACTGTATCAAAAACCCAAGCAATCATGTTGACGAAACGCACGGGGGAACGCCCTCCTCAGCGAGATCCTACACCAACACTCAAACTAAATGGGGAAGGAATTGAATGGTCACCCACTGCAAAATACCTAGAGGTGACGTTGGACAAGCGACTCACATGGTCTCGGTATATCGAAGTTCTCCGATGTCGAGTAACAGCTATAATACCCTATTCTCAACAGGGAAAGCACGCTGGCTCCCAGCGTTGGCCTAAACATCTTCTGCATTCTGGTCAAACTGGTTATTGAGTAAGCGTGCCCGATGTGGGGGTACGCCCATGGAGGAAAGAAATATATGGAGACGAAATACCGCTTATTCTGTGACGCCGCCTCTAAACTCTCGGCTGATACTGCGCATGCGCAGTGGCGGCAGCGGCCATATTACGTATCCATACAATTGCTATTTGGACACAGTATATCCCGAAAATTAAACAAGATATCGAAAAATTTTATTCTTTATTTTCGAATTTTTTCGTCGTGTTACATAAGAATCCATCATCAAATTTGACTTTTTGCGAAATTTTCTTCTGCATTTCAACTCACTTTTGAGACAGTATATTTTGAGAACTAGGCAAGATATCGAAACTTTTTATTCTTTGTTTCGTCTTTTTAAATAAGAATCCGTCATCAAATTTGACTTTGACCAATTTTTTCTTCTGAATTTCAACCAAAAAGTCTCACATTTGAGACAGAATATCTCGAAAACTAAGCAGGATATATAAAAAAAAATTATTCTTAATTTTTTATTTGTCTCATCGAGTTACATAATAATCCATCATCAGATTGCGGCGTTAGGTTTATCCTAGAGCCCCCTTGAGGTTTTGTACATATTCCCCGTGTCTGTATGGATAGGTAATATGGCGGCCACGCCTCCCCACTCCTCTTCGCCCGGCGTCACTTCAATGCGTGGTGAAGGTCCCTTGCGTCGTCTCCATATATTTCTTTCCTCCATAGGTACGCCTCCAAAACCTCAATGGCCAGACTGCAAACTATGCAAAACAGGACGTTACGGAGGGCTCTCTATGTACCAACCCTGTTTCCCATAATAGAACTGCACACAGCCACAGGAATCCCACAATTCGCTGAAATAATAAAGAATATCACCGAAAAGTTCTACAGAACAGCAGCGAAGTCAACAAACCCCCTCATCGCTAGCCTTGGTAAAGATAATACAGCTTACGACAAACACAAAAGACCATTAGCAATCCTAACAGCAACATAAAATAAATAAGGAGCAAACATTAAGACAAACTTGAAGCAAAGACAAAATACAGTAACAAATAGGAGGAAATGTTGATAGAAAACAACCTCCACAATAACTGCTTGATAAAAGTACAAGCAGAAAATGCTCCGGCTGCTGCCTGGAGCACAACATTTTCCCGGAAGATGAAATCGGAGAACGACTTCGAAGAAAATTAATGCGCTGCCGTGGTGGTATGCCCGATAACACATAGTGTGTGATTGTATTAAATAAGTTAAGCCTGCGGTAGCAAATGGGTTTCAGGAATACATAGATTTGATTTCTTAAAAATAACAATTACCTCTCAATTCCATTAGGCTCCACAAAATATCTAGGCTGAAATATTGAGAACGGAAACACCGCCAACAGGTCCAGTACAAATCCATGACTTAAATAATATCTTGCTGTGTATAAAGGATGGCTGATCAATAAACCACGATCGTCATAATAGCAGACATGCAATCTCACATAGCTGAAAACAAAAACATTATTTAGGTTGTACAACAGAAAAAATGAGAGAAGGTAATTAAATAACAGAAATTTAATTCTATGATTCAAGGAGGTGTATATATTACGTAATCTTTTTTTTGAGGGGGGGGATCGGTTTTTTGACAGTTGGAGCGAAACTTTCTGAAATCTGTTATGGAATGAGGAACTGCCGTAGGGACAGAAAGAGTTTATGAATAGGCACAATCGGCCAGTTGGATCAGACAGAAGCAGCGTGGAGCAAAAAGTAAATGCCTGAGACATTTCCAGTTTACGTAGCGAATGCCGTTAACACGTATCTACCAAAGCGCAGCGTTATCGTTCAATTGCATTAAAATATATTATAGGTAATACCCATGCCATCCATTGAGACGCAACGTATTCAGAATTAAGATCACTTTTCAGCAGAACAGTATTAATAAATTTTGAAGTATCAATTTATGTTATAAACAATAAATGTATGTAAACTAATTTTACTGAGTAATTATATTTAATAACATTGATAGTGGAATTCTGATGTAATAATAATTTATGTTGATAAAATACTTAAATATTCATATAAATTATATAAACGTTCACATGTTCCAATTCTGTACGGTCTGCAGTTATTTAAATAAATAAATTAGTTTTAACTATAAAATATAAACTTTTCCTTCTTTCAATTGAAAATTTCAAGTTCATAGTCATTAAAAAAAGGTATAAAATTGACAAATTCAAATGTCGTTTCAGAAAAAAAATTGAAAAAAAAATTCTTCTCACCTACTCGACAATATTTGAATAAAGATACCTAATAGACTCATGTAATATTTCATTTGCTGCTTTTCCCATTCGTCCCCTCCTTTACTTGGATCAACGAAACACATAACACTTTCAAAATGGAAGCGTGCACTTATTCCATTTAGGTACAAAGATATGGCCAGCGAAGCGATAACAATAAAACTATGATTCCCTTCGAGTACAGGTTCCTATCATTAAAAAAATGGATGCTGCATTTACAAAGTTAAGTAAAAGTATTGGATCCTACATTTAGAGCCTTTAATAGAAAAAAAAGTCTCGGATCCTTCACTTACATATTTTAATAAGAAAAATTCAAAGATTAGTCATTTACAGATTTTAATAAAATAAGCTCTTGGATCCAGAGTTTTACAGACTTCTACGAAATGACTGCAGATTGCATTTACATATTTTTTTTTTTTAATTGTTTCTCCATTTATGCAATAATTAGTGATACAAGCATGTAATTTAATTTTGCCTCACTAAGTATATATTTCTGCCATTTAACACAATCCACACCACAAAGTTGAAGGGCATTTAGGGATAAACAAACCATTATGTAATAAACAGATGACCACGAATAAAACACGTTGAGTAACAAACCGCTAATAATAATTCCTTGTGGTCGGAATGACCTGGTGACAAGGTTTTTATTGGCTAGCCATTCCACCCCGGTCGTAGCCGCCTTAACCTAACCCGACAATCCTGCCAGGTACAGGGGACCTACAGTTTAACGTGGAATCCGAACCACAGAAGCTTTCTGGTGTACTTCACATTACACAGCAAGTTGTGCCCGAGGTGAAGGTCGGGTTAAATGCCAATGAAAATCCCCGCCGGGACAAGGATTCGAACCGGGGACCTTTCGATTTCCAGTCAGACGCCTTAACCACTGAGCCACCAGACCGCTCAACCAACTCTAATGAAGATGAACATAGCGCACATAGTATATCCATAGCTCTATTATATGTGAGGCTGCTTTCTAGCGGTAATGATTACTCAGCAATTGTATAGCACAGCACAAAAGTTGCCCTAATAGAAACTAAAAAACCATAAAGCTCCTTAATATAGAAAACACGCACAGTTTACCAATAACTCTGTGATATGTAGTGCTTATATCTAGCAGTAACGCGATCAATCCTTATCGACAGCACTGGAGCCTACAGGCTTGGCTAAGAACTGTCTCATTCGCGTCACCTGGATGATACTTTGCTTTTTAAGAGCCAAATTCCAAAAATTCCTTTCCTAATTTAAGGTGTTACTAAAATGGAGACTTTAATCTTTAAAATGATACCTCGTTTGTCTATTTCCGTTAGGTACGAACGAACATAAATAGCTCGTCACAAAAAACTACCTTTTAGAAATAATTTGAACTAGACAACCCGTGCGAAAATTTCGCGAATAAAATGAATAGTGAGGCTGAATGCTTGTAATATAATGAAAAGAAGAACCGTACTTTTGTAGCAAATATTTTTTTTTTAGTGTAATAGGAACGCATCAAAATACTCACAACATATTACGAAACAGGAATATTTAAAACACTGTATTTACGACAAACCATCACTGACCATAACAGAATAAAACAAACCTGAACGAAATGCATATAACAGATCAATATCTCTGAAATATTTGTTGCTGTGCGAATAAAATGTTTACATTGGAATTGTATAGCAAAACGACAGTGTTTCGATAACAGAAAAAAATTATTCGAAAAGGTGATTATTGAATAAAAAGAAGTTTGTTGACATCTCTGTGATATCCGCTGCTGCAATCTAGGGACTTCGCTCTGAACAGCCTCAGACGTGCTACCACTTTAAGCACCAAATTCAGAAAAATTCTTTATTAATTTATGATTTACCTTTCTGGATACCTTAGTTTTTAAAACGATATGTCATTTATCGATTTCGGCTAGGTATCGAACAAGATAAATGGCCTGTAATAAAAAAAATAAAAAAAACACGTTGTATAAATAATATTGATACTTTTGCCTTTTAAGGGTTGAATTCCAAAAAAAATCCTTTTATAAAATATGGTGTGACCAAAGCAGCCACCTTGGTCTTTAAAATGATACCTCATTTATCGATTTCGGTTAGTTATCACGAGAGGTAAAAAAAAAAAAAAAGAGAGAGAGAGAGAAATGATGATATTTTTGCCCCCTAAGGGTTGAATTTGGAGAAAGTTTTTTCTTAGAATATTATATGACCATAGCGGATAATTTAGTATTTAAATAGACTAGACGACCCGTGCGAAAATTTCGCGAATAAAATGCGATGAATAGTGAGGTTGAATATAATGCCACAAAGTTCCGTCATTACTCTTCATACTCCTTCATTTATCGATTTTGGTTAGAAATCCAGGGAGATAAATGGCTCGAAACACAAAAAACGTATTTTAGAAATATTGACATTTTTGCGCTTTATGGGTCGAATTACGAAAAATTTCTTTCTTATAATATAATGTTACCACGGCAGAAACCTTAGTCTTTAATACGATATGTCATTTATCTATGTCGATTAGATATCAAGGGAAATATAAGGCTCTTGACACAAAAATACGTTGTAGAACAATTTATACTTTTTCCCTTTAATAGTTGAATTCCAAAAACATTCTTTCCTAAAATATGATTTCACAAAGCTGATACATTACTTCTTATATTCCTACTTCATTTATCGATTTTGGTTAGATATCCAGGGAGATAAATGGCTCGAGATACAAAAAAACGCATTTTAGAAAAATTGACATTTTTGCCTTTTAAGGGTCGAATTACGAAAAATTCCTTTGTTAAAATATAATGTTACCACGGCGGAGACCTTATTCTTTAATATGATACCTCATTTGTCTATATCGGTTAGATATCAAGGGAGATAAATCGCCCGTGACACAAAAATCGGTAATAGAAAAATTTATAATTTTTTCCTTTAACGGTTGAATTCCAAAAACATTCTTTCTTAAAATATGATGTCACAAAGCTGAGACATTACTCCTCATAATCCTACCTCATTTACCGATTTTGGTTAGATATCCAGAGAGATAAATGGCTCGAGATACAAAAAACGCATTTTAGAAAAAGTGACATTTTTGCCCTATAAGGGTCGAATTACGAACATTTCCTTTCTTAAAATATAATTTTACCATGGCGGAGACCTTATTCTTTAATATGATACCTCATTTATCTATATCGGTTAGATATTAAGGGAGATAAATCGCTCGTGACACAAAAACGCATTGCAAAAATATTGATACTTTTGCCCTTTAAGGGTCGAATTCCGAAAACTTTCTGGCTTAATATATGACGTCACTAAAGCGGAGATCTTAATCTTTAAAACGATACTTCATAAAACGGTTTCAGATAGGTATCCAGGGAGATAACTGACTCGTAACACAGAAAACAGCATTTTAGAAAAATTTACATTTTTGCCCTTTAAGGGCCGAATTCCGAAAACTCTCTTGCTTAAAATACGATTTAACCAAAGTGGAGATCATAAGCTTTAAAATGACACCTCATTCATTGATTTAGGTTAAGTGTGAAGGAAGATATAGGCTTGTGACAAAAAAAATACCTTATAGAAATAATATATATGATACCTCATTTATTGATTTCGGTTAGGTATAAAGGGAAATAATTAGCTCGTGACAGAAGAATGCGTTGTAAAAATATTAATACTTTTGCCCCCTAAGGGGAGAATTTTTAAAAATTTCTTTCTTATAATGTGGTGTAACGGAACCGAAGACATTTCGAAGACCTCAATCTTTTAAATGATACCTCGTTTATCAATTTTGTTTAATTGTCAAGGGAGATAAATGACTCGAGACACAAAAAATACACATTAGAAATACTGATATTTATGCCCTTTAAGATTCAATTCAGAAAAATTAATTTCTTAAAATGTGATGTAACTACAGCGGAAACCTTAATTTTTAGAATGATACCACATTTATCTATTTGGGTTAGATATTAATGGAGATAAATGACTCGTGACACAAAAATTCGGTCTAGAACCATTTATACTTTTACCAAAGCTGAGTCATTACTCTTCATACTCCTACTTCATTTATCGATTTTGGTTAGAAATCCAGGCTGATAAATGGCTCGAAACACAAAACCCGTATTTTAGAAATATTGATATTTTTGCTCGTTATGGGTCGAATTACGAAAAATTTATTTCTTAGAATGTAATGATACAACGGCGGAAACCTTAGTCTTTAATATGATATCTCATTTATCTATATCGGTTAGATATCAAGGGAGATAAATAGCTCGTGACACAAAAATGCGTTGTAGAACCATTTATACTTTTTCCCTTTAAGGGTTGAATTCCAAAAACTTCTCTCTTAAAATATGATGTCACCAAAGCTGAGACACTATTCCTCATAATCTTACTTGATTTATTGATTTTGGTTAGATATCCAGGGAGATAAATGGCTCGAGATACAAAAAACCGCATTTTAGAAAAATTTACTTTTTTGCCCTTTAAGGGTCGGATTACGAAAAATTCCTTTCTTAAGATATAATGTTACTACGGCGGAGACCTTAGTCTTCAATATGATACCTCATTTATCCATATCGGTTAGATATTAAGGGAGATAAATCCCTCGTGACACAAAAACGCATTGCAAAAATATTGACATTTTTGCCCTTTATGGGTCGAATTACGAAAAATTCCTTTCTTAAAATATAATTTTATGACGGCGGAGACCTTAGTCTTTAATATGACACCTTATTTATCTATATCGGTTATATATTAAGGCAAATAAATCGCTCGTGACACAAAAACGAATTGCAAAAATATTGATACTTTTGCCCTTTAAGGGTCGAATTCCGAAAAATTTCTGTCTTAATATACTACGTCACTAAAGCGGAGATCTTAATCTTTAAAATTATACTTCATTAAACGATTTGTGACAGGTATCCAGGGAGATAAATGACTCGTAACACAGAAAACAGCATTTTAGTTAGACATATTGACATTTTCGCCCTTTAATTGTCGAATTTCGAAAATTTCATTTCTTAAAATATTATGTGACCAATTAATGAGGTGTCATTTTGAAGCTTCAAAATGACACCTCATTAATTGATTTTGGTTAAGTATGAAGGAAGATACAGGCTTGTGACAAAAAAATACCTTATAGAAGTAATTAATATGTATATATATATATATGATGATAATTGAAACTTTCAGAGTCTTTTATTGTTGTCTGGTTCAAAAAGTATTTTACTATACTGTAATGTGTCTCCACGATTCATTGTGCTCTTATAAAATCAAGACAAATCAGGTGGTTTTTATATCATCTTCAATGAGAGGCTTTGAACGTAGATGATTTGGTAGAGGTAATATTTTTCTTAAGTCGACATTGCAAACCCCACGGAAATGAAGTTTGCATGTGGCTAGAATACTAAAGAGAATTCGATGGATCAAAAATCTGGTAATGTAAACGAAATTCAATGACACTAAATAAATAATTCAATTCTTTGGTGGCGTTTTGCTGTTATAAAACTCCTGCTTCTAACAACAGACCTTTTATTATGTATTTTGTTATTAATAAGTTCTCAATGAAATTAACGTCAACAGTTTGATTTTTAATAATTTTTTAGAACGCAAATGTAACGTAACAAATATATAAGAGCACTTCTTCCTTCAAAATTTTAAGTGTTCTTTTGCAACGCTACGTCGTACTATAATCGCTCCAAATGAGGTGTTACATTCGAACTTTCTGCATGTTCTCTCCGTCATAAAATATCCCAGAAGTGAAAACTGCATTTCAGATTGTGATTCTAGCTACAAATGTTCTATTTCAGAACACCGTAAAGTTCAGAAGTTGCACATGTAATTATTTTCCCTACTTTAAAAAATATGTTTTTTGCGCACGGTTTTCCTACTGGATCTATTTACAGTGTCTTTTCAGATCTTTAAAGGTCGGACTGATTCACCTCCTTGAACCGTAAATGATTGATAAAGATCCCATACTAAAGTTTGATCAAACACTCTATAGGTTATGCATGAAATTAATGAAGGTCACCATGCAGTAATACTCACATATCGACTATAGCCGCTACATTAAGGGATGTAGTAAGCCAATAATAATGCGGCATCATGATTTCCAGTGGAATTAAGCATGGAAAAATCAGTCCACACAGCAAAGCACAAACCACTCTCAACCGCTCCCACACATGGATGAATGTACCATTTGGCATGATGGTTCGTGGTAAAAGAAAGAATCTGTTGGCAGTATATGTTAATACTTTTAAGTTTCTGCTACTAAGAATTAGTCAATACTTACATAACTTAACATAACTAACATAACTTAGTCAATACTTACCTTTACATAACATTAAAGAATTAAACTTCACCCTACATATTAAATTTATATTCATGAACAACTGAATTAGTCAAATAGTTATTAATATCTTTTTTCGTTACAATTGTGTCGGTCCGAAATAACAACTTCACTATTTTATTCTCTGTTAATGTAACATTATACACTGAAGATCCAAAGACTCTGGTATAGGCATACTTATGCAAACACAGAGATATGTAAACACTCAGAGTACGGCGCTGCGGTCGGCAATGCCTATATAAGACAACAGTTGTCTGGCGCAGGCGTTAGATTGGTTACTGCTGCTACAATGGCAGGTTATCACGATTTAGGTGAGTTTGAAAGTGGTGTTATAGTTGGCGCACGAGATATGGGACACAGCATCTCCGAGGTAGCGATGATGTGGGGATTTTCCCGTATGACCATTTCACGAGTGCACCGTGAATATCGGGAATCCGACATCGCTGGGGTCCGAAAAAGATCCTGCAAGAACGGGACCAACAACGACTGAAGAGAATCATTCAACGGGACAGAAGTGCAACCCTTCCGTAAATTGATGCGGATTTCAGTGCTGGGCCATCAACAAGTGTCAGTGTGCGAACCATTCAACGAAACATCATCGATATGGGCTTTCGGAGCCGAAGGCCCACTCTTGTACCCTTGCTGAGCGCCTCGCCTGTGCCCGTCAACACCGACATTGGACTGTTGATGATTGGAAACATGTTGTCTGGTCTGACGAGTCTCGTTTCCGATTTTATCGAGCGGATGGACGTGTACGGGTATGGAGACAACCTCATGAATTCATTGACCCGACATGTCAGCAGGGGACTATTCAACCTGGTGGAGGCTCTATTACTATTACAATTACTCCGCGATTCACTAAAAGTGTGTGGCGGAGGGTTCATTGCGCCTAACCGGTAAGGTAATGGTTTGGAAGGAATATACGGGGTATGGCAGGAGACGCCCATGGGCTATTGTGAGGAACCATCCCAACATTCGCGTGGAGTGATCCGGGAAAACCATGGAAAACCCAGATCAGGATGGCTGGAGAGCTTTATCGAAAGCTACTCCTGTCGGATTTTAAGTTTACTCACCCGGAAATCCTTTCTGTTCCATTCCCTAATCGCTCCTGGAAAAAATGAATACAGAAAAGAATCGGCTCTGGCCCTGATTTCTCTTATCTTATTTTCACGGTCATTCCGCGATACGAATGTTGCTGTTAGCAATATTTGTTTGCTGGCATTCTGAAATATGCCAGTCGTGAATTTTTCAATTAGCTTCCGAAGAGAGCAAAGCCTTCGGTGTTCCAGGTCTTCCCAATGTAACTCCTTCAACATCACACTTACGCTTTCCCTCCAACTATATATACCTGTCACGAATCGGGCGGCTCTTCTATGGACCATCTCTAATGCCTCCATTAATCCCTTTTGATGGGGACCCCATACAGAGCAACAATATTCTAAGTGAGGCGGCACTAGTGACTTGTATGCAATCGATTTAACTTCCGGAGTGCATTATTTTCAATTACGACCTAGAAGCATACGATTTGCTTTCCCAATTACATTCTCGATATGCTCATTCCACAACAAATTATTACCCCTGGGTATTTAGCGGAATCTACCGTTCTAAGGACAGTACCATTAATTGGATATTCAGAGCTAAATGGTATCACCTTTTTACTTACACGCATGACTTGGCACTTTTTAGCGTTTAACTCCAACTGCCAATCTTTACACCACGCAATTATTTTCATAATATCGTCTTGTAACAACGCGCAGTCGTCCTGGGTTGTGATTTCACGATAAATAATAGCATCATCGGCAAATAGTTTATTCATCCCTCTTATTATGTCGCACAAATAATTAATGTATATGAAAAACAACAGAGGCCCTAATAGAACTAAATCAACCTGGGATTGCTCATCTATAATATCGCTCAAGTCGTGAATTAAAAGTGCAAGTTGTGTTTCGCAGCATTGGCCTTTTCTGAATCCATGTTTATTTGGGTTTAAAAGCTCACCTTCATCCAAAAACCGCATGATATTTGAATGGATGATATGTTCTAAAATCCTGCAAAATATTGAGATTAATGAGATCGACCTATAATTTTGAGGATCATTAACATTAACATTTTTGAACACTGGACTTACGATGGCGGTCTTCCATTCGGCTGGTATTTTTCCTTGATCCAAGGAAGAGGTATTTAATTTCATCAAATACGGCGCAATTAACTTTGCCTACCTAGAGTAGAATCTTGTAGGAATACCGTCTGGTCTGGAAGCCTTATTGGGATTTACATTCATAAGCAGTTTAGTTATTCCCTCGATATCGAGAACGAGATCATTAATAATTTTGTTGGTGCGATTGTTAAATATTTAAATCTCCTCCGAGTTTTCTGTCGTGAAAGCTTTTTTTAAATACATTATTCCAAATTTCTGCTTTCTCTACACTAGTTTCTGATTATTCCCCGTTTTCCTTAGTCAACGACGGCATGACCTTACGAGAGCCTCTTATTAATTTGATTGACATATGCCCAGAACCCTTTTTTTTCTCTTTTTTTAACCGAGTGTGGCGGTGTAACGGTTAGCGTTCTCGCCTCGCATTCGGGAGGACGGCATTTCGAATCCCCGTCCGGGCATCCAGATTTGGGTTTTCCATGGTTTCCCAAATCACTCCAGGCAAATGCCGGGATGCTTCTTCAAAAGGCCATGGCCGAATTCCTTCCCATTCCTTGCCCCCATCCTTGCCCCCCATCCTTTCCCGTCTCTAAAGACCTCGCTGTTGAGAGACATAAAGCAGTAAAAAAAAAAAACTTTTTTGGATTAGTAATCAGATCTTCGGATAAATTTCTAACTTGGAATTATTTAAACGCATCACGCATTGCCTTACGCACTTCGCTCGCAACTGGACTAATTTAGCGCGATTAGACGAGTCCCCCGATTTATTTACCGTGGCATGTAAACGCCTTTGCCTCCTGAGCAAACGTTTCACTTCTCTATTGAACCACGGGAAGTTCTTACTAACCTTAATAAACTTATAAACTTTTTGGGATCCGCGTGCCGAAGGTCGCCGGTTCTAATCCGGCCATGGGCATGGAGGATGTTTGAGTGTTGTGTGAATGTCCTGTCCGTCCTGTGGTGTCTATACTTAGGAATCATAACGTACTAGAGAAAGTAATTCACTGGATGAAGTATCATAAACACATTGAGCTGGCTGAATGGCTTCGTTGCCGAATGCTATTAAAAAAATTAAAAAAATTTAAAAAAAAAAAAAAAAAAAAAAAACTTTTTGGGAACAAATTGATTTAAGCCGGTCCATATTATTTCTTTTACATTAAACCAAAGTTTCTCAACATTTGTATTAAGCGTCTACGTTTCAAAATTTTTCGCCAAATGATCGATCATAAATGCATCGTTTGCCTTATCGAAACAACATACGAGTTTGTCTTTATCAAGCTTCAAATTCAGCCTAGATTTTAAAGTTACCACAACCGCCTTGTGATCACTTATACCATCTTCTATATAAACTTTATCTACAATATCCGGATTGTTTGTAAGAAAAAGATCCAAAATGGACGAGGAATCTTTGACGCTCTGCGTTGGCTCTTCAACCATCTGTTCAAGAGAATTTCCCGCGAATGATTCTAGGAACTTTTCGGTTATTAACCTATCTCTTCCACATGACTTGAACGTATATGTGTCCTAGTTAACTGAGGGTATATTAAAATCGCCTCCCATGATCAATGTATGTCCCTGAAATTTTTGAGAAATACTATTAAGTGATTGTCTAAAATACTGCGCGTTATCTAATCCAGTATCTGGAGGTCGGTAAAATGATCCTATTATGAACTTTAAACTTCTGCCAATTTTTACCTTCACCCATAGTAAATCGCAAAAATTTTCCGTTTCATTTACTACGGAGCAATTGATGGTTTTATTAACGGACACGAACACACCCCCGCCCATTGAGGAGCAAATGCTTCGCTAGATTCTTCCTCTGGCGTCAACCAGCTCTCAGTTCCTAGTATTATATCGACATCGTTAGTCGCAAATGCAGCGTGGAAATCGGCTACTTTCCCTCTAATACTCCGACAATTAAGTACCATTATCCTTAGCGTTTTAATATCTGTATCTGTAGAGTTTAAATTCGCGTTTTTACTATTTGCACTCCTAAAGGAAACGGGTGAAGTATTTGGAGCTGTAAATTTCGATTTATTCGCGCCGTCACTTCCAGAACCAAGATCTAGGTTATCGACGCGTCTTCTTCGTTGAACTGAGGGATCCTCGGGCCTCACGGTGTTCCTAAAAAATAATTCATGTCAGGCTCTGTAATGGTGTGGGGTGTGTATAGTTGGAGTGACACCACACACGTCCAGAATTGGTACAGAGTGGCTCCAGGGACACTCTTCTGAGTTTAAAACACCTCCACTGGCCACCAAATTCCCAAGATATGAACATTATTGAGCATATCTTGGATGCCTTGCAACGTGCCGTTCAGAAGAGATCCCCACCCCTTCGTACTCTTACGGATTTATGAACAGCCCTGCAGGATGTATGGTGTCAATTCCCTACTTCAGACATTAGTAGAGTCCATGCCACGTCGTATTGCGGCACTTCTACGTGATCGCGGGGGCCCTACACGATATTAGGCTGATGTACCAGTTTCTTTGGCTCTTCAGTGTATTTTTTGTTGGCTCATGCGGTAGAACTGACCCGGATGACCGAGGTTCGATCCTCGAAGTACTTGAAGTATTTTTTTTCTAAGTTGAACGTTCCGAACGGCTCCCCAGGCCCAATCAGCCTGCTATGTAATGAGAACCGTGGTGGAAACTACGTGGAAAGGTAAAGACTGGCTGGAGCGTGACGCTGAACACGTCACATCCCTTCTTGTACCGAAAAGGTTGTGTTGGGAATGCGGAGATCTGCAGAAAGCGGCAGAAGACGTAGGAACCCCGTAACCACCTTTGTACTTCTTTGTTGATCGTATATCACGGGGATGTACCGTACTGATTAGTGATTACAAATTTATTTTTTTGTTTAATGTAGCGTCAGAGCTATGAGCTTCTTCAGTTATTGCCTCCAAATTCATTCTATACTTATTTAATAGAACAGACAGCACCAACTGCTTGGGATATTACACAACGACCGATGCGTATTTTTATTTTAATATTTTCTTTTACAAAAAAAGCTGTACGTGTTAAAATAGAGCCTCGATAAAAATTAACACTCAGTTAAATAACTATTTAATAAAATAATTTTTCATATCTATTAAATTATTAAAACATTTTTCCAATACTCAGAGCAAATATAAACATAAATACCAGTTGATTTGCTTCTCGTTTGCTATCTGCTATAATATTGTAATTTAGTTACGTGATTTATGAACAAACAAAAACACCTTTATTCTAATTATTACCGGAGAAACAGTAGTTTTGACTCTCTGAAGTGGTCCAAATAATACGGCGTATAATCCGCCTTGATATGAGATTTGTAGTCCATAAATGACTTTGAAATTTCCGTTCCTTCATAAACTTGTGGAGTAATGTACCTTTCCAAATTAAACTCCGTTTTGTCCTACAATATGAAACACTTAGTAATTAATTGAGTATACTCTGTAATGTAATAAAATTAATTTATGAACAAATTACACTACTAACAGAAAGAATAACAAAAAGATTTTATTGATTTAGGAGAAACCATTAGTACTATTAATAACTACTAATGCAGCAGTTTACCTCCACACCCATTTATACCGTAATATGTCAGGTTTGACAATATTAGTCGATTTAATATACGAGACAATATTAAATGGAGTGATAAAGTACGATTCAGTGTATTTTTGCGAAAACAGATTCTGCCGTGTTCGCGAGAGAGCACTTTTGGGCCATCCTTAAATTACGACACACAAATTTTTGGAGTCCCCCCCGCCCTTCCTCCTTGTCACAGGTGGTCACATTTGCGTGAGGCACCCTCCCTCCAGCCACTGGTGTTACGTCACAATATTTACAATTTTAAATTTAAAAATTATTAAATTAGATCAGCACTTCTGAAATTATTTCTATTTAAAACATTTTTTTATATAAAATCGAAAGTAAGTCATACATTTTAGAAAATTGAAAAAACAACAAATCAAATGAACGATACAAAATTTAATCATCTTGTGTCCATTTATATTATTTATGACTGGCATAGCAGTCACTTTGTTCTAGATTTAGATAATGTTAGGGAAATTCGATGTGTCAACATCTTCTTCATCCATACATATAGGTTCATCATCATCGTTTATCAAACAAAGATTTTCCCTGTCAATTGTAGTTGGAAATCTTTCAGGGCAAATCTTCATAATGGAAAAAACCTCTTGTTGCCTCTTATGTGATTGCTTGAGTTGGTTAGTGACATTGTATGATGAAAGATATAGACCACAGATGCTACACGATCTTTTAAATAAGTATGCGGGAGTCATATTATGACAAAGCCAGAAAGGTGGTAGCGGCCTTTCTGCGTATGTCAAAGGCGTCCGACGTGCGATACCGTAGGTACAGCAAGCGTCAATTCGCGCGGCTGCCTCGTGCCAAAAAGTCATACACTTTATGGATGTGACGTTACAAAGCTTATAACTCGTCCCTGCCCCTTTTTGCCGCATGATATCACACTTTGTAGACCCCCTCCAACCCCCTTAACGTGTGACGTAATTTCTGGATGGCCCCTTTCTTGCCTGAAGTCACTTTCAGTGAAGATTGGGACACGGGAGGCGCTGTCCTCTTACTGTTTGAAAATGAAAGTAGGGGCTACTTCTGAAAGGCCGCCCTGCCGTGAGGAGGCACAAAAGGCAGATTTATCCGATGGACCGAGGGCTGTGACGGTGGCTTCCACGGCCTGTTGTTATGTACGCCGTACCATGCAGTCGAATTGTATGGATCAGTATCCGCCACAGGCTGTCCCTCGCCACCTTGCAGCCACTTAATCACTATGTTAACAAGTGTCAGTTCAGCTACCCGGGCATTTGATGTTTACCGACTGGGAGACGGATAGAGGCGCGCTATCCCTGCTAGTAGAGGCGGCTCGCTTCCCACGGCCCGCTGTTCA
This sequence comes from Vandiemenella viatica, assembly GCA_031002005.1. Classification (NCBI taxonomy): domain Eukaryota; kingdom Metazoa; phylum Arthropoda; class Insecta; order Orthoptera; family Morabidae; genus Vandiemenella; species Vandiemenella viatica. The sequence goes on along the minus strand of JARYHS010011408.1, from coordinate 215,385,293 downwards.
TAGTTAGACCGGCGCGGCCGGCAAATGCACGGGCCGTAGGAAGCCACCCTGAGATGATGTGCGTGTCCACTCAAGTCGAGAGATTTAGCGCTTTGACAGTGACGTGTCGCATGTAAGCAGCTTGTTTTAAATAGCGGTTTCCACGGAAAGGCTCCCAGTAAGGATGTGAGGTATTTTGTGGCAATTGGGAAGAGTGTATGTAGTGAAAGAATTGTGCAGTCAGTAGGAAAACTGAGTCTGTTGTTAGCAAACTAATACTTTACAATTTTACTGCTTTCATGGAAAATCACTAGCGTGTGTTGATTTCAGACTGAGGTGAGTGGTTTGTTGGTGGGGACTGGCGGGTAGGGTTACCAACTTATTTAGAAAAAAAAAAGTATATTTGCCTTTTAAAGAAATAAAGTATATGACAGAAAAGAAATTATTTTATATTTAGGTATCTATTGCATTAAACAAACATTGTTTCGCGCTTGCGGGTCTAGGTATTAATTTTTGGTTTCATTTCAAGGTGTTATTGCAGGTACCACATTACAAATCTAGAGTTATAAATATCTCCCCACCATTTTGCATTCATTTCGTTTCGTCAAGCATTAATATATCGTTTGGAAGTCAAAAATGTTACTTCAATCATATTACCTTGGTTCTCTGGGTGGTGCCGCGTCGATTTATAAAACCTAACGTTTCAGCCAACGTACTGTGGCTTTCATCAGAGAACTGCCACAGTACGATGGCTGAAACGTTAATAAATAAAACGTTTTAATGGTTAGTATTAATAAAGTGTACCGGCAAGAAATATTGTATCATACTTTATATTAAAGTATGGTTAGCAAACCTACCCCTCTGGCCACTGCAGCACAACTTAAATTTATCAAATAAAAGGATCACGCTCACAATATTCTGGCCTAGCTGAGGCAATGGTAAAGCGCACAGCGCATAGAATTCTCAAAGAATTTGAGGATCCTTTTTTAACCAGTTACGTGATTTCTCCCACAAGTCTTCACATTGTTTTGATTGTTTAATCAATTTTGCTTTCTTTGGAGTTACTGCTATATCACTCTCAAAAACAGACTCTGAATTACTTTCCGTTTTAAACAATATAAAAGAAAGATAATGTAGTTGAAAACACCTACCACAAAGCTAAGACTACGGCCACACTTGCTTGTTTTCACGCCGAATTTGTGCGTGAAATCCCGTCGAAAATATGAACTACGTTGAAGTATACGGGACTGGCCAGCCCTGTGTGATTTTCACGCAGCGGGAAGTGGAAAAAGGAACGTGTTCAAAGTCGCCCACAAGCAGAATGCGCCCCGGCCCATTTATGAGCGGGATTTCACGCTACAGTGAGTGGCCACATTGGCTGGAAAACACGCCGCGCGGCTAGCTCTTGATTCTTGCGTTTTCATTGTATACTGATATTGTGGAGTGCTTAAATAGTGAACTAGTGCAAAAACACCCTTGTTTGTACGACCCAAAACACTTGGATTATAAAAACAGAGAAATCAAGAGGATTTCATGGATAGCAGTAACTTCTGCCATTTGGGAAGAGTCTGATGAAGAAACAAAAGCAAATTTAGCGAAGTTTATTCATATTTTTATAAACTGTGTCACATGATATTATACAGAACTATGCAAAGGTTCACTTTGAAATAAGTTAGTCAGGAAGGTTAACATAACTATTTTGCGACAGCAATGATCCTTGAGCAGAACAGAAGTAAGTATTATTTCATTATTACAAATGTAAACATATTTAACATCTTTCAATTTAATTGTTTTTAATTTTTCAATTAATTATTAACTGAATGCGTAAAGAATAAAGTGTTGCTGCGAAATTTTCTTCTGCACTAACACACTCCCTGAACCTTTGATATAGCATTTTACACTGTGCACAGGAGCAGTTCAAATGGGGGAACAGACATCTCGACTCGAAAAACGTTATGGGTTTTTTTTTTAATTTTGTATGCAAGATCACAAATTTTCCCTTCGTTGGCCTGTCGTTCAGAATGGGATGGACCCAGTACTTTCTCCTTCCACGACGACAGCGACGCACAGCTATTAGCGCGGCACATAATGCAACTACTGCATTCTTATGACTTACTGAAATTCTATTCATAATTTCGAGACCAGTCAAGTTGACAAGCAGAACATGACTGAACCTTTCTAGCGGGAAAAACTGCTGGTGTGTGTGTGTTTTTCACGCGCGGGAAGAACACGCCAGTGTGACAATATCTGCAGGATTACCAGTTCGCGTTTATTTTCCCGCTAGGTCTCGGCGTGAAAACACGCAAGTGTGGCCGACGCCTGAGAAATAGAAGGAACCGCGAATTCTCCGCTTGCCAATCACATGACTGACATCCACCGCTCCGTTCAGAAATAACGGCGAGCGGACACGAGTCGACTCGAATGGAACAATGTGGATTGTCTGCTCCTGTTGCTTCGGCTCTGAAGTGGTTAAGTACACAGATCCAGGACGCGAGTGGACAAAAAAATCCCTGGCCGATAGGCATTTTTTCTTGCAGGAAGTTGTGGAACTAGCATAAAAACATTCCGTTCCATGTACTGTATATTTTATTCGAAATAAAGTATTTTCGCGTATTTTATTGGTAGGAAAAAGTAGAAAGTATAACGACCACAAATAAAGTATGATACTTTATCATAAAGTATGGTTGGCAACCCTACTGGTGGGGGAGAATTTCCTCGCTGCAAGCGGACATTCTGGTGTTCACTTCGAAAGTGAGAGGTTTCGCTTTCTTGCGAGTACTTCTTTGTCATCGTCTGGTGCCTTTATGCCGCTTACACACTTGCATTCCTGGTGCGACTATCTGCGGCGAGAGTATGTGTACTGCTTCTCTGTTGACGAAACATCAGCCACTGGCGTTTATAACGATTGATCGGGTAACCGCCAGATAACAGCACCACATACCACAGACATAGGAATGTGCTGTGTGTGTGTTATTCAGCTTATCTGTATTCCGGTGAGGTCTGCGATACTTTGGTTTGCGGGAACGGATAGCTTCGGGTGTTTACGTCGAAGTCGAGGGCTGTAGGAGAGCATGTATCAGGTGAAATCAGAAAGATATTGCTACAAAAGAAACGGTTCTTCTTCAACCTAATACAAATCACCAACGTCACTTTTCATCATATTTTATTTGTGAAATTTTTGCACGGGTCATTTAATACACCTTATAACTTATTCTACTGCAAAACATATAAATCACGCTCCTTAAATCAAGTACTCTCTTCACTTCCAAATAATGCATTCTTGCCTATTATAATCACAGTATCCGTCTAGGCATCATAGCCAAAACCTTGCACTCTCTCTCTCTCTCTCGCTCACCTAGTATTTTCCAATGTTTGCCAAGTCAGTTAGCGGTGTGTTCTGTGGTTAGCTACATACCTCCGCACCCATACCCCTTCAACTCCGGTATCTGATTCTAATAATGCCATTTCGCCATGTGTCGAATCCCAATATACGAATCGACAGTCCTTAAACTAAACCAGTCGAAACGCTATTTATACATGCGTAATTACATATTTATATGTAATATAAACGTTGTGAGGAAACATAGTCCCCTCACATCTAAAAATTTATTGTTTAAGTATTCCTTTTTTTCATTTGTTGTTTGTGTTTTAATTTAACATTGTGCTGTTGATTTAAGTTTGATGAGAAGCATTGCAAATGATTGTATTTAGGATATCGAAACAGTTTGTACGTAATTATCTTTGAAGTAATCTGTGAGTGGAGTGAGAGTATTCTTTGGTGAGTACAGAGATAAAAATGATGGCGAGTGGAGGCATGAATTGGTGTTCCTTGCTCGAACAGTAATTGTATTATTAATCGAGACAATAAGAGATAATATTGAGTTTTTAATGATTTGTTGAAAGTGTAATTTGTGAAGCAAATGATGAGTGAAATATATAGAAAAGTGAAATGAATTTCTCTTTAGTTTATTGTATGTTTTTTGAATCATACAGACCAATTAAGTAGCAGAAACTGCAAGATAACATTCCATGGATTCTGCGGTGAGCAATATCCACGCGAGGCAAATCCAGGAAGCGTAATGTCAGTTTCTTACAACGTGCAGCCACGGATATAGCCCTGTCGAATTTCATTTACTTCGACTTTTAATATAAACTATATAATAATGAGAAAGTCCTGTTTTGAATTCACTTATTCTTTATTACAAGTGTTCAATGGAAAATCCCCACCTGACCACTTATCGAAATAATATTAAGTGTTTCATCAAAGATTGCAGGTTCGTAGAAAACAACAAAACACCTCTTTTTCTAATAATAAAGTTATTTCAGCATTCTCCTTTACACGATTAAACATTTAAACCACCTTTTTTACTTTATCAGACCATCAGTCCACACAATTGCAACACCCTGTGACCTCTCAGAAAAATTCCACTCCGTGATTCACAGTTAGATACTATCGTCAGTCTACGTAGTCGCGACAGCCTACATCTCAACCAATACTCAAACACTCTGCTTTTTCTAATGCTTTTCTATTTTATTTATTTTGTCTCAGAGGCACATATATTAAATAAGATTATTTCCTTTTTCCATGCTACTTAAAAATTCGTTGGTGAGGAAATTACGCTAAAATAATTTATGATAAAAATCTTATATATATATATGTGTGTGTGTGTGTGTGTCTGTGTTTCTCTATATTTCATTTTTCAGCCACCACTACCTAGCACAGATCACTGGTGTTTGTGTGTGGAAGTAGCATGGAGTTTCCTGTCTTGCAAATCGTTGGCCGAATGCCGATAGCTGTGGAGATGTTGGAGTTATGATGGTTGAAAGTGGTCGATGCAGGGCATTTCCATATTTCGACCAAAGACTTGTGTATCCTTAAACTTCTCTTTGCTGCCACAACTATGTACATAGCATAGATCATTGGTGTTCCTGTGTTGTAGTGGTATCGTGTCTCCTATCGTGTGCTATGGTGGTTTTCATCCAAAACTATCTAGCGCAGATCACTGGTGTTTGTGTGTGGTAGTAGCACAGAGTCACCCGTCGATCACAACGTTGGCCGAATTTCGGTAACTGTGGGAGTGTGAGAGATATGGTGGTTGAAACTGGTCGATCAAGGATATTTTCGTATTTCGACCAAAGACATGTGTGTCCGTATTAATTACTTTGCTGCCTGAACTACAAAGCGCAGATGACTGGTGTTTGTGTGTTAATAGCATCGAGTCTCCCTTCGTGCAATATGGTGGTTAGATGTCGTTAGCTGTCAATCCAAATTCTTGACAAACACGAACGAAATCGTGGGCACCAGCTAGTTAATAGTAAAAGGGAAAATTGCCACTGGAGCATGCACTACATTGTAATTAAACCTAATATGAATTAAATAAAGTTACGCTCCTACAATTCTCTATCAGCAGTCCTTTATCTTCCTTGTACCGACATCCTTTTTTTTTTTGTTCAATTTACTTCATATACAGGGTGTCCACCATGAACCTGACACATTTGAAATTGCTGTATATTTCATACTGCTTATGATAAAAAGAAAATAATGCATGCAATTTCAAGAGTAACTCACAAAGTTTTACTAAAAAAATCAGTACACCTCTACATGAGATCCTCTCGTTGCACGAAGAACATCTAGCCTCAATTCAAGTTCCTGCCAGGTTTTCTGTAGCATCTCGGGCGTAACGGAAGTGACAGCATCTCGTAAGCTCTTGAAGATCACGAATTTTGCGGCCTGTATACACTTTGTCCTTCACGTATCCCCACGATACGAAGTCTAGAGGGGTAATATCTGGTGATCGAGGCGGCCAACATGTCGGTCCACCACGCCCAATCCAGCAACCGGGAAACTGGGTGTCGAGAAATTCTCGAACGATCAGGGTCCAATGCGGAGGGGTGCCGTCCTGTTGAAAGATGACGTTCGGCTGCAAATGCATTATCTGAGGCACAATAAATGGTTACAACATGTCGAGGTACGTACTGCCCATAACTGTTTTTTCTACAAAGAAAAAGGGGCCGATGATCAAATTTTGCATCAATCCACACCAAACATTTAATTTTGGGCTGTCACGAATGTGTTCCACAATGCAGTGTGGGTTTTGTGATCCCCAAATAAGTGTGTTATGTATGTTGACCGTGCCCGATAAATGAAATGTGGCCTCATCAGAGAAAGCAATGAGAATTAAAAATGTTGGGTCTTCATCAATGTGATGTAGCATGTCGATAGCAAATGCCTGCCTCGTATCACCGTCATCTGTTTACAGTTCATGAAGCAACTTTAATTTGTATGCATGAAACTGAAGAGAGTGATGCAGTGCCTTATGTACAGTGGACTTCGTCATCTGCAGTTCTCGTACCGCTTGTCGAATGGACTTGCGTCGACTTTGTTCAAACGCCTGTCTTACTGCTGCTACATGCTCCTCTGATACGCGCTCATTACCGCCACCATGCAATTTCTTCACACTTCCCGTTGCCAAAAAGCGCTGTTTCCATTTCTTAATGGTCTTCCATGATGGTGGGTCCTTCTTGAACACGTGGCGAAAGTTGTGTTGCACTTGAATCACTGAATTTATTTCCGCGTACCACCAAATAACTTGTGCCCGCTCTTGCGGTGACGCCATTTTCAATTAAGCTATTGCAGCACCACCTACGATCTCTTGCGCGGGTTTTCAAAAATAGTCAACAGAATTTACACAATTTCTCTACATATTGCAATGCATGTTGCCAACTTACTTCCATTCGTTGATTGTTGGCAGTCAAATTAAAAGTGTCAGATTCATGGTGTGTCAAAGACGTGCTGTTTGCTGGGGTGTGCATACAGTAGTACTTTGAGCTATAACCGTGGTCGTGGTACCGAGTGGTTCTTTTCCTTGGTCGCCTATCGCTTGTTTAAATAATAAAATAGGATACTACAAGAGATTAAGGTATGTTCATGAATTAAAACTCAGTAGACTTTATGATAAATTAAAAATGATATATTGTGCAAAAGTTCTTTTACAAACTCGGTACCAGCGTAATAAAAAGGCATCAGACTTCTTTCCAAAAATGAAATGATTGCAGGTTAAAACATTTACACACAACGTAAGCAGCTTCCGATGAACCCCATATTGATCAACAGTTTAAAATCATTGAAAGCGCGACATCACTTCAACCCGGTGTTGATGTTAGTTATTTGTGGAGGATTACTCTACATTTCGATACTGCCCCGATCAATTCGTTCCAGCCCGGCACAGGGCGCGACTTACACCCACGCGTTCTCTTCTCGCTAACAAATCTGCTGAAAGACTGAAGAAATTACTTTTACAATACTTCCACTCAACTCAACGATCTCAAACTGCTGTCGTCATCTTTCCTCAAGAAGACCTTTAATCTGACGTAATTTTCTTTTGACTACTTATTTGATTCTCGACTTACTATTTTTTCCTTTATTGAAAAAGTACCTTAAAACTCGTCATATTTCCTCTAAATTTCGTTTGAGACCATGTTTTCTACTTCTAAACTAAGACTCGATACTTTCATCCCAGTATCTTAATTCATTTACTATCATTCTTTCATACCTCTATGTAACTCCGATCTAACTATTCTTTGAAATGTGTCTTAAATATTTGAACCCACTAGAAAATTACTTTGAAAATGTTCTGCTGTTCATTTACTATATGCTTGCAGCCTTTTAACTGAATTTTGTAATATATTGACAAAATTGAGGATATATCACAGGTGGACACCCTGTACTTCACTGATATCGGAGATTTCTCATTCACATATCTGTTATCAATGTCCCTTTGGTAAAATGTTATTATCCTATCACCAGCAAACTTCAATCTGAAAAAGCAGCTTCATCATTACTGGGTGTAAGTTCCTTCATAGCTTTGGCTGGAAACTCAATGAGAGCTTCCTTCACCCCCCTGTTTAGATGTAGAGCTTTCCTAGAGCAACTTTTCCTGTGAATGGTGTCCATAAACACAACCTCCTCTACAGATCTTATGTATGACGTAAGTAAACTCTTTTCCTCCAGCTTTTCTCGTCTCACGTCGATTATGGCGACGCAACGCCGTAATATTCTCCATCCCGATAAGCTGTCTCCTCACTATCTATACTAAGGTCCTATTGCACTCTCTATCCCATGTTGAAACTATTTAATATCTCATTTATAGTCTCGTGTAACAATCACATCCTCCACTTTGAAACCGCTAGACAAACGCCGGCCTCGGTAGCGTCGGGGCTGGAGTGCTAGGCTCCGCGTGCCGAAGGTCGCCGGTTCGAATCCGGCCGCGGGCATGGATGTTAAGTGTTGTGTGTCTGTGTAAATGTCCTGTCCGTCCAGTGGTGTCCATACATACAAGATACAATATATAAATACTGGATGACGACTGATTCACTGGTAGCTATAGTAATAATCACATTGAGCTGGCTGTATGGCTTCAGCTGCCGCAAGCCATTTAAAAAAAGATAAAAAAAAAATAACCGCTAGACAGTCATCATAGAGTTTCTGCCATTTGACTAAGCAATTTGGATCTACGAGTATCAACAGACTTTCATCTCTTTAAATGAAAGCATGCTGTCATTGCCTTCAGCTAACAGTTTTTGTTAGATTATGTCTTATGTAAGCCTGTTCAATTGCTTAAATTATTAAATAAATCAAAAATACCTTTATCTCTTCCGAAATTTTACCAGTTAGTCCACTTAGGTCATCCCTATAATGAGGGTAGTGATTCAGTTCATTCGTGAAGTTAAAGAGCGATATATACGCCACAACACAGTGAGTGACTGTTATGACAGAATTTGCACCTTTAATTCCTGAAAGACAAGAAGAAGAATACTTTATTTATTTTGTTACTCTTTCCATGCAGTGTCAATGATAATTTACATAAAATTAAATTTGAGTTCGGAACATTTAAACTAATTAGCAAAATACTTCTAAAGTGATTCTTAAGCTAATTACACACTTGTATACAAAGTCGAGCGATCGTCTATAGACATGTTGGGAACTGTCTATAGATATGAATATAGACAATGTATATAGCCAGTCTACAGACTTTGTCGCGTGTACACCCTTGAAAGCCTTGATGCTCGTTAGTTGCTAAATATGGCTGACTTTGTTGGGATCACTGTTTGCGAAGTTCTAATCATGGACAATGAAAATAAACGAAAAAAGAAGCGTTGGTGGAGACGTGAAATTTTTTACTAACACCACACAATAATATTTCCTGTTGGTAGGTTGTTTTTTAATAAAATCATCTGTTTTCTGTTCCATATCCATGTATAGAAATTAAATAAAACAGATTTTTAATGTACTTACAATGTTCTGTACTTCCTGATTAGCTATTTTCTTACTTCACCACAGTCTGTGCTTCCAAACCGTGCAGTAAAAATGAGTGTTCGTATGCGAACCAAGCATTCTTTACAAGAGATACTACATTCCTCTTCACCTCATTTTTTTATGCTCACGATGAAAAGCTGTTTTCAAATTTTGGAATTTTTTTTCCTACATCGCCTACGGGCACTGCATATTTTTTGGCAGCTCTTTAATAACCATTTTCTTCTTGGTTCGATTTTTTTATTCGGAATTAGTCATTTCCCACAAACAAGACGTCAAGTGAAAATCTTCTATTAACCATAACACTCTCTCTGCAGGCCACATCTTGACAATAAAAAATTAAGAAAATCGACCAAGGTTTCTCCAGAGCTCAACGACAATAACTGAAGTCAAAGTCTACCAAAACGTCCACACTGCGAAATATTGCGCAACATACAAATAGCAACAAAATCTATAGTATCATCAAGGATTATATTAAGGACAGTGACCTACATATTTAATGTATCTATATATCTGTATATTTTTAAATACTATTAATATTATTACCTTGTAACTTCACCAGACTGTCTGGATGGTCTGTTCAAGACCAAACGACGAATAAATTTTTTAAAAAGAAACAATTGTCTCCCATTTCGAACGGGAGACCGAATTTCTGCGATTTTGTACTAAAAGCATGTCTATAGATATGAATTTGTCTTTCGATTGTCTATATACAATCGCTCGATTTCTTATAGACATTGTCTAGATACAACAAACGCTCGAGTTTGTATACAAGTGTGGGCATGCCTTAGTTAATTCTATTGAGACATGCATTTCTTGAGCCTAAAGATGGGAAAATATGAGCTTTTGGGGGATGATGGAACCTAACTGCGCTGATTCATATTTCGGAAAACACAGACAGAATAAGGAAACCGTCATCGAAAACTAACGTTACGCTGCGCATGTACAGACATTAAATGAAAAAGAAATTTTCATTTAACAATTTTAAGAAAAATAAATAGAGAAACATATTTAAAAAATGAAATATAAGTTTCAAATTTGTATTTTTTTACTAATCTGTAATTAGAAGATTCATGAGTTACTGCAAATACCGTGACTAGAAATAATAAGGGCGTTAGACAGATAGTAGTCACTTCACCCGCGTGGAACAAACGATTTGATTTTGTATAACTAACATCTGTTGTATAATGTATAGCATCTTAAAGGTTTTCCTGTCAGTTGCTTGGAGGCTGAACTTATTCTGGAACAGATCTTACATAATGTAAGAGAGGGATCCTCAGTTAAATTCATGCCTAACATCTTCACAGACTGCCCTTGCGATTTGCAAACATTTTTTGCTTGAAGTCTTAAAGAGGATAATTCGAAAGCATATTCAAAAGGTATTAGCAGTATTATTATTGACCAATTCCCTCCAAAGAGCGCATTCGTAGTCTTCATAACGTTTCAGTGATAACTATAAAGCATTACCCAATATTTTACGGATTAAAATTGCGCAATAGCATAACATGACGGCAGTTCGTGGGAAGTAGGACCAGGGGATGAATGATAATCAGAAATTCAAAGGGATATCGACCAACAAAACGAGTCTGTAACACCCAATCACTAGGCACAAATTCCATTTGCGAACCTTGAAACGATTTGAGTGAAGTGTGTTTAGGGATAAAACGATACGAATAAATACAAGTACTTACTCGATACATTCCTTCCGATACCAAGTACTTTTTTTATCGATACTTTAAAAATAAGTATCAAGTAGGTATCGGTCGAAAGTACTCGTATCGGTGCGTATACCACTATCACGAATATCTTGATTTCATTTAACACGTTAATTGATATATTAAACGCTGTAAAGAATATATTTTTGGTTGCCATTATTGCATTTTTTTCAACATACTTTTTCTAAGTTTGTGTTGTTGGTAAACTTGTTTGTCTATGCCCGGCCGAAAGAATAGTAGATTCCTATTTGAAAAAAATACAGATCGATAGTGGAGTTCCTGAGGGGCGTACTAAAAAAATTATTCTTGACGTTAAGATACGTTGGAATTCATTATATTCTATGACTGATAGATTTTTAGATATGTCGAAAATTGCTAAGCAGCTTTTACTCGATGCTACAGATAGTCCTGAATTTGTGACTGGACAAGAAATTGAAATATTGAAACAGGTAGTCCCCTTGTTACAACCATTCGAATTTGTCACAACAGAATATTCATGCCAGAATTATGTTACCTTATCCAAAATCATACCCATGATTAATTGTCTGACGTCGCAGCTAGCAAAATTTTCATCATCAATAGAATGTGTCACAATGTTGCAAACAAACTACTGGCTGAATGTAAGAAAAGATTTGGTCTCATTGAATTTAACAGTAGCTTTGGGAACAATTTTAGACCCACGTTTCAAAAACCTCAGTTTTCAAGATGCAAGTGCATGTGGGAGGGCGATACAAAAATTAAATAATATTATTAAAGAAGATCTGACAAAGAAGCAACCCACTAAGATTTTGATTTTTCGTTACACCACAAACAACTTGCAGTTGACCAAAAGCGGCGCCGTGCTAACTCAAAAGAAGATGAAGTTTCAATTTATTTGTCTAATCCAGTCTGCGCTTTAAAGCCAACCCATTAGAGGAATGGGAAGAATTAAAACCCGTATTTCCAAGCTTATACAAACAAGCGCGAATTTATTAAAACATTTTCGGTACCCCTGAACCCTGGGAAAGGCTTTTTTACAAAGCTGGCGCAACAATGACTACATCCAGAAATCGTCTAACAGGCAAACACTTAGAAAAATAAATATTTTTGGGGAGCACTACAAAAACCGATTGTTTTTATAAAATTAGTTTTATTTTGTCCTAATCGGTATTAGTCCTGTAACGATCAGTATGGTGAAAATGTAATAAATATCTTTCATCAAATAAATATATATTTTTATATCAATAAAGACTATTAATAGTTACTAGACGACCCGTGCGAAAATTTCGCTAATAAAATGCGATGAATAGTGCGGTTGAATGCTTGTAATATAATGAAAAGTAGTACCGTATTTTTGTAGTAAATATTTTTTTTTTTTTTAGTTTAATAGGTACGCATCAAAATACTCGCAACATATTACGAAACATTTAGGAAAATTTAAAACACTCTGTATTTATGACAAACTGTCACTGACCTTAACAGAATAAAACCAACCTGATCAAAATGCACACAACATATCAATATCTCGAATTCCAAAAAAAAATCCTTTTATAAAATGTGGTGTGACCAAAGCAGCCACCTTGGTCTTTAAAATGATGCCTCATTTATCGATTTCGATTAGTTATCAAGCGAGGTAAAAAAAAAGTTTTGAGAAATGATGATATATTTGCTCCTTAAGGGTTGAATTTGGTCATAGTTGTTTCTTAAAATATGATATGACCATAGCGGATAATTTAATATTTAAATCGATACCTCATTTATTGAGTTCGGTTAGGTATCAAGGGAAGTAAATAGCTGGTGACAGAAAAATGCATTGTAAAAATATTAATACTTTTGCCCTCTAGGGGTTGGAATTTTAAAAAATTTATTTCTTAAAATGTGGTAATTGAACCGAAGACATTAAGGAGACCTCAGTCTTTTAAATGATACCTCATTTATCAATTTTGTTTAATTGCCAAGGGAGATAAATGGCTCGAGATACAAAAAACTCATTTTAGAAAAATTGACATTTTTGCCCTTTAAGGTTCTAAATACGAAAAATTCCTTTCTTGAAATATAATGTTACCATGGCGGAGACCTTAGTCTTTAATATGATATATCATTTATCTATATCGGATAGATATCAAGGGAGATAAATGGCTCGTGACACAAAAATGCGTTGTAGAAAAATTTATGCTTTTTCCCTTTAAGGGTTGAATTCCAAAAAGTACTTTTCTAAAATATGATGTCACTAAAGCTGAGACAAAATTCCTCATAACCTTACTTGATTTATCGATTTTCCATAGATATCCAAGGAGATAAGTGGCTCGAGACAAAAAAAACGCATTTTAGAAAAATTGACATTTTCGCCCTTTCCGGGTCGAATTACGAAAAATTACTTTCTTAAAATATAATGTTACCACGGCGGAGACCTTATTCTTTAATATGATACCTCATTTATCTATATCGGTTTGATATTAAGGGAGATAAATCACTCGTGACACAAAAATGCGTTATAGAAAAATTTATACTTTTTCCCTTTAAGGGTTGAATTCCAAAAACATTCTTTCTTAAAATATGATGTCGCAAAGCTAAGACATTACTCCTCAAATTCAACTTCTTTTATCGATTTTGATTCGATATCCAGGGACATAAATGGCTCGAGAAACAAAAAACGCATTTTAGAAAAATTGATATTTTTGCCCTTTGAGGGTCGAATTACGAAAAATTCCTTTCTTAAAATATGATGTTACCATGGCGGGGAAGTCAGTCTTTAATGTGATACCTAATTTATCTATATCGGTTAGATATTAAGGGAGATAAATCGCTCGTGACACAAAAACGCATTGCAAAAATATTGACACTTTTGCCCTTTAAGGGTTGAATTCCGAAAAATTTCTGTCTTAATATATGACATCACTAAAGCGGAGATCTTAATCTTTAAAATGATTCTTCATTAAACGATTTCAGATAGATATCCAGGGAGATAAATGACTCGCAACACAGAAAACTGAATTTTAGAAATATTGACATTTTTGCCCTGTAAGGGTCGAATTCCGAAAACTTCATTTCTTAAAATACGATGTGACTAAAATGGAGACCATATTCTTTAAAATGATACCTCATTCATTGATTTCGGTTAAGTATGGACAAAAAAATACCTTATAGAAATAATATATATGATTACAAATTGTTTTTTATTTACTCCAAATTTCACTACGAAAAATCAATCGATACTTTTCAATGGATACCGAATAAGTATCGATGCTTTACGACCGATACTGTATCGAGTAAAAGTATCGATACCTCAGTGGTATCGTTTTATCCCTATGTGAGTTATCGGCGGCATCATTGTCGTTTTGCAGGATCAGAATGATTCAATGCCATAACCAATCCATGGAACTCTTTTTATTTCGGCAACATAATAATCTCATTCTGTCCCTTCTCTGTACCCCATTCCCACGTTTCAATGTACTTCCCTACCGGAGATCCGAACGAGGGGATAATACTCCGGAACATTTTGCTTGAAGTGCCATCACCATGCTATTTATAGGGAATCCTTTAGGATCGTTAATGTGGTGGTTTCCCGATGCTTTACACATTCTCAAGCCGTTGACCATCTACAGGTTCCTCCACCTTTAGGGATGATTTCTCCTCCCTTGAGCAAGAGATTGCCCTGGCCCTTTACCTGCTCATCCGCCCCGCAAGAGGCCGTTTGCTCTTGTTAAGCTGGATACTCACTAGCGAGCTGTAACAGTAACTGAACAGATACAGTAACCACGTTCTAGTGTGTACGCGTGAAGCGAACTTCACTCGTGATGAACACCGAGCCACCTCACTGAGCGTTCTCACCGGCGAGCTATAACTGTTACCGAACAGATATAGTAACGAGGTTCTAGTGCGTACGCTAATCCACATAACTGTAATCGTAACGACAAGCCGACTCTATCCGCGATGTCGGACGAAGTGTCTCTCGCTTGTGCAGCATACATACTTGAAGACGCTATACTGGATGATTATAAACGGCCACCAAGATGGCATTTTCATGGATGTAGTGATCTAATTCTTCTTTTAAGAAATAAACAAATTAGTGGTCATTACAAAAATTTCACGAGAATCTCTCCAACTGATTTTGAATATCTAATGAACATAACTGGGCTCAAGATAGAACGAAGAAACACTTCGTTCCGAGAAGCGGTGTCGGTTCAATATAGATTAGCTGTGACGCAGAGATACTTCGCTACCGATTATTCTTTTATAAATTTACAATACCTGTTTCGCATTTCCAAACAAGCCATAAGCTAAATTGTCCCTGATAGGAGCATTAAAAGAACAAATCAAGGTAATTCTTTATTCAATAATAAAAAAGTAATAATGTAATTTATTTCAAAAAATATAAACATAATTTTCTAAACTTCACTCCAGACGTCCACGAAGGCACTGCAAGAGCCCTTTGACTTGCAGCAAAAACCGACAATCCTCAGCTCGCTGCGAATGCAACGCGTACCGCTCGCGGCAGGCTCGCAAGCCACGTACTCACTATAGTTCACGGTAACAGTAACGTGCAACGGTTACAGTTACAGAATGTGGACGTGTTTCTTGTCGGCTCGCTGCGAATGCATCACGTTCCACCCCCAGCAGGCTCGCGAGTCACGTACTCACTATGGTTCACGGTAACAGTAACGTGCAACGGTTACAGTTACAGAATGTGGACGTGTTTCTTGTCGGCTCGCTGCGAATGCATCACGTTCCACCCCCAGCAGGCTCGCGAGTCACGTACTCACTATGGTTCACGCTAACAGCAACGTGCAACGGTTACAGTTACAGAATGTGGACGTGTTTCTTGTCGGCTCGCTGCGAAAGCAACACGTTCCGCTCGCGGCAGGCTCGCGAGCCACGTACTCACTATCGTATTTGGAGACAGTAACATGCAACGGTTACAGTTACAGCTTGCTAGTGAGTACGCGGCTTTAGAGGATGTCTCCTTATCCCGGGAGCTACTCGGCAGGCTGCTTGCCTTGCTAGTGCAGGTGCTAGTTTTGGTTCGCCCCGGGTATTTAATTTTCCCGGTAACACCCATATCTGGGAGGCATTCTCCGGTCCGCCACCTGGGAAGGCGCCCGATGGGGGATTAGTAAACCCACACGGGCTGAATAGCAGAAAACCAGTGATGATGATGAACATAATAATACATCCCTGCAATCAGTAGAGTTGTTACTGCTGAAGTCAAACATGCAGGAATGTTTACTTCTCCCTTGTACTTAAAAATAAGCTCTAACACCCATTTTCGGTATCAGTCCAGAAAACTGATTAACAACTCATCTACAAGAGTTTCAAATGAATGATTAAAGCTCAGGCATCCACGTGGTGTCATTAACGCTGGTGGCCATTTACATGATTCCTTTGTTTGCCCTTATGAGAGCCAGGTGAGGCAGAAATAGGAACTGACCTTTCTGTCTTCAAAAACTAACCCCTCCACAAAAATACTTAATTATCGAGCAGCCACCCCTGACGAGGGATTATTCAATCTGAAGAATTTCCCGGCATTAGGAGCGGGGATGGTGAGGCAAGGAGCACTTTGTCTCGCTTTTAGGATGCCCATGGGGAGTGACGCGGAAGCGGTGCAAACCAAGAACCCGGCTGAAGAACGTTCCGAAAACTGGCCGTGTAACAAACCTCTCAGGTACTTCCGCCAGTGCCTGGCCACACCAACGCCCCCCAACGGAGCAGCAACCGAACGCCCAACAGGATGCGCTCATAGTATACGCTCCCTCGTCCTTAAGTGACACATAGCATCACTGAAAGGCGCACGATCATCCAAGCTTACAGAACACATCGTAGCACACGAGCACGGCCCAGCAATCCGAAGGCCGCCGAAGCGCTCAAAGGTGGTGCTACCCTATCCGGATTAGATGCTCGGTCCCTTGCGCTACACATTCCTTCAGATATAGAGAATCTATTGTGACAGCAATACTCGCGACAACAGCCACACACGACGAACCGGAGACATAGGCCAAGAATAGACACCTCAACATGACTTCCACCTTCAACGGTGCACGTTGGCTTACCGTTACCTTCCGTCTCCCCTCAGCAGGGTCGCGTCTCCTGCACCAAAGGTCTTAGGCAACGGCCAAACTTGCGTGTTTTCACGCCGAATTTGTGCGTGAAATCCCGTGAAAAATATGAACTACATTGAAGTATATGGGACTGGCCAGACAGGTGTGATTTTCACGCAACGGGAAGTGGGAAAAGGCACGTGTTTAAGGTCGCCCGCAGCAGAATAGGCCCCGGCCCATTCGTCAGCGGGATTTCACGCTATAGTGAGTGGCCACATTGGCGGGAAAACACGCCGCGTGACTAGCTCTTGTTTTTCGCGTGACTGTCTCTCAGTATGGGATGGATCCGACACTTTCTCCTTCCACGACGACGGCGACGCACAGCTATTAGCGCGGCACATAATGCAACTACTGCATTCTTATGACTTACTGAAATTATGATCATAATTTCGAGACCAGTCAAGTTGACAAGCAGAAGTTGATTGAACCTTTCTAGCGGGAAAAATTGCTGGTGTGTGCACCCGCGGGATTGGGTAGGCTGATGGGGGCCGCGATCACCGGCTGTAGGAGTCCCCCCACTAGACAAGTTGGAGAGTTAAAAAAAAAAGGTCGCCCATTTGGTGTAAGGGAGGGCCCTAAACCGATGAATTGGCCAAGGGACCCAACTGGTCATGAGACTGCTGAGAACGCTTACCCGGGCCCCAAAATCCTAGCGCCAGCCCTGGGGGGCACTATTTTATCTGATTTTGATCTTAGACCATTTGTTTCCATTCTGCAAGGTCTTACCAATTCCTTGAATCACTCAAGACTTGTTTCCTCAGCGGTTTATGGTTAGCCAATAACTAAAACTTATTTTCAACACCATTTACAGCAACCATCTATCGCGCCTGGTCTGTTACTTATATTTATTATCATTTCAAACCTCAGCTACACCGGAATTATTTTTAGTGTTCTAAATACACAAATACTGAAATACAAACGTAGTGTAATAAATAGGGATAATTAATTATCCGGATATCGATTATAAAAATAATAATATATATATATAATAATTAATCACATCATGAATCTAACTGTGCTGTATTTTCTCCGCAATCCCTATAGAGGAGGATGTATGTCATAAAATTTCTTTTCTATCCTCTTTTATTTTAAAATCACCTCTTAAAGTATCATATTTCTTGGAAATATTACTACCTTTATATTATGATACTTCGATATTAACTACTTAATATTAAAGAATGTTTATTCAGATTTTTTATATCAACCCCTTATTATATTTCAATATGATTCACTATCGCTATATATTATTTCTAGACAAACCATTTTACTCCCTTTATAGGCCTACATAATTTTTTTTTACTACGGCTTTACACCATGTCGACGACTAAGCAAGGGACGGGAAGGAATTCGGCCATGTCTTTTTTGAAGTAGCCATCCCGGCATTCGCCTGGAGTGATTTGGGGAAACCATGGAAAATCCAAATCTGGATGCCCGGTCGGAGATTCGAACCTGCGTCCTCCCGAATGTGAAGCCACAACTTTAACCGTTCACCCACCACCCTCAGTATTTATACATAACCAAATTCGATAAATGAGATACAGTTTTAGTGATTAAGGTCTCTGCTTCTGATATATCATTCATTTGGAATTGAACACGGTATCGTTTGCTTATAATTCAAACTTTTGGCTTGGTTTTAGGCGTCTGTTAGCTGAGAGGAGCTCCTAGAGCCGGCACTTCTTGGACTATACCTCTGGCTCCATCTTCGCGCCTGTGTTTCTAACTGCTAGCTGCAGCACAGGGCAACAACCGATAACTGCACCAGTGAAATATAGTATTCCCATCTTACATTACCATTCATTCCACAGATTCCAAACTAAAATAGCAATAGCCAAATGAACGGTGATTCAATCAGGCGGGTTCCTTACTTTCCCTTTAAATTTCCTTCTACTTCCATCGGTAAATTAATTAAAGTGAAGGACTTATATATTCTTTTAAATTAATAGAATTAACTAATGCAAACAGTTACATGAGACTTTGAAGCTATCAATTAAAACATCCTAGTCCGTGTTCAACAGTTAAAGATGGCAATTGTGCTGAAAGCTAAACAGCAGTCTAGAGACCACTATTATTTTATCTAAGTCTCTCCCCTAACTATATTTAAAAACATTATCCACACTGTTCAATACACCTTCATTTACAGCCAGTTTCGTAAAATTCGCACATAAAAGTTTCGTAATTCCTGACTGATCTACACCTGAAATAACGGTTCACATCCTTTCTGTCATGATAAACAGCTTCCATTTCTAGGTTTACACCCTTACACCAATAAGCAGCAATACTTCCCTTCTTCACTAGTTTACCTTGCTGGTGGATATCGGCTGATTGCTAATGTATGCAATAGTTACAATATATTATTTCTGTAAAGATAAAATCAATATATTAATACTTACCTAACATCATCTCAAGTATGTGAAAGCTGTCGCCGGGTCCAATAACGCATTGTGGTTCGCCCGTGGTTGCGGAATAAACTTGGCAATAACCTTTTTGAATTATGTACATTTTCCGAGTTGTCTCTCCTGCGTATACTACAACTGCTCGAGGAGGCAGAATGCGGACATGTGATAGGTAGCAGATGCCATTAAGCACGTCATCAGGAAGACCCTTCGCAAAAAATTATTAAGTCGTGATTTAGCTATAGGATATTGAGATAACAGATGAAATGTCTATTGTTTAAATAAAGTAACAATTGTAAATTTATGCCACTTACATACTAACTAATTAAGATTTATGACACGATTATTACATCTTGAGCAGTGTAATTACTTATTGGGTTCACTTTAAAAAAATATATTCGTAACTGATTCAGCATCTGAAAATGCTTCAGTCTTCATCATCATACACGTTGACGGTTAAATGTATATATTAAGCATTAGTTATAACCTTTGTAGTGACCCATAGGGATCATTTTATAGAGAAACAAGTATTTATGAAGTATGAAACGAGGGCTCCGATTTTGCATCGTTAGGAAACCTGGTAGGAGAATCTACCTTGGGATTTGGAGTGCTGACAGCAGTAAAACATACGTGTTGACAGGGCTCATCATTGGACTACCAATGCCCACAACGTAGGGAGCCGTAGCTTAAAACTTCGTGAACCGGTCTATCGGAGGTCTCCTCTATTCGAACGCAGAATCATGTCAAATAGACAGGGGCTCACTCGTCGCTCTCAGAGTAAAGATATACGTAGTCTACCAGAATCACGGTGATAGTGTTTACAACTTTCGCACTAAAGGGCTGCTCTTTGTTGTGCATGTTTATACATAATGTCGTTATCGACGACCAAAGGGTTGACCATCCCAGAATTAATATTGTAATTTTTTTTTTTTTTTTTTTTGGTCAGAGAATAGGATGAAAAGTTTCTAAAACTCTTAGTTACTGGTTTCATATTATTAAAGTATCTGTACTACTCTGTGGTACTTTTTTTTACGGTGTTTATATAGTACGGGGGCCCCCAAACTTTTTACCCCGTCGACCCCTTGATACTGTATTTGCCATCTTATCGACCCCCACAAGTATTTAATAAAAACATTAAATAATTTTTTGCATTTCTGATGCTAAGCAATAAGGAGGCCTGCATAACAACTCAGCGAAATAATTTATAAAATCCACCCAATAACATTAACAGATAAACGAGCTACTTTCCACTATTATTATAATCTCAAAAAATAGGAACAAAACCATGGATAGATGGAATAAATTTCAAGTACAGATCTGCCAAAAAGAGCAGATGGTTGTTGTACTGTTTTAACTTGTCACGTAGCGATGACTCCACCTTCCTAAGTCAGTCTTCAGATGAGTCTCTGCAACTGTCACCTCTTGACAACCACCTTACCTCAGTGAGCAAAAGTAATTGGTTGAAAGTTTCATCATTTACTTCACATGACCTCGCAAACAGACGACAATTGAGAGGATGAGTTTTACTTTAATTTGTTGACCTGATTGTTAGTAGAACATTCCTTTTTTTCCTGTACAGATTAATTGATTCTCTTTAGAATTAATCGACCCCCTTTCAACCCCCCCCCCCGTATTAATCTAACCCGGGAGATCTCTTATCGACCTCAAGGGGTCGGTATCGACCACTTTGGGGACCCCTGATCTAGCATGATCACATATATGTTTGTTATTACGAAAAACATAATTTCCTCCAACCAACGGTACGATCTTCAGCGAAACTTATCCCTTCCACTTCCAGGAAACTTAGCGAATTAATTCGCATTTGCTTCAATACTGACTGCTATTATATTCGTAAACATCGACATGACATCCGTAATTCCAAACTTAGTTTTTCTGTTATTAGTAATTAAAAAAGTTTAAATTTAAATTATAAGAGAAACTGGAACGTACCGACATTTTATAGCGAAATAGCCAAGTGCAGGTGATAAAAAAACAGATCACGTTCTAACGTTTTAACTGTTTCGCACATTAATAACGATTAAAAAAAGTCAAACAAATTTCAGTACACTCAAGAGTTGAAAGTCGCCGAAAATCATACACCCTCTCCCCAAATTTGACTGATACATTTTATGTGATATTTGTATTGCTATCAACCAACGAATGGAAAAAAATAAGCTATAAAGATCAAATATTATCACAGTGAACATGCCAGTGCGTTCTTACCTGAAACAATGGCTCCTTCTCGACCAAATCAATTAAATCATGTGACTTCATTTCATACGTCAATTCGTCAGGTAAATCATGAAATAAAGATGCGTTTGTCAGTATGTAATATCCTTTCCTGTGAACAAAATTTATGATTTTAATGCTATAAATACAAGTATTAAGTATGAAAGACCATTAAAATTTATAATACCTATTTTCCCATTGAAGTTCCAAGTGAGTAAATATCTGAGACTGAAGTGATGAGGAGATATAATTGTAAGTTAAGCATTTTTTCATGACAAGAAGCATTTCCTCAAACTGAGATCTGAAATCAGTTGTCATAGATTAAATAATCAATAGCCTCTTGCTAATAAACTAAAAGTAATTTTTTATAAGAAATGGTACAACTTTAATACTGATATCCTATTACTTCTCATTAAAAAATAGAAATAAAAATAGTTTTAGTGTACATAACAGTAACTGTTAAACATATTTTAAATTTGCTGATTATTACAGCATATTAATTTAACAGTTTATGGCATAATCTACCACTAAACAAAAACATATACCACTTTTACTTTCGCCTTGGATCAAAGTTTTCTGAAAATAAGCTTAGAGAAAACTTTGGAAAAAAATACAAATAATTAACTTTTGGGCTAAAAAAGAATATAAGCACTTTGGTTAGCACTGTGCATGTAACAACATTTCTGGCGATATAAATACAAGAGCATTTAAAATGCAACCAGCAAGATGAATACATTTACACAAAAAACTATCTACCATCTGCTACATGATGAATATATTAGTTGGTTGTATATATAATGAAGTAGTTAGAAATATTTACTTACCATACACGCAAACTTAGTACTTAGATACGATATTGCATTCTGTGAAAATTCACCAACAAATGCTAAATGCATCAAAATACAGAAAAAAAAGATCTGATTATGTCTTGTGAATGTCACCAAGCTTGGTAGGTAAACGGTAACGTTCTGACCTTGCATTCGGGAGAACGCAGGTGGGACTCCCCATCCAGTAATACAGATTTTGGTTTTCCATGGATTCCCGAAATCACTCCCAGCGAATGCAGGGATGGTTCCTTTGAAAGTACTATGGTCGAATTTCTTCCAGTTTCTTCCCTCCTTTCGTGTCCTAACCATAATTGGAAGCCGTTTAACTTGTGGCCACCAACTGAAATATTGAGCGCAATGTAGTCTTCACGGGTGTACCGCCGGATTGTGTTGTGGAAAACACGATATTTCGACGGCTAGCTCCGCCGTCTTCTTCGGGTGTAGAGACATCTTCACTGGTCGGCTGACCCACAAATATGCATGTCCGCGCCCGTCGGCTGCGTTGCCTCGGCGATGGCTTACTACGAATCAGGCCCGCAACCAATTGGCGGCTGGCTGCCAGTGGGCGTGGCTATGGTTCTTGTTCCGGCACGAGCTAATATGGAGCCCTCTACGGCGGCAGCTGGACGGAAGTACAACGTTCTCTGCAGATATTTGCCAAGGCTGGTTTCCATGCCTCACTATGACATAGACCACTATCTCTGTTGAATGTGTTGGCCAGTTGAATTTCGATCGCTTCTTTGATAACAGATTCTCAAAAATGTGAAGTTCTAGATAGTATCCTATCGGCGGTACACCCGTGAAGACTACATCGCAGTCATACGCCGGAAAAGTCTTAGTTCTTACATGAAATATTGAGGACACAGGTTAGACTCCTGAGGCAAGCAACGGCTGTCGCCAAAGGATTTGATGGAAAGTAGAATTCACGCTAGAAATGACAGACGTCCTGTGTTATTGGAGTTTATTAGAACAATCTGTTCAACATACAGCTTGAAATAGAATGTTAGGTTCGTAAGTTGCGTTAGGTGCCATAGATAAAGTAACTGTTTCCCCAACACAGATCCAGCTAACTATGGCATCAGAGCTATGTACACGTAGCTAGGCGATTCAAAATTGTACAGCGTCTATGAAGCAATTTGATTGTACTGGCCAATGCCAAGTGTTGGCTGAGATCTATTATACATGTTGGCACAAAGCAGCCTGAGGCTACTCTGTTATAGCAGTATGCGCATTCTGCATTATTTGATAAGCAAATCTTATTTAGCCCTGAGCGGTTCTACCTTCAAGGAGTATTTATCAGCTCCACTTGCCATTGAAGAATAATGTCCTTTTCATTCGGTTCTGCTTGCCTACTCAGAGTGAAAATCGCCTAAAGGCTATCTTATAAAAATAAGTATGGGCCGCGGCCTCCGACAACCTCTAGAAACTTCTGGCAATTCCACTGACTTTAACCAAATACAATGAACTTTAACTAATACATTTTACAGTAACATTCAGTCTATTACAAACTCTAAGTATGGATTTATCAGATTTGGCAGCAGACAAAACTCCAACCTTTCCATGAAAGCAGTGATAGACGGGAGGGTGAGAGTTCTGCATCTACATCCTTACTCTGCAAGTTACAAACATTGTGGGTGGCAGAGGGTGCTAAGCACCAATCCTAAACCCGCGCATTCCAATCCCGAATAGCGCGAGGAAAGAAGGAATACATAAAAGCATCCGTACGGCATCTTATTTCTCTAATCTTATCCCTCGGGTCATTACGACCTAAATAGGTTGGTGGAAGAAGTATTTCATTGCACTCGAAATTTAATTTTTTTTCGCATACTCTCCAATAAATTAGAACGCAAGCTACGTCGTCTGTCTTCCAAACTATCCCAGCCCAATCTATGTATCAATTCAGTGACGCTTTCCTAAGGGCTGTAGCAACCAGTCACGAATCGAGCGGCCCTTCTCTGCACCGCACGAAAGAAACACAGAGGTATCAATCCCCATCACTCAGGAAGACATCGTCCCTGCACTATTGATCGACAGTGATTTTTTTTTTTGTGACATAATACAGAAACTTGCTTGCGTTATGCAATGATACGCTAGCAGCGGCCTGAAGGCATAAATGGAGTTCGAGTGACATCGAATGTGGCGGAGGCGTTGGTATTTGTGGATTTTAAGTAAATAAGCTTAAAGAAGGGAACCGAGGTGTGACTAGACACCAACCAATGACAATACGTGTTTCAAAGCGCGCGCAAATGTGTTAGCAAGTGTGATAAATGTTTATATTGAACAACATTAATATTATCCTAGGCTGAAAGACAGGCAAGAGAGATGCTGCAAGGCATTGATTTGGCGTAGATATAGAGGCGTAAGAGAAGAGGCTGGTAGACGCACGATCGTCGGGAAGAGAAGTTGCTGCTTGGTTGACGAACAGACGAGAAACTTCCCGGAACTGAAACAAAAACTGGCAGATACTAGTTCCCGACCATTTGTTTCGAATCGCGCAGAACTAAAGTGAGTACACAGAGGTGAATCACCAGGGATCAGTTAGTAATATCTGTATCTTGGTACAAGAGCGGTCACATTGTGCCGAATATGTTTGCTGACGGCTCTGAGACCAGTAAATAAAGTATATAATGTTCACACAGATTGATTTACTGAGTTCCTAGACTACAATTATCTTATAACAGAGACGGAGTGAATTCAGCCTTTCTCAGCTATATGAATAACTTTCATATTCCAGATGTTCCAACAATCTTCCGTTAATTACTCGCATTCTTTACAATCTTCCTGAATTTCTATTCTTTCTTGCAGGTTTTATCAGAACTTGCTTTCACTTGGAATAACTCAGAATTCGAAACGGATCTTCCGATCTTCAGCCTGTTCTTTCCTATACAGTCAATAATTTATTGCTACAACATGGGCAAGCGTGTTACTCCTAAGAAAATAATAACAATTTCAACAGAGACAATGGCTGTTAACTATAAAATGTCCAATTTTAAGCTATCTTACAACAGGAAATCAGCACCAGAGTACAATCCCTGTGATAGTAAAAGTATTAATGGTTATGAAAATAAGAGGTAGAGGTATACAGGAAGAGAGAAAAAGGAAAGAAAGAGAGGAACATTCCA
Source organism: Vandiemenella viatica (assembly GCA_031002005.1). Taxonomy (NCBI): domain Eukaryota; kingdom Metazoa; phylum Arthropoda; class Insecta; order Orthoptera; family Morabidae; genus Vandiemenella; species Vandiemenella viatica. The sequence continues at coordinate 215,359,641 of JARYHS010011408.1, read as the reverse complement.
GCGGAATCAAAATGCATATTCTAAAGTATTTAACTGCGCAAAACAGATAATAAAATTTCTTTGTTACCTTGGAGAACGTATCAAGTTGAGTGTTGCGGAGTAATCAGACATTAAATAGCAGAACAGAAGGCCGCCCACAAAAAAAAAGAACACCATTACTATGAGTTCAATCAAATTTCCTGCTTTTATATCGCCTGGCAAAGAAATATGAGACAAAGATAAAGATGCATTTAAATTTGGTTAATGAAAAGTTTAACACAGTGAAGTATGTATATGCTAGTTTGATCTGGAAATTTCTCGGCCAAGGATAGCAGCTCAAATTAAGAAATACGAAATGTCATGAAAATAAGATTATTATCAAACAATTATAATATTATCAAACAATTATATATATATATATATATATATATATATATATATATATATATATATATATATATGGGGTATCTTATATTCAAAAATTATTTATTGTTATAAAATGGAATAACCACCATTGCTATCTCTAGTCGAGGTCAATAGCTTTTCATATTGACCCATTAATTAAATACGGAAGGAAATAAACCTATGCTTGCTAAAATCCAGTACATATAAAATTTTGTCACAGTGTGATAATAAAATAGGTTAAACTACATTTAAACCCTTAGGTGGGAACAAAATCGAAATAACAACATTGACAAGTAAACATTTATACTACTTTGATATAAATTGTAATACTGATATGTAATATGATCATAAACGAATTAAGATTATCACAATAAGAATTAACTTTTAATTTTCTACACAAGATAAATAATTTGATAGCAAGAGATCGTTAATACAGTACAAAAAAAACTTCAAAATTATATCATAAATCAGTTTTAAAACTGAAAGTAATAGAATTTAAATACCAGTCATTTCTGAACGATCTTTAGAATAGTATTTTTCGGTCAAAATTTCATTTTCAAAACTGCGAGTTGTTTTAAAGAGTGTTAATATAAAATTGTATTTACACATGTATGTGTATGTGTGTGTGTGTGTGTTTAATTGTGAATTTTAATTTACACTTTACTGGCCTATTAGGTCAAATAAAACATCAAGACATTTTTCTCTATTTAAAACATTGTAAGTGAACTATAGTAAAAATGAATTAGTTATGTTTATTCAGGCAACTTAATCTGCTGTATTAATACTACCTGAACCAATCAAGGCAACAAGAGTGCAGGATGAGTAAAGCGGAACATAGAACTCGTAAGAAAAAGGTTTTCTGCTCATGTTAGACATTATGTCGTGGTACACAATTCTTGCCATCCAGCTGTCTTGAACACAATGCCTGAAAAAGTTCAAAATATATACTTAACGTTTAGTAATGAATAAGATTGTAAAAATAATTTAAATATGTATCCAAAGTATTAGGCCACAAACAATTACTGCAAAAGAATTTAGAATTACAAAGTATTCGTTGAAAGAAAGGATAGTCACTGACTATATATGAACGCAGGAGGGCCTTTCATCTTGGCCCTCGTGTCTTCATTTGTGGTAAGTAGTCTGTTTACTTTTCCTATGCTTCTTTATTTTCATAACCTACCATAATTTTTACTGTCACTAATATCAAGATATAAGTATCACGAACATGTGCTATGAGTGGGGTTAGGTACAACACCCTGAACGTGAACTGTGACCGTTACTGATACTGTCAGTGCATAAAAATCGGATTCGTGAGATACATGGTTCATTAAAAGGTCAATCGGTCGCCAAGCTATTAAATTAACCTGTAACAGCTAACAAATAGCAAGGTGCACTTCTGAAATAAAAGAAATAAAAACACAAATATATTCTGAAAAGTTTATGGCTCATGACTGGTGTCAGTATTAGACCTAACGACAAGGCATCAGACAAATACATCCTTGACGAATATAGCAGGTAGACTAAGTCACATCACTCGAGGTCACATTCTTACAATTTGATTCATCACTCCACCATAACAAAGTGGATGAAAATGTTCCGGAAAATCTTACTGAAGCCTGATAATTTAGTATAATTCACTTATGATTCATAAACCTACTCTGATGTTACATTACATAAGAATTTTTATAAGTCCGAAAAGTTTTTTCCAGCCTGGCTCACCGCATTGTGAAAATTACCCACCCAGCCGACCGCGGTCTAACCTTGTTGAAAATTGATGAAAGACTGACCGCGAAAACAAGATATAGACTAATTGAGGAGAAGACGCCAGCCCACAATTTCAAAGTTTAATATCTAGTCAATTGCTTTATGTTTTGCGCCGTTATTCACATATATTTCTTAGGACTAACTGTTCGAAGCTTCATTTAACTGCCAACGATGCTTCTACCAAATTTCAACTTATATTCAAAGTAATCATTAAGGAGCGGAGAGTTTAAATATCTTGACAATGAAACTTAGAAACTTCCACTTTTCTCTTCAAAAATTAAACTTTTCATGAAACTGAAAACATGTGCATGATCATTGTGATTTTCTCTATTTCCTGAACCTATTTCCATTCTTCTATTTATTTTGATTTTAATTGGACTACGAAAAAGCATATTAGTAGATGGAGAAAGACAGTGACGGCTAGTACCCCGGACCAAAAAATTGTAACATCAAAGGATGCCGCCTCCCCTCCTTGTAATCGATACCCCTCCCCCTCCCCTCCTTGTAACTGATACCCTCCTCCCCTCCCCCCATTGTAAGCAGATACCCCACTCCACTCCCCACTAACCTCAGTCTCCCCTCCTTGTAAACAGATACTCTATGCTGGTGTTCCAGTGTAACCTGAAATCCTGCCGTTGAACTTGAAACCTCAGTTCCCCCTCCTTGTAACCTGATACTCTATACCTTCTGCAGGTATTCCAGTGTAACCTGATACCCTTCCGCTGACCTTGAAATCTGATACCCTATGCAGGTGTCCCAGTGTAACCTGATACCCTACCGTGTACCTTGAAACCTCACTTTCCCCTCCTTGTAACCCGATACTCTATGCTGATACCCTTCCGTTGGCCTTGTAACCTGATACTCTATGCAGGTGTTCCAGTGTAACCTGATATCCTGCCTTTGCCCTTGTAATCTGATACTCTATGCAGGTGTTCCTTCGGTATAACACTTGATACCCTTCCTGGAAATGCCGTGGTGGTTCCTTTTATAAAGGCACACTTCGTTTGAAGTAGTCAAGAATATCTAACGTCCCTATAATTTAATGAAGAACATTATAATGCGTCCGTGCTTTGGATTACTTTAGTTTTTCTTTGCTCAGTGCTTTATGTTTGGCGGCCAGGAGACAGAGTTTGTGAGAATGTTCGTAGTTAGTAACACTATCATAGTAAAGTTATTTAAAGATGAATGGGATTAAAAATAATGATAACAACGCCAACCTGGACTACTAACTAACACCTACAAATGAAATGCCATAATCTAAATTTGATGTAAATATGCTACACAACAACATTTTTACGAAAATAATCAAAAATATTCTGAATCGTAAAAATTAACGTTTTAGGTGACTGTAATACTTTCCACCAACTTTCAACAACATTAGAACCAATTTGTATGAATATTATCTTACTATGAGCGTTTTGCGCTTTTAATATACTCACTTTCCACTACACGCAATCATGTAGCAACAGGATCCCATCCAGAATGACACCAGAAATAAGAGGAGAAGATACTTGAACAATCGCACGACAGTTGCGTTGAAGGTAAAGCTACGTTCCATTTCCTGCAGCTTGCTAAAAACCTAAAGCAAAATGCTTCATAGGATTCACGTAATATCAGCCATTAAAAAAAAAATGAAGAAAATTTCCATACCATCCTTATTTTTATGATCCTGTTAAGCATTGCAAAATTAACATAACTGTCATATTCAGTCAAAACCACGATTTTCAAAAATAGTTCTGTTGGAATTGTTGCTATCAAATCGCAGATGAAGCTGAACTGAGAAAATCTCACTGCTAATATATCCGTACTTTTTGTGGCGTATCCTGAAAACAGAAAGGGATATTTAAACAAATTATTCCAGTTTTATACTACGAAAAATGTACGAGTGTTGGCTATAAAATAACGAGACAACTGCTGTATATATATATATATATATATATATATATATAAAATGTTTTGAATTTATACAAACCTAGTTATTCTCACCTTCAATATACACCTCGACTCTATCCCTACAACGTTCCATGCGAATTGTCCATTGTTCGAAACAGTGCTGAATGTTTCTTTTGTGAGCTCCTTCTAAATGTTTTCGCTTTTCCTTTCAAAGCTTTAACGGCCTGAAATCCTGTTCCTTTTAGTGCAGATTTGACCTTGGGAAACATATAAAAGTCAAATGGTACAACGGCAGGAAAATAAGGTGCATGGTCTAACACTGGGATATTGTACTTCACTAGAAACGTCTGGCAGACAATGCAAATAAGCCTTCACGGAGTTGAGCAAGGACATCAAGGCCTGTAGGTAATAATCGTATATATCACTTATAAAAGTTTTTTTTTTTGCTGTTATCAGTCTTTTAACTGGTTTGATTCAATCCTCCATCCCTTCCTATCTTGTGCTTACCTCTTCATCTCAACACACCCCTTACAACCCACGTCCTCAATTATCTGCTTTATATATATTAATTAATCTCTGTCTTCCTCCCGAGTTCTTACCTTCGATTGTTCCCTCCACTAACAAATTAACCAATCCAGCAAGTCTCACAATATGACCTACCAGCCTGTCTCTTCTTTCTGTAAGACTCTTCCACAAACTTCTTTCTTCACCCATCATTTCCAAAACTCGTTCATTTCGTACTTTGTCCACTTAATTTTCAGCATTCATCTGTAGCTCCACATTTCAAATGTTTCAATTTTCTTTCTTTCTAGTATTAATCGTAAGTCCATGCTTCGCTTCCATAACATAGTGTTAAACAGTTTTTTCTAAGATCAATATTTGAAAGAAAAAAATTCCTCTTTTTCACGAAGGCTCTTTTTGATATTGCTATTCTGCTTTTATAATAATTCATGCTTCGGCCTTCGATTGAAATTTTGCTTCCAAGGTAGCAGAATTCATTTACTTCTACTATTGCATCCGATCCTATTTTTAACCAACTTCAAAAAGAGGAGGAGGTTCTCAATTCGTCTGTAATTTTTTTTATGTATGTTCAGCGATATCTTCGCCAATTTTGAATTTAAACGAAAGTTTTTTAGTGGATAGGGGATACCTCCAAAGTGGTCCCATATGTATTTCATTGAGAAACCACCCCTTCTACCCCTTTGCACCCCTTAATTTTTATTCAAACCCACATTTTTATCCGATTTCGATGGAACTTTGGACATGTGTAGTCAAAAATAAAGAGAAAAATACTGTCAACTTTTGGAAAGAAAAAAACTGAACCCCTCTCCCCCTATCCACTCCCTAAATTATTGTCAATGTTCTTTATGCAAAGCTACAGTCGACACCATTTAACTGATCTCCATTGAAGTAAGCAATTACACGTAATTTTTCAAGGAGAATGTTTCTGACCAAAAATAATAAACTACCCCTCTCCCCCTTTACACCCTTAATTTTATACAAACCTACATTTCTTATCTGATTTTCATTGAACTTTGCACTTGTATACTTTAATATAAAGAGAAAAATCCTGTCTACATTTGGTATCCCAAAGCACAACCCCTCTCCCTCCTCCCACCACCTTAATTTTTGTTAATGTTCTTTACAAAAATCTACAGTTGACACCGTTTGAACGATTACCATTGTAAAGGTGGGGTTATATAAATGTGATATATGGGGGTTATTATGGCCGTGCAGTCCACTAGTGGGCGTCTAGATTGATTTGGGAGGTGTTCTTAGAAGCATCTTTGGATTTTAGATTATCTTCCTGATTATAACCGATTAACTACTTGTGGGCACCAAGATGTTATTTGTTAGGAAAGGATATTGACACCAGGGCGACTCTATTGATAAAGCAGGAGTCCCGTCACTGCTGTAATTGTGATATTTAGTAGTTCTTACCTTGCCAATATATCACAAACTCTTCCACATAATTATCTGGAATACTTGGGTTCTAACCTAACGACTCTAAATGATTGAGGCGACACAACTGATAAGTTAAACATCCTGTACTTTAATTATAAAAGCCTAAACATACATTTATCCGCAAATCTGTCTAACGTTAAGCTGTAAGGAATTGACTCGCACGCGTTGTTACAATGTTGCCAACTCACTAAATGAATTATTAGCTTCTTCATACGAATATAAGTGAATATGGTTTTACTGATTAAATACGAATGACTGAGTAATTAACGACCCCGAATATAACACTTCATTACCAAATAGATTATCACGAGGCATTACAACATAATTACTAACAACGGCAAACAACTCATTTAAGTTACACAGACTGAATAATTTATCTAATACTTTACCTAATCAAATGATAACTAACATGAGACAAGACTATATGCAAGCATAACTTGCCCAGTGCCCAAAGGCACACAGACAAGACACAGGTCTTATCTCTTACATAGCTGCTGGCAGAATAGTCAATCACAGAATAGAACGATCCGATGCGACGCGGTGGTTCTTATGCGTGTGATCACGTGCAAGGCACATTATGTGTGCTTCGCTGCAATAACCTGAATCCTGCAATTCTACACTTTAGGTCACGTAAGCAACTCACTCGCCGGAGCTATGAGTGCCTTATAATATTCTTGAATAAAATACCAAACTCCCGATTTAAGCCCTAATCCACAGACACACCATGAAAGTTGGTGCTTATGTATATTTTTTCACGAAGAAGGTTTCTGACCAAAAAATCCAATAACCACCCTCTTCCCACTAAACAGCTTAATTTTTATACAAACTCACAGTTTTTATCCGGTTTAGATAGAACTTAGCACATTTTTGCTATAAAAGAAAGAGACAAATAATGTCAATTTGTGGTTTACAAAAACTGAACCCCTATCCCCGTTTCAGCACCCTTGATTTTTGTCAAATTTCTTTTTAAAAAGCTACAGTCGACATCATTTGACCGATCTTTATGAAAGTTGCCATATATATGTATTTTTTTATGCAGAAGATTTCTGACCAAGAAATCCAAAAACTACCCTAGCTCCCCTTTTAGACCCTATAATTTTTGTACAAATTTACATTTTAATCCGATTTCGGTGGAATTTGGCATGCGTAAACTTTACACAAAGATAAAACGAAAAATACTGTCCACATTACTTTCACAAAAACGGAGACCCTATTCCCCTTTCTACCCCTTTAATTACTATCAATATATATAAAGCTACAGTTTCTACCTGATTTTAAAGGAAGAATGCACATGTATATTTCAAAACAAATAGAAAAATACTGTCTATATTTGGTTTAGAGAAGCCAAACCCCTCTCTCCACTTTCCATCCCCTTAATCTATACAAAGCTTCAGTTCCTATCCGATTCTGAAGGAAATTTGCACACGTATACTTTAAAATATACAGAACAACTGTGTTTAAATTTAGTTGCAGAAGCCCAACTCCTCTTTCCTTCTACCCCCACCCCACCTAGTTTCCAATTTTCTTTATAGATATCCGCAGTTTTTATCAGATTTCGATGGAACACTGAACATGTATTCTGTTTACAAAACCCAACCGCTCACTCCCTCATCCCATTTAATTTTTGCAAATGTTATTTACACAAAGCCACAGTATTTATCTGGTTTCGAAAGAACTTTGCACATGTATACTTCAAAACAAAGAGAAAAATACTTTACACACTAGCTTTACAAAAACCAAACTACTCTTTGCCTCTACACCCCATAATTGTTTTTTTATACATACCTACACTTTTTATCTGATATATACAGAAATTTACACACGTACGCTTTAAATCAATCATAAAAGACCGTTTCCATTTGGTATACAAAAGCCCAGTCCCCATTTAATTTCCAATGTTCTTTGCAAAAATCCACAGTTTTTAATTCCTTCAAAATCAATTAAGCTATTTGTAAGTCATGTCAGAATATTAAAAAAAAAAAAAAATGTGTCCTAATGTCTCAACTTATACCTCAGATTTCAACTTGGACTCATGTTGTGAAAACCAATTAAAAATCTATGCTGTGTGATGTCGTAACAAACAGGTATATGTCAGAGACAGATTTGTGTATATGGTATATATTTATGTCCAGATGTTACATGTTTCGACTATCGAGCAGCAGCTTAAACTCATGTCGAAACACAGTCTGGACCAACATGTAACCTGACATTCCTTAACACAGCATCCAATTCACCTCGTTCTGGAAGTTGTTGGGGTATACAAAGACAGATTTTTTTTTTTTGAGAGAGCAAGAGCTTTAAGCACTGAGCTACCAGGAAGTTCGCAAAATGAGAACTGCTGCGGCATATGTAAAATACAAAACAAACTATAATACCACTAAAAATTTAAAAAATAAAATAATTGTTAAAAAACATAAAAACCGCCAACAAAAAAGGACACTAAAATTTTTAAAATAATTTTACACCTTGTTTATAAGAAAGTAAATCTAAGTGTCGGTGAATTTACTTGGATTGGCGCTTAGTTTCAAAATTATGAGTGACAAACCAAGATTCATCACATTTTATCGCTCTTTCCAAGAAGTTAGGGTCATTTTCAATGGCATTCAAAGTGCCAGTATAAACATTTTCGCGAGCTTCTTTTTGTTCAATTATGAGAATTTTAGGCACCATTTTCGCACACACATTTTGATTGTTAAAATTGTTATAGAAACGAAGGAGACGGTCAGACTGCTGGGTTTACAGATACAGGATGCGCTGCATTCAAAAGAGATAGCTTCACCCTGCACAGCTGTCGGTTGTTCGCCTTTGGCGCATGCGTACTTCTTCTGTCGAAGCATCAGTTTCGTTATTTTATAGCCACACCTGGTATATGAGAACAATGTTTGCAATTCATGACTGTTGACTGCAGACGTTGCATTATATTGAAGGCGTTATCTTAGTCAATAGGTACTTTCGGCTCCAAAAATTTTGTGTACTGATGCAGATTCAATGACCGAATCAGTTACTGCCTTATGACATTGCTTAGGCTGAAGCTAAATGATTATGACCGTGCGCTAATGCACATACAGCCCCTCAACCTTGCATTGGGTTCAAATCTTTCAGAGTGAAAATGTCTAAATTTATTTATTTAACTTATTTAAGAGATTAAGTACAGTGGACAAGGAACGGGAAGGAATTCTACCATGACCTTCTGAACGAACCATCCCTTCATTCGTCTGGAGTGATTTATGGAAACCAAGAAAAACCAAAATCTAGATTGCAGTAGGGGAATTTGAACCCGCGTTCTCCCGAATGAGAAGCAAGTGCTTTACCGCTGATCCACCACACGTTGTTACTAACCGTTATCAGGCATAAAACATCGCGCGGCTACCTGTAGGAAACTTGTTCTGAAGTATGATTAATAAGTTATGTCACTCAAATTACCATAGTAAGTACCTTGTGGTTGGGGCGTTAAATCAGAATTGTTTTGCAAAGATGCAGACATACCAATTATCCTTCCATTGTTATACAGAACGATTTTGCATCATAAAACTGGGTCTGCTTGGAACAAAAACCTTTCCAAACTCTTCTTGTCAATTCACCATCTCTCTTCTCTTACTTTCAGGCAATTTCCTCCTCTCTCTTCAACCCACTTATTAGCACCCTCGGTCTTCCTCTGGGACTCTTCCCTTTCAGCTCCATATCCAGCAAACTTCCTTGGTACACTGATCAGCCAGAACATTATGATCGTATACCTAATAGGCGGTATGTCTGCCTTTGGCACGGATTACAGATGCGACGCATCTTGGCATTGAAGCAATGAGGCCTTAGTAGGTCGCTGGAGGGTGTTGGCACCACATCTACACACACAAATCACCTAATTCCCGTATACTCCGTGGAGGGGGCGATGAGCTCTGAAGCCAAGTTCAATCACATCTCAGATGTGTTTAATCGAACTCAGATCTGGGGAGTTGGGGGGACAGCACATCAATTGCAACTCGCCACTGTGTTTCTCGAACCACTCCATCACACTTCTGGCCTTGTGACATGGCACATTGTCTTCTTGAAAAATTCCACCGCCGCTGGGAAACATGGTCGTCATGAAGGAGTGGACGTCGTCTGCAACCAGTGTAGGATACTTATTGGCCGTCATGATGCCTTTCACGTGCTCTACTGCACCCTTGGATGCTCACGTGAATGTTCCCCAGAGCATAATTGAGCCGCCACCAGCTTGTCTCCGTCCCGCAGTACAGGTGTCAAAAAACTGTTCCCCTGGAAAACGAGGGATTCGCACCCTCCCTTCGGTATGATGAAGAAGGTATCGGGATTCATCAAACCATGCAACGATCTGCCACTGCGCCAACGGCCGGTGACGATGGTGTCGTGCCCATTTCCGTTGTAGTTACCGATGTCAAGGTGTTAACACTGGCACATGCATGGGTCGTCGGCTGCGGAGGCCCATCGTTAGGTGTGTTCGGTGCAATATGTGTTCAGGCACACTTGTATTCTACCCAGCATTAAAGTCTGATGTTAGTTCCGCCACAGTTCGCCGCATGTCCTGTTTTGCCAGTCTGAACCGCCTACGACGTCCGACATCTGTAATGAGGGGTGGTTGCCGTACCCCTCGATGTTTGGACGTGGTTTCATCTTAATTCCTGCACTTCTTGAAGACACTTATCACAGCACTCCTCTAACACCCGAAAAGTCCTGCCGAGCCTTTGGGGCATCACAATCTGCTCTCGGTCAAACTCAGATAGATCGCGCCTTCCCAATTCTAAACACGGATGGCTTACTCACTGATACTACATGCACCGTGCGTGTGTCTGACTAGCATTCATTCCTCGCCATGTGACGCTGCTATCACCTGGACGAGTTTATATCGATTGTAGGTAGGTGGTCATAATGTTCTGGCTGATCAGTGTGCCTTCACATCTTCTACTCCCATCATATGACTGTACTACTCTTTCCCTTCTCGTTACTCCTACTATACTCCACTGTATTGTCATTTCCATAGCTTGTACTCTTCTTTTGTTCCTATCCTTCATCGCCCTTGTATCAGATCTATATGTCAAAATTGGCACAAAGTTGGTTTGGCCTTTAGTTGCGTCTTTTTATAATTATTTTATGTTGGGGGATCCTCCAAAACCCGCTCTTCCAAGCACGGCAGTCTTCCTGTTATCTAGGTATTGCTGGCCTCTGCACATGCAATACGAGGGTGGTCTGAAAATTTTCCGACCTATCAAAGATACAAGAAATTTTTTCTGAATTTTTATTTTTATTTTTCAATATAGTTTCCTTGTAACTCTACACACATCTCCCAGTGATGCTCCCATCACTGTAACCCTTCCAAATAGTACTTGGGCGTTTTTCTCTGCAAAATAATTGTTCACGAAGGCGATTACCTCTTCATTTGATGAAAATCTCTGTCCTCCGAGCGCAATTTTTAGATGAGGGAACAAAAAGAAGTCGCTTGGTGCTAGATCTGGTGAGTAAGGTGGATGGTCAAGCAGTTCAAACCATAATTCGTGAATTTTCGCCATGGCAACCGCTGAGGTGTGAGACGGTACGTTGTCTTGGTGAAACATGATTTTCATTTTCCGCAAATGTGGCCGTTTTTCCGCAAGTTCTGCCTTCAGCTTGTCAAGTAATAATGCGCAGTATGCTCCTGTAATGGTTTTTCCTTTTTGAAGGTAATCGATTAAAATAACTCCATAACTATCCCAAAAAACAGTCGCCAGCACTTTCCCAGCCAAAAAAAACAGTTTTTGGTTTTTTTAGGAGCCAGTTACCCCTTTGCAGTTCACTGTGTGGAGTGTATTTTTGTTTCGGGCGTATAATGGTGTATCCAAGTTTCATCTACAGTAATTAAAATCGAATTTATTGCGCCTAAACTGCGCCAACAGAGCGTTGGAAATGTTCAATCGAACACGTTTTTGGTCTAGTGTGAGCAAACGCGGCGCCCAGCACGCGGACAGCTTTCTCATACCTAAATGTTGATTTAATATGTAACAAACACGTTCTTTTGAAATGTTCATAACCTCTGCTATCTCTCTCACGTTAATCAGGCGGTCGTCTAGCACTAATTGGTGAACTTTGGCGATGTTTTCGTCGGTAGTTTCAGCTTTTTGACGTCCCAAACGTTCATCGCCTCCCAAGCTCTTACGGCCACGTTTAAATTTAGCATCCCAAAATTTCACTGTGGTAAGTGATGGTGCAGAGCCCCCATACACAGAATCCAACTCATCTTTGATTTGCGTAGGCGTATTGCCTTTCAAAAACAAATATTTAATGACAGCTCGATACTCGATTTTGTCCATTTTCACAAAAATACTCACATCAACTCACTCAAACGACTGTTACATAATAACTGCGCGTCCAAAATGGCTGAAACTTTGGTGAGTAACTGTCAACAGATAAACAACGAAATTCACTAGCTTTTATTTACGAGTGCTACCATCTTCACGTTGAGGTCGGAAACTTTTCAGACCACCCTCGTAAGTTAGTAATTTTATAGGTGATCGCAGGAAGGGGATTGTGATGTATTCCATGCGTCCAAGCGTCCGCCCGTTTACATGGGTCCATCGGATAAGATAGACAGAAACTTTTGAAAGAAGAGACGGTGCATATTGAAAAAAGTGCCAACGTTTTACCCTTGCGAAAAAAACCTCTGCGATAGTTAGGTGAGGGAATAACAGGGGATGGCTGAGATACTGTCAGTACCGTGACAGATTCTATGCTACAAGGTTCGGATGTGACATCATACTTAACCATTAAGCAGGCTCAATGAATATTAGGGTCACCTTCTCTATCCTAGACTTGACTAATTCTTGTATGGTGTACACCAGACCGTACAAGGTGTCGCGTGGTTAGCAGAACGAGCTGCGACACTACCCCAGTATTTGGTCCGTCCTGGCGCTAACTTAATGTCGTCTGAGGTTGCAGATGCTTCCAGTCGGCATCAGTGAGCATCTCACTAGAAATGAAACAGAGACTTGTCATTATTTACCTACAATGGCGTAGGTAGCTCGTTGGATAAATCCAAAAAAATGGCAAAGTGGATTCATTGCAAAAACCGATGTAAGGCATTCATTACTAAAATTGTGGAACAGGTCGGATATTTTCCGATAGTGAAATAGTGGATCATAAGATCTGAAATGGTAGGGATTGCCTTCTGAGCCAGTGGAGGGGAAAACGGTTTAATTTGTCTAAAAATGGTAGGTATTACTTGATAACAAGACTACCCTAGACACACTACCAAAACATTATGACTACCTGCCTACTATCGATATAAACCCGTCCAGGCGATAGCAGCGTCACCTGACGAGGAACGACTGCTAATCAGACACGCGCATGGTGTATGTACGTAGTATCTGTGAGCATGCTATCTGTATTTAGAATGGGGAAGGCGCGCGATGTATCTGGGTTTGATGGAGGATCGATTGTGATGGCCCGTAGGCTAGGCACAAGCATTTCGGAAACTGCACGACTTGTCAGGTGTTCGAAGAGTCTTGTGCTGAGTGTCTTCAACAAGTGCCTAAACCAAGGTGAAACCACGTCCAAACGTCGAGCGGTTGGGTGGATACCCACATTACGGAACGTCCATAAACCACGTAGCTTCATTTTGGACTCCTGTGAACTTTAATGCTGGGCAGAGTACAAGTGTCTGAACACACAGTGCACCGAACACTCCTAACGATGGACATTCCCAGCCGACGGCCCATGCATGTGCCAATGTTAACAGCACGGCATCGGAAGCTACGACTCAAACGGGCACGTGACCATCGTCACCGGACGTTGGCACAATGGCAGATCGTTGCATGGTCTGATGAATCGCGGTACCTTCTTCATCATGCCAAAGGGAGGATGTAAATACGTTGTTTTCCAGAGAAACAACTTCTAGAGTGTAATGCGGGAGGGAGGCAAGCTGGCGGCGCGGCGTCTCAATTATGGTCTCGGGAACATTCACACGGTCATCCATGGGTCCAGAGGAGCTCGTGCAAGGCATCCAGACGGCCAATAAGTATCGTGCACTGGTTGCAGATCACGTACACTAGGGTGTCCCGAAAATATTTTTTTATGATTTTCGTAAAGCAAGGCCTCTTAAGATTTGCGTAATTGGTCGTAGATTACCAAAATGATTTTGAAAATAAAATGAAACTATGTCTTTAAGGTTCTACCAATCTTCAAAGTTTTGAAAAATTGATGTTTTTTGGTGGTGTTTCGCTATCCTTAATTTCGGTTCCTGGACTAAATATATATATAAAAAATACTTTATTGTTCTATTTAGGTGTAATAAACACAGTACATTTCGATTTGCATGCAACGAAACGTTACCAACGACTTTGAATTTGTTAGGTTTCAACCTGAAAATACCGTCAAGCTTCAACATTTATCGAGGACATTGTTGACTTGACTCGCGAGTGTTTTCTTCGTACCCAAAGTAATTTTAATGCGTTATAGCGTTAAAAGTAAAGCATTTTTATAGTTTTACGTACAGTTGCAATCGTTAGAGCGTTAGAAGTGGATTTTGTGATTTTTAAAGAATGAGTTCGAGGCGTAGTTAGACTACTTGTGCTATATTGGTACCAAACAAAGAACTTGACGATCGGCAGCTACCAACTATAAAGGATGTCATTAAATTTATTTTATTTGTCAAGAACGACCATTAGGAAAGGATACATCCAATTCAGGTATATATGCAATTGGTTCTGAAAAGATCACCAATATTTGGACCAAATCTTCGATTCCAATCATAACTATGGAACGAGTTATTCAAGTACTGAAAACCTATTTCGAAAAGTATTTAAAGTTTAAAAGATACCCCAAAAGCAAACGAAATTATAGTTTTGAAAAAAAAACTGAAGTGTTTTATAGAGTCATCTGAGAAACTTTCCGACGTTGCTGCTTGTAAATGCACTTTATTTGAATCTCGTTCGTGTTTGAAACCTAAGAAAGTTCCCATCAATGAGAGAAGTTTTTTGTTGGATCAAAGAAATGACATGAAAATGGTTATAAGCGTTGTTGATAAGAAAGAAACAGCTAGATTAATGAAACAGCAACAGAGACGATTTGAAGAATCAATAAGGGCAGCAAAAAAGTCATGTTCTACTCAAGAAACCGATTCTTCATTAGCAAATTGTGATGAAGATTTGGTGCGTGAAACTTTCCTAGAAACGTATCCAATAACAGAGGCATCCCCGATAAATACGCCCTCGACAGACACACCATCGACTTCAACGGCGAATCGGAATACTTTGCCGTTGCCAACAGTTGCTAAGGTCTGTGATGGATACGGTTTATCGATGCGATCTGCTGCTGCTGTTGATTCTGTAGTTTTGGCTGACGTCGGCATGGTCTCTACCGAAGATTTAACTCTGGTTATTGATAAAAACAAGATCCACAGAGCAGTATCTAAAGCCCGGACAGAAGCTTCAAAATATATTGGAGGTATTGTTATAAAAAGCATTTACTTTGATGGACGATAAATGAGAAAATAGGGGATCGTCTCTGCTGCTGTTTCATTAATCTAGCTGTTTCTTTCTTATCGTTAGCAGAACCTGGAGCAATTTATTTGGGACACACAACGCCAAGTGGTGACACTGCAAAGGGAATTCTTATTTCGATCACAACTTTATTAGAGGATCAAGGTTGGAATTTAGATGACGTGATTTGCATTGGATGTGACGGAACTGCAACTAACACCGGTTGGAAGGGCGGAGTGATTCAATATTTAGAGGAGTATTTGGAGAGACCACTACAATGGTGTGTTTGTATGCTTCATGCCAATGAGTTACGCCTTCGTCATTTATTCGTAACCTTAAGCGGCTGCACTTCGGTTCCTAGAAAATATTCCTGACCTATTGGAGAACAATTAGCTGGTTGCGAAAATAAATTCACGGTGTCTTTTAGCGTGGTGGCTGGTAATTTGCCTGACTTGTCGAAAGATGTGGTCGATGAACTAAGTACCGATCAAAAATGTCTTTATGAGATATGTCAAGCTGTATCAACTGGTTCCTGTACTCCTGAACTGGCTAACCATCAACCAGGAAAAATCGCACACTCGAGATGGCTCACATCTGCCAATCGTATACTCAGACTTTACGTAAGTACCCTTAATCCATCAGAAAATTTGAAAATGTTAGCCAACTACGTGGTTAACGTATACGCTCCGATTTGGTTCTTAAACAAGAAAAAGACGTCTTTTAAAGACGGAGCCAAACATCTTTTTCAATAGATTATGTACTCACGATTTTTACCCGAAAATCTTAGATCTGTTGTGGATTCTGTTATCGAAAGAAATACTTTTTTTTGCACACCCAGAAAACATACGAGGTGTGTTCAAAGAGAAACCGAACTTCTGCTGTAATTGCTTTATTGCTCATCATACTAACTTTTACACACTGTCCCCTTCAAAGTACTGTCCTTCACTATCAATACACCGTTGCCATCGTTTTTTCAAGTTTTAGAACGCCTCCTGGAATGCAATTTCTCCGATGGCGCGCAGTTCTCTCGTCGCATTGTCTTGAATTTCTTCTATGGTCTGGAAACGACATCCTTTCAAAGTGTTTTTCAGTTTTGGGAAGAGAAAAAAGTCTACCGGAGCCAAGTGTGGAGAATAGGGTGGCTGAGGCACAACGGGAATGCGATGTTTTGCCAGATAATTCTTGACAAACAACGACCATCATCACCTTGATGTTCGACCGACTAATCCGCGCTTTCTTTGGTCGAGGAGATCCTTTCCCCAACCATTCTGAAGACTGACTCTTCGTTTCCACATCGTACCCATAAACCCATGTTTCATCGCCTGTAGTGATGTTCTTGAGGAAGTTTGCTTTTTCAAGCAATTCCTTAGAGATCTTACCTTGATTCTCCTTCTGCCCGTCCGTCAACAAGCACGGCACCAGTTTTGCACTGACACGATGCATTCCAAGTTTTTCTCTCAGGATGTGATTGCAAGAGCCTACACTTATTCCAACTTCTTCAGCAACCTCACGGACAGCCAAACGGCAATTTTCACGAATCACAGTGCGAACCCTCTCAACATGGTGGTCGTCCGATGATGTGGAAGGTCGACCAGATTTTGGATCGTCGGTAACCGAATTCCTGCCCTCCTGAAAGCGCTTAAACCATTCATAGCACTGTGTTCCATATGCTTGTTTAAGCATTTGAAGTGTCTCGGTAAAAGTTTTCCCAAGTTTAACACAAAATTTCACACAGACGCGTTGCTCCTCCAATTCCTTCATTCTCGCTTTCTCACAATCCGACGAGCACTCTGCTTACGACCTCTCTCATCCAGCTGTTACTCGTAAACTAATGCAGCGACTGTAGTGCGACAAGAGGCAATCTCTTGCCGAGAGATGTCACTAGTGTGCACGGAAGTCAGAGAATTTTATCTGCAGCCGTTGGCGCGCTATTTAATTAGTTCGGTTTCTTTTTGTACACACCTCGTACTTGTCACTGTGTTGTTTGATGATAGATACCACATTCGGGAGCTGTAATTGCGAAGAATAATAAAAACGAGAGAAGCTGAAAGTAGCACTAAACGAATGGTATTTAAACCACCAAAAATTAACTTCTCTGCTAAAGATTACACCGAATTTATTGTGTGGCACGAGTGTTAGGTTACAGCACCGCCAATTCTTCGAAATATATCTAATGAGGACCTTCAAATCATGACAAAAGATAAGAGCTTGGAAACTTTTGACTTTCCTTGTCACACACAATCGGTGGTAAGATGTGTGACACTGGTGACAGAGGCCTCACAAAGATTTTGGACATAAAAATAAGTTTAAATTCTAAATTTTTGTCATTAATTTATAAGCTCTATTTTATTTATTTTGTTTTCTTGTGTGTGTGTGTTTCTTTCTTTTTTTTTTTAATAGTAAAATACCATTTAAACTTGATTTTTGTATTATTTTAGGAATACCGTTTAAGTCTGTAAAAACGTAAAATTTTCAAGACTTCAAAGAGTGGTAGAGCCCTCAAGATGACATGCATTTCTAGTTTTTTTTACCTTTTTCGTAATCTGTGTTAATTACGCAAATTTTGATACCTCATGCGATAATGTAACTTGAAAAAAAAATTTCTCATACATGGACCGAACATCCTAACGTACACCCCTTCATGAAGACCATGTTTCCCAATATAATGCGCCATGTCACAAAGCCAGGTGTGTGGTGGAGTGGTTCGAGAAACTCAATGGTGAGTTGCAATTAATGTGCTGGCCCCCCAACTCGCCAGATCTGAACCTGATCGAACACATTTGGGATGTATGTGACTTGTGTGTGCAGATGTGGTGTCAACTCCCTTCAGCGACCTACAGAGGCCTCATTGCTTCCATGCCATGACGTGTCGCCGCTGTTATCCGTGCCAAAGGGGGAGATACCGGCTATTAATTAGGTGATTATAATGTTCTGGCTGATCAGAGTATATTTACATCGTGTAGTCGCTCGCATCGGAGTCACCAAGTAGCGTCCTCAGGACCGGGAGGTGGGGAACGGACACTTATTATTGACTGAATATCACTCCGTTTTGATGTATACATCACGTACCTCCCGTGAACCCATCCTGGGCCTTGGTTCCCACAGTAGAACTGCCGCGCTAAGCGACCTTGGAGCACCGCTCTTACGCAGGTTCGTTTGGCTCTGATCTACCTTTCTGAAGACTAAAAATTTGTCACAAAATAAATACCTGCGACAAAGGACCCATTCCCACAGCGTAACCCATGTCCAGTATTACGGGTGAAGTACTCAACGCCAGTTTCGGCAGAGGAGACCTGCGGAATGGTGAAAACGGCGGAAGGGGACATCCATCCTTCTGGAGGGGGTGAATAAAGCCGCGTTCCCGCGATCTCTTGTAACGGAGGCGGGACGGGACGGGACCTCATTAGCCGAAGTGTAGGGACGAGCGCACGCCGCAGGTTAGCCCTTGCTTACTTCGCACAGAGCACTTTACAGCAACAGAAAGGATGCGCACCGCTGCTGCAAACCGATGACAACAGCGCACCTCTACAAACGCCTGTGATGTTTATCGACACAGAATGGGTAGCTGCGTCTCGTTCCCGCTAGCAGAGGCGGCCCTGTTCCCATAGCGTGTTGTTGAGTATTCGTCCCGTCCCGTCCCGTCTCACCTCCGTTACAAGAGATCATGGGAACGCGGCTTTAGATGAAGGCACTACTATCATGTGGCGAAGAGAGATTTTCAATGGCTAAGGGAGTAAACGCCGAAAGAAAAACCTCAACTATGTTACGCTTAGCAAGCCAACAGTGCGACTATAGGTGATTGCTTTAGAATATATAAAGGAACATACGATAAGTAGCAATAAAAAATATTCAGTAGTAGTTTGAGTTTTGTGACGAATGGTACTTACTACTTCCATCAGGGAATAATGTGGCAGTGGAGAGTTGGAGTATTATATCAATAGCGTAAATTACATCCACAAAAATTGGCAGTTCAGAGAGCCAGCCCGGAAGTTTACTCCTGGTACCTGCGTAAAACGGATAGACAATAGAAACAATAAGCACTACAACTGCAACCAGAGCTGACCAGGCTCTCAGAAGGACAGAGTTAGGTTGCAGAACAAATGGACATCCGACGCTCAAGAAGATGGGGTCCGGTTCTCGATTCGGCACCTGTGGGTTACAAATTCTGTTTCAATAGTCGATAATTACAACTCAGTGAACATTATGAATAAATGTAGAAAAAACTTAACCATCCTAATAATATTATCAAAAAAGTTATAGTATTTATTTTACTGCAAAGTTGAAAATGATTAATGGGCGCAGATATTGCTATGAGTTTTCTGCAATTTTACATCTTTGTAAATCTTCATCTTGCGAAGTAACATATCTTATAGATTTTCCTTAATATTTATACAGTTATCCATGCATCTTTAAATAAGCAAGATTATCCAGCCGCCATTTACAGTACTACATGAATAAAATTATTACTGCTGTAGTCAGGGAAATCATGGAAGAAAAAAGAGAGGAGAGGACAGACCGCTAAAACCGTAACTATGTAGCTGCGTATCCACCCTCACCCTCCCCTCGCCTCGCGTGGCACATAGCTCTTTCCCTATTGATTCCAGAAGACGTTTTGTACTTTTTTCTGTTGTCAGACTATTGTAAATTACATACGGAGAAAATTAAAGGACAAAAATAAATATTCACATTCTGTTGGGTGTTCTCTACCTTATTTTAACTATGCCAAATAATATGAATATAAAGCTACTTGGCTTGGTTCGAAACCTCTTCTCCCCCCCACTTAACCCAGCATAGCTTTCTACCCAACCGGTTCCTCCCCGTAGACCAATCCACGTAGTTTATGGATGTTCCCAAGCCTCTTCCCCCCTCCTGTAAGCTCTTGAATCCTACTGCGTATGCCTGGTGGCCATATTACTTGGCCCAAAACATGGTGCAATTTGCACTGTGTTTGGTGCTTTGAATATCTTATTTTATAATATTTCTAAGTTTTTAATAATGCCTGCTTGTATTGCTTACGGTTGCGCAAACAGATCAGATTGAAAATAACCTGGAATATCATTTAATAATTAAGTAACATTGTAATTACTGTCCTTGAAGAGTTTAATACGGTATCTGCAATTATAGATCTGCAATGCCTGTTGTTGTACACAAACATTCGAAAGTTTTAAAATGTGAAGGTTGTGTTAGTGTTTTGCGTTCCCGATTTCAGCTATTTAGGAGATCTTTGGTAATATACAAAACTGAGGGTGGTCTTATTCATCCGTCAGTTGATATGCATATTTGCAGGACATGTGAATAATTATTTCGGAGAGATGTTCATACTAATGTTGGTTCATTTTTTTAAAAAATAAGGTAAATTTTTTGCAAACAGAAACTCAAATTGTATGTGTGTTAATGTGTGAAAAACTATTCATCTAGCTAAATGAACGCTCGATGGATCAAAGTGTGTTAGATAATCACACAGGCCTGCTTATCAGAGCAGTTGTTAAAAATTATTTGTTGTTTAGTTTTAATTAATGGGGCAAGAACATTTTTAAAAACGAAGGAAATTCATCCACGCTACTGTTTGTGAAAACTGCAACACCTTGAAGGACAGCCTGAATCACTCCAAAATCGGAGGATTTATGGGACAGTGGAGCCATAATAAATGATTAAGATTGCAGAGAGATGGCGTGCACGTAGGACC
This sequence comes from Vandiemenella viatica, assembly GCA_031002005.1. Lineage (NCBI taxonomy): Eukaryota > Metazoa > Arthropoda > Insecta > Orthoptera > Morabidae > Vandiemenella > Vandiemenella viatica. The sequence goes on along the minus strand of JARYHS010011408.1, from coordinate 215,338,488 downwards.
AGCAATGCCCTCTTTTGTGTAACTGGATAGTTCAATGTTACGCCACGCTCAGTCGGTGCAAAGCATTCAAACGAAGAGGAAACACGCAAGGAGTGATGCGTATGGAACTATTAGATAGAAGATGGTCGTAAACAGCGACGAGTGGCTACTGGACCACACAACGCGGGATGACTGCCATCTTGTCCGCATGGCCGTAACCGACAGAACAGCTTCTTCAACAGCGTTGAATCTACATTTGAGCAACGGTTCGAAGCCGTCTGCAGAGAGCTGGAAATACCATTGCATCGGCATCCATTGGTCAGAAACCGTCAACGCCTAGCCTGGAAGGGAAACGTTGCCATTGGCGTGCTGAGTAGCAAAAATGTAGTGTTTTCGGACGAGTCCCGTTTCTACTTGTCCTACAGTGATTGCAGCGTTAGATGCAACCGTTGTAAACGCAATCAGACAGAGTGCATTCTTGAACGGCATAGCAGACAAACGCCAATTGTAATGATCTGGGGTGCCAAGAGCTATATAACATTTGATCTTGTACGTGGTGAATGGCAATCTAAGCACTAACCACTACATCGAGGAGGTTTTAGAGCTCGCGGCACTGCTTCTACCGAAGGCAGCTCTACATGCCATATTTCAGCAGGACAATGCCCGGCTCTATGTGGCGTGCAAGCCTTCTTTGAAGAACGACGGGTACCACTGCTTCCCTGGCTTGCACCTTCACCTGACATGTCACCCATCGAACATGTTTGCGATGTGGTCGGTCGGCAACTTGTTGGTTCCGATCTTCCCGCAACCGTTGTCGATGATGTGTGGACGCGCTATTCTAAAGGCTTTGACAGCAGCATGTGCCTACTTCACACCATACTGAATTCTCACTGTCATGGGACATGTTCTGAAATTCTAACATGCCCCTAATAAGTAAAATAAATTTCATTGTAACCACATGTTTCCTTGATGTTATCATTTTCACAAACAGTAGTGTACAAATGAAATACGGCTTCTGTTTTATTATTAATAATTTTAAAACCTGTAAATTATGGTCACATGTCATATAAAATGTTTCACATTTACTTAAATTGTGCTGTAGAAAATATTATTTATCTTTAATGAAGTACCATTACCTTCACAATTTTATAGACATTGGATTCTGGACTAAGGCTCCGCGGTCCCATGGAAGGTATCCAACACTTGGTGTCGCCGTCCCAGTATTTCTCTATGTCAACCTGTTCACCAGTGTCTTCACTAGTTCCTGAAGAGCTCTCTTCTTCCGATGTGATCCTTCGTTTCCTAATAAATATGAGCATCGGAGAAACGAGATTAGGTTCAAGAACTAGGGAAATCACCATCTATTCACCAGATGCTAAGTGTTTATTTTCTCACTGAAACAAATTTAACATGTTATCATCTTACTCTCATTGAACTATGTATCGTATGTTACAAGCGTACTTCCTGTAGACCAGAAAAAAAAAAAACACTTTATGAGGGAAGGAATTTAAAATTAAAATTCGTAAATTGCAAAAAGTAAATGGGAAAGAATTTAAAACTTAAATTATATAAGATAATTAAAAAATAAAATAAAAAGGGGTGGTTAGATGACTAACGGAAATGTCACCGGAGCGTGTGCTCCATCGCAGTTAAATTATTAATGATGATAACAATTCTAGTCTCTTTAGTCTTTGCGGCCCAAAACTGACCTAAGTAAAACGATTCTCTGCAGTCGCCTCGCGATAAATGGGTTTAAAACCAACAACAATTGTATTTTTACATTAGTAGCAATTCCTCAAATTTGACCTAAGAATCAAAATCTTTCCCTCTTACAGAGTTAACCTGTTGATTCCACATCATGATGTTCATATGAATAATTTGAGTATAATCACTAATAGTTTCCAAGTTGCCTCCAAAATTATTTGCACTGATTATGAAACAACTATGGGTCTGTTTCCTATAAAATACTAACAAATTCTAGTTCACACGAAACATTTTTATGTATATGTTCTTAAGTATTCCCAAAAAGAGGCAGCAAGCTTTTAGTTTGAGTTTATAACATAGAACATGATTTAAAAAAAAAAAAAAAAAAAAAAAAAAAAAAAAAAAAAAACTAAAAGAATCGTGCTCAAAGAACGAAGGCTTTCTGGTGCAAACAACTCTTCGTCATACCAATAAACGAGAGTGTTATGTTTATCCAATTCTCTAACAAGTCCTTGAATTTCATCTTTCACTGAGTGCCATCGTCAGTACTGCTTATGGGAGACATAAAAAAAGACCACTCGCAGCCCAGTAGCCGAATCGAGCGGCAGTTCCGATACACGTTCCCAACACCGAGAACTTCCCTTCAAAGTCAAAGAAGGTGACTTCTGCCTTTCCATCTTCTAAAAGTTAGGAATGAAGTTATGTTTTATCTGTCAACGGATGTCGTTAACAAGCAGACGGCATAGTTCCAGAAGAGTCAACCACAGCGGACGTCGCTCTTATTGATTAAGACAAAATAAACTACGACCAGCACGGCATAACCGCTACGACGGATGCTGCGGGAAATCATGAGCTTATTGCGAGAATATCTTTGCGACCACAAATAATGCTACCGTTAATAAACTGTGAGCACCTAAGGTCATATCACTAGGTAACGAGCGCTTCTTACAGTGCGGTTGGTGAAAGGCCACGGTAGGCCATAATCAAGTACTGCAACTATGATGGTAGCCACGCGGCCTGTTATGTAGGCTGTCATACTAACCCTAGGTACGTTAAGAAGATGAAACAGGCACAGCCAACCGATGAGAACTTTTGTTAAGAAACGTGTTTGTAGCATATCCTTCGATCACACCCAAGAGGCGACAAAGCACCCACGATCGTGGCACATTGGATCTATACCTAAGAAACATCCGTAGTGAGCTAGTCCCAAAGCAGAAATGCGCCATTTGTAACGCGTTTTCAATAGCCCAGCAATCCTAGAGTAGCAGACTTCGAAAGCAATACGTCATCATTAGTTCTTCGGACTACACCGAGATAAAACCTACCGAGTGTTTTCATGATACCGTATTCCACTATGGACAATTTTTTACATTGTTTCTAATTTGAAATATGGGATCTATTGCGGTGCTGGCAGTATCTTGCCGGTCGCCCTTGTTTTTCCAATAAACGGCGGCACAAGATTTTTCTTCACCAAGGTAAAGCCTCGCATTTTTTTTTTTCTTCCGTCCTTTATTCATAAACTGTGCTACCTATCTCCGATGGGATAATTTAATTGGTGTACGATATCACAAATGTAATAGATCACTCAAAGCTTTGAAGCTTATGATCGCCTATATAGTTAACTTCCACCTAGGTTCTAGTCCCGTGTTCACATTTATTATCGTCCCTACAATTATGCCAGTTAATTGTTGTGTCTACGAAAAACAAGGGCCTCAGTTATCACGTTTTCCCCAAAGGTAAAGATATCCTAAAGTAGTAGATCATACAACTGCGGCATGGGAAAACGCTCTCGAATTTGACTTGAGTGTTCACTTGTCATTTCGCTAAATCAGAGTTTAATTCAGCACTTGATAGCTTTGTTAAACATACTTTAGATCAACTGAAAAGCCATTTGAAAGACAAAAGATTATTAAATAGATTTGTCAAGAGAATAGCGTTGACATGTAATAAACGAGAGTGTTATGTTTATCCAATTCTCTAACAAGTCCTTGAATTTCATCTTTCACTGAGTGCCATCGTCAGTACTGCTTATGGGAGACATAAAAAAAAAACCACTCGCAGCCCAGTGGCCGAATCGAGCGGCAGTTCCGATACACGTTCCCAACGCCGAGGACTTCCCTTCAAAGTCAAAGAAGGTGACTTCTGCCTTTCCATCTTCTAAAAGTTAGGAATGAAGTTATGTTTTATCTGCCAACGGATTTCGTTGTATCTTTTTTTGTTTTGTTTTTTAAGATATAGGTAATTTATAACGTGAACAACATTTTATAGGAAGGTCGAAAAACCGCCAGTTAAAACCTCAAGCGATTCCAAGGTCTAAATCTTTAATGAAGACAACCTCTTCTTGTAGTTTAAAGTTGATTTACACGCACTTAACAAACATTCTTATGGTTAACTTTCTTCCTGACTGCACGCTTCTCTTTGATTTTCTTCTACTTTTGATTGTTTGTTTGTAGAGTGGCTTATATTCATTAAAGTTCATAAATTTATTATTAGTACTTTTAGGAACGGCACACAACTCGTTAAACCCATCTTCGGAAAATTCGTATAGTCTACATCATCCGAAATAGAATAGTTATTGATTTATGTGCTGTGAACACAGAATTTAAAGATAAACGCACATAAAACATAAGTATATAATAAATGAAATTTATTGTACGAAAGATTTACCTTACGACGGTTCGTTTCTTTTCATCCAACGTTGTCTTCAGTGACTCAAGTTTAGCCTGAAAGAGTTAATGTCTATTATGAATAGAATATTCCAGTACCTACTGCTAATACAAAGTTAATATCGACATTGATATTTTTAGATCATTTACTAATGAGATTATAAATAAATAGAAAAAGGTAGTGTTCAGTAGGGTTCGGATCTTTCTGACCAAAAAATAGAGAACTATGCATGCAAGTATGACCTTAAAAACGTGTAAATATATCCTAAAAATAACAAAATACGAGCAAACATTTAAATTTACTATATATCAAAACATGCTCAATTGTGCATATATTTTATGTAGTAATGTCGCTTGCATGCAGACAGCATAATTTGTTTCCGTGCACTCCCTGTACCATTGGGAAATATAAATTTTAAATCGCTTTTAATTTTACATACTTTACAGGAAAGAACTCTTTCATCTGTACTAAAATACTTATCTCCAAATTCCTTCACGTATAGACAGACAGGGTCGAAACCCATGTAAAAACTAAAGTACTAGGGCATTGTAGCACTAATTTTTTTCTGAATAGGGACACCGTGACTTCGCACTTTCAGCAAATTTTGTTTTCGGCATGGCGGTACTCACTCATCCACTGCAGATTTAAGACTGATGAATATTTTTAAAAGTACTGGCGACAGTGAGACATTGATTGATGCTGCTCGACACAAGCATGCTGCTGCTTCATTATCAAGATTAAAAGGCGGGTGGAACATTAATGTTTAGAAGGTGACAAATAAGAATAATGTATAACTTCAATTTTTCAATGGTGAATTCTGACCTGTTCAGTGACAATTAGTTTTGATTTATTCTCCAATGTATGATAGGAGTACAGTTCTGTGAATAATTATCTTAATTTCTTTTGAACTATAACTTCTAATGAATTTCCGGCATTATTAAAAAAATTACCAATTTTTTCCGCAAAATATGACAACATAACCATACTATTGCCTAAATATGCATTTATATGCTATATAAAATACATTTAAATACAATCAGAAACGTGCAATCAGTGTTTGATTCAGCATTACAGCTCGAAAAGAAGGCAGGAAAAAATACAACTTGTCACAAAGATTCAAACCCTAATGATCAGGAGTAACAACAAAATAATACAATGTACTTTGAAAGCAAACATTCTGATTCAAAAACTCAGAGGTATCGCCAATCACCAAAAAAATTTCACTCCTTATCGAAAAAAATATATACATTTTTCTAAAAATTGATTATATAGTTATTCATCATTTGTTAAATTACCTTATGATAGAACAAGTATATCACTATTGATAACCTGATTATAGGTAAATATAGCCCCGTGAGATGAAAAGGTCATGAGACTGATATTCTTCATAGTAACTCATCTTTCCATTGCCTGACTGATAATAGGATTTTTTAGATTACCTGCACTATGATCCAGCTATAAACAGTACATTGATTAGATCGTTTTAACTTCAAAAAGGCTGTGTACGGTTTAAGAGATGTGAGTATATCATCAAAATATTAACAAATTTACATATCTCGTTTGCAAATGTAAAGTATTTGAAAATTATTTTATCATTATTTTTTCCAAATAATCGTTCAATGTTGTTTACAAGCATTAGTAAATATGCTGTTTTTCAATATCTTCTTTTTTGCATTTCAGTACAGTAAAATTTTCGCAACTGAGAAATCCGGCGTATCAAAACATCGAGCTGAAATGTATGAAACCATTTTATCAGAAGAAGAAAAAAGCGTGTTTGTTCGGTTAAGGATGAAACCTATGAAACGATTATTGAAATTATAGTTTTTAACAAACCGTCACAGTTCCAACCGGATACCAAAGTGAAGGTGGTTGATTTAATTTCTTCTCGATTTAGTGGAATCATTTTGATGTAGATTCTGAGGGACCCTGTTCTTGACTTAATCCAATAGTTCTCCAAATGACAACACTAGAATCGCTTTTTTAATTAATATTTTTTCGTGATCCATGTGATAATGAAAGAACCAGATTTCTCTTAGTGGACACAAGTCTATTGGCTGGTGTACCCTCTAGACCAGGGGTGACCAACCCAAATGATCTTGCGGGCCGCTTTGGAAATGCATCATAATTCCGCGGGCCGCATATAAAATTATATATCCCCATATTACATTCAGACCCACTATAGACATTTATTGGAGTCAAAAATTGAAACACAATGAGTTATTGTTATTGTATTTACTGTTATTCTTACATTTAAACATTGATAATATTATATGAATGATACTGAACGGACATTGTAAAGGAATATATAACATTAAAAATGAAATATAAAAATACTAGCTAAAAACACGGCTTTGTGTTGGCTCGCGAAGTTTTGTTATAAGAAATATATACAACTAAAGAAATTAATAAATAATCGTAAGAATTTTAATATTTAAATGAACTATCGTCAAAAACCATGGTTTTAGTTTGATGACAAAAAGCAATTAGTCAAATTTGTAATAAGACACAATCCTTAAATATTTCGGTTACATTTAAAAGTTTTTGTTGGAGCTCCAGATTCATAAATATTGTTAAATAACTAATTTTTGATCATTTTCTTCGCTATCCATGTAGCATAAAATATTTTGTTGTTTTGGCTACATATTATTTGTTGTTCATTATTAGGCAATCTTTTTAAATTATTTTTGTTCATTGTAATATCATAGTACCAAGGATTATCCGTTTTAAGATATATTGACATTGACGCGATTGACAATAAAATCTTTATACTCTTCGCCCCCGTGTCTTCTAACAAATATATTTCGTTAAATAGTATCAATGGAATGAGTTAATGAAGTTCTAAAATTTGTAATATCTTGATGAAAGTTAATGACTTGGCCACTATATCCAAATTGACCACCTTTAAGCCGATATACTGTAATTACTGGATGAATTTGAGCAATTTACTGTTCTTCAACAAACGTTATTTTTTTCAATACATCAGGCTGAATACCTGGATCCATACTATTTTCTTTAGAAAACATATTCACTTCATTTTATTCTTTATATTTATGACAAATAGAACAAAGTCCATCCTTTTCAATATGTAAATCAAACCAACGACGTCGACAACACAATTTAAAAACAAATTTTTTTTATTTATTTTTTTTTAAATTTTTTTACGTATGCGTTCTTTACGACCTGTCAACGTGCGATTTCGTGGCATTTTCCTGTAATAAAAATAACTGTATAATAATGCAGTATAATACAGATATATCACATACACAGCAACGCCACAATCTGATGATGATTTTTAATAGAACTCGGCGAAACAAATCGAAAATAAACAATACATTTTTTTGATATCTCGCTTAGTTCTCAAGATATCGTATCTCAAAGTTGACGTGGCTAGGTTGAAATGCGGCCTGAACCAGAAGAAAAATTTCGCCATAGCCAAATTTGCTGACGAATTCGTATGTAACTTGACGAGACAAATAAAAGATAAAGAATAATTTTTTTGATATCTTGCTTAATTCGCGAGATTCTGTATCTCAAAAGTGAGGAAGTTAGGGTGAAATCCTGGCTGGACCAGAAAAAAATCCCCAAAACCACTATATCAACACGGTGGAAATTGATTGTAGGTGTTCTATTTTCTTCCTATTAGTTGTTGTTACGTTGAAATACAGCCTGGACCAGAAGAAACGTCACCAAAAGCACAAGAAACTATACCTACAACTGATTTTTGGCATGCTATATCTCGAAGTCTCATCGAATTACTTAAAAATTCGTCATCAAATTGCAGTGTTGAATCCCCACATACACACATTTCTTAACAATAATACAGAAGAATCTTTAATAAAATAAATTAATAACTCCCTTTCTGGAGTTCTGATTCTCTCAATATTCTAGTTGAGGCTACGTTATTTTCGATTAAAGTTTGAAGCGTACCGATTAGGTGTACATTCCTTTTATATTTTATTTGATTTTCATTAAACAATGAATCGTAAGTCATTTTAATTGTATAGGTATTTAAATAACTGTTTAAGTGTAAGAGTGGAATGTCTTTATATAACTCCAAAACTGTCGGATCTAATTTTACAAAAATCACAATTGTATTTACATAGAACATTCAACAACCATAGATCATATTTAATACAGAAAATTAAATTAATATGTCTCTTTCTGGAGCGTAAGTTCTCAGGTCAACATCGGAATCACAAACTGCAGTTTTAGTGAGTAGTTTATTTGATTATCTTACCGTTGCTGTGAACAGATGGCTGTACTTCAAGTTCAGTGGTAAGTTATTGTATAAATGCCAACAGCGTTTTCAAACTGCGTCCCTCTCAATGGACACATTAAAAGCAAAACTATATTAACACATTTCCAATATCTTGTGCGTTAGTTGGTTCACTAATTCTTGACAATAACTATGTCAAACCACGTGACGCGGTCACGTGACAGCGTCTCGTGACGCGACCACGTGACGCGATCGCCTCTGGCTTCTCTCAGCATGAATGAATAGAAATATTAAAAATATAACTATTTATTTCTGTTATTTTTTTACAAAAATAATGATTGATGGCACATCTAGAATTGACTTTGGATCTGTATGTTCAATTTCACGTCTTTAGGCGCAGCAGTTTTTTCAAAAAGTGTACCACAAGGTGTACAAAAATCGTCTCCTAGTATAAGGGCTCGCTTCGTTCGCCCTAATAAATATATAAATGAAATAAAAAATAAAACCATTAAAAATATTTATTTTACTAGTACGATATTTGTCACAGTCATAGCACACAAAACAAAACCAAAAAAGAAATTTTCACTTGAAACGGAGTTTGCTCTGCTCTGCTATCAACAATCAACTGTGTGTGCACTGTGCAGTACCGGCTTACGAATTAACCACTTAGCAGGAGGTAGCAAATGCAACGCACGCACCTCGCACATCCTAGGGAGTCCCCTGCGCCTAGAGCTACTTAAAAAAAAAAAAAAAAAAAAAAAAAAAAAAGCTCTACAATATCCCCCGGACGGCAAAAATCTAGGGCCTCCTCTTCTTCACATTTGCTACAGGCCTCGTGCTGTCTTAAACCGGCCCTGACTGTGTGTATCTAGGAATGGTCACTGCGTCACTGAGGTCACTTAAGAGTATACCCGTCCGGGCATCCAGATTTGGGTTTTCCATGGTTTCCCAAATCAATCCAGGCAAATGCCGGGATGCTTCCTTCAAAAGGCCATAGCCGAATTCCTTCCCATTCCTTGCCCCCATCCTTTCCCGTCTCTAAAGACCTCGCTGTTAGAGACACATAAAACAGATAATAATATTAAAAAAAAATCACTTAAGAGTGAAACATAGAACCTGTTATATTAGATGTTCCACGATGCGCACGCATCATGAGTACACAGAATATAATTTAAATATCCTGCAAAATAATAATTGTAAACTCATAAATAAAACAGGCAATATCTGCCATATACTCGCAAGAAATCAAAGTTAATTTTTTCTCATAATTTCGACAGTAATTTTTTTATATATGGATGCACAAATAATGTATTTTTTAATTAATTGGTTTCCACTACTTTGTAAAAGTGTGATGAACCTCGCGGGCCTGAAAAATATTCTAGGCGGGCCTCAGGTTGGCCACCCCTGCTCTAGACGTTGACCTCTTTGTGGTAGACAGTTTTGCTGGCTAGTGGAGTACGTAGGATGGGGCCACAGGAGGGTTAGTTTTACTAGGCACCTCCGATGACGGCCATGCCCATACCGGTGGTCCACTGGGCGGAACGCGTTTTAAGCTGTAACTGTCCGGACGAAGACTTGAACCCACGTGGTTCCAAATCTGAACGTTACCATTTACCCCTCAGGCTCGAGTCTCTTACATATAATGAACGCAAATATCTGACTAAAGTATAATTTGCTCTGATTAAGTCATTGTAGAAACATACAAATATTTTTGCTTCATTTTTCTGAATACGCGTTTTGGGACAGTGACTGAACTCCAGTAAAGATGTCGTCTCTTTACTATATAAGAAATCAAAAAGCTATTCTGGATTCCATAACTTTACAATGGATAAAGTAAAAAGATCTTTCTATAAGAGAACCTTTTCGTGCCCTTTTTAAATATTTTTTTTACACTTAAAATTAAAATATGAAATTCACAAAAATAGCTAACCTGTGAGGTATAGAATTATATCAAACCTGAAATCTGTTCCTTATGTGATGACCTATACTTGGCGTATCAACGGCGACACGGTACAGACTGCTGCGGGGTAGTACGTGGAATTGGCACCATGTAAGAGCCCGCAATGTACAGCAGCTGGGGCCACCTAAAACCAAAGTAGCCCCTGCTCCCCCCAGGCAAGAGCCACTTGATAGATTGAATGCAGCGCAATGATCTCCTGGTGTGTACACCTTTAAAAGAAGACACTTGATCACCATCATGTAGTAAAATGTGATTCTCATAACATTGACATACAAGTTATTAAAATCAGTAAACTTAGTATGAACTTAAACTAAAAACACGGGATTGTGAGAAAGAAACTTAAAATTATCATAGTTTATTCAGTAAACTGCCGAGAGACTAATATTTAGTGTTAATAACGAATGGTATAAATATAAACCTCAAAACTATAATATGTTGGTTGTCTTTCACTAATTTTCCTGTAAAATGACTCTACCACAAATTTTTAAAACATTTCACCAAAACAGAACAAAGTACATAATAATTGTAAGTATGAAGTACTGTAAGTTATGCTAAGCAATAATACAACAAGACTGAATATACATATATTATCGCGAAATATTACGGAAAGGAATTTCTGCAAACAGAGAATATTTCTGTATATTTCACAGTTACAATACAAGAAGTTGGTAATTACGATATTCCCGAAGATTTTGTGATTCAGATGTGACTGAACTTGACAATGATGTTGGTACAAACTCAAAATCTTTTAACACCATTGGTTATTTTGAAGTTCCTCACAACAGGCACTCACAAATGGGTGGTGATCCCCATATGACAGTAGCACCTGTTTGGAGGTATTTCATTAAGACTTGCAAGGGGGTTTCATTTATCCACTTTTATTTTTTTCTGTCAGCAATCTTCGACAGGGATGATGCAAGGTCTCTAGTACGTTTATAGATAAGGATGGAGAAGTAGTTACCGAGGATTTGAAAAAGGTAGGATACTAAAAAATTTGAAATTCATCCTGAAGAAATCATGAAGAAAATAAGCAAGCTGAAAAAACATAAGGGGGCTGGTGCAGATAATATTACTACAGATATCTTAAAGATAGCCGGATGTGACATTGTACCTTATCTTGAAATATTATTTAAATTGACTCTGGATACTTGCTGCTTACCACAGGACTGGAAAAGTGCGATAGTAGTACCGGTACATAAAGGAGGGGTGAGAAATAGAGTCGAAAATTACAGGCCAATCAGTTTGACTTCAGTGGTAGGTAAATTAATGGAAAGATGCAACCACATCAGAAAAATATGTGAGGAACATAAGTGGTTTTCAAGTAGGCAACATGGGTTCAGGCAAGGATATTCATGCGAATCTCAGTTGGTGGGATATATGCAAGATATTTCAGATGAAATGGACAAGGGAGGCCAAATTGATAGTGTAGCACTAGATCTTTCAAAGGCGTTTGACAGAGTAAGCCACAAAATGGTGGTGAATAATGTAAAAACTATTGGAGTGGATGAGAAAGTGATTTGCTGGGTAGAAGAATTTTTGAAGGGTAGAAAACAGAAAGTTAGGGTAGGAAATGCGGTATCAAAGGAAGTGGAAGTAAAAATGTGAGTGCCGCAGGGTAGTGTATCGGGACCATTGTTGTTCATGATTCTAATCTTTACTATCTGAAATTAGATTGTTTGCAGATGACATAATGCTGTATAAAAGGATCAAAACGATAGATGACTGTAAACAGTTGCAGGGTAATCTGGACAGGATATCTAGTTGGGTTGGTAAACATGGGATGAAGATAAATGCAAAGAAGAGTCAGCTTATTAGATACACAAATAAAAAACAAAAGGTTAATTATGAATATAAGGTGGGGAAAGAATTGCTTGCTGAAGACTTGAAATGTAAATATCTTGGCATTACATTTGATAACAAGCGTAACTGGGCAGGACACATTGGACATGTGGTAGGAAAAGGTTTCAAAATCCTGTACTTGTTGGAGAGAGTGATGAGGGGATGCACGAGAGATGTAAAGGAATTGGGTTACAAAACTTTGGTCAGACCATTGCTCGAATATAGTAGTGTAGTATGGAACCCACATTTTGAGTATCAAATACAGGAGTTGGAGAAGGTGCAAAGAAGGGCTCCTAGATTTGTTTCTGGAAATTATCGCAGAATGCAATCAGTGACAGATATGATAAAGGAGCTGGAATGGGATTCATTGCAAGACAGGAGGGTCATTGGAGTGTACAGGGCGTATACTGGCAATGAGGCATGGAAAGATATTGGAGTAGGTATGAAAAGTAGTTCATGGAAGGGAAAATATGACCATGACCACAAGCTGGCACTCGATTTCAGGCACAAGGGTGTGGGAAGATTCTCTTTTTTAGGTAAGGGTGTCAGGGATTTGAATAAGTTACCAAGGGGAATGATGAATAACTTACCGAAAACGTTAAAAGAATTTAAAGTTCAAATTTGTAGAGGGCAAATGTAGGTGGGTGCAGGATAAGGGGAAGTTGGGTGTGTAGGGAAATTGCCACCGGAGCGTGTGCTCCATTGCAATTATATTCAATTCAATCCTCAATCGCTTCCTATCTTGCGTTAACCTCTTCATCTCAACATACCCCATACAACCTACGGCTGCAATTATCTACTTCATGTGTTCTTTGTCTAGCCCTATAGTTCTTTCCTCCGACTATTCCCTCCATTAACAAATTAACAAATTCCGCATTTTTATATATAAAGATGAATGTATGTTTGTTTGTTTGTTTGTTGGTTTGTTTGTTCTTCATACAAATCCACAGTTTTCATCCGATCTCGATGAAACTTTGCACACTTATCCTTTGAAACAAGGAGAAAAATACTGTCTACATTTGGTTGAAAAATTATCTGTATAAATAACACATGTTGTCTCATAACTTCGAAATACGGCGATAGACAGACACGTTGGATGTCTTCGTCTCCAGATCGTGTTTCCGTGTAGTGAACTGGCAGCTCAGTGGCTAAAGAACTTGCTTACGAACGTCGTGGTCTCCGGTTCAAATCTCCGTGGAGGCTAAGATTTTTAAAAATTGTTTTTCATCGTAAGAGTCAGGCCTGGGCCGTAGGTTATTCGGATTGAATGTTAAACTGTAGATATTAGAAAGTTAGGGGTGCAATGCGAGGCAAATCGTAGGTAGTCTTGCAATTTTGTAGGTGTACACTTTTTTACATTATAATGATCCCTCAGGTGTTGTTCGCAGTCAGTGTGTGAGTGTGAACCACAGTAATACTAATATAAATACAGAAGTAAGTCTCTGTCTTTTTGTTATGTTTTGACGACTATATGGCTATATCGTTGTGATGGAATTTTATAAGGAAAGCTGTATGAAGGGCACAGGATATTTTTACCAGTATGATTAACAGTTGTAGTCACGAAATTTTGAAATCTTATCGAATAGTGACAGAAATATGTAGGAAATTGATTCTCTTCAAGAGGCAGGTTCGACGGTAGAATGATATAGTGATAGCTTTCCTGTCATATTATGCCGACTCGATATTGTTTGGGACCAATCCTTCGTTACCAACAACTTTTTATATTTAATTCTGGCAAAAAAATTCTTAATCCACGCGTACGAAGTGACCTACCAACCTGTCTCTTCTTTCTGTATAAGACTCTTCCACAAATTTCTTTTCTCACCCGTCATTTCTAAACTATGTTCAATATGTCCAATTAATGTTCAGCATTCTTCTACAGCATCACTTTAAAATGCTTCAATTTTCATTTTTCTGATATTCCTAAAGTCCATGCTTCGCTACCATAAAGTTCTGTGCTCCACACAAGTTCTTGATGAGTCTTTGATGAATATTTGATGCTAAAAGATTTCTCTTTTTCATGAAAGGTCTTTTCACTAGTTCTGTTCTGCTTTTAACATCGTTCCTACTTCTATAACAAGAGGAAACAATTAACAAATGAATAAAAAAGAAAAGAAAACACCAAAAACGGGGAAAAATCCGTTATAGCTGTATGCTTAAGGATGAACTTAAAAATCTACTAGCCCAGGCCAGCAGAGGTACTGGCGAAGACTGTTTCTGTAAAAAGACTGATTTATCAGTGCTTTCTAATGATGTTTATAAAGGATATACGTCGCTTTTTTTTCTCGCTGGAGAAACGTTCGTTTTAGCTTGAAATAAAGAAGTCAAATAAAGAGGCTTAGCTAGGTTAACAAGGGCCCCGGTGCAAAAAAATATTTTGGGCCCTCATGACAGATGGGTGACCTTTTTTTTTAACTCTTCCAATTCCTGTGAGGTTTGCTGGCATGGGCTCCCTGAGCTTTAGAGTGCCCCTTGAGATGAGCTTGGGCCCCCTGAGGTGCGCTTGGAGGCCCTTTAGCTGGGGACCCGCTGAACTTGGGGGCTCCCTGAGCTTGGGGGACCCAATGTACGGCAGCACCGCCTAGCCCTCCGATAGCTACGCCCTTGGTCAAATAGTCCGTGCCAGTTACTTGGGTTGAAGACACGGTTACCTCTCTGTTGGGAGAAATTTCATAAACAACACGAGGAGAGAATTCCGTTTTACCGCAAAAATCAAATAAGCGACTATGGTCAATCAAAGCATTTTGTTCTAAACAGATAGAAATGAGGTGGGATATATTTCTATAACCACCATGAGTGATTAAAAATGACATCGCTGTAGAATTTCTCAATTCTCTGAGCACAGTTGGACTCACAGAATGCGGAATAAAACTTATGGTCGGTTCGTCTATTGAGCTTCTACAAAATTTGAAGTGACTTCCACGTAAAAGATTCTGACCGAAGCATTTCTTCCTTTCTTGACGTATGGAGCATATGTGTATCACATTTGGTGTAAATAGCGTTTCTAATCAATTCTAGCACTTCTAGAATTATCTTAGAACTTTGGGAAGTTACAAATGGACTAAGTAAGTCGGTTAAGCTATGGTGTAATGTACAGAGTGTCTTGAAAATATTTCAATCGTTAGCTGGTTAGCCGTTAAATTTGAGCAAAAAATGTGTTCGCCTTTTTGCTTCTATTTCATTTAACTGTCGTTGGATTATTTTGTTAGAATAAAAATTAAGAAAGTATGAGATAAACAATAATCGTATTAATAACGGTAAAACATCCCTGAAATTGTAAGAACGGAGACTTTCCCGGCGTATGCTCAAAATGAAGCATATCACTATACGGCGGTACATCCGTGAAGATTTCATTTCATTCCTCAAATTAATTATTTTTTCAAACAGTTGGCACGATTTCACTATTACTCGAGAAACAGAACCAAAAACCTTTAAAAATTCGTATGGGCGAGTCTACTATTTCTTCCCAGACCTTTTGGAAATATGAATTTATTTAAAAACATTTATTCAATATTATACCCTCATTTCGTCTGAGAAACCTTCCTTCATGTATGGAGCACATGTGTGCCAAGTTTGGTGTAAACTGTTCCAGGTTTTTCCGGAGTTATGCTGTAATACGAAGAGGCTTAAAGAGTTCAAAGACAGAAACATGGAAATATTTACAAGATGGAGGCTTTCCAGTAATTGAAGAGATTTCCTCCATGCCATGTTTTCGAACTGTCGAGCTATAACCTAGATCATGAGACACAAATGTTCTATGAACTTGTAGCATAAATAAGCGATTTTTTTTAACAGTAGGATTAATACTAAATTCATTTGAACGAGTATGAAAGGAAACAAATACTTTTAGAGCATAGGAAATGTTCGTAATTTATTTTACTCACTATAAGGACAATGAGCAGCTGTAGTTTTTAAATAATCTAGAGTTTTTTTAAATTTTTGATATAGAATAAGCGAATATTTATATTAATATGTATACTTTTCGTACAATGTTACTTCCAAAATTCTTTTTCTTTCTTCGACCATGGCCTTTTACAGGAAGCATTCCTCGAATAATTTGGGAAAAAACCATAGAAAACCCTAATCTGGACGGGCCGACGGGGATTCGAACCCGCGTCCTCACGAAAGCTAGGCTAGAGCATTAATGCTCTCCCACCACGCTCGGTTTTCTTAATTCCAATTTTATATTAAGTATTTCTTGAATTATCTTATTTCAGTTTTTCTATACATTCGGTATTAGCGAATGATAACAGTTAATTGTTTTTTCTATAAGCAAACTAAGATTTTTTTATATAAATTCAATAAAAGTTATTGTATTTGACACTAAATTTAGTATTTATTATTTTATTGCTTGATTAATTTAAGTAAATATCTCATACAAAGTGCAGAGGAGCACAATATCCTAGAAAACATATCTGAACACAGGTTAAAAACTCATATACAGTATTTTAGCTTTCACTGAAACGTGATCATGAACAGGGACAAATTAGAGTTCAAGTTTTCTTTCTTCAACTTGCTAGTATATTACATACATAATGAGATCTGGAGATGCGATATAAAAAAAGGAGTTTTTAATTTACACGTAAAAACTGAAGATTTCTTACCTGAACAATTCCTTCTATAAGATACATCATTGATGCCTTTTCATCACCTTCTTTCAGTATAACATCTCCTTGCATATAATCCTGTAATTTCATAACCGATGCAAGTGCTCGTTTTTGACTGATTTCTAGATCTTGTAGCAAGTACACCTGAAAAGTTCATCAGAAAACGTTTCCAAAATCAAAGTGACGAATCGATATGTCGATGTAGCTACTTTAAGTTTATATATTTCGAAGTTTTTATTGACATCGACGAGGAAACTATTTTAACGTTGTTGACAGCAGAAATCATTTCATGTTGATTTGGGGGAGGCATGCTAAGACCAGTAATTAATGATTTTGACAGAAAAGTCATCTTCTGTTTCTTTGATGAGAGGCGCCACGTAGTATTATCATATCATTTCCTAGAAATTTTGGTGATAGACCTGCAATATGCTTGCGCATAACGTTAACGCCATTAGGGTTGTAGGACATCCTGATTGTTGGTATCCAGTTAACGTTACTGGCGAATGTCATGTTGCAGAACTCCTTCTGTTAAGTCGACATCAGAACAGAGGTTTTAGAATATCAGTAATATGCTCAGGACGCATTTTAACGAGAAGATTTGTGTGGTTAGGTTAAAGATTCTTGAGAGTTATGCTGGGGGGATATTAAGCTCGACTGTGATGGCCAAAACTAATATTGGTATCCTTGTTCTCCACGTTGGGGAGTGGTCTTAGAAATAACGAAACAAAATTGTTACACAATTGTAAATGAAAACACCGTCTATTAGCAACTGGTTTTATTCATATAGGCTCAGACGCGTTTCGCCCTTGTGGAATGGGGCATCGTCAGTGACTGTTAATGTACATACCTGTTGGTGTTAACAAAATTACAATATTAATATACATAACTAACTAATAATAAACTACATTCTACTTACGACTTATGGTTGAGGCAGTTACATGGTGGTCAGGAATAGCTCCATTTGCACTTTTTTTGTGACCAGAACTGTAGTTGTGGTTCCACATAACTATAAGAATAACTATTGTTACCCTTTTTTTGGAGGTAACTAGACCACTATTTCAAAATCTATTGAAATTTATACTTTATGTCTGACGAACATCAAAAACCTTGTTGTTTACATTCGTTTACAGTGATGCCAACCTAAAGTTTTTGCAAACCATGGATTTCAAAAAATTTAATAATCGAGCGGATAAATACTGTGTCATAAGGAATCGGCTAGTTGAATGTCAACAAGTTAAAGAATAAATACTCTAAAGTACTTAAAATCTATGATTTTTTCACTTAGATTTTAATTTCGACGTCAACGCTATTAAAAGCGGATGAGAAGTGGATGCAAGGAAAGGAAGGAAATTAAGTTATGGCCTTCTGAACGAGCCATCCCGGCATTCGCCTGGAATGTTTTAGACAGTCCTAGATGGCCTAGAACAGAATCCTCGTCCTCTCGAATACCAGGTCCGAAAGTGATTCTGTTCTGATCTGATTCTTAGGGGATACACCCCTTCGACCACATCTTGCGGCCGCTGACGTTACGGCGTAAGCATCGGAAAGAGTTCCACTTATTTAGCTTGGTGAGTGGGTTAAGATTCGATACCGGATATTCGGGAAGACTTGGGATCGATTCCCTGTTCGGTCATTCAGATTTCGGCTTGTCTATGGTATCCCGATATCATTTCAGGCGAATGTGGGTTTAGTTTCCTCAAAATTCCAAGGCCGAATTTATTTCAGTTCCTTGCTCCTCCCCTCTTTCCTATCAAATTGTCTTACGGTTCTAATGATTCCGATATCAACGAGCCTTAAGAGCCTCCCCCTCCTCCCAAAAAAGGGAAGCTAGTTCGAGCACCAGACCACGGAGAAATTTCTGTACCTTCACTTGACCAGCAGGGTAAGGAAAGTGGTCACACGCACAAAACATAATCATTATTAAACTGTGTACCAAAGGCTCCGTTAAATTTCAATCTCTACTAAGTGCATATGTGATATTCCAGTGTTGATGGCCATTCGGCAGTTGGGTATAAACATTAAAACTGGCGGTCCCACTAAGTGTCTTCCGGAAGAATAGCCTGGAGAGATGGCAATTAATTTTTCTCTTCTTTCTTCCTCATGGGCAAAAAATTAAGAACGAACGTATCACTGTTATTTGCATATACATTACAAAACTAAACATACATTGGCTTAGTAAGACTCCTACTTGCGTCTGGAATCTGCCTCAGAATACGATGAACAGAAACAACATATTCGATTTTCAACAAAGACAGCTTTTCTGCTTATGAATAATACATTTACGAGTTTGTAATAACTATATGTTTCCATCAGCGGAAGAGCTGCAAAGTCTTCAATACCAGTTTCACAGAATAACTATTCTATACCTTTTATAGAACCATCATAAACCGAAGGCTGAGATTAAATCTCGTGATGCCACAGTTCTGGTACTTTAGTTTCTCCCATACTCGGTCATCTATAGCAGAACACCGTAGTAATTAATAAATTAATTTTGCAAATATAGAATTTTTACTGATGACAGGAAGGGAAATTAACTTATCTCCGACATGTTTAAAAAGTACAAATTATTACTCAAAATACAATTATAATTTATTTCTACAATAACGTAAGTGTTCGAAGAGCATAAATATATTCAAAAGATCAGATATTTTTCCTGGTAGATAATGAAGGGTTAGTAGTGGATGACGAATAACACATGCAATCACCCAGTAAACGACTATTACCACCAAGGCTGCATAGGATCTCGAGCTTCGCTGATGCTAGGTATATTCCTTCGGTTAGTGCCGGCTACATGCGGCGCTAGATACACCACAGACTTCTCACAATGGATTTTTTTTTTTTTTACTTATGGCTTTACGCCTCGTTGACGTCGAGGTCATTAGAGGTGGAATGGGACTGGGCACAAGGAACGGGAAGGAATTCGGCCATGGCCTTTTGAAGGAAGCATTACGGCATTCGCCAGGAGTGATTTGGGGAAACCATGGAAAAACCAAATATGGATGCCCGGACGGAGATTCAAACCGCCGTCCACCCGAATGCGAGGCCAAAACTCCCACAATGGAAGTGCTAGTTGCGACCCCATAATAGCAATTTATGATTGATCTTGTCATGAAATGCCATGTCTCTCTCTGTTGTAACAGTCATAATATTGCTCATCATAGTGCCAGTACCAAGTTATTCCTACTAGCAGATGAAAATGCAAAGCGAGCATGCTCCCTCATCGTTCGAGGTACCTCCAGTGAGCTGTTTGTTGGTATCTAGGCTTTCCCACAATGCCCTTTCAGAGGACAAGCAGGTCCAGGTGCCTGTGTGTTATATTCCAATCTTAACACATTGCATATGGACGCGATATCTATAAAAACGACAGTAACAATATTTTCTTCATTGGTCATCGTTATAACAGTGAATACAGCGATTATATAGCAAAGACTGAAGTAAATGCTTGAACGACCAGTCTAAGTATTCTTGCAATTTGCTTGAAGAGGTGATGCAACAACTACATATACTTGTCACATTACAAAAAGATTTAATGTTACAGCACTTACGGCGTTTTCACAAAAGATCGCACTTCTTACAGATGACCAGAAAAATTGGAAAATAGCCAAGTTTTTCAGCATACAAAGCTTTTTCACATCAAAATCCCTACGTATATAGCTGCTCAAGGTGCAGAATTGTGAAGAAGGAACAAAATTCTGTAGCTCTTGTTATTCCTACAAGGAGTGTAGTGGCATTGAAATATACATAAAAATTGGATTTTATTTTGTGTTCTGAAAAAAAGGGGCTATTTTTATTTAACTATCTGTCTACATAACTGCATGCCGATCGTCAGCCTTAAAACGACGTTTGTAATATCTAATAAAATTCTGATACTAATAAAAAAAAAAAAAAATATGCTGGGTTCTATCACATTTTCCTTATTATGAACAATAAGTTTAAAATACTTACACTGTGGATAGCGTTCCAGTAGATATCAAGATTAACTTCACGCGCCATTACACGAGGTAGACTCTCAAATAAAGTTGAATTTACAACACCACTACACCTCCTCCATAAGAACCAATAAAAGTTCTTCACTTTTGTCTGCAAATCGTCCGGTATTCCCCTCTTGTTCTGAAATATCAAAAAATACATTAATTTGGTACTTTGTAATGTGCTAAATATGTAGGCATATGTGAAAATTTAAAGGCGAAGTAAAAAAATAAAATTATCTAATCTTATATACAGGGCTAGTCGAAATGATTGCAGTGATTTCAGAAAATTATTACAGATTTATTACTTGACATATACTTACAAGATTACCCACACATATATAAACAAACTGTGAATGTTTTTTTGATTGTTTACAGATGCTCAATATGTGTACTCGGTTATAGACTTCATGTGTGCAAAGTTACTAAAGGTGCACATATTGAGCATCAGTAGAAACAGAAAAAAACTTTCACAGTTTGTTTATATATCTGTGTAATCTTGTAGGTATATGTCAAATAATAAATCTGTAGTAATTTTCTGAAGTCACTGCAATCATTTTGACTAGCCCTGTATATATAAAAGACGTGAGTGTCCCTTATTTTAGACTGTAGCCACCAGTAACTAGCGCAGTCCACTGATGTTTGTGAGTGGAGTTTCTCATCGTGCACAACGTTGGCCGAATGCCGGTAGCTTTGAGCATGTGGAAGATATGGCGGTTGAAATTGGTCTATCAAGGACATTTTCGTATTTCGACCAAAAAGATTTGTTTCCCTGTATTTCACTTTTGTGCCACAACTACATAGCGCAGACCACTGGTGTTTGTGTGTGGCAGTAGCATCGAGCCTCTCATCGTGCACCTTTATCTGTAGCTATCCAACAAAATTCTTTTTATACACGAACGAAGTCGTGGGCACCAGCTAGTTATGTAATAAAAAAAATTATCAGTCGTAGTTTAACATAATTTTCGTGATCTGGGGATTTTTTTTCATTCGTGTGTTCAACACAAAAAAAATGTGAAGGTAATATACATGTCCAAGGGACTGATCGCGATCTTCTAGAATCTAGAGTTCACAGGTCATAGGTGTAAGGACGCTTATATCTACCGGAACTTGACCAAAGGACTAGGATTCTAACCAATGGGCGAAGGGTTTTATAGTGATATACTGCTTCTAATCTAGCACGCGATGGGTAGCTTGCTTCTTGTTGGCAAGTGCACATCATACCTACTAAGGTTAATACGATGAAGTGTGACAAGATATTCCTACGTCTCATATGTCTGCGTAATCCGTTATTATTTTTGGTCAGCCATCTTCAATCATAAATTAAAAAAGGGGCGCATGGCACTATTGGCCGGGAGACACCGAAGGGTAGTTCGAGCTTCGCTTTGACAGAGTTTCTATTGCCGCGCATGCTTCTCTTTCGTGGGCTGCCCTTAACCTAACCTGCTAATCCTACCGAGTAAAGGAGACGAACCGGACACCTTCCGATCTCCAGTCAGAGACCTTAACCACTGAGCCACCAGACCACTCAATCAAATCTGATGAGGCCTCTTAAGGTCATGAGTAGTGATTATCATGAAGCATAGACACCACGTTTGCTTCAGTGGCGGATTGGTTCCGCTTGCCGGAAATAACCTAGACCAATGGGGAGAGCTTATGCGTTGCCATCTGTTTGGCGTTCGTGTATTTTTATAAGTCGGATCCACCCGGGAATAGTTAACACTACCTTGAATGGAGTGCCTGATCCAAGGTAGATTCATGTTTCTACGTTGTCTGTCGCCACGTGCACTTCATGTATTGCAGCTATCCTTGTTGTTTTCCTATTGCCTCTACCTTCCTTGTTTGTCTTTCCCTGTCTCGAGGAACTTCCTCAGAGATTTCCTGTTTGTCCTGCTCGCCCCATGTGCGATTATTTCCTTACTGCGTGGTATTGGGCACGTATCCAACCGTGCGTTAGTCACCCCGCGATCGTTCATTTCTCGTGTGCGTTTCTGTAAAGGCGTATTCCCACGATCCCTTGTAACGAAGACGAGACAGGATGGGACGAGACGAATACTCAACCACACGCCATGGGAACAGGACCGCTTCTGCTAGCGGAGACGAGACGCAGCTACCCACTCTGAGTCGGTAAACATCACAGGCGTCTGTAGCGGTGCGCTGTTGCCATCGGTTTGCAGCAACGGTACGCACCCCTTCTGTTGCTGTAAAATGCTCTGTGACAAACGACACTAGGCAACGTGGTGCGGAGGTGGCGGCGAGGTAAGTTAGGATTAACCTGCGGCCCGCGGTCGTCCCTACACTTCGATTAATGAGATCCCGTCGCCTTCGTTACAAGGGATCGTGGGAATGCGCCTTAAGTTGGACGCTACGCAGAAGATGACTGGCCAGAGGGCAGCTATCGCTGGGAGACGAGTCGGTGGTCGGCTGTCTGCCACGTCCGTTTCTCGTTCGGGTGACCCGGACGGGATGATTGGGGGGGGGGGGCGGACTCCGCCGCCGTTCGGGCCGACTGCACCGCTGTCCTCATCATCAGCGGCTGCAGAGCCGGATCCTCCTGCGTCTCTGGACAAGATGGATGTCACCGACCCTCCCATGGAGGTGCGTCCGACATACCCTATCTATGCTACCACCAGAGACATTGTCGGACTACTCGGCCGGCTACAGCGCTGCACCGATCTACCACTGTTGGCGTGGCCGCAACTAGAAGGATTCGTCATGGCCTGCCACATGTCAGATTGGTACAAAATCCTTGACAGATTGCGAGAAGAAAACATACCTGCATTATATCATCTACCAGCTGCTGAAAAACCCACTACTAGCCAGTAATAGTGCTACAACTGCCAGAAAATCTACATCTACACCTGAGAAGAAGCGTAGGACGCAAGATCCTATCCAATGCCTCAAGTGCCAGGGTTTTAAACGTTACTCCAGGCAATGCAACAGGAAGCAGAGGTGCGTTCGCTGCGGGCAAGAGCATCTTACGGCGAACTGTCCAAGGCCGAAGAGGGATCCCATCTGCTGCAACTGTGGTGGGTCCCACGCAGCATGTCATCACGCCTACCCTAGAAGGAAGCGTCTGCAGCAGAAGCGACATCGGGCTGAGCCGGCTCGTGACTGGCAGGGGGGCCCAGCCGCAGGAAAGGGCTCGTCATCGCAAGTATCGGGAGGATTTTGTCGTCAGACAAGCAAGCCCGCTGTCAAGTCCAGCGAGGAAGTTTGTCGTCAGACCAGCAAGCTCGCTACCACGTCTAGCGAAGAAGACCGGACAAGTCACCGTGTCTCACCTCGTCCAGTTACGAAGTCGAAGAATATGACCCCCCGTGGCCGAACATCCTGCCATCGCAGATGCTGCGACCATAGCGCAGCTGAAGTGCAGTGTGGTCAGCAACTAACCTGCATCATCGAGTTGCTAACGCAACTCATAACTTGACTCACAACAAGCACGGCTGCTACGATGTAGCCGCTGTTGCCTCAAGAAGCTATCGCATAGAAACGTGATTATACAAAAATTTATAGCCAACCAAGAAGACAAACCACAAGACAAGTACTGCCCCATCAAAGAACGTGGAGTAAATGTCGCAAGACAAAAACTCCTCAATTTACTGCCTGAAGAGGAATAGGCAGCGAATGGCACCTGTTCGTTACAAGGTAGATTGCTCACCAGTGACGGTGGGCAGTAAATACGTTAACACAGCAGGTACTAGGATCCGATTTATTAGACTCAGCCTCGCAATTCACAATGACAGATAGCGGAGCGAGGTTCCCTTCGTGGCGGGCGGTGTGAATCTGCCGGCTACTAACAAACAAACAAACAATTGAACTTCGTGAAGACACAGTTTTACCCGTGACGCCACTGGGCGCTTTGGGCAGCTTCTGCCGCCCCTCCACCCTGCTTCTGCAATGCGTCGGCTCTTCCTTTCCTTACGTCTCTGCGCCTGTGTCTCCATCTGGTAGCGTGGTCCCGTACTCCAGGCCCGACAAATATATGTATTTTTGTTTATGAAATGTTTAGTTTATGTGGGCGTAATTGTGGACGATCCAACCATTCGCCTAGGTGACCGACTAAAAACCGTAATCATAACAGCCGGTACACGGGAACCAGGACTCGAACCTGATCCAGATGTTCCTCCCCGATCCAAAGTCACAATGGCTAAGCTCGATCTTAAAATTTAAAAATCCCTAAAAATGCACGAGCTGCTATAATAATTGTTAACCAATGCCTTCAGAAGAAACACTCCCTAAAATTTTTACCCGTTTGACAAGTGTTGGCATATTGATTCTTGGCTCTCCGGGTGGCGTCGCGTCATATTTCTTGTAGCCGACGTTTCGACCCTCATTCTGTGGTTTTTCAGGGCAGAACTGGAAGAAGGCCACAGAATGAAGGTCGAAACGTCGGCTACAAGAAATATGACACGGCGCCATCCGGACAGCCAGGAATCAACTGGCTCTGGCTGTTACGATTACAAGTGTTGGCATATTTTCCTAAGTC
The DNA here is from genome assembly GCA_031002005.1 of Vandiemenella viatica. Lineage (NCBI taxonomy): Eukaryota > Metazoa > Arthropoda > Insecta > Orthoptera > Morabidae > Vandiemenella > Vandiemenella viatica. The sequence continues at coordinate 215,313,059 of JARYHS010011408.1, read as the reverse complement.
AAAGAGTACGATTCTCTACAGGTACACCCACACTCTTTAGGCCTTTGTGGGAGCCCATTAATTAAGTGAGGTATTTTTCCGGAACTCCGGACCCCCCCCCCCCCACCTCTCCCCCGTGGTGAGCTTTGGTGAGATCTGGAATCTGGTCCGACCCCCTCCCCTATATGATGATGTGAGATCTTAAGGTGACCCCCTCCCCTGCAGACCAACCTCGTAGTTTTTGTTGAGAATGTATTTTTTTAAAGCTCACCTGCTTCCTAGGGCGATTACCCCCCCCCCCCTAATGTCGGTATGGGCGTATTTTTATATCGTTCTTTTTTTAGGTCTGCTGCCCTTCAAGAAATTAAAAAAATGGCGTGAGATTTCCGTCGATTACACCCCCCCCCCCCATATTTCACCCCATGTATTAATGGACGCCCCCTTTCCGTCAGAAACACTCCCCTAATGATGAAATTCTTATATTTTTATCGCCGGCACTAGGCGATGATTAAATAAAAAAACGTTCTATTTTCTGCAAGATCGTCATGTAACAGCTGCTAGCAAATTTATTTAGATGATGGATGTCATGGTATACCAGATACTGCGTTAGCAATTCTTCGGTTATCATACATACAAATTTACAAATGATCCAAAACATCATCGAAAACATCTACATCTACATCTACATTCATACTCTGCAAATCACAAACATTGTGGGTGGCAGAGGGTGCTAAGCACCAATCCTAAACCCGCCCATTCCAATCACGAATAGTGCGAGGAAAGAAGGAATACATAAAAGTATCAGTACGGCATCTTATTTCTCTAATCTTATCCCTCCGGTCATTGCGACCTAAATAGGTTGGCGGAAGAAGTATTCCATTGCACTCGAAATTTAAATTTTTTCGCATATTCTCCAATAAATTCGAACGCAAGCTACGTCGTCTGTCTTCCAGACTAACCCAGCCCAATCTATGTATCAATTCTGTGACGCTTTCATAAGGGCTGTAACAACAAGTCACGAATCGAGTGGCTCTCCTTTGCACCCTCTCAACTGAGTCAATCAGAACCTTGCGATACGGATCCCAAACCCCACAACAGTAATCCAGATGCGGACGCACTAGTGTTTTATACGCTATCTCCTTTGTTTGAGCATTACAATTCCTCAAAATACGACCTATGAATCGTAATTTAGAATTTGCCTTGCCTACGACGGAAGTTATGTGCATGTCCCATTTCATGTTGCTTTGTACTATCACCCCCAGATACTTCACGGAATCAACCATGTCAACAGGTGAATTGTTTATTTTGTACTCGTGAACAAACTGATTCTTCTTGTTACTTATCCGCATTGCCTTGCACTTTTTGCAATTAAGTGTAAGCTGCCATTTACGGCACCAATCGAAAATAGCATCCAAATCACGCTGAATTTCTAAGCAATCGTCGGAGCACCTTATTTCCCTATAGATAACCGCATCGTCGGCAAACAATCGCAACCAGCATTTGACGTTGTCACCTAGATCGTTTATAAATATTAAGAAAAGAAGTGGACCTATTACACTTCCTTGAGGAAAGCCCGAAGTAACATTTATCTTAGAAGAAGCTTCCCCGTCAACAACGACATACTGTGATCGACCAGTTAGAAAATCCCGTATCCACTCGCAAATCTGAGCCGAAATACCGTAAGCTCGAATCTTCGCTAAAAGTCGGTTGTGTGGCACAGAATCAAAAGCCTTCTGAAAATCCAAAAAAACTGCATCAACTTGCGAACCTGAATCGATAACTTTCGTTATGTCGTGGGAAAATAGGGCCAATTGTGTTTCACACGATCTCTTCTTCCGAAATCCGTGTTGACATGGTGTAAGTAACTCGTTATCATCTAGAAACTTCATTATGTTCGAGCATATGACATGTTCCAGAATTCTGCTGCAGACCGATGTTAGAGATATGGGTCGATAATTCCCAGGATCACTCCGATCTCCTTTCTTAAAAACGGGAATTACCTGGGCTCTTTTCCAGCTAGAAGGTACTTTTCTCTCTTCTAGTGATTTACGGAATATATCTGACAGAAATGGTTCAATATCCTCCGCGTATTCAGAAAATACTCTTACCGGTATACCATCGGGACCCGGCGCTTTATCCCACTTCAGGAGTTTTAATTGCTTTACAATTCCTACGCTATCAATTTCTATCGGACCCATCTCTAATTCCACACGATGTGGTAAAGTGGGGATATTTTCCATGTTTTCTTGCGTGAATGAATTTTTGAATTCGGTGTTAAATACGGTAGTCTTGTCGCGGCTGTCTTCAACCTCCCGTCCGTCTTTTATTAGAACTGGATTATTGTTCCCACTACAACTTACTTTTTTTACATACGACCAAAATTTTTTAGGGTTTTCAGTGAGGCTCTTAGAGAGAGAATTTTCACGAAAGTTATTAAATGCCTCACGCATCGCATTCTTAACACGTCCCCTTATCTCCTCTAACTTATCTAAATCAGACCGATGCATCGTCCTTTTTGATCGTGCATGTATCTTCCTTTGCTTCTTGAGTAACCTTTTAACCTCCCGTGTATACCATGGGGGATCGTTCTCTTCCCTGATTGTCCGTTTCGGTATATGCAAGTTCATACCTTCCCCGAGTATATGTAGGAATCGATGCCACCTCTCTTCAACGTGTGGTGTGACAGCGTCACCCACAATGAATATAATCAAATCATTATTAATTATATTCATATTTCTTTCTTTTTTTCTTTTTTTTTTATTATATTCAAGTTTATTAATTATTTAATCATGGAACGTGTAAGTTAATTGTAAATAATGAGGGTTGTCTGGATAGGTTAAATGTATGTTTAAACCAGGGCGGCCAAAGGTATAGTTTATTATAAATTAATTTTTCTGTAAACGCATGGCTCAGAACGCTTAAATATTGAAGGCTAGAGACTGCCATTTCGACCGTTGAGGGCGGAACAATGGAGCAGGCGAGGCGACAAGGTGACGCCGGGCCAGCCCGGCTTGAGTCCCGTTGGAATTCGGTCAACGAACTACCCCACCTTGCCGCTATCCCGAAGGCCAAGTAGGAAACGCGCGAAGGAGTCAGCGAATGCGACGCGTGATATTAAACACGTGACGACGGAAATGTGTAGTTAGCCAATCCTGAACATTTATTGGGGGCTACAATACTAATTCCGTGGAGTTCTTTTACATGTGGAGAGCAACTAGCCGAGGAAGAGGAAGGAGCCATTTTGAGAGAACACTTCTGTCCAAGACGAGCTGATGAGCAGACGTGACTTCTGTCCAGGACGAGCTGATGAGCGGACGTGACTTGGGTCCAAGACGAGCTGGTGAACAGACGTGCTAGCCGGCACGCTTTCTGATGATCATTGTGGTTGATCATTTCTTGCTTTGGAAAAGCGAGATGTTGAGTGGCGTGCTTGCCATTATTCGGAAGTTATGCTAATAACGCGGTCGTAGCCGCTTATTTAGCTTCCATTGCTGCAGTGGCATTGTGTTTGTCGCTCACCATCACGGCGATGATACTATGGTAATGTACCAGAAACGACGGTCACTATCCAGTGGATTTTTTTTAACAGACTTATGTGCCCTTAAGCGACTCCTGGGTTAAGACTCTGCTCCCGCCACTTGAATTCTGAGCTAGCTGGATTTATATTTCAATTCAATTTTTCTTAAGCATCTTGCTGTTTGTTAATTCAATTTTGATGCTTTTCATTCACTTTATACGGCGCCCCCTGGTATTTTCCTTTGTACAGTAAAATGTTAGCTTCAATTTGATGGCCTGTGTTGCCATGTGATTTCAATGTTAACTTTGCTGTTTTTATTACTTGTTTGAGATATTTCATTCAGTTTTGTTTGCTTACTCCGGCGAATTGTAAACGTCGGGTATTGCTTGTTTCTGCTGATCTAATTGTGTTTAACGTAACGTTAATTACTACCCGACCTTGTAAGGCCATAAGACTCAATAAATGAGGTTTTATTTTGTGTCTGAAATTCATGGTTCTAGTTAGTAACCAATTAGATCCCCTTTTAGCATCATTATTATATGTATTTTCATTTTCAGGAATTATTTTAGATTTCTAATAATTCCCCCCTCCCTTTTTATGCAACTGATATTCACTTTGGAGCACCCAAGATTGTGTTCTATTACAATTGGCACCCAACGTTTCGGGCTTTTGCAAGTCGAAATTATTTTGAGAATCTTACAAGTCTAAAAAATCCATGGATGTGACCTGTGTTGATTCATTTTATTATTTTAGAATAAGTTTTATGTTGAAATTTGTTTGCTTTGTTTGCCATGCTTGATTTAAATCTAAATGTGTGATTTATTTCAATCAGTTGTTCAAGTATATTTTCGTTCACTTGCATCAAGCATGGTTAGTTTAAAATTAAAGATAGAGTCAGTGCTTTTGAAATTTTAATGCATGGTAAAAATTAAGATTTTCTTTATGCTGATTTTGCTCATGTGTTGAGGTATTTGTGTCGCATGAAACATCGTTGTTTTTCCTTGTTGTTTAATTTTGGATGGGTTTTATTTCATATTGAAGGGATTTATGCGCGAAATTTGTTTAATGCTGTACTTTTCGAGTTAAATCGTGCCGATTGTATTTTGTTTGTTGTCGATTGTTCAAATTGTTCGGAGTTGAAATTTTGTATCTTACGATCAAATCTATGAAGTTGAGATCGCGCACCATTAATAGGGCGGATCAATTTATTGTTCATAACATTTCCGAGCAAACTGACGCGATGAATCAAGCACCGGAAGTACGCGACTTACCGTTGGCGGACAACGAGTGTAATGATACTCCTAGTACGCGTAGCATCCATTCAAATGCATCATTAGATGGGGAACAGTTAGGGATTTTTCCAACCCCAGACAATGAAACCGTTCAAAATTCACCCATGCGGGCAGATATTGGAACACATGGTGCGTCGCAAAGTACGGTAGAATTGCCACTGGCGACCGCACAATTTCAAGACCCGAACCTAATCTTTATCATGCTGGCGGAATTAAGTAGACAAATGGCTTCGCAAACAGACATGAACAAGAAATTGGATTCGAAATTGGATGCACAAAGTCAAAGTTCTGTCTCATTACGGGAGGAGTTAAGTCAAAAATTTGAATCACAAAGTGCTTTATTGAAGGGCATGGACGGAAAATTGTCCGTTTTTCGCGAGGAAATGACCCGTGAAATGAGTGCATTCAAATCGGAGATGCGAGCGAATGTTTCAGTGTTGGAGAGACGCACAGATACGATTCAGGCAACATGCACTGCATTGCAGGAATCAAGCGCGGAAATCTCGAAGCGTTTGGACGCGACCGAAAAATCTGTCGAGCACGTGCGGCAAGAAAGCCAACAGAGTCTCGGTCAGATCTCGGAATTTGTCCACGAGATTAAGGATAATACTGAACGAAGCTTGCAGGCTGTAAACGCAAAGATGTCGGAGGTTGCGAGTTCGGTTGAACGAGTACAAACGGCACAACAGGATTTGCAAGCGTCACAGCAAACACTTGCGCAGAACACTAATTCAAAACTGGCGCAGTTGGAATCCAAAATGAAGGAAGTGAGTAATTCCAACGCTAGCGGGAGTATTGTTCACGCGAATTACGCACAATACGCTGCAGCTAATATCGAGCTTAAGTTGCCACGTTTTGGGTCCCGCAAAGACGTAAATCCTAGGATTTATCTTAACGAAATGGAGCGGTATTTCGAAATCAAAGGAGTGCCTGATTCCATGAAGCTTATGTTAGTCGAGGAATCATTTTCAGAAACAGACAGACTCTGGCTGAAAATTGCGTCCGAAACTAACTTATCTTACGCCGAATTCAGAGTCCTGTTTCTTGAGACCTTCTGGTCGAAAAAGATCCAGAACCAGGCGAGGATAAAGCTGTACCAAGGAAGGTACATTCCCAAGTGGCATTATTCGATGGAAAGCTACGTGAAAACTTTGCTGGTACAGTGTAGGCAATTCGACGACAAAATGACGGACGGAGAGTTCATAGAGATGGTGATCGCGCACTTTGGTCCACAAGTGCAGTCACTCGTTAACCCCGTGGTCATTCGTACGATACCAGAGTTGCTAGAAACCGTCGGTAACCTAGACAGAATCGGGAAAATGGCCGATAATCTGGCGAGACAAGACGCGGAACGAAACCATGGCGAAGCGCAAAGCGAGTCTAAGCGACCGCATGGCGGCAATAAAGCTTCCTATGCTGATGGACAGAATGGGAAATCTTCCAATCAAAATTCCGGCAATCGGAATGGAGGGAAGAAATGGAAGGACGGAAATGCACAATGGAAGGATGATAAAAATCATCAGCGGTCGGGAAACAACCGATCCGCGTATCCACAAGAATTTCCAGTGAACGCGATCTCAATTGAAAACGCGGAACCGGAAATGTGTGCAAAGGCGACGGAGAAGAATATGGGCGGCGTTAGCAACGTGTCTAACTCCCCGCCGTCACAATGAGATTTTTCGGGGGACGCTGCAAACTCCGACAGCATTTGCCTCGGCAGTTTGGAACATTGGCGCGCGCGAAGTGTCCCCGTGTAGATATTATTGCATATGGCATGCGGGCGAATATTTTAATTGACTCGGGATCGTCTGTCTCCGTAATGTCTAAGAAATTTCTGCTACGCTTGAAAGATAAGAATCCGCGGCTAAAAGAAATTCCCACAACGCAAGTTACGGTGGTTCCTGCAATAGGAAAGAGAGAAAAGATCGTTAGCACGCAAGCGCTAATCCCCGTGAAAGTCGCGAATAGCGAGTTAATGTTGCCACTACTTATAGTACCCGGTTTGACGCAAGATGTGATCGTTGGATGCGACCTCTTAGCAAAACGTAAAGTCATTCTGGATTGGGGAAATAGGACGGTGACAAATTTGGTTCCGGAGGTGTTGCATTGGAAACATGAGGCCTGTGAGCAGAGCCTTGGAATAAATAGTTCCAAACCAATGCAAGACACCGCGGGACGCGAAGGCAATTTGAATAACGGAGGAAGAGCTATATGCGCATCAGCTGACGAGCAAAATCTCATACCACAGAACCCAACCGACAAAATGCGGGAAAAAGGAAAACTTGACGCCAGCACGGAAGCCAAAGCTATGCCGATACTGACGAGAAACTTGACGACAGCACCACAGTCAAAGCCAAAGCTATGCCGATGCTAATGAGAAACTCACGATCATTTCATGCGGGATGAGACTGCGTCTGATTCGTATCAATGTAAAATTTAAGGATCAACCCGAGAAGAATCCCGAGGATGACATCAAGAAAGCACATGAATTCTTGGTAGAGAAAGCTACGAAGCGGCAACGCAAGCACGACGGATTGCGGACGCAAACGTTTAGCGTCGGGCAGCAGGTGCTACTTAGGACTATGACCCCGTCTGACGCACAGCGAAAATTAATTTCCAAATTCTTTCTGCTGTATTCGGGACCGTTCTCAGTAGCGCGGATTATCTCCCCAAACTGCTACATGCTGACCGACGGCAGAACGGAGCTCGGCCCGCATAATGCCCGGAATTTGCGCCCGTTTCACACAGCATAGTCTACAAGTTCCTAGACGGATGTTTGTAAATATAGCTTAAGGATCAATGTACATTTAGTTAGGTAATAACGTAGAGCATATCTTTAGAAAGTGAGAGTGTCAGTCTTAAGACACGTAATTGCCTAACAAGCGTAGCGCTAGCGCAGCGAGAACAGGTAAAGGACGCTCAGCTGTTTGGAGTAGCGGCTGTGCCGACCGCCAGTTTTCCTGGAAGGATCGTAATCAGGTTAAACGAAAACAGGTAGCCTGAGCCGAAGCCTAACGGGACAGCGCTTACTGACAACAACAGAGCGGGCAAAGTGGAAACAGCTGATCGCTTAGTTTCACCGCTATAATGTCTTTGCTACGAGTGTAGTTTGGAAAGCATAATATAGTTCATTTTGCGAGAACCGTCTTTCTTTTGTATTGTATGGATAATTATGTAAATTCGCGGAAGGATTAAATTATGTAAATTCGCGGAAGATTTTTCTTTTCCATTTGATTTTCATGTTATGTGGTTTCGGCATACTTGTGTCGGCCTTGATAATGGACATTCGGTGCATTCTTTATTCTTGTTGTTGCTGTATCTAACTTCAACACATGTGCTAGATTTGCATAGCCCGTTGTAAATAATTCATTGAGTTGTCTAGTTTAATGTTAATATCTTGTGCTTACATCATTGTTTTTGTTATTGATTGAACAGATCTATTTTGTCATTCATTTACATCTATGTACCTGTCAATGTTTTATGATGTTTTACTTTGCATATTAGGATAAGACATTTCATTATTTATGTTAACCAGAGTCACGTGTCGTATTTACATATTTAAAGAGGTCACATGTAAGCGATAGTTCGAGTGAGCTGGAACCATGAAACTATAATGTAGGCAATGATTATGATGCAACTGTAGGGTTACAATAGTTCAAATAAAATTATTGGCATAATTTTATTTTGATTGGGTGGCAGGTATATTGTGGTGTGACAGCGTCACCCACAATGAATATAATCAAATCATTATTAATTATATTCATATTTCTTTCTTTTTTTCCTTTTTTATTATATTCAAGTTTATTAATTATTTAATCATGGAACGTGTAAGTTAATTGTAAATAATGAGGGTTGTCTGGATAGGTTAAATGTATGTTTAAAACCAGGGCGGCCAAAGGTATAGTTTATTATAAATTAATTTTTCTGTAAACGCATGGCTCAGAACGCTTAAATATTGAAGGCTAGAGACTGCCATTTCGACCGTTGAGGGCGGAACAATGGAGCAGGCGAGGCGACAAGGTGACGCCGGGCCAGCCCGGCTTGAGTCCCGTTGGAATTCGGTCAACGAACTACCCCACCTTGCCGCTATCCCGAAGGCCAAGTAGGAAACGCGCGAAGGAGTCAGCGAATGCGACGCGTGATATTAAACACGTGACGACGGAAATGTGTAGTTAGCCAATCCTGAACATTTATTGGGGGCTACAATACTAATTCCGTGGAGTTCTTTTTACATGTGGAGAGCAACTAGCCGAGGAAGAGGAAGGAGCCATTTTTGAGAACACTTCTGTCCAAGACGAGCTGATGAGCAGACGTGACTTCTGTCCAGGACGAGCTGATGAGCGGACGTGACTTGGGTCCAAGACGAGCTGGTGAACAGACGTGCTAGCCGGCACGCTTTCTGATGATCATTGTGGTTGATCATTTCTTGCTTTGGAAAAGCGAGATGTTGAGTGGCGTGCTTGCCATTATTCGGAAGTTATGCTAATAACGCGGTCGTAGCCGCTTATTTAGCTTCCATTGCTGCAGTGGCATTGTGTTTGTCGCTCACCATCACGGCGATGATACTATGGTAATGTACCAGAAACGACGGTCACTATCCAGTGGATTTTTAACAGACTTATGTGCCCTTAAGCGACTCCTGGGTTAAGACTCTGCTCCCGCCACTTGAATTCTGAGCTAGCTGGATTTATATTTCAATTCAATTTTTCTTAAGCATCTTGCTGTTTGTTAATTCAATTTTGATGCTTTTCATTCACTTTATACGGCGCCCCCTGGTATTTTCCTTTGTACAGTAAAATGTTAGCTTCAATTTGATGGCCTGTGTTGCCATGTGATTTCAATGTTAACTTTGCTGTTTTTTTTATTACTTGTTTGAGATATTTCATTCAGTTTTGTTTGCTTACCCGGCGAATTGTAAACGTCGGGTATTGCTTGTTTCTGCTGATCTAATTGTGTTTAACGTAACGTTAATTACTACCCGACCTTGTAAGGCCATAAGACTCAATAAATGAGGTTTTATTTTGTGTCTGAAATTCATGGTTCTAGTTAGTAACCAATTAGATCCCCTTTTAGCATCATTATTATATGTATTTTTCATTTTTCAGGAATTATTTTAGATTTCTAATAATTCCCCCCTCCCTTTTTTTTTATGCAACTGATATTCACATTTGGAGCACCCAAGATTGTGTTCTATTACAAACGGTGCCTCCTGCTGCTAAGAAGGTGTGGTAATTATGCCTCAAATACTCTCTAAAACACTCTTTTGAAGCCTTTTTGAATCTGTAAACGATCCTCTCTTTTCTCTTTCTGCGTGTGTTTGTTAGTTTTACTGTAGCAATTACAGCTTTGTGATCACTTATTCCTGCGGTGGTAGAAATATCCGTGAATAGTTCGGGCCTATTTGTGACAACTATATCTAAAATATTTTCGTTACCGTTGAGGCATCGCGTTGGTTCAGTTACGAGCTGTTCAAGATGGTGATCTGAGAAGAGGTCTAGAATGATTTCGCAAGCTGCTTTATCCCTGCCCCCAGTAACGTGAACGTAATTAGTCCAGTCGATATCTGGTAAGTTAAAGTCACCTCCTAGCATTATTGCATGGCCCGGAAATTGCCGTGTTATATTATTTACATTATTTCTCAAGACCTCGGCAATATTTACGCTTGCATCGGGTGGACCATAGAACGAGCCTATCACAAGTTTTGTCCTAGCTACGTTGAGCTTGATCCATATGATTTCACAGACAGTATGGACATCTATTTCGCTGCATGGGAGGTACTTACTAACAGCTATAAATACACCACCTCCTTGGGAATGCAACCTATCCTTACGGAAAATGTTCATGTTACTATTAAAAATTTCGGCGGAACTTATATCCGGTTTTAACCAACTTTCTGTGCCTATTACGATATCAGTATCTGTACTACGAATAACGTTTTCGAGTTCAGGCTGTTTATTACAAACACTTCTGCAGTTAACTACTAGAACTTTTAATGTTCGGGATTCTTTTAAGCTACCCCTAACATGCGGTGCTGAATTTATCTTGGCTGTCCGCAACTGAATTTCCTCCTCAGGGTCATGCTCCCTCAGCCTAAAAAAAACCCCAATGCACTCCACACGGCCCCTGCCACCCGTGTAGCCGATTCCCGTGTGTAGTGCACCCCTGATATATCCAAGGGATTCCTACAAGACTCAACCCCAAGGCGAAGATCAAGGAATCTGCAGCCATGACTATCACAGAAGCGCCGTAATCTCTGGTTCAGCCCCTCAACACGGCTCTGCTGCAGATGGATAGCTCAGCAGAAATCTTGCGGCCAATGGCCACAGAGTTCACCCTTTCTGCAAGTCTCCCAAAGGACGAGAGGATAACCTCCGACCCTAGGCGGCAAGCATCATTGGTGCCGACATGAGCCACAATCCGCAGCTGGCTGCACCCCGTCCGTTCAATGGCATCCGGAATGGCCTGTTCCACATCTCGGATCAGACCTCCCGGAATACACAATGAATGGATACCGGAATTCATCCCCGACCTCTTCGCCATTTCCCTAAGGGGTTCGACAAAGCGCCTAATGTTAGAGCTACCGACCACTAAAACCCCCTTCTGCAGTTGTCCAGACTTAGCGGGCTGTGGGGCTGCCAACTCACAGGCCGACGATTGCAGGACTGAATCAGTTCCATACAATGCGTCAAACCGATTGGACAGAGGTACAAGCTCGCCTTCTTGGGAATCAAGCTTGCACGACTGCCCCCGCATGCGCCGTCGACGTCCAGACACCACACGCCAGCCAACAATAGGCGACGGCGGCATAGATTCCGACATCTCGGCCTGGACTGCAGGTACGATGACTGGTATGGGAGAACCTGCTAGCCGATCAGCGTCTACAGGGTCACCAATACCGCATCTACTGCACTCACTTGCGGCAGCTTCCAGCTGTGTAACTCTTGTTACCAAAGCTGCAAGCTGGGTCCGCAGGTCAGTCACCTCAGCCTGCGTCTGCACACAACAACCACAGTCCCTACACATACTACCTTACAGAAAGAAAAACTAAGGAGTACACGAGAAAAACGGCTCACTATGCGTTCTCAGTAGGAGGCCCTTTGTCAAAACCAAATATACGAAAACGAAGCTTACGCTAACTACGCACTTTAAATTAAATTTTCACTGTAGGTACTACTTCACGTAACGATTCCGACCAACGACTGCAGCTGCTGCTACTGACAAACTAATATGCAAAGATGAAGCTACAACTAACTACACACTTTTAATTAAATTATCACTAGAGGTACTACGTCACGTAATGGTTCCGACGATGGCTGCTGCTACTGACGAAAAATAAACAGAGATGAAGCTAACCACACACTTTGAATTAAAACTATCACAGAAGGCACTATTCCCCGTAAAGGCTGCCTAAGAACGTCTGACTACTGGGGCTGCTAAACAAATATTCAAAGATGAAACAACAGAAAACTAAACACTTTAAATTATGTTAACACAGAAGGCACTGCTTCACGTAACGGCTGCCGAAGACGACCGAAAACAATCTGGCAATAACATTTGATTAAACCTTATACATAAAAATGAATGTTTGTTTGTTTGTATGTTCGTCTTCTTTGCGTTCGTATCCCATTCATCTGATTACGAAGAAATTTTGGTGAGTTATTGTGTGCATGCGTGCGAAGGTTTCTGACCAAAAAATCTAAAAAATCACCCTCTCCTCCTTTACAACTCTTAATTTTATACGAACCCACACTTTTAATCCGATTTCGATGGTACTTTGTACACGTATACTTTAAAATAAACAGAAAAATACTGTTAACATTTGGTTTTCTGAAACCCACCCTCTCTCCCTCTTACCACCCCCATAATTTTTGACAGTGTTTTGTATACACACCCACCATTTTTATCCGATATCGACGGAACTTTTTAAACGTATACTTTAAAACAATCAGAAAAATACTGTATACTTTTGTTTTGCGAAAAACCAACCCCTCTCCCCCGTTCCACACCCTTACACATACCCACAGGTTTCATCCAATATTGACGAAACCTTTAACACGTATTCTTTAAACCAACAGTAAATAGTGCCTACATTTGCTTTTCAACAACACTTCTCCTCTCCCCGTTTCTACCCTCTTATTTTTGTAAACGTTCTCTAGAAAAATATTGTCTAAACTTGATTTTCAGAAACCAAACCCCTCTCACTCTTTCCATCCCATTAGTTTTTGTCAATGTTCTTTCTACAAAGATACAGTTCCTATCTGATTTTGAAGGAACTTTGCTCACGTATACTTTAAAGCAAACAGAAAAGTACTGTAAACATTTGGTTTATAAAAAAACCCTCTCACCCTTTACTCTCACCCATGTTAATTTCAAAAGTTGTTTATAGAAACAGTTTTTATCAGATTTTTGTTGAAACACTGCACACGTATATTTTAAAACAAAGAGAAATGTATCGCCTACATTAAGTTTACAAAAACCCATCCACTCTCACCCTTCATCCTACTTAAACAAAATTTACATATTTAACCATTCATTTTTTCTTGAATATCTCGAAAGTGGATGGTGATGCAGAATGTTTACGACATTCAGATCAAAGCTGATATAACATCAGAACTTTTCATATCCACCTACCGAACAATGCTGGGTACTCTGCTTTTGCAGAAGACCGAACATGTTGTATAACCCAAAGAACCAGAATAAACTGTATCAGTTGTAATCTTATATATATATATATATATATATATATAAATAGACGTGTGTTTTCCTATATTTCACTTTTCAGCCACCACTACCTCTCACAGATCACTGGTCTTTGTGTGTGGAAGTAGCATGGAGTTTCCTGTCATGCACAATGTCGATAGCTGTGGGGATGTGGGAGAAATGATGGTTAAAAGTGGTCGATGCAGGGCAGTTTCGTATTTCGACCAAAGACAAGTGTCTCCGTATATGTCACTCTGCTGCCACAACTACATAGCATAGACCAATGGTGTTTGTGTGTGGTAGTGGTATCGTGTCTCCTATCGTGTACTATGGTGGTTAGATGTCGGTAGCTATGGGGGTGTGGGAGATATGGTGGTTGAAAGTGGCCGACCTGCGGCGAATTCATATTTCTACCAAAAACGTATGTGTCATGGTGTATCACTTTTCAGCCAAAACTATATAGCGCACATCACTGGTGTTTGTGTGTGGTAGTTGCACAGAGTCACCCGTCGATCACAACGTTGGCCGAATTTTGGTAACTGTGGTAGTGTAGGTGATATGGTGGTTGAAAGTCGCCGATCAAGGATATTTTCGTATTTTGACCAAAGACATGTGTCTCCGTATATGTCACTCTGCTGCCACAACTACATAGCATAGACCAATGGTGTTTGTGTGTGTTAGTGGTATCGTGTCTCCTATCGTGTACTATGGTGGTTAGATGTCGGTAGCTATGGGGGTGTGGGTGATATGGTGGTTGAAAGTGGCCGACCTGCGTTGAATTCATGTTTCTACCAAAAACGTATGTGTCATGGTGAATCACTTTTCAGCCAAAACTATCTAGCGCAGATCACTGGTGTCTGTGTGTGGTAGTAGCACAGAGTCACCCGTCGATCACGTTTGCCGAATTTCGGTAACTGTGGTAGTGTAGGAGATATGGTGGTTGGAAGTGGCCGATCAAGGATATTTTCGTATTTTGACCAAAGACATGTGTCTCCGTATATTTTACTTTGCTTCCAGAACTACGTAGCGCAGATGACTGGCGTTTGTGTGTGGTAATAGCATCGATTACCCCATCGTGCACTATGGTGGTTACATGTCGGTAGCTTTCATTCCAAATTCTTTACAAACACGAACGAAGTAGTGGGTACCAGCTAGTTTAATGAATAAAAATCATTGTCATTCAGTTATTTGGTACATGTTAATATGTCCTTTCTTTGTATGCGTACTCACTTAAGAAATAAAAATAGGCATTGCAATGCATGCCGAGCACAGTTAGTAATTTTATTTCAACTTAAGTATTTTTAAAAAGCAAAAACAGCAGAAGCTAGTACCCACCATCTCATGTTTAATTAGGCTCATGCGGTATCGGAAGTTATAAAGACGACTACTCAGTTCTTCTAAGCCCATCGACCATGAACCAACCAAAAATCCAACGACGATTATTTGACCCATCACCATGGTTGGTGCTGAGATCATACGCTCCAAATCATTTACTGGATACAAATCTCCAAGTCTGTAGCAGCCAAATTACGATTATCTATTTTAAACAGGACGTATGTAACAAAACTAAAAATTAAAAGCGTTGATGCTAACTGCATAATAGTGACTCAAAACAGACATCATAAATATACTTACCCAAGTCCCCAAAACAGATAAAAGATGTAATAAAGGCTAAGAAGATACAAATGGAGAGGCTCTTGTAGATTCACATCAATATCATTAATAATAGAAATCCAGTTGCGAGATCTCTGTAAAAAATAACTTCTGTTATGAAATTGTCTTTGGTACTCGAATCACAATTTTTTTAAAAAACGGTTCTCCTCACCCAGTGAAAGTTTACCAAATGAAGTAGTGAAAATTGTAAAGCCATGAAATAATCATTCTATTTTAATTAAATTAATACCACCAAAAACTTGAGAAGACAGTACCCTATCAATATTCCACGAAAGACAATAAAAACTGTGTATTTTCGTACTTACGAGATTTTGGAAAATGTGCAGAAGTTAGCGGGAGGGGGTGGCACGAATCATCATTCAGTGCGTCCTTCAAAGCCGTGTTATATGTATCGGAAATGTGATGACGTTAACATTGAAGTGTTCACTTAATATCTATACCTATTATGGTCACATTAAGCGCATTTCGATATTAATTAACTTTGTACAGCAGAAATGTGATGTAGTCTATTCTCAAATAGTTTTTTGTAACCCTCACTATCCCTTGGGTCACTATAGTTTATTCAACTAATAAGCAAGTTTTTGAACCGCTCCTTCTTTCTCTAAAACGTGGAAAGAAAACAAAGTGCCGACATTTCTTCTTGAAACGCTGGGCGAGAAAGTATGACAAAAGACAAGTTGTTCCCATTGTATCAAATTAAGGGGCGAGCGTATACAAATGTAGAGGCTTTTGAGGGTTCTAAGCTAATTATTTTATCTCATATATTTTCCATATGAATGTTTTCGATGAAATGTGGAAAATATATTACAGTTAGTAATTGTCCTGCAAAGATATACGGTTATTTTACGTGCCACTTAGACGCTTTCCAATTCATGTTAATAACAGTTGTGACGCCCCACTCACAATTCATTGTTATGACGAAATAAATAAATAAATTTGTAAATAATAGGTTTTCACAGCATAGTAGTGTGTATAGGTATTTGGAGTATGGAGGAAAGAAATATATGGAGATGATGCAAGAGACCTTCACCACGCATTGAAATGACGCCGGGCAGAGGAGGAGTGGGGGGGGGGGGGCTAGGTCGCATCCATACAGTCATGGGGTATATGTACAAAAACCTCAAGGGGACTCTAGGATAAACGTAACGCCGCAATCTTGTGATGGATGATTATGTAACTCGATGAGACAAATAATTTTTTTTGATATATTGCCTAGTTTCCGAGATATTCTGTCTCAAATGTGAGATAGTTTTGGTCGAAATTCAGAAGAAACAATTGGTCAAAGTCAAATTTGATGATGGATTCTTATTTAAAAAGACGGGACAAATAAAAAATAAAGAATAAAATTTTTTGATATCTCGCCTAGTTCTCGAGATGTACTGTCTCAAAAGTGAGGTGTCTTGAGTTGAAATGCAGAAAAAAAGTCAAATTTGATGATGGATTCTAATGTAACACGATGAGACAAATTGAAAATAAAGAATACAATTTTTCGATATCTTGCTTAGTTTTCGGGATATACTGTCTCCAAATTGAAGGGATTGGATTGATATGCGGCCTGGACCAAAAATTAATTCTGCTAAAGCCACAATGAATTACATGGTGGACATGCAGAATGGATATTTCAGTTTTATTACTACCACTTGTGGTTAGGTTGAAATGCGCCCTAGACCAGAATAAAAATAGTTATCTTGTTACCATACATCCTAAGCTTAATTAGGAACAGCTGGAAGTAGTTTAGATCGCGATACACGTTTTGTCCCTAACATGGTTCTCATGAAATTACTAACAATAATAGATAAATTCTTTGTCCCTTATATATCCTCTTCAGTCCCGAGGTATCATATATGATACCTCCAGGAATTATTTTTTTCTCGGGCCACTGCACAGCTGACCCTTTTCTGGAATATCGTATCATCTACAATATACATCGCGCTTCTCACAGCTCATATGTTCGATCTTCTGCTTTTGGCAGCCCTGATTAGAACCTTGGGATCCTGCAACTGTACAACGTGTCTCGTAGAAATAAAGGTAAAGATATACATTTTTTCCATGAAATAAAGTAACATGAAGCAATAAAGTTGTGTGTATAATTTTCCTGCTTGACTCCCAAAGTAACATATATATACCATCTATAAAAAATTAATTATTGTTTCAAAAAAATTTTTAATGGTCATTCATTGTTAACTAGCATTAACACAAAGTAAATAACACAATAGTACTTCTCTTGCGCTTTTAGTATGAGCTCGGGACTGAAGAGGATATGCAACAACAAATCCGTTCTGGTATAGACTGCATTTAGACCTAACCACAATCTCCACTAAATTGCCGCTAAAGAATCAAACTATGTAGACACATCCACACACGCGTATTTGAATCGAAAACTGCATTTGTAGTAACAACATCGTTTGCTTCATCAAGATTCCTAGATGGCACAAGATGACATTATAAAAAAAACTTAGACACATTAGAAAATGAAATAATCACAGCATCAAACACAACGTGAACTTTGCATTTGTGTGGATTCGTAATATTGCCGCTGCCGCTACCGCGCATGCGCAGTATCAGCCGAGAGTTTAGAGGCGGCGTCACAGATTTAACGTCATTTCTCCTCCATATATTTCCTTCCTCCATGATTTGGAGTAATTTTAAGTATCTTTGTAGTAATATAATTATTTGTAAGTTGGCAGTACTGTGCCCACTATGAAAGAGGAGGTTGAAAAATAGATATGGCACAGAGAGACCGCGAGTAATTGTGATAGCGGGACAGTGACAATTCTGTGTTGGTTTATATGAGTTTTAAAATCTTATATATATATATAAAAATAGACGTGTTTTTTCCTATATTTCAGTTTTCAGCCACCACTACCTAGCACAGATCACTGATGTTTGTGGGTGGAAGTAGCATGGAGTTTCCTGTCGTGCACAACGTTGGCCGAATGCCGATAGCTGTGGGGATGTGGGACATATAATGATTAAAGTTGGTCAGTGCAGGGCGTTTTCATATTTCGACCAAAAATTCGTATCTCCGTATTCTTCTCTTTCCTGCCACAACTACATAACATAGACCTTTGGTGTTTGTGTGTGGTAGTAGAATCGTCTTTCCTGTCGTGCACTATGGTTGTTAGATGTCGGTAGCAATGGGGGTGTGGGAGATATGGGGGTTGAAAGTGGTCGACCTGTGGCAATTTCATACTTCTGCCAAAGACAAAAGTGTCATGGTGTATCACTTTTCAGCGAAAACTATAGATCACAGATAACTGGCGTTTGTGTGTAGTAGTAGCACAGAGTCACCTTTCGATCACAACAGCGGCCGAATTTCAGAAACTGTGGTACTGTGGTAGATATGGTGGTTGTAAGTGGCCGACCAAGGATATTTTCGTATTTCGACTGTCTCCGCATACGTCATTTTTCTGCCACAACTACATAGCATAGAGCATTGGTGTTTGTGTTTGGTAGTAGAATCGTATCTCATGTAGTGCACTATGGTTGTTAGATGTCGGTAGCTATGGGGGTGTGGGAGAAATGGGGGTTGAAAGTGGTCGACCTGTGGCAATTTCATACTTCTGCCAAAGACAAAAGTGTCATGGTGTATCACTTTTCAGCGAAAACTACAGATCACAGATAACTGACGTTTGTGTCTAGTAGTAGCACAGAGTCACCTTTCGATCACAACAGCGGCCGAATTTCAGAAACTGTGGTACTGTGGTAGATATGGTGGTTGTAAGTGGCCGACCAAGGATATTTTCGTATTTCGACTGTCTCCGCATATGCCACTTTTCTGCCACAACTACATAGCATAGAGCATTGGTGTTTGTGTTTGGTAGTAGAATCGTATGTCATGTAGTGCACTATGGTTGTTAGATGTCGGTAGCTATGGGGGTGTTTGAGAAATGGGGGTTGAAAGTGGTCGACCTGTGGCAATTTCATACTTCTGCCAAAGACAAAAGTGTCATGGTGTATCACTTTTCAGCGAAAACTACAGATCACAGATAACTGACGTTTGTGTCTAGTAGTAGCACAGAGTCACCTTTCGATCACAACAGCGGCCGAATTTCAGAAACTGTGGTACTGTGGTAGATATGGTGGTTGTAAGTGGCCGACCAAGGATATTTTCGTATTTCGACTGTCTCCGCATATGCCACTTTTCTGCCACAACTACATAGCATAGAGCATTGGTGTTTGTGTTTGGTAGTAGAATCGGATCTCATGTAGTGCACTATGGTTGTTAGATGTCGGTAGCTATGGGGGTGTGGGAGAAATGGGGGTTGAAAGTGGTCGACCTGTGGCAATTTCATACTTCTGCCAAAGACAAAAGTGTCATGGTGTATCACTTTTCAGCGAAAACTATAGATCACAGATAAATGGCGTTTGTGTCTAGTGTTAAATAAATTGTGCAAGTAAGAAATATTGGTGGATCTAATTTCATATTTACATCCGTTGCGTAGATAGAGAATGTAGTTGTGAATATTTCTTTCATCAAATAATAATAATGCAAGGAGGTAGCACCACCGCAAATGCAACACTTTGGGCCATGTGTCGCCAGTAGCGGGCTATCTGCCTTTTGCTAGTTATTAAATATTAGTAAAGAGGACCTCGCACAGTAGACTATCAGACGTGGAGATGTTTTATGTTCCATTGTGTTGTGATTAAGATCTAAATCAATTGTAAGCTCGTAACCTTATTTTAGTGTAACTATCAAGAAATCAATACACAACACGGAAAATTAAGTATTGTTGATATAATTTCTTGACGAAACCATACAACGGTAAAACAAAGTCATTTACAACTAAAAGACTTCAATCATTCTCACTGACCGTAAAAGCCAAGTCAAAGAAGTCAAGAAAAGTAACCTTATTAGTCACAAGTCAACTCTTGAAATCTTTCTCCAAAGCTTCAAAGACTTAGATTCGTAAAAAGTTGCTAGTGACTATCACAAAATTGACAGGATTAATCACATCAATCGCCTACACACAGGTGCATTTTATATGGTCGCGACAAGAAAACTGCAGTAATTTTATCAAGACACAGTAAGATATGTCAGGTAATTGAACACCTCCATTGGATGACTTGAATTGTTTCCTTTTTGGAGTTAAAATTCTCCAAGAACATGCCCTAGGTAAGTAACAAGGAAGTAAAATTGATTTGTGGTACCAAAAAAAAAAAAAAAAAAAAAAAAAAAAAAGTTAATCGAATCGCAGTTATTGATAGACCTGAGTGAATTAATAGCATATTAAGCTACGAGTGCAATCAAAAGTATAACAGAACCGTGGAAATTAAATGCGGTTAGGAATAATAATGTTCCCAAATCCGTAACTCGAACATCAGGACTAGTAGTGTGTTCATTAAGTGTACATTAAAGGCTGTAGTTATTATTATCTAATAAGTTATTACGGATACTATTAACCTACAGAGAAATTTAACCAATTATTATGTTTGTTCAGAATAGAGTTTCTCAAAGTTTTTTTTTAACACACCTTCCTTCAATAGAAATAAAAATTCCCACGCCCCCGCCCTGACCACAATTTTATGCCTACTTCTCGGTACTAACAATAACATCTCACAGAAAACTCACTAAGTGTGGAATAAAAGTTTTCAACTTTAAGAGCCGGCGAAGGAGACAGTGCTGTGACGGGGTAGAACTAGAGTATCGTACACACAGGAGGCGAAGCTACTTCGCATCTTGCTCCAACCCCCCCCCCCCCCCCCCGTCCCCCTGATTCTTGACGCCCTCTTGTTCGGGAATTTGCAATTTAGAAGAAGTAGAGGCCAAAATTTCCAGGAAATTTCAGTACATAAATTAAGGAAAAAACTAAAAGAAATTTTTCCCACCAAAGGTATCCAAGAAAACAAGTATTAATATTGACAAACAATCCCGAAGCTGTGCACATAAACAACTCTCTCTCCTGACTCTTTTGATGAGGATGTCTTCTAGAGTTGTCCTAGAGACTAATAGACATCATTCCGAACTTATCGAAGGTATTCAAAGAAGCAGAAATTGTGATGATCCGTTGCACTGAAATTTTAACCATATATTCACTACTTACTGATCATGTATCTTGTTCTGATCTACACTTACATATTTGATTTGATAGTAATTAGATGAACCATAAAACATTAAAATGTTATTAAATTAAAATTATTTCAATTTTAAGTAGATACTCACCTGATATGCTGCATAACGCCAAAGACATGCCATAGTGTGAACAAGAAGATATATTTTTATACTATACTTGTGCAAAAGAATAACAGAGTCATTAACTCCCAATGCTGAGCTTGATTCATCTGCAAAAATAATAATTTAAAGTAACGAACAAATAATATTTCAACGCATTTACTTGCTACTTAGTGAGAGACATCTATAAAGTGCTGATGAAGGAGAGCAATAGCTATTACATGCCTAAACTGTATAAAACCAACCATCATTTTCATTAAAAGAAAAGTATTAGTAAACACTTCTCCTCTGAAAGAGATAAAAATAAACAATTTAAAATCTTGGAAACACGTCGTATTTCTGGTATTTCATTTTATATTACTTCCTGATACTATATGACAAAAGGCTATTATGTCTGAATAAGGCTTCTTTTTTTAACTTAGATGTTTCCGACCCGTCGACCTCGGGTCATTAGACCCAGGAGAGGATTGGAGACAGCAAAAGTGAAGGAATTTGGCCATGACCTTTTGAATATACAATTCCAGTGATTTACGGAAAACGGAAATCTGGATGTTCGGATCTCCCAAATGCGAGAGTCGTCTGACATGAGATCTGTTCATAAAACTTTTGATCGACTCATGCATGGGCTAGCCACAGAAATTTGAAGCTCCCCGCGTGAAAGAAAAGAAAAATTACTAATAGGCACGAAAGTTTCTTGCAACTATTCGAGTATGTAAGTTACAGAAATAAAGCTTTTTGCCACGAACTCTAGCTGGCGTGATAGGACTGTTTCACGATGCAGGCAATAGCATGCATTGACGCTTTTCTATACCGTATTCCAGTCATTGTATTATTGGAAATATTTGAATTTTGTTAATTATTAAAATAACAAACTTACTAGGGTTAGTGTAAGTTTTATTATTTGTAAATATGTGATTAGTGTAATTGACTTTACGCAGTATTGACTGTTAAAACTTTGATAATAGAATTAATTTTAAACTTCACTAGTGTAAGTAATTTTATTGTGTTCTGTAAGTAGTTTCATCTACTTTTTACTTGTGGTAAGGCAATAAAATAATGAAAATTTCATATAAAGAGCAAAAAAATAATAATAATTTAAAGTTCTTTATTGACTACAGTCATCATCATCAACTTGAGCAGCTTCCAGTCACTGGCCGGGTCTGCTTGGAATAAAAGCCTCTCCAACGCTCCCTGTTCATCCACCATCTCTCTTCAATTTCCTCCTCTTTCTTCAACACACTTATTAACACCTTTCAGCCATCTGTACCTAGTTCTTCCACTGGGCTTCTTCTCTTTCAGCTCTATGTCCAGCATCTTCCATGGTATTTTCTCTCTCATTCTCTTCACCTGACGATAATACTGTAATCTTGATTTCTCTATTCCTTGTTATAACAGTTCCTCCTTGATCATCTTTAATTTTTCATTCCTGATCTTGTCCCTTCTCATTACTCAGAGTCCCCTGAAATTTCACTTCCATAACCTGTACCCTCCTTCATCACCCTAGTTTCCTATGCGTGGGGGTACCTAAAGATAACCGTAATAGCATTGCCGTGGGCGGAGCTTGTGTAGTACGCGTTTATGCCACTAGGCGTTTATAGCGCAACGCATTGTCAGTTCAGTGTCGCCTGTTTTGTAGACCTGGCATGATCTGTTAATCTGCAGTGATTGTTTCTGTTAGCGCTGATTTGTTATTGTTTCGTTTCTGATAATGGCAAGTTTAAGTGAACAACGTGCAGCTGTGAAATTTTGGTTTCTACTCAGTAAAAATGCTTCTGAAACTGTTTTAACGTTGAAAACAGCTTACAAAGAGGACGCTATGAGAAAAACTCAAGTGTACGAGTGGTACGCTCGGTTTAAAAATGGCGACATGTCGATTGATGACAAACTTCGTTCTGGACGTCCATCAACTGCCCGAATAGATGAAAATGTTGAAAAAATTCGAGAGCTTGTGCTCTCAGACCGTCGACAGAGAATTTATCAACTGTCAGAGATTATAGGGTTATCTTGGAGCTTGATTCAGCGAATTTTAACCGAAGCTTTGGGAATGAAAAGGGTTGCTGCCAAGTTTGTTCCTCGGGCTCTGACTGACAATCAAAAAGAACGTCGAGTTGAAACATGCCGTGCTTTGAAATAACCTCTTGAAATTGATCCAGATTTTCTGTCAAAGGTCATTACTGGTGATGAGTTATGGTGCTATGGTTACGACCCAGAAACAAAGAAACAATGAAGCCAATGGAAGACGTCATTGTCACACCGTCCAAAAAAAATGTTGTCAAGTCAAATCAAACATCAAAACAATGCTCATTTACTTTTTTTATGCCAAGGGCATAGTTCATTCAGAGGTTGTTGCCCCACATCAGACAGTTAATTAAGTCTTTTATTTGGAAGTTTTACGAAGATTACGCTTTTGGCTAAAAAATGACATGGTTCCGCTGCCCCACGCACGTTACTCGCCTGGCCAGACTCCGTGCGACTTTTTATTTCCAGGCATGAGAGGACACCGATTTGACAACATTGAAGAAGTGAAGAAAAAAACGAGGGTGGAGCTGTCAGCCATTTACAAAGATGAGTACAGAAAATGTTTCGAGCAGTGAAAGCACCGGTGGACAAAAGTATTAGATGTAATGGAGAGTATTTTGAAGGGGATTAGATTGTTTTGTAAAAAAATTGAAACTTTAAAGAAAATTATTCCTGTTTTTTTTTTTGGGTACCCTTTCGGACATTTGTCAAAATTGGCACAAAATACGTTTTATACATTGATGAGACATAACATTATGACCATCAACATACTATCGATATAAACTCATCCAGGCGACAACAGCGTCACCTGACGGGGAATAACTGCTAATCAGACACACGAACGGTGCATGTAGTATCAGTGAGTGTGTTATCCGTGTTTAGAATGGGGAAGGCGCGTGATCTATCTGAGTTTGACTGAGGGCAGATTGTGATGGCCGGAGATTTGGCATGAGCACTTCAGAAACTGCATGACTTGCCGGGTTTTCAAGGAGTGCTGTGCTGAGTGTTAACAAGTGGCGAAACCAAAGTGAAACCGTGTCCAAACGTCGGACGTCGTAGTCTGGGCAGACTAATAAAACAGTACAGGCGGCGAACTGTGGCGGAACTAACATCAGACTTTAATGCTGGGCAAAGAACAAGGGTATCTGTACATACAATGCACCGCACTCTCCTAACGATGGGCCTCCGCAGCCGACCCATGCATATGCGGATGTTAACACCACGAAATTGGCAACTACGACTGAAATGGGAGCGTGTCCATCGTCACTGGACGTTGGTGCAATGTTAGAGCGTTGTATGGTCTGATGGAAACCGATACCTTCTTCATCACGCCGATGGGAGGATGCGAATCCGTCGTTTTTCAGGGGAACAGCTTCTTGACACCTGTACTGCGGGACGAATACAAGCTGGCTCTCGGGAACATTCATGTGGGCATTCATGAGTCCAGTGAAGCTCGTGCAAGGCACCATGACGGCCAATAACTATCGTATACTGGTTGCAGACCACAAACACCCCTTCAAGACGACAATGCGCCATGTCACAAGGCCAGAAGTGTGAGGGAGTGGTTCGAGAAACACAGTGGCGAGTTGCAATTGATGTGCTGGCCACCAAACTCGCCAGATCTGAATTCGATTGAACACATCTGGGAGATGATTGAACGTGGCATCAGAGCTCGTCGTCCCTTTTCACGGAATTTACGGCAATTAGGTGACTTGTGCGTGCAGATGTGGTGCCAACTCCCTCCAGCGACCTACCAAGGCCTCATTGCTTCCATGCCAAGACGTGCCGCCGCTGTTATCCGTCAAAAGGCGGACGTGCCGGCTGTTATGTAAGTGGTCGTAATGTTGCTTCCTCACTCTTCTATGACACATCCCTACTCCATACCAGAACTCTAATACTCTTAAAAAAATCTATCTGCACGTCTTACTCTCTCATTTATCTCCATCCTGCTTCCTCCATTTTCTTTACTTCAGCTTCCCAAATATGTGAAGCATTATACTTTGTTCAAATCCTCTCCTCCAAGTGATATGCCTGTGTCAGTCCTGCTGTTTTTTCTTGTTGTAATTTCTACTTCACAGAGAACTTCATACCGTATGATGCAACTATGCTTTCCCAGACATCCAGCTGATCCTGCACTTCTCTTTTCATCTTCTCTCCAAACTAGTAGGCAAAAGAACACTACATTCGTTTTTCTTTCCCCAATTCCCTGCACTGCTTTCTTTAATATCTCATCCACAACCACTATAAATAACAGGGGCGATAGGGCTCGTCCTTGTTTTAGTTCATTTTTCAACTGAAACCAACCGGTCTTATTCACTTCCACTTTGACACAGCTTTTACTACCCTCATACATATCCTCCACTCTTTACACTATATGCTTCATTATTGATTTTTCTCTCATTGCTTCCCACACTCTTTTCCGGCTGATGCTGTCGTACGCCTTTTCAATGCCCAGAAAAGCCATCACGAGATCCTTGCCATACTCATACTGCCGCTCTTCTAATTGCCCTGCTGCAAATATCCTGGTTAGTGACGTTCCTATTCTAAATTCATATCGTTGATCTCTTAGCTGTCTTTCAAATGTTCATCTTATTCTCTCTCCAAAATTTTTTTTATAAATCTTGTCACAGTGGCACATCAGGGTAATATTACAGTAGTTTTGGCAGTTAGTCCTGTTCCCTGTCTTGAATATTGGTTCCTTTCTTCCAGTCATCTGGGATTCTTCCCTCGTTCCACACAGCCTGCATAACCCTGTGGAGCCACCATATGCCCCTCCTTCACCAAGTCGTATCATCTCCACGTTAACTTCATCCATTCCGCGTGCTTTACCTCCTTTTCGTTCTCTTTACAGCGTCCTGCAATTCCTTCCATGTAATATCTTCCTTTTACTCTTGGTACTGATCCTTTTCTTCTTCTCTACCATCTTTTTCATTGCTGGGTTTTGTTGGATTTAATAGCGCCTCAAAATACTTTCTCCAGACTTCTTTTATCTCTTCCTTCCGTAAGTTGCTATCCTTATTCTTAGCCTATCTGCTTCAATACTCTTCTTTCTAATTTTTTTTTTTTTTTTTTTTTTTTTTTTTTTTATCATGGCATTCAGAACCTTCTTACTTCCATCACGATCCTCTTCCAGCATTTTTGCCCATTTTTCATCAATCTCCCCTATTCTTGCTGAACCACTGCATCTGTCTTCTTCTTTTTACAGCTGTAATCTCTTTTACCTTCCTGCTACAGTACTACTTGAATTAAATTTAAGGTATACAAAGAAT
The DNA here is from genome assembly GCA_031002005.1 of Vandiemenella viatica. Taxonomy (NCBI): domain Eukaryota; kingdom Metazoa; phylum Arthropoda; class Insecta; order Orthoptera; family Morabidae; genus Vandiemenella; species Vandiemenella viatica. The sequence goes on along the minus strand of JARYHS010011408.1, from coordinate 215,286,437 downwards.
CATTTTCATTCTCAATGTTGATTTAGAAAAGAAAAGCCATCTGATATGTCATTTAAACATTTTTCTGTTTGAATTAGTTGAAAGAAATTGTTTGTGAAACGTGTGCTCCTTGACGAAAGGTGGAGATGAACGGCGTTAATTACAGTAGGTGTAAGAAATGGTTCTACTATGTGTATTGTAGCGGTGAAGGAAAATTTAATGTACATCAGGCTCCCCTATTGTATTGTCTGCTTTGTTTTATTGACGAAAGATTTTATAGCCACATGAAACAATCAGGAAGGAACAGAAACTGAACAGGGCCTTCAGGTTTACCTGATAGAGGCGTGAATTTAAAATGAGAAGTGGGGAGTCAGCAAAGGACTGTTTGGAATTGGAAGTAGATTGTACATCAAATATGGCACACAAAATAAAGATTTCAATTGTTAGTAATTGAACTCTTACTACTGTTGGCAGGAGAATATACGAAGTGGAGCAGTTCTTTGGGAACACCTGAGCAGAGACACAGGAGAGTAAAACAAAATGATGGGGTGATGTACCAAAGAAGTAAATGAGTTGAGTTACAAAACTTTGGTCAGATCATTGCATGAATATGCGGGAGGAAGTAGGGAAGATAAGATTATTATATTAACCGACTCTCGTTCAGCAGTAATGATACTGAAGAACCACATAGCCCAGCGTCACAACAACCAACTAGTCTATGATATAATGAAGGAAGTAGATAAGCTACAAAGCAGGGAGAAAGAAGTAACAATAGCATGGGTTAAAGGCCACTGTGGTATGCGAGGAAACGAAATGGCAGACAACCTAGCCAAGAAAGCTATCACGGACGGAGTAAGACGCCCACACAAGATTCCTGCGTCGGACCACCTGAAGAAATTCAAAGAAACACTAAGATCTAGATGGGAAGACGAGTGGGCACGTACAGCAGAGTACAAAGGAAGTCATTACAGGGAAATCCACCCGCATATACCCAAATCACATTGGTACAAAAAATGGAGGGTAACCAGAAAATTTTATGTAACAATTATGCGTCTGAAAGCCAACCATGGAGCCTTTAAGAAACACTTACACCGCATCGGAGCCCAAGAGACGCCTTATTGTGAGTGTGGAGAGGTGGAGGACACCAACCATCTGTTATTAGGATGCCCGATGAGAAGAGCAGCAACAGAGAAGCTCCTCAAGAAACTACGCGACCTGGGTTACGTGAGCCCAACCAGGGTCACCACACTTCTGGCCACTGAGGACGTCAGAACGTATAAAATAATATATGAATTTTTTATAACGATGGGAATTACAATATAGATATGTTTCTGAGATTATGTTGTATATTGTTCTTTCTTGTATTAATTTTAATATGGGACAGGGAAATTGGGAAAGCATGTAATTGTATATGCTATACTGTAAATTAAAGTCTGTTTAGTATTAGTGTAATATACGAAAACATAAAAGTTTTTACAATGTAATGTATACGTCATGTTAACTCTGCTTAGTATTAGTATCTGCAAATACATAATGTAAAATTGTATACATAGGATGGCTGTATGGTCAGGAAACCAAAAGCCAATAAATAAAATAAAATAAAAAAAAATAAAATCATTGCATGAATATGATGGTGTATTGTTGGATTCACATTTTCGGTATCAAATTCAGGAATTGGAAGGGGTGAAAGAAGGGCTGCTAGATTTGTCTCTGGAAATTACCATAGAAAACGATCAGTAACCGATACGATAAAAGAGCTGGAATAAGATTCATTGGTCGGCAGGAGGAGGGTGAAGAGAGTCATGAGAGTGTACAAGATGTATATTGGTGGTGAGGCGCGGAAAGGGTGTAAGAATTAAAAGTAAACGCATGGAAGAGAAAAGATGACCGTGACCAAAAGCTGGCACTCGATTTCAGGCATAAAGGTGTGGGAAGATATTCTTTCGTAGGTAAGGGGGTCAGGGATTGGAATAAGTTACCAAGAGATTTGATGAATAACTCACCAAAAAAGGTGAAACAATTTAAAGGTGAAATTTGTAGAGGGCAAACGTAGGTGCGTACAGGAAAAGTGGGAAATGAGTGTGTGGGGTAATTGCCACCGGAACATGCGCTCCATCTCAGTTAAATTATTATTATTTTTTAAAAAATAAAGAAGCTTCTCCTCCTACATTAACCTAACGCGGTAATTCTTTTGGGCAAAGGGGACTTACAGTTTAACCACGGTAGCATTCTGGCCTACTTACATTGCACAGTAAATTGTGCCAGAGGTGAAGGTCAACTTAAAGGACCTTTGAAAATCCCCCTCCATCCCCCTCTTATCCCTCCCCCCCCCCTTTCCCAGAGACAGGTATTTGAACTTGGGTCCTTTCTACCTCCATTCAGACGCCTTAACCACTGGATCACCATGCCGGGCTCAACTTATACAGATCATTGAATCCAGACCGCATTTCAACCTAATCTCAACCCGTAGGAAGAAAACAAAGCACCCATTGTGCATGTCCAGCGTGTTGTTCCTTGTGGCTTTGGCGATTTTTTTTGGTCCAGGCAGCATTTCAACCTGACCACCTCAATTTTCAGACTATATCTCGTGAACTAAGCGAGATATATATATATAAATTATTCCTCACTTCCTTACCCTTTTTTTTTGCTTATGACTTTAAGTCTCGTCGACGTCATTAGAGGAGGGTGGGACTGCGGGCAAGGAAAGGGAAGGATTTCAGCCATGGCGTTTTCTTGAAAGAAGCATCCTAGCATTCACCAGGAGTTATTTGGGGAAACCATGGAAAATCCTAATCTGGATGCCCGGACGGGTATTCGAACCCATGTTCTCCCGAATGCGAAGCCAGAACGTTAACCGCTCACCCACCACGTTCGGTCCCTCACTTTCGATTTGTCTCGTGGAGTTACATAAGAACCCAATTATCATGGTTAGCATAGATTCCCCTTAGCTTGTAATGCTAGACCTAAAATTCATATTATGCAGTACAGTGTAATGGGAGAGATTTTGGTTCAAGTTTACGTCGCGATACACGACGTTGCTAACTTAGGATAAAATGATTGTATCAATGCGCGTGTGATTGAGGCTTTGAATTTGTAGAGCCAATATTAGCGGAGATTGTGGTTAGGTTGAAATTCAGCCTGGACCATAATGAAAACTGAACCTTTTTGTCACAGCCAACGGCAACAGGAATTTAGTTATTAGTTATTTAAGCAACTTTCATAAGCACTATGTCACGTTGTGACGTCATGTATCGCGACGTAAACTATTCCCGGGGATTCTATCATTACCGTGGCGCCACAATATGATGATTGATTCTTATAGAACTCAACAAAACAAATCGAAAATAAAGAATAAAGTTTTTTGATATCTCGCTTGGTTCTCGAGATATCGTATCTCAAAATTGACGTAGTTAGGTTGAAATACGGCCTGGACCAGAAGAAAAATTTCGCTATAGCCAAATTTGATGATGAATTCTTACGTAACTCGATGAGAAAATTGGAAAATAAAGAATCATGTTTTTTGATATCTAGCGTAGTTCTCGAGATATTGTATCTCAAAAGTGATGAGGTTAGGGTGAGATTCGGCCTGGACCAAAAAATTTTTTTTCACCAAAACCACCATATTTACATGGTGGAAATGCAATATAGGTGTTTTATTTTCTTCCTAGTGATTGTTGTTAGGTTGAAATACGGCCTGGACCAGAAGAAATAAGCAGAAGGAACTGTACCTATGGCTGATTTTTAACATGCTATATCTCAAAAACTAAGCGAGATATCAAAATTTTTTATTCTTTACTTTCGATTTATTTCGTCGAGTTCTGCAAGAATTCATCATCAGATTTTGGCGCCACGGTAATGATAGAACTGCCCTATTCCCGAGATTTTAATATTTGTTTTTTTTTTTTTTTTTTTTTTTAAGAAAAAAATTACAATGCTTTCATGAATGTTATGTTGCTGACGACATACTTCATGTGCATGAATGGAGTTCCATATAATCAGACTTCTGACATACCTTAAAACACAATGAGTTTAGAAGATTTCAGCACTTTTTAATTCATGGTTGCGGGAACTGCACCACTTTCGGAACCCACGCGAAATTGGTACTAACCTCATGAAATTTGGTTTAATTGCTTCGTCAATATGTCCTCTTCATGTTTTTCTCTCTTGATTTGCGGAAAACTTGCCAGGAATTTAATTAAAAATGCTGAAATGCCATGTTGCTTTCGTTTGTGTCACATTAACAACTTTATTAGCTAGGTACATGTATATAGTTCCTTCCGAACCACGATCTGAAATTTTACTCATTATTTCTAATTCAATATGCAAAAGGTAAATGTAGTATCTACACATCAAATTTACTTACACAAGTAGATGACGATCCGGTAAACACGTATACATCTCAGAAAAGCCACGGTGACAATTAAAGTAAAACTTTTCTTTGCTCCCAATATGTTGTTAAAGAAATCAATTGGAGTACACGTAATAAGATCCACAACAATAAGCAACTTTGACCTAGGGGCTTCATCTTTTTTAATGCGTACATTATACATCATTCTATGAAAACTGAAGAAATGATGTCTATCAGATAGAATAAATCCAATAGCCATCGTACTATCATCCAAAATTTGACGTAATACAAACTGATATCGAAGAATACGAGATATGTTTCCAATACGTAAACGGTACAAACATTTATCCACATCAGTAGTCTCCACAAATTATTGTGTGACAGAAACACAAAATCCTCGAACAAGGCTCCTGTGTTTAATCGACTGAAATACGGTTCTTCATTTTCTTCCTTCTCATTTTCCTCCTTGTCACTTTCTTTGTGTATGTTCGTAATCGACATCCTATCTCAATTATTCCCACTATTATGAATGTTTGTCATCCATTCTACTACGTCGACTTTTTTTTTTTTTTTTAAATCCTACAAAACGACAATTATCATCTTTGGAATGAATTAAACGTCTAAGATTAAAACGATGTTCAATTATTTTAATTCATATTACTGTCATGTTATACTTAAGATTTGTATTTTTCATTACAGCAAACTTTTTAAGGCACTGTGAAAATCAGTAATCCTCCAAGATCGAAACATGATAATTTTTTTGATGAAATTACTAAGGAAAGGTATTTTTTTTTTTTTTTTGTAAATTTATTTAGACATCCGATACCTAACTACATATACTAGATTCAGCACCTTCATGTTCTCTATAGTATGTACGCTTCCAATAGTAACAGATATGTCCTTTATACAAAAGTTGGAATGTACAGATATTAAAAATGACAGGAATTAGACCGATTGTGGTGGGTGAGCGGTAACGCTCTGGCATAGTATTCGGAAGGACGCGCGTTCAAATCCCTGTCTGGGCATCCAGATATGGGTTTTCCTTGGTTTCCTCAATTCACTTCACCGAATGCAGGGATGCTTCCTCCAAAAGGCCATGGCCGAAATCCTTCCCGTTCCTTTCTGCTGTCTTTTACCGCCTCTAATGTCGACGATGCGTAAAACCATAAACAAACAAAAAAAAGACACAGTTTTTTAAAAAAAATCTGTAAAATCTCAATATCAATATACAGGGTGTTTCAAAAAGGACTTTACAACTTTGAAAATTCATATAAATTTTATGAAACAATGTACAGAGCTGGTTTTGGTGTTGTTTTAAAGGAAAACACTTCAAGTTTTTTTACCTTAAACTAAAGATGTGGCTTCCGTTGGTTATTCTGCAGACATCCCATCGGTAGTCGATTTCTTCCCAGACTCGCACTAGCATTTCAGGTATAACTTTCTCAGCAGCAGCGTAAATTCTTGCTCTAAGTTCAGGTAGAGTGGCCGGCAAAGGAGGTACGTACACTATATCTTTTATGATACCCCAGAAGAAAAAATCTAGCGGTGACAGGTCTGGGGAACGGGGGTGGGGGGGATGGGCATGCAATTGGCGCATCACGGCCAATCCATTGACCTGTAAAGCGCTGATTGAGAAAATCCCGGACGTCAGTCAGATAGTGTGGTGGTGCGCCATCTTGCATAAAGAAAACATTTCGTTCTTGGTCATCCTCATCGATCTGTGGTATCAAAAATTGTTGCAACATATCAAGGTACACTATCCTGTTGATGGTTCTCTTGGGAAAAAAAGGGGCCGTACATTTTCCTCTTGCTCAACGCACAAAAAACGTTCACTTTAGGGCTATCACGAACATGTTGCAATGTTTCATGTGGATTTTCACTGCCCCAAATCCTACAGTTATGTGGTCTACCCTTGCCACTTAAGTGAAAAGTTGACACTTCAGAAAAGATTATGTTGTCCAAGAAATGTTCATCATCATCTACTCGATTTAACATATCCACACAGAAGTTCCTACGTGCAATCTTATCAGTGTCTTTAATTGCGTGTAAAAGCGAATATCGATATGGTTTCAAATGCAAACGTTTTCTCAACACACGCCAAACCGTTGTATTTGGGACTTGCAGCTCACGAGATGCACGCCGGGTCGATTTCGTAGGACTGTTGACAAAACTTTTTCTCACTTGCTCAACGACCTCGTCAGATGTGCTTGGACGATCTGAGGATTTTTTATGTTTTACTGAGCACCCTGTTTCTACAAAACATCTATGCCACTCATAAATTGTAGGCCTAATAGGAGGATCTTTAGCTGAACTGTTGTCGCAGACTTCGATTCTTCAAACTAGCACGCTCGGGTCCAGTGAAGGCAGCCATCTTTAACGTAACTGCCGCTAACGCTTGTGCGGCGCGATTAGGCACTAGCGGACTACGCGAGTCAAAACTTGAAATGTTTTCCTTTAAAACAACACCAAAAGCAGCTCTGTACCTTGTTTCATAAAATTTATATGAATTTTCAAAGTTGTGTAGTCCTTTTTGAAACACCCTGTACTCTACATTGAATAGTCAAACAGGCAAATGGAAATTAATGCTTAAAATAAAACTCAAACTTAGAATCGTTTAACTAATTACATTCAGTTCTATCTTCATTCAGAAATAAAAACATTTATTGTGATTGATTGTAATTTCGAAAATATTATATTTATTTCGCATATTTTTCTCGCATACATTTTTCTTTAGATTTCACATACAAAAATAAAACTCTGAGAAACAGAACACTTATTTTCAATTAAAACAAGAATAACACACAGTTCAATGAGAATTTTGAAATAACGATTCGCAAATGAGTCAAACATACTGCGAAAGATAATGCAAATATGATGCATCACCGCGATTCTCTGCCTTTAGTTCATAACTCGTATTATAGAGTTTTTGTATCAAAACATTTACTCCAAACTAATTCGATATTCATTTTATCTTGTGTGGCATGTTTCCATTATGACGTGCTTACGTGATTAGTTACCAATGACATCTTATGCCAGCTAAGCATTTTGACCACTGGGCCTGGACTTTTTTTATTCCTTTACATCTCGTCAGAGTCGAGGCCATTAGAGGCGGGAGAGGACTGAATACAAGAAAAGGCAAGGAATTCGGTGATGACCATTTTAAAGGAACCAGCCTGACCTTCGCCTGGTGTGAGTTCGTAAAAACCTGCGTCCTCCCACTTGTGATGCCAGTGTGTTAATATCCCTCACTAAGCACGCTCGGTCACTCAGTTAAAAGCGGAAGCGGTCTGTATACACTGCAACGTAGTTTTCCCGGGTTTGCAGCCGGACGATGATGACATTATCAGGCTGCAAACGCCGAAAGACTTTGTAGCATTTACATGCAAGGAAAATTTCAGTTTGTAACATGACGCGCTGTCGCCACGTTACAAGGTACATTTTTATTATATATGTCATAATGTTAGAGTAATTTACATAAATCTTGGGCGACCACCTAAATAGATTTTTGTTGTAATTTTATAAAGTACGCAAGATTCCAAGTGAGGACTGTAATGAAATGGTGAACATACAGTGTATCTTGGTAAAGCGAATATTAAAGAATTATTGAGCTTTGTAGGCTTGAAGCTAATCTGGTGTTCCCGAACCTTGGCGATAAGAAGTCGCGGATTTGGGGTTTGCCGGACCACACACTCTGCTCCCTAGGGATAGGCGGTCAACAAGGTTACTCCCCGGGCGGGAAATGCCTGTCGCCAGAACACAGAGTCGTCCCCGAACGTAGCCGAATATGTCCGACCTCTGTTAGATACACGAGACGAATCAGCTATCGGGGATATCACGTGACATTAGGTGCCGATCTGAAGATCCAATCCAAATGAGCGTATAACTTAAAATCCTGGGAATTTTTGTTATATGTGAGCTTCGAGACTACAAATGGGCGGAGCGAGAAGTTTCCTCGTGGACCGAAGAGCGACGAGCTGGACATTCTGACTTCGATCTTCGAGTCCAAGCTATGCGAGTCTAGTCTGAGGTGGACTTGGAAAATTGGCTTCTCTCGCCAACTGCCGTTGTACGATATCTGGCTGCCAGCTTGCCTTGCTGGAGCAAGCTTATCACAGCAACACAGCCGGTAATGCGATGATGCTCATTGTCAGACCAGAGATGCCTATAGCCGACTTGTGAGATAATCTCACATATCGTGGGTCCGCTACAGTCACCGCAGACATCAGACGCAGGACTACAATGGCAACTTATTACGACCAAGCCATCTGATTGTGCATTCCGTGAAACAGAACCCGTAAACGACTTTGAGAGGCTAGGTCCATGTTCTCACTTTGTAATTGTAAAAACCCCTGAGCTAGCGGCATAATTTGCCAGAACTAGTTATTTTCGAATGATATATTGTTCATTCTGGCGCCCATGATTTTCTTTTTTAACTGTAAAGTCACAGTATTATGATGCCTTTGTCTGAGTCGTCATAACTTGTATTTTTCATTGTTTCCAGTTGTCATTATTTCTTGCATTTTGATTCTGAGATACATTTAAAAGTAAATATACAATTGTTTGCTTGTTCATGACGGCTAATTGTACCTCTGAGCGTTGCTTTTATGATTTTGCCAATTTGTGTTAATGTTAACGATAAATTCGCTCAGACTTGTAATCGCCAATGATTAGAAAATAAATATCATATTGTGACAATTTTTCCTAAATTCCAACTGACGTCGAGGTTCTTGCAAAATTAATAAATTTTCACTACTTCATAAAAATTAAAATTAAAAATCCACAATTATTAATCATAAAGGTATGAAAGATAATTGTAACGTAGTTTTCCCACCAAGGCACCTGCTACAAGTTCACGTATTATATACAATTCTAGCATTTACCTACCGCTTCCACCGGTGTATCTTGGCGTGTAAAGAAATGCTTTATCCAATTTATTTTAGTACTTTATACTAAAGAGGTGAATAAATAAATATATAAATTTCATTTAAAATTTTTACTTATTACCTTAGATTTGGTTTTACTAACGATGTTCGAATGTTTTTTGTTAGACTTATTTTAACACAATATAATATATGAAACATAAGAAATTAAAGCTACTGTACGTGAAACATTATCGCTAATGGTCCAATAAGGGAGTACAGTGAATCAGTTGTCGTTTTGGTCAATTTGGAACACACTGTCGATAAAAAGAACATATTAAAGAAAAAAGAAATGTACATTATACCTTAGACATAAGGTAACACGAAAGTTACCGTCTGCGATAGTGTTGGCAGAACGGTTTAAGCACATCTTTGCTGCCAATGATAGCATTTGCAACAATGGATCCAAAATTGTTGGAAATCGATTAATATATTCCTATGTTGTGGGTAATATCATGTACTTCTTGCCTAATAACTTCTATTTAACTATCCACATTTTGACCCATTTTTCTTCATGGTATTCCAAAACTGAAGTGAATAGGTTGAAATGCGGTCTGTATTAGAAAAAAACATATCGTCAAAGTTACTAGAAAATACAGGCTGGACATGCACAACGGGTGTTTTGTTTTCGCGAGTAGTTTACGTCGCTATACACGTTATCGCCAACATAGGGCTCATTAAAGCAGGTTATCAGTTGCTAATAATAATTGAATTCCTCACAACTTATATTGTAGCATATGTGCAGGCTGTGTTTCGACCTGCCTGCAATCTATATTGATGTTGCGGCTACAAAATAAAGATACAGGTACACTTAAATACATGAAATATATTGCTAAATACATTTTTGATAATATTAACATTGTCTACCTCAGGATTAAAAAAAAGCGTAGCATAGATCATAACAATTAATTTCATAATACTCCATAAGTATGAACTGCAACAGAACTAAAATAATCCTCAATAATACGTTGTCTGTATCTCGAAAAAAGTTTACTCTTGTTTTCTTCCTAGCGATTGTTGTTGGTTTGAAATGCGGCCCAGATTAAAAACGTTGTCAAAGACACAAGGAACAGTACATATAGCTGATTTTTATCTTCCGGTATTTCGAGAACTACCGATAAGCGATATTTCAGAAAATAATTTAAAGTTGAAATTAGTAGAGAGAAAAAGTATGTGGGAAAAGCAAAAGGAAAAAATAGGTGTATAGGGAAATTGCCACCGGAGCAAGCGCTCCATTGCAAACATATATATTATTTCTATACGGCATTTTTTTGTCACAAGCCTGTATCTTCCATCATACTTAACCGAAATCAATAAATGAGGTGTCATATTAAATCTTATGGTCTCCACTTTTGTCACATCATATTTTAAGAAATGAAGTTTTCGGAATTAGACCCTTAAAGAGCAAAAAGTCAATATTTCTAAACTGCTGTTTTCTGTGTTACAAGTCATTTATCTCCCTGGATACCTATCTGAAATCGTTTAATGGGGTATTATTTTTAAGATTAAGATCTCCGCTTTAGTGACGTCATATACTATGACAGACTTTTTTCGGAATTCGACCCTTAAAGTGCAAAAGTATCAATATTTTTGCAATGCGTTTTTATGTCAAGAGCCATTTATCTCCCTTAATATCTAACCGATATAGATAAATGAGGTATCATATTAAAGACTAAAGGTCTCCGCCGTTGTAACATTATATTTTAAGAAAGGAATTTTTCATAATTCAAAATTTAGAAATGTCAATTTTTCTAAAATCCATTTTTTGTGTCTCAAGCCATTTATCTCCCTGGATATCTAACCAAAATCGATAAATAAAGTAAGATTATGAGGAGTTATGTCTCAGATTTGGTGACATCACATTTCAAGAAAGATGGTTTTTGGAATTCAACCCTTAAAGAAAAAAGTATAAATGCTTCTACAACGCATTTTTGTGTCACGAGCCATTTATCTCACTTGATATCTAACCGATATAGATAAATGAGGTATCATATTAAAGATTAATGTCTCCCCTGTGGTAACATTATATTTTAAGAAAAGAATTTTTCGTAATTCGGCCCTTAAAGGGCTAAAATGACAATTTTTCTAAAAGGCATTTATGGGGTTACGTTGCCCATATAAACAATATCGTAGTTTACGATATGGTTGACGAAACCTTATCCATGCATTTAATATAACCATTAACACATACACATATGTACATTACATTACATTGAAATATCATAACATTGCGACTGTTAATATTACTTTCGGCTTCTGTATTGGCGGCAATGTCATCTCTGTGTTTTGTAAGCCTCGCCAACGGTGTACTCTCTGGTTGTTTTATCGTTGCCACGGTTACTCTTCAGGGAGCATCGTTGCTACTGCGCTAGGAGCCGCCGCGACAACGACGGAACTGCGCTGACAACTGCTAAGGCCACGATGTGTTTCCGCCACACGTTTTTTGTGTCTCGAACCATTTATCACACGGGATATCTAACCAAAATCGATAAATGAAGTAGGAGTATGAAGAGTAATGACTCAGCTTTGGTGAAATCATATATTAAGAAACAATTTTTTTTTTTTTTTTTTTTTTGGAATTTAACCCTTAATGGGAAAAAGTATAAATGGTTTTTTAACGCTTTTTTGTGTCTCCCATAAATTAACCGTAATAGAAAAATGTGGTATCATTCTAAAAATTAAGGTTTCCGCTGTGGTGACATCACATTTTAAGAAATGAATTTTTCTGTATTTAACTCTTAAAAGGCATAAATATCAGTATTTCTAAAATGCGTTTTTTGTGTATCGAATCATTTTTCTCCTGTGATAATTAAATAAAATTGATAAACGAGGTATCATTTTAAAGACTAGGGTCTTCGTAAGGTCTTCAATTCCGTTACACCACATTTTAAGAAATAAATTTTTCAAAATTCTACCCTTAGAGGGCAAAAGTATTAGTATTTCTACAACGCATTTTTCTGTCACCAGATACCTAACAGAAGTTAATAAATGAGGTATCGTTTTAAGTATTAAATTATCCGCTTTGGTCACAATATATTTTAAGCAAAAACTTTCTCCAAATTCAACCCTTACTGGACAAAAATATCATTATTTCTAAAACTTTTTTGTTGTTTACCTCACTTGATAACTAACCGAAATCGATAAATGAGGGATCATTTTAAAGACCAAGTTGGCTGCTATGGTCACACCGTATTTTATAAAAGGATTTTTCTTGGGATTTGACCCTTAAAGGGCAAAAGTATCAATGTTGTTTCTACAGCGTGTTCTTTTTTATTACAAGCCATTTATCTTCTTCTACACTTGGCCGAAATCGATCAATATCATATCGTTTTAAAGATTAAGGTCTCCAGTTACATAAAAATCATAAATTAAAAAAGAATTTTTCGGGATTTGGTGCTTAAAGTGGTAGTGCGTATAGAACAGTTCAGAGCCAAGTCCCTATATTGCAGCAGCAGATATCACAGAGATGTCAATAAACTTTTTTTTATTCAATAAGTATCTTTTCGGACTTTTTTTTACGGGAATACTTTCGTTTTGCTATACAATTCCAATACAAAAATTTTATTCACACACCAACAAATATAACAGTGATGTTGATATGTTGTGTGCATTTTGTTCAGGTTGGTTGTATTCCGTTAAGGTCAGTGACAGTTTGTCGTAAATACAGAGTGTTTTAAATTTTTCTGTTTCGTAATATGTTGTAAGTATTTTGATGCGTACCTACGCGCACTAACACAATCCACATACATAAAAAATTAAAAATGTATCTGGAATGTGTCTGTTTATTCCAGAATGACGCATGAAATACATATTTTGAATGGATTTTCTGAATTTGAAAGCCTAGGGTCAAAATTAAAATTTAACATATGTCTTAACACGTTGTGACACATTTATTTTACAAATAATCTAGCCTCACCTGAAAACTGCTGAATCGGTTTTGAACGAGTTTTCACAGCATCCAACATTGGATGTGTGTCATTATGCTTTCTCAGCTGCCACAGGAGCTAAAAATTTTCTCATTATGCTACTTCATCTGGCACTGGGGCTCAAAATTAAAATCTATTCCGTACCTGTATAGTTGAGTATAAGGTATTCAGAGTTGTATATCAAGTATTCAGAACTAAGCGATATACGAAAAAAGAAATTCATTACTGTCGATTTGTTTCAGAGAGTTACAATCTGTGGCTGCATGGTTATGATAGAAACTGCATTGCTGTATTACTGAACAACGCAATAAATTATAAAAAGAATAAATGCTGGTTTGTTGTTTTATACTCTTTTTATTTGCAATACTAAAGTCTTTATATAAAAAACTATCAGCCTACGCATTAATTACTGAGAACAGAACGAATCTAATCTCAGCTCCAAACGCCAGATATTTTAGCTGACATTTGATATCTCGAGAACTTAAATGCATTATTACACCATTAAAAACCTAGATTGTGTCAGAAACTCAGGTGTATAGCGCAGAATGTAATACGAAAACTTTCAGTTTTCCTAAACTGTAAATGGGCAGAGACATTGTAGTTGTGCAACAGGAATTGTGATCAAAGAAAATCTCTGTTATTTTTGGTTATTAGTTTCTCGCATTCAATATGGCCATCGATGACGTTTAAAAAATAAACACCCGTAATTAAAGGAAATAATATTTCAAGTTTTGTGTAGTGTGGAGTATGCAAAAATAGTTATTATCGTAAATTGCTTTCATTACTTTCATTAAAGACTATGGTCTAGTTGTGTCTTTAGTGTGGAGTATGCAACATCTAGTGATTCGATCTTTGGCATTTGTCACCAAATATTCAGAATTTTATTTTTAGCTCTGGCGTAATGTAATGTTGAAACATAAGACATACCAAACCAATCAATTGAGATTCAAGCATTAAAATGGTGAAAACCCCATCGAAATATGCTCACTAGTTTCTAAATTATTCAAACACAAATTTATCCGGTTTTAGTTTTATAGGGATATATAGATAGACAGATAGATTATACTAATTCATTTGAAGAGTATAAAACTGCAAATGTAGGGAACAAAGTTATTAAAAATTGCATAAATAATTAATAATTAATTTAACCTTAAAAACGTAACTATTAAAAATTACTTTAAAATTATGAACGATATAATAAAATAATACCGTCACAACGAAAGTTTTTTTTTGTTTATTTCTTTTAATTAGCTCAAAATTTCATGAGCTATCATTGCCTAATCTGTCCATCACGTGAACCAAGGTGCTAAACCAAGATACATTCCATTATTAGCCGCTCCATACAAATTGATTTTTTCATAAATAATTCGTTGAATAACTTGGTATTTTGGAGATTTAATGGTACTGAAAAATTAGTCCCTGAATTTAGTTTTCCTGGATGATAACATGTTTTAAATTTATTCACACATTTTACTAAATCTGTAAGACGGGGATTGAAAAGCAGGATATATTAAACAAAAATTAAAAAAAGAAAATGATTAATGACTTATCAGAAAAATACGCTGATTTGGAAAATTGAAAGTAATAGTGACCATCAATGTGTTTAATAAATTTTGCTTGTTGCAATTCGAAAATGTTAATCCACCGATTTTATACAGATATATTTCGTCTATATATTTTGCTTATTGCTTCAGTTATATTAAGTATAAAAATAAAAATAATAACTTAGATAATATTTTTTTTGAAAGGTATAGTATTCAACTATGTCATGATGCTCTCTTTTAATAAAGCCTATCTTATCTTATATCTTTAAACGAGCAATTCTTGTATATATATATATATATATATTTCGGATTTCGGAAACGGCTGTGACGATTTGCATGAAATTTGGTATTTAGATAATGTTTTGACTTTTAAGATTACCTGAATAGTTGTCTTCCCTACTAAAAAGCGAGATTACAAAATATGAACAATTTTGTCACTCCGTATATCGAAAACGGCACTAGCGCCATCTCGTAGACAATTCAGGTACCAGAAAGCCTACAAATAGTTTTTCTTTGATTCCAAAGAATAAGTAAACGAACAGTTCTTGTATACTGGCTGACCCGTGGAAATATTAGCACTGCAAGTTCAATTGTAAAACATTTAAAAAGAAAGATAATTAAAAATTTATCAATGGTTTTATCAGAGGTGATAACTTTACAGAAACTTCTTTGAAATTAATATTACCGGTACCAGTTATAAAGTAATCATCGTTTACTTTTTGACTATAAATAGTGGTTGTTAGTTAGCCATTAAATACTACCACCTTAATTATAAAACATCTTTCGATTTCTGTTCAATATACAAGATTTCGAGTAGAGTTTGATAATAAAGTGCATAATTAAATATTAATACATCTAGAAATTCCTGAAAAGCCACGTGCGAGTGCACATACGAAAAAACGGGTTATGATAAATAGAATCTTGCCTTTTGAATCGTCTGACCTTGTGCTTTATTGTTTATAACGAAGGTTACTTCTTATGAAAATTGTTTTATTATCATTTTGAAATGCTGATCAGAAGATGTGAGATTACTGCGAGGTATGAGCATAGTTTTATCGGAGTGAATAAATATAGCACAGATGATGTTCTATTGACGTCACAACCTGATGATGAATTCTCATAGTACTCGATGAAACATATCGAAAATAAATAATAAATTTTCTTGGTTTTCGGGATATAGCATGTCAAAAATCAGTTATAGGTATAGTTCCTTGTGCTTTTGGCGACGTTTCTTTTGGTCCAGGCCGTATTTCAACCTAACAAAAACCACTAGGTACAAAATAAAACATTGAAAGTACATTTCCACCATATAGACATAATGCTTTTGGTGGATTTTTTTTTTGTTTTTTATTTATTTTTTATTTATTTATTTATTTATTTTTTTATTTTTTTTTTTTATTTTTTTTTAAGCAATTTGCGAGGCCGTCTCGCAAATGGATCTAGCGATTTGGATGAAATTTCACATGTAGATAACGTTTTGATTTTCAAGTTTTTAACACGATTAAAAAAAAAAAAAAGGAGCAACTTTTGTATTTGGTTTCTCGAAAACGGCTCTAACCTCATTACGTAGAAGGTTCAGGTACCAGTAAGCCTACTGATGTTAGTTAAACTTGTCTTTGGTTAACTGTGCACCTCAAAACGCCTAGGAAGCCTTCAAGCCTTATACTTTAATCAAACTTTACTCGAAATCTTGGATACTGAACAGAAATCGAAAGATACCGAGCGAACATCGGTCACCCAGGTACTAAGTTTAAATATGTAATTTTTAATTAATAAGACCTTTATCTAATTTCATCTGTAATTAACCAAAAGACGCCAATTTAGAACCTCTCTCCATTCTGAAAGTTGTCTTCATACTCCGGCGAAGTGTCGGTTTCTTGGAGGGAATGCTCTTATATAGGAGGCGCTGATCAAAGGATACTGGTTTCATGAACTTGATACACTGGTAAAGCCTCCACTCAGTGTGAAAGTTGTTAAAAGTTAATAAATATTAATCGTAACTTATAAAAGATATAATTAGAACAATTATTTCTATCACCAATAGCCATCTGTGAATGTACTTTATTAGTGCAAAATTGTTGCTAAATTAATTTCCTAGATAGCACTATAATTACGTAGGTCAGACAAGTACCGTTGTTGTGTGATATAGCTGCATCAGTGCTTGACTGTGAACGGGTAGACAGGAAAGACGCTCGTATGTATTTGAATCCAGGGCAAGGCAAGAGATAGTGTCAGGGGTGTAAATGAACAATAAATAAATTATTAATTTAAATGGAATATGGCATAAGGCGTTGGCTGATGCGGGCTTGCATCACGACGCGGCTTGGGAAACCAGGTCGCTAGAATTGCTGATCGAGATCGCTGACTTTGCGACGCGGCGCACGCAAGCAACGCTGCAGGAGAATGAGGGCAGCGAGGTTTCTTAATAGCTAATCGCCAGTTGCTAGTGACTTGAACTTGTGATTCGAGACCGACACATTCGCCTCGGGCACGGCCACCGACCCCGCGCTACGCCGCTATCCTGCCAATACTTCCGATAGTCAGAAACAGCAGTAGTTCCTGTCGCGGTGTGGACCGTACCTTCCGGGCGTAACTTACTTGTAGCTTCTACGAATAAACTCACAGTACATCACAGTACGTCTTATTCTTGTAGTAGCGCTAGGATCCTCTCATGCCGTCTACGCGGCTGGTGTCAGACCTGATCATTCACGAGAGCGGCCTGTGCAAGTAAGTTCCACTCTCACCACTCGCCTTCCTGACCACTACCGGGACCTGCACGTATACTGCAGAATCGTCCCGTACAGATTGGTGTCAGAGTGGCTTCGAACCCGGTAATCTACGAGATTCGTTCCAAGAATTGGGAGAGACGATTCGACGTGCGGATTCGAGACGGGACAACTGCTGGAGCCAACGGAGGGTCGACGTCAAGGCATCACGACTCCACGGCTACACGACTTCGGAAAAGGCAGCGGCGGCAGCGGCAGCAGCGGCAGCGGCGGCGGGCATCGAAGCGGCGAGCAGCGGGCGGAGCAACAGCAGCGCACGAGCGGCCAGCGGGTGACAACGGGTGACAGCGGCGAGGCAGTTGCAGTTCCAGGCTTCACATTCCGCTCCAGGCGGGACAACAAGGCGGGTCTCTACGCGGGCTGCGAGCGAGGTGTCGTGCGGGTAGCGGTCTCCAGGCGCGCAAGCGGCGGCGGCAGTCAAAGCAGTTTGGTGAGTAAATTCCAACTCTATTTATTATGGCAGAGTCTCAGCAAACAGTCCAGGATGTTGTCACGGATTTGGCCAATAAAGTAGCTAGTTTAGCGGCAGAAAAAGGTAATAGTAGTAATGCTACGGACGCAATCGGGAACGGAAAAAGCAATGTTTGTAATGTTAAAGACGGGAACGGGAGTAGTAAATTGCAGTTCCTAGGTTCATTCTTGGGACAGGATGTGGTGTTTGGTGGTAGTCCTGGGGAAGATGTTCAAGAATTCATCCTAAGAATCGAAAATCTCCTAGATTTATTGCAATTGTCACCTGAGGAGATATTAAGAATTTTGAAGTGTCGTTTAAAGGGAGACGCGTTTCGACAATTGTTGCACGATGAAGATTTTAAAAATTCTGAAAGTTTTGAAGGGTTGAAATACGAGCTGTTGAAACGATATAAAGACAAGTCCAGTGCACGTTCATACCGGGAAAGATTAAGAAATTTGAAGCGGTTACCAGCTGAATCAATAAGGAATTTCGCGGATCGAATAAAAGCTTTGAGTAGCCATACATATGAGTTAACGGGAGAAACAGTACACGATACAGCTGTGAAGTACCAAATTGATCAGTTAAACTTGGACACCTTGTTAAGCGGTTTGTCAGAGGAAATCGCTGAATATGTAACATTGCAACGACCGCGAACTTTTGCTGAGGGGATAGAGTTAGCGACGTTTTTCGACCAGGTAAAGAGCAGAACTACCAGTGAAGGTAAGTGTAAAATTAAGCATGTTTTTCATAATAAGAGAGTGATTAAATGTTGGGGATGTGGATTAATCGGGCATGTTCAGAGGGAGTGCTTCCGCAATCCAGCTAACAATTTCAGAGGGAGAGGTTCACAGGGGAATAATGGAGGCAGAAGAAATAATTTTAATGGGAATACTTGCTCTAACTGCAATGGGGAGCCTATGCAAGTCAGTAATGGGGCTAGAAGAGGTAACAATGGTGCCGTAAAGGGGAATTTTGGAAGACAAAATCAGGGTAACAGAAGGTCAAATAACTTTGAGCACCAGGGAGGTAATAGTGACTCTCAAGGGGGTACTAGTGATTTAAACTAGGACCGGGTAGACGGGTCCCCAACGAACTACCCAAGGTAATTAACGTTCCTGTGACTCATAGGCAGGACATTACGGGGGTAAGTAACACAGAATTGGTCCTAATTGCATCAATAAAAGGTAAGTTATGTCGTTTTTTAGTTGACTCCGGAGCGGCAGCCTCGTTGTTGTGTGTTGATATATGTGGGAAGCAAGGTTTACGCTCCACAAATTGTAAGATTACAGGTATAGATGTAAGTTGTGAAATTCCTGTGTTAGGGGTAAAAAAGGTAGATGTTTGCATAGAGGGAGGAACGTTTGACATGTTGGCATATGTTGTTCCTTCGTTGAGTTTAGGGTTGGACGGTATTGTCGGAATAGAATTTTTAAGGAAACATGCCGCAATTATCGACTTTGCTAAGCATACGATTAGTCTACGACACCCATCTATGGGACACGTACTAATCCAGCTTCAAAGACCCGATGAGCACTCAAGGGATCCGATAGGCATATCGGAACCCGCTATTCGAGTGCTAAGGTCAATCGCAAAGGCGGACACTGCGCAAATTATTCCTCCAAATTCTGGCAAAATCATCCATGTTCCTGTGGCGAAAAGCTTGGCAGTTGATCAAGAATCAGTAGTATTAGTCGAGCCTCCACAAGATGCAGAATTTTTAGATAGACGAAGAGTGTATATTAAAAGAAGTGTGTGTCATGTTAGAATAATAAATGGAGAAAAATTCGTGCCAGTAGTAGCGGACAATTTTAGTAATTACACTGTGGAAATTCCGCGAGGGTGTAGTTTAGCCGTTTTGTCAGTACTTGACAGTACAGATGTCGAGGATAATAGTAATAACGGAATTGATGAATCATGTAATGGAAATGTTAAGCAGATTATGTTGAATAATGTAGATGTTGATGTAGATTTTAAAGGTAAATTAGAACATTTGTCTGGGGAACAACGGGATAAATTGCAGGAGTTACTGGATGAGTATAAAGTTTTGTTCGATACAAAGAGGGCCTTGCCGGCCACGGATCTGATCGAGCATACAATTGATACAGGGGATGCGAAGCCAATCAGGAAGAAGCCGTATCGAATTCCCGTGCATCAGAGAGAGATAGTTGATGAATTTATTAACAAACAACTAGAGGAAGGAGTGATTCGTAAATCGCAATCTGCTTGGGGGGCTCCCGTAATATTAATAAAGAAACGGTCTGAAGACGGGGAGACCAAGTATCGATTCTGTGTGGATTACAGGGGGTTGAATAGTGTCACAACACCAGACGTGTATCCTCTACCATCCATAGCGGAAACGGTGGATTATTTAGGGGGATGCCAATTCTTTTCAACCTTGGATTTGAGGTCAGGGTATTATCAAGTCCCTGTAGCCGAAAAAGATGTGCACAAAACCGCTTTCATTGTACCGAACGGCCTTTTTGAGTTCCGAAGATGTCCTTTCGGGCTACGTAACATGCCTAGTTTGTTCCAACGTTTAATGGACACTCTGTTATATGGTTTGAAGCCCCATGTAGCATTAGTGTATCTGGACGATGTTTTACTGTTTTCTAGAACGTTCGAGGAGCATGTTGAACATCTGAGGGAGGTTTTTGAGAGGTTGCGTAAGGCAAACCTGACGCTTTCTCTCAAAAAGTGCCATTTTGTAAAAAATGAGACAGAATATCTTGGCCACATCGTCTCACGGGAGGGAATTAAACCTCACCCGAGACTACTCGCGGCTGTGAAGGATTTCCCAACTCCGTCCAAGGTCAAGGAGCTTCAGTCATTTTTAGGGCTGGCGAACTATTATAGGAAGTTTATTAAAGATTATGCCCATAAGGCGAAACCTCTCACGGAGTTGCTGAGGAAGGGGGCAGAGTTTAAGTGGACACCCGAGTGTGCGCGAGCTATGAGCGAGCTTAAAGAACTGTTGACAACACCTCCCGTCCTTGCTTACCCTGACATGAAAAAACCTTTTATTTTGGCTGTGGACGCCTCAGGGGTAGCTTTAGGGGCGGTTTTATCGCAGGTAGTTGATGGCCAGGAAAGACCGGTGTGTTATGCTTCGAGACAATTGAGCCCTGCAGAAAGAAATTATAGTACCACGGATCGTGAATTGGCTGGGGTTATCTGGGGATCAAATACTTCAGGTGTTATCTCCTAGGTTCGAAATTTGAACTAGTAACAGATCATGCTGCAATCAAGTACCTGTTGACAGTGAAAGATCCGTCGAGCCGATTGACCCGGTGGGGCATCCTACTCTCGGAATACGAATACACTGTCCGTCATAAGCCAGGAATTAGTCACGGGAACGCTGATAGTCTAAGTCGCAAAGTGAGGGCGGTGACAGCTAAGGAAGCTCCCACTTTATCTCAGCTTCCTGTGGAGCAGTCGCGGGACCTCGAATGCGAAAAGTGGCGGAAAGACAAAAGATTTGTGTTGCGGGATGGATTGTTAAGGCGAATAACAAGATATGGTGAGCGCGTAGTGGTACCTAAATCATTACGTGAAACACTGATCAGTCTACATCATGACAGTGTGTATGCCGGACACATTGGTTGGAAGAGTGTAAACAGAACGGTTGCTAGAGAGTTTTGGTGGCCCGCGAGAAGACAAGATGTGAGACGGTATGTACAGAAATGTATGATATGCAACGAACGCACGGAAGTTCCGCAAGCCAGGGAAAAGTTGCAATCTCTTCCTGAAGTAAGAAAACCTTTCGAGAGAATTCATTTGGATTTAATGGGGCCCTTTAACCGAAGCGAGGAAGGTTATTCTTATATTCTAACAATGATCGATGCGTTTTCAAGGTATTTGGTCATGATACCGCTCGAAAACCAACAGGCTGAAACGGTTGCAAATGCCTTTGTGGTTCACTGGGTATTTCGCTTTGGTTGTGTAGATACGCTTGTTTCTGATTGTGGAAAAACTTTTTGTCGGAGTTATTCTCTCAAACGTGCAAACTTTTGGGGATAGAGAAGCTTAAAACCTCTCCGCACCATGCCATGGGCAATGGAGTTTGTGAACGCGTTCAAAAGACAATTATAACATCATTGAAATGTTATGTAAACAAGTCTCAGAGGAGTTGGGCAAAATTACTTCCATATATGGTCAGCGCGTATAACGGGAGAGTGCACAGTTCCACGGGGAAGACACCTTTTGAAGTCTTATACGGTAGGGAGATGAACGCACCATTCACGATGTTTCCAGATCGGAAAGAAGTCAACAACCCAGAGGTAAGGAGCTTAGCTCATAAGTTAAAGCGGATATGGAGTAGTGTGCGTAAAAATAACGCGAAGGCTTTCGATGCCTACAAAAGGCAGTATGACAAGAAAGCGAGACCGCAGAACATAAGTGCCGGATCCTACGTTATGTTGAATTTTCCTTACAGGAAGCCAGGTAGCTGCTCTAAGTGGAAAACTAGGTGGTCTGGGCCACATGAAGTACTTAGTTGTTCGTCACCGGTAAACCTAAAACTGCTGGTAAAAGGTAAGGAAATGATCGTTCATAAGAATCGGGTACGACCGTATGTGTGGCGCGAGAACGTGAGAGCGGGGGAGGAGAGGAGCGAGAGAGGCTCGAATCGAGCGCCGGAGGAAAGGAAGGAGCCGGCGCTCCCGCCACCAGCTGTGGATCCAAGCAAAGAGAAAGGTAGGCATAACTACAACCTTAGAGGTAAGGCAGGTCGCAGCGGAGCCAGGGGCCAGGAGCCAGGACAGCGCGGCTGAGCCAGCGGCGAGTAATTCACAGAGTATTGGTAAGACCGGGGGAAAGACGAGAAGTGTAAATAATAGTGGGTATAATCTTAGGAATAGGCGGTAAGAGTAGATACTTTCGGGGGGAAAAGTAGAATTGCGTATTTTGTTAGTTATATACTTTTCCAGGATTTTCATTGTTACTGCACTGTCCAGGAGTGAACCAAGGACCTCAGGGTAGAGATCTAGCACAAACCATGCTATAAGAATTCTTAGTTGGCATTTCATTGTCTATGTATGTGACACGGATACTTGCCGTAATTCATCGGGTTGGAATTTGCCTGCCAGATGGACGAGTCAAGTATTCGCTGACAGTAAACAATTCTTGCCGTCATGTTTCGTTTGCAGCATTGCGTGCGTGCGGTGAGCCAAGTGGGGCAGCCGACACAGCGCTGACGCTGGGGATTACGACAGACTGCAAGCAGCGACTGGAAATGCAAAGACACTAAGTATTGCAACGCATGCACTACAATTTAGTACAAGGGAATAGTAAGGGTATAGTAAGGTTATTAATTTTCGGGAATCCTATATATTAGTAAGAAGGGACATTAGTATTAAGTTTCGTTTTGGGTAGTTAAGTTTCTAGCATTTAAGTAAGTAGGCATTCATTTCATTGTAACCATGAAGCTGCTTAAGCAAGAATATTCTTTCCTTATAATATTTATGGGAGTTGTACAGGTGCAGATGTTTGTAGTTACGCCCTTAACAAGCGGCGTCATTTTTTCTAAAGGAGCTAACGTTGTAGCAACCAGTTTCCATTGGACCATTCTGGCGCAATATGATTTTAGTGAATTACGGAATCATAGTGCGCAACTAGAAAACAATTGGATTTTTGCTACGCCTAAGCCAGCTAGTATCACTGTAACATGCTGGGAAGACCAGATGCAGACGCATGTCAGCAAAATAGAATTAAGAGGGGCTGGTATAATTGGTAATGAAACTCATTGTCAGTTTATAGGGCAAAACTTTATCATTCCTCCTATCCATAGATCTTCCACGATGTATAACCTTGAATTTCCACAATACCACCTTCCAAAATTTAATAGAAGTATTTACCACAGCCATAAGCTTGTAGAATTAAATAAAACTGATCCAAACCTACTTAATACAGAGATTGAAAACATCTGAGGCAGTCTCAAGACTCCATTAAATATAATCAGATATTAGCAGCAGTAGAGACGCAACTTCAAACACAAGGGAGAAATAAGTTTATTATAAGTACCATAAGTTTAAGCAGCATTGTAGCAGTATCTATTATTATTGTTCTGATATTGTACTTGTACCGGCGTCATTCCGGCCAAGTAGCAAGGTTTAACGCTGAAGTGGCTATACCAACGGCGGCACAGATTCTTGTTGACGTTTCTGGGTCGTCGCGTAACGCTGACGCTAGTGCAAGCGCAGAGTCACACATGTAGAAGGTTATGCTTAGTCAGTTAGCTGTAATTGCTATTGTTATTATATGTATGTCATTTGGGGAACACACTTTAATAATTGTTTATGTCTTCAGGATTGGACACCTGGATCTAGCAGAACGGATTGGCTTATTATTTTTCTTGTTGTGTATTTCTTTGTGAACTGGGAGGTACAGTCCACAACTGCGGTCCACAAGCTTAAATGTAAAAATGAGATATGGAGTGACGCGTTAGCGGAGTAACGCTGTTTTGGTCGGTGGGAGTGTGTCAGGGGTGTAAATGAACAATAAATAAATTATTAATTTAAATGGAATATGGCATAAGGCGTTGGCTGATGCGGGCTTGCATCACGACGCGGCTTGGGAAACCAGGTCGCTAGAATTGCTGATCGAGATCGCTGACTTTGCGACGCGGCGCACGCAAGCAACGCTGCAGGAGAATGAGGGCAGCGAGGTTTCTTAATAGCTAATCGCCAGTTGCTAGTGACTTGAACTTGTGATTCGAGACCGACACATTCGCCTCGGGCACGGCCACCGACCCCGCGCTACGCCGCTATCCTGCCAATACTTCCGATAGTCAGAAACAGCAGTAGTTCCTGTCGCGGTGTGGACCGTACCTTCCGGGCGTAACTTACTTGTAGCTTCTACGAATAAACTCACAGTACATCACAGTACGTCTTATTCTTGTAGTAGCGCTAGGATCCTCTCTGCCGTCTACGCGGCTGGTGTCAGACCTGATCATTCACGAGAGCGGCCTGTGCAAGTAAGTTCCACTCTCACCACTCGCCTTCCTGACCACTACCGGGACCTGCACGTATACTGCAGAATCGTCCCGTACAATAGTATTGTATCCTTCCAGTACATACCTAAATACATCAGATGTGTACTGTAAATCTGATGGTTGTACAGTAGGGTGTCCCTTATAAAAGTAAAAAAAAAATTTTCGAATATTCAAACGCATACCCTCTAATTCTTTTTAATAACTGTAGCTTACTTAAATTAGAAATTTTATCCTCCTACGATGATGTTAACCCGTGCCGAGTAGACGCGAAAGTTTAAGAAAAATGCTTATTTTGAGTATTGCTTACTACATAACTAAATCGTTAAAATTTTGTATGATTCTGGGTTAATATTGAAATCCAGACAGCAAGAAATAATATTTATTTTTTTAGGACAGTGATATTAAAATTATGAGGGGTGTTTTCTTTTTAGGATCTATTTTTTTACAGTGCGGGTACAATTTTCGATGTTTTTGCATGAAAATTATTTCCGTTCTTCATCGGCTGTAATTAAACCATGAAACTCGTGCATTAATTTTACTGGTATTTCAACTGTGTCGTTCAAATAAAATACCTTTCTTCTAGCCTGTATAAAAACCGCAGTTATTTCCAATGAAGAAACGCTTTTCTGAAGAACACTGCTTTAAATATCCACCGAAAAAAAAAATGTTTGCTCTTTATGAATACAATTCATCGTGGTTCCTAAAACAAAATATAGGAAAGCTTTAATCAAGCTGCAAAAGATACAAAATAATGCACACACAATACAGCTAATTTTATCAACCATACAAAATAGGGCAGGATATTTGTGCCATTAAAACAGTTTACTTTCCTACAAAGTCAGATGTACTCTTCCTTTCTAAATTACGTACCATTTTGCGTTCCTTGTACAATTTAAGTTGAAAATTTAGGAAATGTATCTCGAGTGAATAAATTGCTCTTGCCATACATAACGCTTGATACACTGCAAGAGGATGCCTTATTTTCAGTTCTTTACTACTATCTCCATCCAAAATATATCTCATAGCTCAATTAGTTCTCTGTAGTCGTCTCTCAAGAAATATTTTTAATTCAGTCAAACAGAAACATAACAACTACTCAATTTGCATGTCATTAAAAGGTTATTTACAGAGTGGTTATATTAACTTCATGGCCTCATGGAAAAACTAACAACTTTCTTTCTAACATTTGCTCCAGAAGCGCCCAGGCACCATTGAGATGACCTATGTTATATGCATCTGTGTAGCAGCTCATTATCTGCACATTATCACTTATTCAGAGCATTCAGAACAATTTCACCTTGGTCTTTGTAATAAGAAGTTGTTCTGTATTAGGAAATGTAATTATGAGATAGATTGGCAGTCGGTCTTCTTTCGAACTTCTTACGCCCAGACCAGGCAACAACACGAAATTCCACTGAATGGTCACTACTTGGGACATGTCATTTTAAAATCAGTTATTATAGCTTCTGCTCATTTTTTCCTAGTTTGCGTCCTCGTTCGTTGTATGGAAGACTTGTTTAAAGAAAAATCGTCAATGCTAAGTTTAAGTGCCTCCACAATTACTTGAAGAACGTAAGCTGAATCTCTTACACCTAACTGACGTCTATACAATACAGCTATTAATCTCCTAGCTAAAGACCTTTTATGTGTTGTTCTTGGAATACTGTTTGAGAAGATTGTATTGTTGGGAACACTAAGACATGAGTACCGGAAAACATCTATAGGAGCAGCTAAATGACAATAAACAGAAGATTGGTTAAAGCGTTCATCAGGAGTGAACTGACCTGGCATTAGTCTCAGAGCAGAGTCGGGTACCAAAGATACCAAGCAGGAACTAAATACACGAGGAACATTCTATGGATACACCAAGCTACACTGGTATCATATTTCCTTCAATGTTTAGAAGCCTTTAACAATGATTTGCGGCTCCGCAACCAAATCCAGCCTGCATAAAATCTTCTAGGGCTTTCCACCGAGGTAGCGCGTCAGTAAAAATACATAGCGACGTTTCGGAGCCTGCCTCCGGCTCTATCTTCCGGCGAAGTGTCCCCTTTTATAAGACTTTGGTTGCCAGATGACGTCAAGTCACGTGCGTCGGGGCCAGTCGTTGCACATACGTTGGGGCAGGAAAGGACCTGATGCGGCGACCGGGTAGTGGGGCCGCAGGCGTGGTAGGGAGGTGTACGTGCAGTGGAGGGGAGTGGCTGGAGGTGACAACCTTGCAGCCTTGATCTTTGCCTCCTTAGATGATCTATCACTACCCTCCGCTGCGCGTACCCCTACCACTCCTCCGGCCACACTATTCGGCCGCCCCACCAGTTCCTTCCCTGCCCCACCGTCTGTGCAACGATTAGCCCCGACACACGTGACTCGACGTCACGTGGCAACCAAAGGCCTTATAAGAGGGGACACTTCCGACACCCGACACCTGACGGAAGATGGAGCCGGAGGCAGGCTCCAAAACGTCGCCATGTATTTTTACTGACACGCTATCTCGGTGGAAAGCCCTAGAAGATTTTATGCAACTGACTCACCGAGAAAGCCTACATTCTTTCAAATCCAGCCTTCAGGTGTTCTTCCAATGCATCGGACTACCAATCTCCAGGGTTGAATATTCTGAGACATAATACTTAGACTAAAGTCGATATGTTTCTGTAGCCCTATAAGTGAAGACGCCTACCTTCAGCAACTTCTGTCAGGAATATCTATATTGAATATTCTCGTATAATGCACTCCATTCATCTATAGCTGCCGTTAGTAACCACCTCTGATTTTTGGACAGACAATAACTTACATATAAAACAGAAGTGACTAAACATTATACTATTTGATATTAAAGAGAAAGTAACCAATCTATTTCTCGGATTGTCAAAAGGTGGTGATTTGGTAGGTGACAATAATCTTGCTCTCAAAGTTTTATGAATATGGTACCTGGGTATCGGTTACAATCATATCTTGGGAATCGAAAAAAGGAAGTCTGATTTAAGTACAGGGACACCAAAAATAAATTATTCATGGTATACTTATCAAATGTTAATACCATCAGATCGGTAATAGAAATAAATGGGTCATCTCTTTTTCAATGAGAAAAAAGGAAAATGTTAATGCAGTGAATACTATTCTGTCAGAATATTACACTATACTATTGGAAGTAAGTTCATAAGAAAATGTTGATGAATCCCTTCAACAGCTCTGGGTATGAGATAATCATCTAATAATAAACAGCAATTAAATTTTTGCTGCACATTTTCATGCAGAAACCTTTCCTACCAAAATATTACTGGAAAATCAAAATTTAGCAAATACCTTTTTGTAGTTTCACAGATACAATTGGCCGATGAGGTATATAATTTGTAAAATGTTTCAGCCTGTTGTGCATTGATTGTTTTAAAACAAACCATGCATGAAAAGTGCCTAATTTTTCTAATTCCATTCATAATTAAATTATCGATTTATATTCAGGGGAACAAAATCTGGATTACTAATTATTATAATACTAACAATTAAGTAGTCCAACAATAAAACATGTAAACTTGTGGATTTTTATTTAAATTTTTTAATTTCTTCCATTACTATGTATTTGGATCTTTAAAACTATGCAAATTTGTTTTAGAGAGGATTAATAGCAGGTAAATAGAACTCACTCAAAATAAGTAGTAACTTTCATGACTTCAGATATAGAGAAGTGGAGGTGTTTTGCTTTTTAGGGAAGGGATTCAGAAAATGAAACATATTATTAAGTGAAGTGTCG
Source organism: Vandiemenella viatica (assembly GCA_031002005.1). Lineage (NCBI taxonomy): Eukaryota > Metazoa > Arthropoda > Insecta > Orthoptera > Morabidae > Vandiemenella > Vandiemenella viatica. The sequence continues at coordinate 215,257,742 of JARYHS010011408.1, read as the reverse complement.
AACAATTTACTGCAGATAGTGAAAGAATCTAAAGTAAAAATCCTTTTACTACGAAAGTAGATATGTGGAGAAATTCCCTACGGCTTATTATTTCCATCGCCATTATTAACAATAACAATAAAAGACGAGATAATAGTTGGATATGATGCATACAAAGCACTAAAAATGTGACAAAAAGTTACATCCTGCTTATCGATTAAGGTTTCCGATAAATTACCGCATAGTATAAAATGTACTCTAAAAAGTGGATTTTTAATAAATATGTTTTAAGTGCTATAGCCTTTTTGAGTAGATAAATATCTAAACATTGTATAGAAATGGTGTTTTATTTAATTTCAAATTGAATATTTAATTAATAAATTTCTTGTTAACATTTCATACTTTATATGTGCTATATCGTTGTTCGATCCGAAGATTGGATAAATGCTTATTTTCTTTTCTTTGCCTTTAGCGACTTAATCGACCTAGAGATGATAATTATCTGAATATTGATATCTTTTGGTTTTATTCTTTGCAACGGTTTTCCGTGTCCTTGAATCCTGCGTTTACAATTGTCTATTAGTTATATTCCTCTGGCAGAGCGTCATTTAGTATCTCTGGGTGTTTATCTTTGGCGCAATTTGAAGATAACTTAAATATTTATTAATTATTATGTTATAAAGTTCGTACCAGATGTCCGCTATGTATAAACATACGTGTGCTTATCCAGAGTGCAACTTTTCGACTACGAATACACATCGATTTCCGAAGGATGCAGTGAGGTAAAAATTATGGCGGCTGTGCTCTTCATTGTAACATCGTAGGTAGTGAGTGAGTGTTTCCAACGACTGTGCCGCACAAGTTGTGTGTATGTAATATATTATCTTGTATTCGTGAAGTCTGAGATTATTGAATAGTTCGGTTCATGTTAGGCGGTAATTTTATACTGCTGGACATGTATCTCATGAAGGAGGAAAGACGCAGAAAACGTGTATGCTCTAAAAATAATACCAACGCCTCCATTTGCTATTCCCTTTCTAGTCCATATACTTTTAAAAAAATCAAATGCGTTTATTAAATTGAGTCCACAATAAGTTGTATTGTGATTTTTCGGAAGAAACTCTACTTGTAGCAATTTTCTCTAATTGTAATTTTTTGGGGTCATCCATTGTATGAATAAGCAGTGAAAGTAAGCTCTGCATTATCGAATGAGCAATGCATCTTTCAATAAGGCGCGATATTAGTGGTTGATAACTGACAGTTGGTTTTTCATCAGACATAATGATCATCAATTTTCTTTCTGACATATCTTTTGTAATTGACGTAATATTAAATATTGTATGTTGTTTAACTTGTTTCTGAAGTCTGGTTGCTCAGCAATATTCTTAAATGGTTGGGTGTATGGAGACATTTTTAAGGAGCTAGTATAGTAAGACGCTCGTGGGTAAATGTGTGCATTGTTGAAGTGTTCTTTTTCAACAGTGACGGTTCAAGTTCCCTGAACATGCTATGTTGTGTAGTTAACGGAAAATCAACGTAAATTTTAATACTTGAGAATTTTTTTTTTTACTGTGATGCCATTGATATGGCTTTGGGAAATTTCTTTTAAATTTTGTCACTTTATAAGCTTAGTAGGCCTGTGTGATTTTTTGTGCTTGTTTACTTATACAACTGTTTTCTTTTAGTTATAAAGGTTAGTACCAGCAAATTAAAATTTAACCTTTTGGGTTAAAAGTGAATTAGGTTTATTGTTGATATGTTTTGCTACACAATTTTGTATTTTTATTGCATGGGTTGTCTGAGGCAGCCTGGTTCAATGGAGTTAATTGAGCATAAGCTGTGTGTTATACCTTTGAACAACTCCCATCAACACCTTTTTTTGTGAATCTTGACATCATTTGCTCTTTAGACTTGTATGCAAACTTATGTTTCCCTTTAATTGTTTGGTACTCAGATATGATATCACCACAACCTACCCTCCTTTTGTTCCTCAGAGTATCCAAAGCATGACTTTGAATTATCGCTTCCTCTTTCTGTTAATTTAAAATTATTATTTTTTATATTGTTTATGGTTCAGGGTGTATTGGAGTAAACACATTAATCCCATGCAATTTGTCTCCTGAATCTTGTAAGGTATTCCACCTAATATTCGAAATAACCTGGTATACTTTGAAAATATGTATACTGCAATGTTTCATTCCATTTTGTGCTGAAGACAGTTACTTTAAAGCAGAAATATGGCACCTAGACATCGAAAGCCACCATTGAAGGAATTGTCCTTCTGGTCTTAGGTGATATTATTTGAGAATATGTCTACATCATAGTTACTAGTTGCATGAAATATCAGTAGTTGTTGCAAGATGATATACAAGGAATATTTCTTTGGCTTTATTCTTCAAGGGGAAAAAAAATATTTTTCTATATGGCAGGGCATACTATGCTAACCATGGCACCGTAATTTGATGATGGATTTTTATGTAACTCAATGAGACAAATTGAAAGTAAAGAATATTTATTTTTGTTATCTCGCTTAGTTCTCAAGATATTGTATCTCAAAATTGACGTCATTAGGTTGAAATGTGGCCTGGACCAGAAGTAAAATTTCACCATAGCCGAATTTGTTGATGAATTCGTATGTAACTGGAAAAGAAAAATCGAAAAAAAATTATTTTTTTTTTTTTGATATCTCACTTAGTTCTTGAGATATTGCATCTCAAAAGTGAGATATAGTCTGGACCAGAAAAAAAAAATTCACCAAAACCACTATATCTACACGGTTGAAATGCAATATAGGTGTTTTATTTTCTTCCTAGTGATTGCTATTAGGTTGAAATATTGCATGGACTAGAAAAAACGTCATTAAAAGTAGCCTACAAGGAATTGTACCTATAACTGATTTTTAACATGCTATATCTTGACAACCAAGCGAGATTTCAAAAAATCTTATTCTTTATTTTCAATTAGTTTCGTCGAGTTCTACAAGAATTCATCATCAGATTTTGGTGCCACGGTAATGATAGAATTGCCATATGGTAATGGTAAATGAAACATTAATAATAACGAACACATCAGTGACTATAGCAGACATGTTGTAACAGAAACAAATTGTGGTACTGCCTAGGATGTTCATAATGTAGGCTAACATATTTTGTATGGAAGCCAACATATTTTATTGGCAAGTTGGAAAAACTGGTGATGGAGATTCCATTTTAACAATATCCCTCTGTGCAGATTAAAACTGTGGTAATCAGTAATAAGACATATTTTCAAACATTAATTAGGTTGTAATTCACCCTGGACAATTTTGGAGGTTCAGTGTGTATTATAACCTAAGTGCTACTTGAAAATAAAATTATTTCTATTGACTAACACAGTATCATGACTTCATTTCTCCACATGGAAGAATGTAGTTACAGCAGAATCTTCTGGTAATATCAAGATGGGGATACCGCTGCGGCCTCGCATGGTAAACACACAGATCACGTGGTATATATGACATCATTGTGACATATTCACTCCGCACCAACACAGTAACAGCTATAGATATCATCTGAAAATTGGATATCTGCAATATTGTGTGTTATAGTTACGTTTCACTTTGGTCCAGGCTGCATTACATCCGAAACGCATATTTGTAAAATATGATTTCGTCAATCATCATTTGAGTTTATGTTGCAGGCTAATGCAGTCTGGGCATCACAATGATGTCATATATACCACGTGATCTGTGTTTTTACTACAAGAGGCCGCACCAGTTCACAGTTCTTTAATATGTTAAACATATGGTTATTGTATACTGGCATCAGTTTACTGTAGTAAAATTCTAGAAAAGTCTTTACTTGCTCATATAGTTTCACAGGTAGTTTCCACGGTAGCCATTTGCAAGGGAACATTAGCTAGAAAGCTTTAAATAATCATAATGTATTTCTGAGGCATGTATTTATGTGGAAAAGTGGTTTCAAAACTGGTTATTGTTGAGAAAGTCATTTGTTGGAAGTAGAATATCCATAACAGTTGTTTCAGTGGTTCAGATTAAACCAAATCGCTTAAGGCTTAAATTGCAAAATCTTGAGAAAGCAATTGTTGTGTTGTAATAGTATCCTTTCAGAGCTCTCTTATGATTTGCTACATTCCAGATACTATATAGTTGACATGGTTTAATATTTATTTGTGTAACTCATATCATATGGAACATTTTAATTTTGTTTAGGAGCAAAATTTGGGCACAGCGAGCTGGCCGTTGGGATCTTCTTGACAAAGATGTATCTTATCTAAACAATAACTGTAGATTGTGTACTTTCCACTTCCATGATCGTATGTACACATCTACTGAAAGGAAGAGACTGGTGCAGATAGCGGTCCCTGAAATATTTCCTCTTCCTACTGGTGTGTACAAATACATTACTTTATGTTAATTTATGGTCTGAGTTAAAGAAAAAGATACTTGTATCCCAGTTTTTATTTTCTTTGGTTAAAGTACAATGCACATATTTTTTGGTCTCTAAAATCTGTTTGTGTGTGACGACTACATGTAGGTAATTTATAAATTTCTATTTCCAGGAGAAATAAAGATATACTGGGACAATGATTCTGTATTTCTTATTAAAACACCTGATGAAGAGTCACAGTTGGAAGTGTATGAAAATATCCGTAAGGAAATTAACTTGGAAGAATATTTAACACCAGACAATATGAAACCTGGTGTTTCAATAATGCAGGGTGAGTTGTTTGAATGTAATGTATTTGAAGTAACAGTAACAGCACGTAATTCATCAACCATCTTTGTTTATTGGTTTATGAAAAATATCTTTGTACATGCAATTATTGTTGCCCTTTATAAAAGAACTAGCTGTTTCCAAGACTTTGTCGAAGTGAAATTTGGTATTTGTCCCGTTAATTCACTGATACACTATTAAAGAAATGTTGGCTGGGTAGGAAAAGGCAGAGGAGCAGCTATGTCTTTCCTTCTTCTTGGATCACCCACTCTCCTTCCAAATTTAGGTTGCATTTGTGCACATCAGGGTTTCTGTGTACGTAATTGCAGTTTATCACATTACTAGCTAATTTTTGTAGACTAAATTATTTTAAAATCTTTAAATTATCAACTAAATTCTTAGGATTTTTGTTACCAAAATGAATTATTTATATATAGCTTTCAAAATAATAGTTTTAAATTTGTGTCATTGTTGTAATATAGTTTCATTTCTCAATCACATGTTTTATTAATTTAAAAAATAGCTGAAAGCTTGGAAACTAGTTTATTAAGAACACTATATTATAGTTATACATTGTGGTATAAGTTATTTAACAATTCTAATTTCTTATATATGGATCTAATTAACTCAATAGTTTGGACTTAGATTGTTGAGGTTACTGTAGTACCACATATTGTTGGTTCTGTTCTGTTAATAATATAACAGTTCATTATTTAATTAGTTTTTTAACATTAAAATAACAATTTGATAATAATAAATAATAAGCTGTAAATAACTTGTCTTCATTCAGTTAATATTACACGGTATCGATATCTTTAAATTCCACAGTCAGTTATGTCTTGACATTCATAAAGAGACTATGAATTAAATCAAAGAACCTTTTTATCTTTAACATTTGTTTAAAAGGTAATACTAGTTTTCTTGGTGGTGGGGGGAGGGGAAGATTTTGCCTGGGTGTTGCCTGTTGTAGACTTGTGATGTTGCAGTGGTTCCACTGGAAATCTAGGGCAGTGGGAAGAAAGGAATTCAATTGCAGCTCATAAAGCAAGGTTTCCTTATTTCTTAAAAATTAGATTTCAACATTTATTTTCAGAACCAAATACATCAACTGAATGCTTAAACATAGTTTTGTTTTTAACAAAATCGCCCATTTCGACTCAAGAACTTTTGTAGATGCTCTTCCAGGTTGTGTATGCTCATATCATATAATTCCCATTGAGATAACGATTCACCTCTTCCTTTTTAACTTTGGTTTTTTATTTTAAGCGTTGTCAATCCAAGTGTTACTTCAGTTTTGGAAACGAATGGTAATCGTTAGATGCTAGTTCCAAACTGTAGAGTCCATCCCAACTGTTTCAGCAGGTCCTCGGTTTGACAAGAGACGTGAGTTCGAACTTTCAAAAAAACAGCATAACACTGTTCCTCAGCATTTCTGTCCAGCGTTTCAGAATCCCCCATCTAGAGTTTTCTTAGTGTGTTTGCATACCTGTCTGAGTTTATTGGTCCCAGGAGGCATGAAATTGATCAACAACATCCCCCTTCGGTCCAAAAGGACAGTTGACATGACTTTGGCAGCAGACTGCATTTTTTTTAACCTTTTCAGCTTAGGCGAAGTTCAATGGAGCCACTAGCATGAGTGTTGTTTTCAAAGTTAAATGAAATGCCTACGTTTCGTTGCTGGCAACAATGAAATCCAAAAATTCCTCCTTGTGTTTACATTGTTGAAAATGATGGAAGTATTTGATGCATTGATGTTTGTGATCTTTTGCAGGACCCACCATGAACACACTTTTCCATATCCCAACTTTTCAGTCAATATGTTCTGAATTGTGGTAAGAGATACCTCGGGAACCCAAAGAGAAAGTTGATCAATGGTGATCCTGTGGTCTTCCAACAATATTCCACTGAGCGTGGTGGGTAGATGGTTAATGCATTTGGGAGTACGCCAGTTCGAATCCCTGTCTGGGCATCCAGATTTGGGTTTTCCATGGTTTCCCCAGATCACTCCAGGTGAATGCCAGGATGTTTCCTTTAAAAGGCCATGGTCGAATTCCTTCCCATCCCGCCTCTAATGACCTTGACGTCAACGAGGCATAAAGTCATGATTAAATATATATATATATATTACCTTTACCTTTTCAATCGTTTCGTCTGAAATTGAAGGTTTTCTGTTCCATTCTTTGTGTCCACCTGTAAACTCCCTACACCATTTGCAGATGTTTTGAATGACCATATACTTTTCACCATACACTTTCATCAGTTATCGACAAATGTCTACGGATAGAACCCCTTTCACATTTTTTTTTTTGTTTTTTTTTTTTTTAATTATTCATTTGATAGTAGTGGCAATTGACACCTCCATCATGAGCTGTTGCTGAATCAACAACACTGCATGACATAGCAGTGCCACGCAGGGTGGGATTGAGAGCAGGGAAACTACTGCACACAGCTGGTTTTTGCCTAAAACCTCTCCTTGAGGCCTTAGTGTAAGTACAGAACCTACATACTGTGAGGAGTTTAAATAGGTTAGTGAGAACAGAACACTGCAGAATTAAAAGACAGCAAGGCAGTAGGAAATACTTAAAACAACTAAACTAGCAATCAATAACAACAAAGAGGGAAGCTACAAATGGGTTTATGAAGAATATTATTGGTACAGGTTGACCACTGAACAATTCATCTAAAAATTTATATGGATATGTTAGAAAACTGAAGGAAAGGGAAGGTATTCAGACAATAGTAGACAAGAATGGAGATGATTTTAAAATGGCAGAGAAATTGAGTGACTGGTTTAATGAAATCATTAGTTACTATCAATCTGGGATTGAAAAGGGGGGGGGGATAAATCAGAGGAGCATCTCTATATAAGTGTAGAATTGATGATGATACTACAAAATTTGAAATACATCCTCAGGAAATTATGAAGGCACCAGGAAAGATAAAAAGTGTAAAGGGTCCAGTGTAGAAAATATCATTGCAGATGTATTAAAGATAATGTGTACAACATTGTACCTTACCGTGAAATATTATTTAGAATGAGCCAGGAGAACTGGAAAAGAACAATAGTAGTTCAAAAATGTGACAAATAAGATGAAAACTTTTAAGAGTGGATGAAAGTGACTTGACGGGCATAGGAATTCTTAAAAAGCAGAAAGTGTTAGAGTAGGAAATGCGGTATCAAAAGATATGGAAGTGAATAGAGGATTGCAACAGGGTAGCGTATTGAGACCATTGCTATTAATCATTCTAATGTATGATTGTGTTGATGGTTTATAGACAAAATATATGCACTTCACAGGTTCGCTGCCAGATTGTGTTGATGAAATACAAGCTTTTGTCTTTCATCAGTACAATCAGACAGTGAACTTACTTATATTTTAGAGGCATGCTGAGAATGCCACTGTTTACACAAGAATACGGGTTGTTTACAGGTGAGATATTAGGATCAACATGAGAGAAGATTGTAAACAATGTAAATATCTTTGCATAACATTGGATAATATAATCAATTTGGCAGTTGGTAATAAAATGTTACAAAATCCTTCTTTTAGTGGAGAGGTTGATAAGGGGATGTACCAGATAAGTTAGAGAATTGGGTTACCAAACTTTTGTCAGACAATTTCTTTAATATAGTGGTATGTTTTGGAACCCACATTTTGGGTCTCTGATACAAGAGTTGGAGAACGTGCTAAGGAGAGCAGCTAGATTTGTTCGTGGAAATAACCGCTGGACCCAGTCATTAACAGATAGGATAAAGGAGCTGGATTGGCAGTCATTGGATGACAGGAAGAGGGTGAACAGAGTGCGGGGAGTGTTTAAGATATATATTGGTGATAGGACTTGGAGGGATATTGGTGGAAGAATTAGAAGGAATGCACGGAAAAGAAAAGACCATGTGCTCAAGCTGGCATAAGGGAGTGTGAAAGTTTTCTGTTGCGGATAAGAGTGACAGGGATTGGAATAAATTTTCAATGGTAGTAATTAATAATTTGCCAATTTAAAATTTGAAAATGGCAAAAGTAGATGGATGGAGGAATTTTAACACTCAAAGTATATAAGATAAACATAAAAAATAGTAAGAAAGGAGTATTGTATGACTAGGGAAATTGCCACTTGAGTATGTGCTTCATTGCAATTAAATTACATTCATTCATTTTTACTGCTCCCTTAAATTGCCACCAATTAGAAACTTTTTATAGTCGTGGATCACCCACAGGCGTATTTCTGCATTGTCCACAAAGTTTCTCTGTTAGCAATATTTGAAATGCTGCTGTCTGGAATTTGTTGAAACAGGTTGGTTTATTTGTTTGTATAAAAACAATTATATGAAAACCCTGATTCAATCACAAAGTCATTAAACACACCTTCACTGTGTTAGAGGGCCATTTGTGGTAAAAATTTCAGCTGTGAGAATGCTTGCACATCAAAAGTATCCCACATGTCAACTGATGATGAGATATTACTACGTGAAGTTTCGCAGATATCCATACATTAGTTTTTTCATGAGGTACACACACACACAAAGACAAGGATTCCAATATTTATGATTTTGGTCTCTGTATCATTGAGAATTATGTCACTGATGTAGACAAAGAGTATCTTGTGCTAGGTCAACAAGGGCCCCGGCTCAAAAAATTTATTTTGGGACCTCAGGCCAGATGGGCCCCCTTTTTTTTGCTTTGTGTTGCTGGTAGGGGACCTCTGAGCAGTGGTTGGGGTCCCCCTGAGCATTGAGGGGCCCCCTTAGACGACGGTAGAGCTAAAAAAAAAAGGTCGGGGCCCCGGTGCACTGCACCGCCTAGCCCCATAGTAGCTATGCCCCTGTATCTTGTATGTTAACAGATGGTATTAGCTGGTGTAGCGTACATTGTGATACATGCTAAAATGGCACTCATGAAAGCAGTTAATTAATTCCCAACAATAATTAAATTCTCCGTGCCTTATGTTGTAACAAAAAAATTCTGGTCCAGGCTGAATTTCAACCTAACCACTATATACACTGATATTACCGTTATAAAATCAAATGGTACAGGTACACCCAAGCAGCTGAAAAGTACCTCTAGCTATATTTTGGGTAGTGAAAAAATTGTCTGCCTCATTATTCCTAGTTTGTGTAGCATAATTTACCACAATTAATTTCGTAAAAAATACTTAAATAAGAACAAGAAAACAAAAACAGGTGCAATAATATGTTCACTGTGTCGTGATGAAAACTTTATCCATATTAGCTATCACTATGCAACAATTATGGGTATTGAAATGTGTTTAGTTTTTGCTAGATGTACACACAGAGAGACAAAAATTTCCATACCAGTTTTTGCTCCTATTTACTCAGAAACTTGCTTTTTTTGCTTGTGCGTAGTCAACAGTTAGGTCATTGGAGATGGGAAACGACTGGGGGAACGGTATGGGAGGGAATTCAGCCATGGCATTTTAAAGGAACCATCCTTGCATTCACCTGAAATGATTTCAGGAAACCATGGAAAATTGGCCAGATAGGATTTCGGTCATGTCGACCCAAATGTGAGACCAGAGCATTCACCGCTTACCTACCACATTTGGTTTGGACTCATCTCTGCTTGTCTGTAGAAGGTGGTTGTTAACATCTGGAAACAGTTCTTAATGATCATTGTTTCCGTGGCTATGTAAACATCAAATGACTTTCTGCAAATCGCATTTATCAGAATGTTTTTTTCCATGGTTTATTTCCTGGTAGATAAACATTATTAAATTATGACGTTCAGTGGTGCCTACCAGTGACTTGTTTCTATGTAATATCATCTGTCATGAAAGATTCGTGAAGTTTACTCATTCTAAGAATATTTGGTCACTAGACTGATTGACAAAATGATCCTGGAAGATAAATTCGGGAGAGTGCATTCATTACACTCTGAGTTTTGTTGCCTTGATTGTTTGGATTTTAATAGAAATTCAACGTTTTTTATTGTTCGTTATGGTGAACCTATTTTTGTATTTCTTTCATTGTACAATGAGAAACTGTCACTATGATGACGTCCATGTTGTGCTGCTTAGTTCCACATACAACTGTGGTACATTTGATAATGCAATTCATGGGTAAGGTGAAATTTTTGTTTAAAAATCTATATATTTTTCTACGTAGTCCCCCAATGGTTAAGGTTCTCCAGTTAATTGATTTCATCCCTCCATTGCGATTTTGGGTGATCTGAAAAATAAGTTTATCTACATCTATACTCTGCAAATCACAAATACTGTGGGTGGCAGAGGGTGCTAAGCACCAATCCTAATTCTGCGCATTCCAATCCCGAACAGATCGAGGAAAGAAGGAATACATAAATGAATCAGTACGGCATCTTATTTCTCTAATCTTATCCCTCCTGTCATTGCGACCTAAATAGGTTGGCGGAAGAAGTATTTCGTTGCACTCGTAACTTAAAGATTTTCGCATATTCTCCAGCAAATTCAAACAAAAACGACGTCGTCTGTCCGCCAAACAATCCCAGCCCAACCCACAAATTAGCTCTGTGACACTTACGTAAGGACTGTAACTAGCAGTCACGAATCGAGCGGCTCTTCTCTGTACTTTCTCTAATGTGTCAATCAATCCCTTGCGATACGGATCCCAAATTCCACAACAGTATTCCAAATGCGGACGCACTAGTTTATGCTGCCAGTATAATCTCATTTGGCTAAGACTTTTTCTGGTTATGAAAGTTGAAATTGATGGAAATCAGAGGGCCAAATCTGTTGAATATGGTATATGTTACAACAATTCAGCTCTCTCTGTTTTCCCATTTTCAAAGCATCTGAGGGGGCAAGTTGCATGATAAAAGTTGATTATTTCTTTAGTAATTCAGGTCTCTTTTGAATGATATTTTTCTTCGGATTGTTCCAGTAAGCTGGAACACCCACTGTTCGTCAGTTATCTGTAAATGATCTAGTTTTTATATAACAACATTAGCTCGAGAGAGTCTTATAAACAGCTACAGAGGTATTTGAAAATGGCATCAGTTGGTTTGTTCAATGTGAACAGATACCAAGAATCTCCAGCTTATTGGGTGTTTATATAGAACTAGCTTTGTCAAGTGTGTTATTCTTATGCATACAAAGATCGAGTATTACTTTTGTTTCACTAAAAAAAAGTTGTAAAATCTTTTTAAAAAAAATCAGTAACTTATTTTTAGTTCATTATATATTTTTCAGAATTATCTTTTAATGGTATGCAACAAACAATTTCTGTTTAAAAAATTATTGACTTTCTTGGGGGGGGGGGGGAGAATTTTTTCAAAAAATATTTTCAACATATAATTGTCTTATTAATGAATTCTCCAGCAAATGAAAGGCAGGTGTTTTTTTATGAAAAAAATATCTGACAAGAATCACTCAAGTTATTTTACAAAACCATAAACTCCAGAAATATCACTAATTTTTTTGTAAGCTTTTTCAGGTTACTCGCCACTGTAAATCTTTAAAGAATTATGATTTTGTTTGATATTTGGTAGAAGGAGAAACTAATTGTTAAAGGCACAAAATTATTAATTTTTTTGTGTATGATTCGATGATATAAACCATTCCAAGGTACTGCATCCAATAGAATGGGACAGTATATGATCCATCTTGCAATTATCAGATTTCACCGTTGGTTGGCGTTAAAAGGGGGCAGACAGCTGAATTTGTTTGTGGAAATTACCACAGAATAGGCAGTAAATGAAATGATTTACAGGGTGGCCACAGACCTGGAAAATCTGGAATTATCAGGGAATTTAAAGCAACCTTGAAATTTCATGGAAATATCAGGGAATCCAAATAATTTCAAAAATTATCAGGAAATTTTAATTGCAACAATCCAAAATTTGGAATATTTTTGTTAATTTATTTTAATATTGAGCTTTTGCATTAAATAATTCAGCCAACAAATGCCGCATTTACACTATCAACTTGCATCTCGTCTGGCGCCTCATCGAGATACGACGACGAGATGTTCGTGCGCGAATGCTGAACTCAGCATTCGAAATTATATTTTTTAAAAAAAGGTGGATGACATCTAAATCAGAATTTTAGTATTACATGTAAACTCAAAAGTTATATTTTTTACTGAATAAAACAGCAATCGTAAAGTAGTAAGTTTATAAAGGTGTTTTTAGGTTTCACTAAACATTTTTACAATTTCAAGCAAAGTGTGAAACAAACGTTCCAAAAAAATTGAATTTGTGGAGAGTCTTCGAAGTCCTGTATAATGTCACAAGCTGGTTTTTGAGAAAAATTGAACCTTTAATATCAAAACAAAAGCTTAGATTCAAGATACCAATGCCAACAAAAATGTGAATAGCAATAATTATAAGGCCTTAAAACTTTTTTGTATTAATGATATAAGGCGAATTAAAGCAGGAACAAAATAATACGTAAGATCGTGTAAATACTAACCATAGGTCTAAATAGGTAGAATTTATAAAGTTTTGCGTCATTCAGAGCTCTTTCAAATGCTGAATCGATACGACAGTATAAACATCGTGCTCGTGCCTTTGACTTGCACCAAATAAACCGCTGCCAAGGCGAGTGGTACACCCAAACAACCGCGCAAGGTGAGCCTACACGATTGCATCGTTTATACAAACTCGTGTTCATGCTAGCTTGTGTAGACTCGTGGAAACTTACGCGAAAGTGTTATCTCGGCAACAGAAGAAACTGAAGATGGAACAAAAGAAGCTACAATAACTGAACCAGAAGATTTGAAAAGAAAAGTGTAGCAAATGAAAAAAAAGGCATAAAAAAGCTAAGCTTTTGACTGAGTCAAGTTACTGATGAACAATTTAAAAATCTTCAATTATTTTATCTACCAAATATTGAAAGATTACTAATTTGTTCTAGTTCATATTAGTCATTATCTTATTTTTGTGCTACTCATTTTTAATTATGCTTCATAAGATTACTAAATTAGTTATAAAATTTTCAAATAAACCTTCTTAAACATTAATATATTTTTCTCGGGCTTCCAACCGTGTTAAGATGTCACATTTGCGGGACGTTTCGAAGGCGTCGATCTCTGCCTTCATTCTCAACCAAATGTCAATGATTAACTGTTTGTTTATTCAGCCGCTGTTACGGAAACGGTGGAAGACAAAAAGCGGCTGAATAAACAAACAGTTAAACATTGACATTTGGTTGAGCATGAAGGTAGAGATGGACGCCTTCGAAACGTCCCGCAAATGTGACATCTTAACACGGTTGGAAGCCCGAGAAAAATATATTAATATTCAACGCCGTGAAAAATTACGATCCTTCATTCTTAAACATGTTTCTTTTTCTAATTTTTTTTGAGTTTTATACCAGATTTAATTATTTACAATCAAAATCTAACTAAAACTTTAAATATCTTAATCATGCAAATATACTTTCTAAATCAGGGAAAAATGAGGCAAATTTTTCTGGAAAACCTGGAAATATCAGGGAATTTTTAAATCATTACCTTGTGGCCACCCTGATTTAGGAGCCCATGTGAAGTCATTAGTAGATAGCAGGTGACAGAAAATTGCTAGAGTATAATGCATTTTGATGGATATTGGGAGAAGTAGTAGTAGTAGAATTTAGCCAATCATTCCCCATTTTCTCGAATATTAGACTTACAAATATTTAATCAGAAAACTTATCTTAATTCGTCATGTTAGGTTAACTCGTAATATTTAAAGAAGTTACACACTTTAATAAACTGAATAATATTTTAACTTGTTGCATTGCACCTGATCTATTTTGAATTTTGATCCACCAATAAAAATCCTTCTTCTGTCACATCAATGTTGCTTTGAAATAGCTATTGGTCTCAGCAATAATTACTGTTAGATTCGGATGGACTATTTAATACTGTCAACTTTCCCTCTTTAATGTAAATTGGGAAATTATTGGAGGCAATCGTAAAATATTGTTCCAGTTAAACTTTATACCAGTTAATGGATGTTCTCTGAAACACAGATATGATTCTAATGTATGGCATCCATTATAATTGAATTCAAATTAATAAGTATTTACACACAATTGTTATTATAGGATGGAAAGGAATTTTTGAAATGTTAATCCGTGTTCCATACAGTAATGTAGTAGTAAGTAATATCATGAGGCAATAAGAAATCTATATATCTATAAATGAGAAAACGAGATAGTTCGGATTGTGTTTGGATGTACTTCTGGAATCAATAACGCCTTAATAAATCAATATTTAAATGAAATTAGGCATGAAGTCAGTTAATTGCGTGCGAAGTGACATAGGATAGATTTTATCCCACAAAATTACATAGTTATTTTAGAAATTGCCATTAATAGCAATTTGAAAACAACAAAGAGTTTCCTACTTCGCAGATAGCCGTGCCACGTTTACTCTTTGCTTTTTACGTAAATCGCAAACACTACTTTTCAGAAATAAAAGCAAAAACCTTCTTACATATGCAAGTTTGTGTTTAGTTTAAAAGCCATAAAACTGACGCACTTGACAAATAACAGTTTGGAAGCAGGAAATATAAATCTGTACTTAACCTTAAATTTAAAAAAAAGGTAGGTACTGTTGTTAAGTTCGCAAGGAGATGTTTTCATTTGCGAACATAAAATAGTATCAAATATTACACCATAATTTCGATCTTAATATATGCGTCATACAAAATGTGAAAAATCAGAGCTTGGAAAAAAAAAAAAAAACGTAAAATGCTATGAGTATACCAGCACGAAAGCCAATTTACTAAAAGTGCAAAATGCCGGTGCCCAAAAGGTCGTATTTATAAAAATGTTATGGATTCCATTCTATCTCGGTTTAATTTATTTCCTGTTTCTTTTTTGTTACTATATTAATTTTTATAAACGATCTCGGTGACAACGTTAATTGCAGGATGCGATTTTTTGCTGATGATGCACTTATTTATAGGGAAGTGAGGTGCTCCGACGATTGCTTAGAAATTCAGCGCGATCTGGATGTTATTTCGGAATGGTGCCGTGAATGGCAGCTTACACTTAACTGTAAAAAGTGCAAGGCAATGCACATAAGTAATAAAAAGACCCCGTTTGCTCTGGAGTACAAAGTTAACAATTCAGTTGTTGACACTGTAGATTCCCTGAAGTATCTAGGCGTAACAGTACAAAGCAACATGAAATGGGACTTGCACATAACTTCCGTTGTAGGAAAAGCTAATTCCAAACTACGATTCATAGGACGTATTTTGAGAAGTTGTAATGCTCATACAAAGGAAATAGCGTACAAAACACTAGTGCGTCCACATTTGGAATACTGTTGTGGAATTTGGGATCCGTATCGCAAGGGATTGATTGACACATTAGAGAAAGTACAGAGAAGAGCCACTCGATTCATGACTGCTAGTTACAGTCCTTACGTAAGTGTCACAGAGCTAATTCGTGGGTTGGGCTGGGATTGTTTGGCGGACAGAGGACGTCGTTTTCGTTTGAATTTGCTGGAGAATATGCGAAAATCTTTAAGTTACGAGTGCAACGAAATACTTCTTCCGCCAACCTATTTAGGTCGCAATGACAGGAGGGATAAGATTAGAGAAATAAGATGCCGTACTGATTCATTTATGTATTCCTTCTTTCCTCGATCTGTTCGGGATTGGAATGCGCAGAATTAGGATTGGTGCTTAGCACCCTCTGCCACCCACAGTATTTGTGATTTGCAGAGTATAGATGTAGATGTATATAGTCTCTGCATTACAAATTACTTTTGGCGAAATTTAAAACTTAACAAACCCTTTTTATTTTTCGTTCAGAATTTTTGTACAAATAGTACTGCTTTTTACTTACTGTTCAATATTCTGCAAATATCTATCGAATTCTGCACTTAAAATGAATGTATTCAATGGGCTAATGTATAAACTTATTGTTTCATGAAGTAACACTGGAAGTCGTTTACAACACAATACACCTCATTTGCACGGAGCATATGAAAGCTGCTTACTTATTACTAATAATAACTAAATTCCTTCTGCTTTCTGCTGTAACAAAAACATTCTGGTCCAGGCAGCAATTAAACCAAACCACTATTTCTGTTAATATTGCCGCTGCAAAATCAAACGATACAAACACATCTCAGGACATTAAATGCTCTGGAACTACATTTCGAGTAGTAACAGAATTTTCTATATCAAAATTCCTGATTAGTATATCATAATTTACTATCACAATTAATTTCATTATACACCTTACTAAATCACGAGCAATAAAAGTCACTTTATCGCTATGTAAATATTAACGACCGTAGAGAATTGTGGACTTTCCATTGTTCACTGTAAGTTAAAAGTATTTTAGTATAATTTTTTTAATTACGTTACCTCAATAACTGTCATGAAGCTGACGACATAGTTCATGCGGCTGAATGTAGTTTTAGATGTATTCAATATTTAATTTACTGTGTTAATAATAAGTCAATTTTATTTCGCTATTCATGACGTCACTAACATACAATATAGTGAATGTATTAATGTGCGAGTGATAGAAGCTTTGATTTTCTAGCGGTAATTTTAAAACGCAGCCTGGGCCAAAATGAGAACTGAAACATTATTAGTTATTTAAGCTTCTTTCATGAGCACCATTTTGGTGACATTATGTATCGCTTTGTACCGATATTGTATCAAAAGATCTATAGTAAGCTTGGACGATTTAGCAGAACCATGCGGCGTTGCCCGAAGTAAATTTTTGAAATTTATCAATGTTTTATTCAGATAATGGTGTGGCGGACAAGCACAATGGTAATTCGCCGGTTGTCATTCAATTCAGTTTGTAGAGTGAGAAACCAATTATGAAGAAACAATCTATTACTACTTTAACATTGAAATTTATATTTTAGTGCAGAATTAATGTTCGAAACGAATGAACTATAGTAAACTGGTCTACAGGCAATTCAGTTGTTTCCACAGATAGAGAAACCATTACCACAATACCACTGATCATTATGGATAAAAGAATCAATTACTATTATACTTACTACTATAATATGTAAATTTCTGTTGATGGAACCAATATATCCTCAAAAAAAATCAATATTCTAAGAGCAAATTAAATTCTCTTTTTTTTAAGATTTTTTCAGATATCCAATGCAAATCAAAATATTCGTTTTTAAAATTGCAATTTTACCAACGGAAATGAACGTCCTTGGCCCACTTAAGTATTTATTTGCTGTTTGGATGTTAGTATTTTTTTGTTGTTGATATTTAGTCGATTCCATCAATGTATTGCTAATATTTTGACGTTTTGAGCTTCCATTAATTAAAACCATATTAATTTTTATTCGCGAGATGAAATAAGTAATTTTAAGAGATGCTGGGTAAACGAAATTCAAATCTTTCAAAGAAATGTAAGAAAACTAGGGCTATGAAAATAGGCAAAACCTAGGAGACAAATCCTCAATATTGTATATACGGATATATTAAACTGAAAATACTCCTTACAAACAGAATATTTTTACTGTTTTAAAAATTCAATGAAGTGTGGAACATAAATAGATTTTTGTTATTTTATTGCAACATTTATTACTACTATTACTAATAAAAATAGCTCTAAAATAAATTGTATGGTCGTATTGACCTGGTGACAAGGCTTCTTTACGTCTCCGCAATCAGTCCATTTCATAGCCTTTTAACGTAACCCAGTAATCCTACCGGACATAGAGGACCCACAGTTCAACACGGAATCAGAACCAAGTGAGCATTGTGGCGTAATTCACGTCACACAACCTATGCCAGATGTGAAGGTCGAGCTAAGGACCTTTGAAAATCCTCTCCGAGACTGGGATTCAAGCTGGGGACTTTTCCATCTCCAGTTGGACGCCCTAACCACTGAGCAACCAAACCTCTCAAGAAAATCTTATATTACAATACTCTTCAACGCGGACGAAGTCGCGGGTAACTGCTAGTTGGAAAATAAAATAAACATTTCACTTACGAAGTCTAAAGGATTGTACTGTAGTGACAGCATAGGTACATAAACAAAAAAAGGACCAATTGCACTCGTGTGAGAAGGGAATGACAGACCTAGCTTGTGTAATGAGTGCACTTACAGTAAAGAAACTTATATTACAGCTATTTATAATGGGAAGTTAGGAATAATTCTTTTTTACTGTCCAGCAATTTTTATTTCCTTGTACAGAATGGTGTAGAAGCTGGATGGGGGGAAAACGTATACTTTCACCCTTAAATTCCACCCTTTTCCCTCCATGTTTCTACAGCTAACTTATGGTTTAAGCTCCCAAAAAATGTTGTGTGTTCGTGTTTGTTCTGTGCTGTTCTGCCATCTCCTATAGTAAATAATGGTTGCTCTCTATTTATTTATATTTGCTAATTAACCCTTTTAGCTTATCATCATATAAAACATTTGTTTGAATGTTTGGTAGCACCAATTACACTATTTTTAAAAATCTGTATCCCAATTTATCTAAACTTATTTCTAAAATAAAACAAGGATGTATCGTGAAGTTCTGTGCCCAGTTGATTGTGGATTGGCCCCTTGTTAAGATACTCTTAGAACAGCATTTATTAAAAGGGGACCAAGAGGCCTTGATTCTAACACACATTGTTGATGTTACCTGAAACATTTTGTGTGCTATTGTTTGTGTCTTGCTGCATTTATTGAACAAGTACCTGGGTGACCGATCTTCACTTGGCATCTTTCGATTTCTGTTCAATATCCAAGATTTCGAGTAAAGTTTGATTAAAGTAAAAGGCTTGAAGGCTTCCTAGGCGTTTTGAGGTGCACAGTTAACCAAAGAGAAGCTTAATGAACGTCAGTAGGCTTACTGGTACCTGAACCTTCCACGTAATGAGGTTTAGAAACCAAATACAAAAGTTGCTCTTTTTTTTTTACCGTGTTAGAAACTTGAAAAGCAAAACATTATCTACATATGAAATTTCATCCAAATCTCTAGATTTTTTTTGCGAGACCGCCTCATAAATTGCTTTCAAAGAGAAATACTATTATTAGGGATTAATTAATGGTCCGAGATTTGTGGTAATTCAGGGGACTCTACAATAACCCTTGATGATGGTTTCTTATGTAACTCGACGAGAAAAATTGAAAGTAAACAGTATATTTTTTATATATATCTTGCTTAGTTCTCAAGATATTGTATCTCAAAATTTGACGTGGTTGGTTGAAATGCGACCTGGGCCAGAAGATAAATTTCGCCATATCCACGTTTGATGAATTCATATGAAACTCATCGGGACAAATCGAAAATTAAGAATTTATTTTTCTGATATCTCAAGTGACGAGGTTAGAATTATATCCAGTCTGGACCAGAAAAAAATCCATTAAAACCACAATGTCTATACAGTGGAAATGTTCTTTCAATATTTTATTTTGTTCCTAATGGTTGTTGTTAGGTTGAAATACGGCCTGGACCAGAAGAAACGTCGCCAAAAACACAAGGAACTATACCTATAACTGATTTAAGAACATTTATTATTTATTTTCGATATGTTTCGTCGAGTTCTATAAGAATTCATCATCAGATTGTGACATCACAGTAATGATAGGACATCATCAGTGCTAAATTCATTCACTCCGATAAAACTATGCTCGTACCTTGCGTGGTAGTATTTAATGACAAACTAACAACCACTTTTTACGGTCAAAAAGTAAATGATAATTACCTTATAACTGGCACCGGTAATATTATTTTCAAAGAAATTTCTGTAAAGTATCCCTTCTGACAAAACCACCAATGATAAATATTTAATTGTCTTCCTTTTTAAATGTTTTACAATTAAACTTGCAGTGCTAATATTTCCACGGGTTAGCCAGTATACAAGAACTGTTCGTTTAAATATTCTTTGAAATCAAAGAGAAATTATTTTTATGCTTTCTGGTACCTGTATTGTCTACGAGATGGCGCTAGTGCCGTTTTTGATATATCGAATGAAAAAATTGTTCGTATTTTGTAAACTCACTTTTTTGTAGGGAAGACAACTATTTAGGTAATCTTAAAAGTCAAAACGTTATCTAAATATCAAATTTCATCCAAGTTATCATAGCTGTTTCCGAGCTCCGAAATATATATATATAAATACAAGAATTGCTCGTTTAAAGATATAAGATATTTTCCTATATAAGATATTTTGTTCATTAGACTTAATCAAATGCTGAATGTGGATTATAAAATAAATTATTTTCTGCAATATGGAGGCTGTTACACTTACTAATACGAGGTGCATTCAAGTTCTAAGGCCTCTGATTTTTTTTCTAATTAACTATTCACCTGAAATCGATGAAACTGGCGTTACTTCTCAACGCAATCGCCCTGCAAACGTACACATTTTTCACAACGCTGACGCCATGATTCCATCGCAGCGGCGAAGGCTTCTTTAGGAGTCTGTTTTGACCACTGGAAAATCGCTGAGGCAATAGCAGCACGGCTGGTGAATGTGCAGCCACTGAGAGTGTCTTTCATTGTTGGAAAAAGCCAAAAGTCACTAGGAGCCAGGTCAGGTGACTAGGGAGCATAAAGAATCACTTGAAAGTTGTTATCACGAAGAAACTGTTGCGTAACGTTAGCTCGATGTGCGGGTGCGTTGTCTTGGTGAAACAACACACACGCAGCCTTTCCCAGACGTTTTTGTTGCAGTGCAGGAAGGAATTTGTTCTTCAAAACATTTTCATAGGATGCACCTGTTACCGTAGTGCCCTTTGGAGCGCAATGGGTAAGGATTACACCCTCGCTGTCCCAGAACATGGACACCATCATTTTTTCAGCACTGGCGGTTACCCGAAATTTTTTTGGTGGCGGTGAATCTGTGTGCTTCCATTGAGCTGACTGACGCTTTGTTTCTGGATTGAAAAATGGTATCCACGTCTCATCCATTGTCACAACCGACGAAAAGAAAGTCCCATTCATGCTGTCATTGCTCGTCAACATTGCTTGGCAACATGCCACACGGGCAGCCTTGTGGTCATCCGTCAGCATTCGTGGCACCCACCTTGATGACACTTTTCGCATTTTCAGGTCATCATGCAGGATTGTGTGCACAGAACCCACGGAAATGCTAACACTGGAGGCGATCTGTTCAACAGTCATTCGGCGATCCCCCAAAACAATTCTCTCCACTTTCTGGATCATGTCGTCAGACCGGCTTGTGCGAGCCCGAGGTTGTTTCGGTTTGTTGTCACACGATGTTCTGCCTTCATTAAACTGTCACACCCACGAATGCACTTTCAACACATCCATAACTCCATCACCACATGTCTCCTTCAACTGTCGATGAAATTCAATTGGTTTCACACCACGCAAATTCAGAAAACGAATGATTGCAAGCTGTTCAAGTAAGGAAAACGTCACCATTTTAAGTATCTAAAACAGTTCTCATTCTCACCGCTGGTGGTAAAATTCCATCTGCCGTGCGGTGCTGCCATCTCTGGGACGTATTGACAATGAACGCGGCCTCTTTTTAAAACAATGCGCATGTTTCTATCTCTTTCCAGTCCGGAGAAAAAAATCTTAGGCCTTAGAACTTGAATGCACCTCGTACTTCATCTGATATGTAGAGAGATTATGTGAATGATTTGTTCACTTTCAGCATACTCACGTATTTCCATTAGGTGTAATTGCTTTTCACTAACAAGTGTTTTAATTAATTCTGTAGGCAGGGTTGAAGAGGATGAAGAAGTAAACATGAACTATAAAGAAGAGTTAAAAGCTTGGCATAAAACATTGCAAGATTTGACTGAAATGGCCAGCAAGTACTGCAGGCTATGTGCACAGTCTAGTGATGAGTTGACCCCCGTTTTTGGAGAGCGAGGGATGGAATTAAGATTGGAAGAGAAGATCCATACACACCTGCCCATAATGGTATTTACTTTTTACACACAACTTATCATATTCCAAACGTTTTTTATGTTGTTATCAATTGTAGCAACCATTCCAGTTATTGATATATATTAAAATACAGAGCTGAGTGGTTTGAATATACTCATATTAAGAGAAAAAAATCAATTTCTGATTCATAGAAAACATACTGCAAAGGAAACCAACGATACCTGAAACCTTTAAATTTGTTATTGCTTGTCTTCGTAACCACTAGAGATAATTGCATGCTGTTATCACATTTGTTAGGCCTTTGCTATTTTTTTAAAATTCAGAACATGAAGATTTATTCAGATTTGATTACATTTATGGCCAGTATGAATAATTGACTTCAAGAAGGTTACTAACACAAACTACTGAGATATGTCATGGCTTTGTTTTGCATTTTATGGCTCTGCAGTTAATTTTTACTTAATTTCATTATTTGATTAGTTTAATCTAACACAGAGATAGTTACAGTAGTATGTAAGACCCAAGGCTGATACTGGGGCTGTAGTATAGCCTTAGTGCCTCAACTAACTCTTGATGTTGACTCAAAGTTCTGTAGAAAATTTACGAAATGATTTTGACTTGACCATGTAGCCGAATAACTCAACTTAAATGCTTGAGGTCGCCACAATATTTGTTACACCACAAATAGAGAAAAGGTTGCAAGATAGCTATGAAATGATAAAAGTTCATTTTCCGAAAATTCCAAGTTTTATTTCAAAGTCACAAGTTCAAAATAACATTTAACAGTTGAGCTGGCAAATCGAACACACTTTTCCGAAAGGTTGCAAGTTGTGGAGAGAAATTTGATCCAACCGAACCCCTTATGAAAATCTAAAAGTTATTAACAGTCATTAAAGTTACTATATAACACGACACCCAAGTTTCAACATGGTCGAACTAGCCAGCATGGCGAGTTACAACCAACCGACGCAAGAAAGACTAAGCGAGACGAAAGACAGACCGGAACAGACGACATACTGGAACAGACAAATCATAATGGCGGCGGGGTCCTTTTATAGGAACCATTAGAATTAGTGACGTAAGCAACTGTATCACATCTTTTTGCTTCCGCAAGATCAAAAGTGTGTGTAATTTATTTGACGATCCAGACTATTAAAAATGTTTAAACTTTGACAGTATCTAGACTTATCTACTAGAAGTCAAATGGCAGTTTAGTGAGAATTTTAGAGTAATTAGTTTTAAAGTTTTAGCTGTTTAAAATTCCGCGTAGTGATACATTCTAATTTTGGGAAAATCCCTAAGTGTTCTGGAATTTTACGCGCGTCAACAACAATCCGCGACAATCCATTTTTCAAAAACTTGATTGCCAGACAGATACTAAAACTTTTGATGGAAACCCATATATGTACGAGATCGTCTTAATTAGGGTTATCTCCTGATATAATTTTTAATTTAATATCTCTTTTAATAAAAAAAAAGCTTATTTTTTTCTCTTAATTAAAACTACTAATTAAACTTTGCCGAATTACTTAATTTTATTACCAACATATCGGGGATAGTGTTGACTATAGCTGGTGATAAAAGTTCGGTTGTAGCTTTACGCAATTTAAAGATATTACAACTCTTAGAATTCTTACTTTTATGATCGCGTGTTTCCAAACATTAACAAACGGGAATATCTCTTCAACTAAACGTTTCCCGATACGATAAACACACTTTAAAATGATTTTTATGACGAATTGTAACTGTGAGCAAGATTACGGAGAAATTCCTTAAAGTTGAAAACTACACTTCTCGAAATTTCTAAGTCCAGCCCCGGTGACTTTACGATCGATCTTTATGTTTACTGTGAATTTATTTCCTCCCTTATACCTAAGCCAAGGAGCTAGAATTTAACAAAATTCTAAGGTGCTTACAAATACCAGACTTAATTTAAATTTTTTTTTTAGTTGACTGCACAATTTCAAGAATATCCTAGTTCTTAAATATTCTACTGAGCTGCACCAAGTGTTGATCTCTTTCAGTAGACTCCATTTCAAAACTTGCAGCAGGTACTGGATCACAAACAACATTTTAAGGAAAACTTTACTAAAACCTGCCACCGTCAAGATGGTGGGTATCCTTTTACTACTGCTTGCCTCTGCACAGTAGTAAACTCTGATGTATTGCACACTCAAAAGTTTCCCCTTGTTAATGTGTTTCCATCAGTTATAGGAGCTATAGAAGTTAGGTGCAAAAATAAAAGCAACTGCCAAAGATGTTGCCACTACCACAACAGATTTTGCGCTGCAGTGATCACATGCTGGAATGATTTGCTAGAAGATGTTATCATGCCCCTTAACTATTATTGAGAAGACAGTCCTGAAACATACCAAATTTTTTAGCATTTAGTCGTAGGTTGCATATCATTTTGTTGTTCATATTTTATTTACTGTAACTGAACTTTGAGATGTAGTCTTTTTTTTTTCGTGTGTGGCTGTATCATACATCTGTAATAGCAGCATGATCACTATATTTATAGTCATAATGATCATGTTTCCAGTTTGGTCAGGGAATGGGTGTCTGATCCCAGTGCTTGATGATGTAGGTGACAGAATTTACATTGGTCTTCATTTATTACTTATCTGTGTATTAATCAGAGTTTTTGGCATTGAACGTTTAAATTTGTGGTTGTGAATGTACCTACCTGTAGCAAGTTGGTGCTATGACCATTCAGTGATGATCTATATTCACACTTAGTACTTTACAGTACATATGTTAGTTTGCCTGGAAATTTTTGGTGATCAACAAGTAATATGAGGCTTCTACTTTTACCATCCCAATTACAATAACTTTTGGGTTCATAAGAACAAAGTTTTTCTTGGCGTTGAGAATTGATATAGTCTTCTCGGGAGATTAGCCGAGTAATCAATGTGTTTTCACACTATATTTTAGCATTCTGAAACTCCTTCACCATCTTCTGGTGAAGTCAACCGGGACTGGATACCAACTAAGCGAATCTTGGACGCCAATCATTAATGCAGTACATCGACAGCGTGCACAACACAGCGGCCGCAGACCAACTGAACCCACGCCAGCCTCCTGCCAGCGCTACCCCCACTCCACCGCCTAGGCGCTGACTGAGTCAGCCAACCTGCTGCGTGCATGTCAACCACGCACGCATTCAGAGGCTGTAAGAACCCAGCCTTCCGACAGATCGGGCACTTCACCAGGATATGGCGACAGAGTTTCAGATCGCCGAAATATCATGTGAAAACACTTTGATTATTCGGCTAGTCTCCCGAGAAGATTGTATCAACTTTTGGGTGTCTCTTTTTTCTTTTACCAGATTTTGCTGTTTACTAAGGAGCTCAACAAGCATAAATCCAACAAGTCTTGTCTGTATTTCTTTGTTCTGCACCATGAGTTCCTTTAATCTCTTCATGTCCTGTTCTCTCTCTCTCTTTTCTGACTTTGGAATTTAGATATCCATTATGTTGATTGAAAAACTCATCAA
Source organism: Vandiemenella viatica (assembly GCA_031002005.1). Lineage (NCBI taxonomy): Eukaryota > Metazoa > Arthropoda > Insecta > Orthoptera > Morabidae > Vandiemenella > Vandiemenella viatica. The sequence continues at coordinate 215,231,779 of JARYHS010011408.1, read as the reverse complement.
ATCAAGGCAAGAAATAGCTGGGATTTCTGACTCCAAATCTTGCATGAATTTCTCTCTCTCTTCTTCAGTGCACCTGTTTGGTGTGCATAAACTTTAATGGTATTCATAATCCCTTCATTTACTACACTGGTAATTTATCTTTCTAATTGTATTACAAACATTTATGGTTAATAAGTTTTTAGAATGAAGTGACTGGTGATTTTTGTTTTACAAATTAATTGAAACAGATCTTTTAATATTTTTATTTATTGTTATCAGATTTTCAAAAACATGAAATAAGCTGGTATTCTTTTGTTTCAGGTAACTCCTGATGATTTGATGCCTGTAAGCTTGTGTGATTCCTGCATTTCAAAGCTGGAAGTTTGCCACCAATTAGTAAACCGTTGCCTAGAGGCAGATAATAGTTTAAGGACAATTCTTAAATTTTCAGAAATATTTGAAGAAGAGGTAAATTTTGCATCCATATTTTTATCACAGTATTCAAACATTTATTTTCACATTGTTTTCCTGCTTTTATGAAAACACAGAATAGTAATCCTTTTATGGTTATTATTATTATTGTTGTTGTTGTCATTTGAAACAATAATTCCTAATAAACATTAGTTTCTATGTGCATTTGAAGCACTCCTAGTGTACAAGGAAGATCAAGTACTCATTTATAGTTTGTAGTGATTGCTATTTTGTAAAGTTTCTATGTTCCAATGATTTGTTGCAACATAACTATAAATCTTGCGTTATTATTTGAAGAAGAACTGTTTCTCATATGTCAATGAAATGTAACGAAAAGGTAGAAGTAATACTTAAGAAGCTGTAAGCCATTTCTAAGAACGACTACAGAAAATGTTTCGAACAGTGGAAGCACCTGCGGGGAAAAAGTATTAGTTGTAATGAAGAGTATTTTGAAGGGGATAAGGTTATTTTGTAAAAAAAATTGAAAATATATAGCTTTTAAAAAATAATTCTGGTTTTTTGTGGGTACCTCCTCATAACACTTGTAATCCACACTTTCGTCTTCTTATTTCTGTTATTAATTTTTAATTGTGATGGAGCTAAAACTCCAGTGGCAATTTCCCTAGTCAATCTAGTCACCCCTTTTCTTAAAATTATCTTTTATAATTGGCCCACCGTGACAATTGTAGGTCGTCCTTGTTTTGATTTTTCAAAGCATGGGGATTTAATGATTCTGCAAAGCATTAGTCGTATAATAACACAAACTTCTGATGCTATAGAACAGAGCAGCAGTGTAACTCTATCTTTTGATGCCTTGAAACCAGAGGCAGACTTTTCACTTTTGGATAAGTTTTGTTTGGCATTCTTTTCCTAAACAGAGCAGTTTCGTCTGCATTAAACAGTTCAGGTTTGTATCCACCATCAGCAATTTAGTTTAAAAATTCTTCTGGATATCTTCAGCTGCAGCATCTCCAACAATTTTTATGCTATGCAATGATTGCCGGTGCTTGAAAACGTCCACCTGTGTGTTAATCACCAGGTTCTTTCCAATGCACATAAAGATGCTTTGCCTTCTCACAGATCACAGGACCGTTTAGCGCCACTTTTTCCATTTATTTAATTGTTGGATCACGAACGATTTTTGCTGAGGTTGAAGCTATAGAATTTCTTATTTTGTTTTCGGATTTCTTGATGAATCTTACATTTTTTTTAACATTGAAAGAACTTGACATGGACGCAAACAATTTGCCAAGGTGTAAACGGATAAGCATTCGTATTTCTTCTTTAAGCAGCAACACAACTTTTTTCTGTGTAGGAAGTAATTTTTCTTTGCTTTTACTTGACCTAATAATTTCAAACAAAGCCAAAGAGACATGTGTTGTTCACTCAAAATTATTGCAACGAATGACTAGATGCATTAATGAAACAAAAGATTGAACACCAATTGTGGTGGAAGAGGCTCTTGTCAAAGGTCATAGCGGAACATGGCAGCGATGGGTTTTGGCAATGAACTTTAGGCTTCTGGCAATAAGATTTTTTTAGTTCTTTTGGCTAGATAGAATCACTCTTTGTAAAAGCAGCCCCTCCACGTGCCAGCAGTATTCAAAGGAAGCAGACACATTAGTAAAGGATATGAAATCCACTAAATGTACCGAATGGATCTGTGAATAGAAAATTTTTATCACAACCATGAATATCAGAACTGTGAATAAGGAGCTTTAACTCTACTAATCTTTCTGAGTTATCATTGATATACAAGGACTATCTGCTGCCTGCAGCTTTCCTCGCGTGGTATTTGTAAAACATTCATATACATATTCATATTGGAATCCCACAGGAACTACTTGTTCGAGTTGGATGAAAGTAGGTAGTCTATGTGTTGTTCGAAATTTTATCATAGGGGTATGTTTACACTGTAACCAGGTTTTGCTGATTTTTCAATCTACTGAACAGCCAACCAAACTGCCAATTGATTCTGCTGACTGAAGTGGTTAAACTGTCCCAGATTTTCACCAATTTTTCTTCAGTTCCCAACATATCTCGTTGCAAGATGGATTAAATTGACATTATTGAAATGTTAAGTGAGAAGGCTCTCATCATACTAGCTGGTACCCACGACTTCGTTCGTGTTTGTAAAGAATTTGGATTGTCAGCTACCGACAGCTAACCACCTTAGTGCAAGCTGGAAGACTCGATGTTATTACCACACACAAACGCCAGTCACCTGCGCTATGTAGTTCAGGCAGCAAAGTAAAATATACGGACACACATATCTTTGGTGGAAATACGAAAATATCCTCTATCGACCAATTTCAACCACCATATCTCCAACATCCCCATAGCTACCTACATCTAACCACATTACACGAAAGGAGACACGATGCCACTTCCACACACAAACACCATTGGTCTATGCTATGTAGTTGTCGCAGAATAGTGACATATATGGAGACAAATGTCTTTGTTCGAAATACGAAAATGCCCTGCATCGACCACTTTTAACCATCATATCTTCCACATCCCCACAGCTATTGGCATTCGGTCAACGTTGTACACGACAGGAAACTCCATGTTACTTCCACACACAAAGATCAGTGATCTGTGCTAGGTAGTTGTGGCTGAAAAGTGAATTATAGGAAAACATGCATCTATTTTTTTATGTATATAAATAAAATTTGGGAAAAGTGAAAGGGTAAATGACTTTTTTTTTCAGAGAGAGAAGCTGTAGGAGAATTCTGTACATTGTTCTCCAAACTATTGGGAAGCTAATTAAATTTGGGGAGTACTTCAGATGAAACTGAAGACAATTTTTTATATTTTGGAAGGTATCCAACTGACTATAGCAAAAATTTGTCCAGGAAATGTATTTTTCCAGAAGAAAGGCTTGCTGTGACATTTAAGTTGGTACCTATTCCGACAGGTGCAGGAGACTTGTTCCACACAAAATTCTCTGTTCCCAAAATAAATACATATTTCCCCAAAGATTTTCATAGGGATACAGTTTGCTTGATTTATATGTTAATTTCTACAGTTAGGCATTTTTAAATTCTTATCTTTGTATGCAAATCACCTGGTCTTTTGTCAGCTGAAATTGAAAATTCATGAGGTGGTGTATCGGAAGAAAAAAATGTTTCAATAAATTACACAAATTAATTTATCAAATATCAAATGTTATGGTAAGTGTTCATTGGCAAAAATACATTATTACTGTTGGGTTGGTAAAATCTGTGTATCGTAGTCATTTCAAAGTGGCCGTGTGGCCAAATATGAATGCACAGATGAAGCAATTATTTGGTCAGTGATGAAAGTCAGCGGAGTTCGGCTGAATAGCCTGTCGGTTTTAGTGTAACCAATGAATTCTATATTATTGCGTATTATTTTGGTTGTTTGGCCGATATTGGCTGTATTCCGCAGAGTGAAAACTCGGCCAAAATTAGTTCCAGTGCAAATGTATACTGTACCGTTCAGCCTATTCAGCGTGTAACAAACATCCAAGCAAACAAACTTTTACATTTATAATGTTATAATATTTTATCTTCCGTGTCTGTAGAAAGCCTAATCACAAATAAGCGATTGCACATTTGGAGCATCACAATAAGATTTCACAATATCTGAAAAACTTGCTAGGGCCACCCCTGGTCATCAGTGTAGACTGGTGTTATTAGGTGCAAGTATGCTAATGATGCAGCCACTAAATGGGGATCAGTCATCATTTTCAGGAGGACATTAAGAATAGGATTACATGTAATCCTCTCAAATTAGGATGGAGGATTGCATCAAACCAATCGAAAGACTGACGACAACAAAATAAAAAAAATTAAGAATAGAACTGGATGTTTAAAACAAAGTACCAAGGGAGAGACAACTGCTAACAGTCTTCCATTGTAAAAGGAATAAGACTGCCACAAAACTTTTACTGTGAAAGACTGAAGGTGTTTAATCTGATCAAATGAAAATAGTCCATTTCTTTTTATATGTATGTAGGGAGAGAGGGATTTTACAACCTATCGACCTTCATACTGATCTAACTTAGAAACGGTAGTGTTGTCATCTGTCTAAACAATGTAAGGTTTGTGCAAAAGTATTTGCTATCCAGTTTGTGTATTATAATAAAAAGTGGGGATCATATCGGCATTCACTAGGTTCTGAAAACTGTAGTCTGGACATATTCATACTCCTGTGATGCAAAGCTGAACAGTTATTACTGTGTTAAATTACTGTTCTGTTTGGTGGACTTTACCTTATGACTTCTTCAACCAAGTCCTCTCGTTAAACAACAAAGGCACCTGTACATTATTAATCAACAAATAATCATTTACAAAGATGTGTAATGTGTACAAAATTGTTATACAACTGTATTGCAGGCTGACATTTAGCCATTTTGCCATATCACTTATGGTATTCATGTGGCACGACAATTCTGCAACACTCTTGACTTGCTTACTGATTCTTAATATTTTGGTTCCAGTATAAAATTTGAAACTATTGGAAAACAGAGTGAATTATATGCAAACTGTTAATTCTTTTGTTTAATCACGATTTCTTGATGTCCTGTCCTGTGCTGAAGCCACGTTAGGTATTTGGTTTTTTTTTTTTTTTTTTAAATAATTAGTTGAAGGGTCAATTTCCAGTTTGTTTATTTTTCTTCAGGGCATAAAAGATATTTGTACAAATGTAAACAAATGCTCCAGCGATTATAGCTTTCAATGAACTTGCAACTCCTTCGAAGCTAAACTTTTTAATACTAAAACTCCACTAACTAACTCGTTTCTGCTGACTGCTTATGTAGGAATTATAGAATATTCCAGAATAATTCAAAGACTTCCCACCGACATTTCTCAAATTCTTAACAATACTTAAACAATTAAAATCACATTAAAACAATCAGAATTAATACAAAATCATTCACAATCATTATGAACTGCACAGAAATGAAAATTAAAAATATTTACACACAAAATTATCTACATAAACCTGTCCAAACCGTCGCAAATTGTTCCGTAAACATTGTAGCTCACATCAGTACTTAAAATTACAAACTTTTAACCAATGTTTCATGCATAATACTTTCCTGAACATATTAAATAGTATTTACATAGTTTCTTTCATATAACAATGTTCATTTACACAAATTCACAATTAATTGCAAGAAAAATATACAAAACAATATTTATTCAACTCCCAGCTTACTACGAATAATTCTTAAAATATAATTTCATTGAAAGTTTGGATCTGAGGGCCGTTGTAATACTCTGACACAACTTTGGTGTCTCCTAATGGGCAAGTGGCTGTAAATTGAAGTTGCCTGTAACATCTTGGAGTTCTTGCCATACTAGTCAATGTGGTTATTTGTTTCCCATTATTATTTAATGTTCTTAGTAGTTAATTTTTTTCATCTTGAGTAGTCTTGTTATTTCTTCTTTTCATTACATTTGGCAAGTATTCATGACAGTTAAAATTTCGTACCCATGAAAGGCATGGCCCTCATTGCTACTGCATTTTACTCTATCCTCACTCTGCTTCTTTTACCCCTGTATTCAATGGGGAAATTTACCACTCGCTGACCAGGGCACGATATTCATCCAGAGAGGAAGGATTGGAGGGGGTGGTGAGATGAGGAGTGGGGTCAGGGCAACATGGCCTTAAGCAACCAGTACGGTGTGAACAGGATATAACTTGGCATCCTGCTACTTTTATTGAGAAAATACTTCAACTAACATGTTTCTCATTGTAACCTCTGGAGGCACACAGCAGTAAACTTAATCAATTAACTTCTATCTAGTTACATAGGTAACATTTCATTGGTATTAATATTAACTTTAATTACAGGGCCAGGAATGTGATGAAAATAGTCAAGATGGGATATTAGAGGTGGAAACTCATAATGCTGCAGAGGGTGCAGATCTTGTCATGGAATGCCACGATACTGATAGTCAGAACCCAGACCATTCTTATGATGAGCATGATCAATTTACTGCCCGTGTTATCGCTCAGACGAGTTCTGACCATGGATCTTCAACTGTCAACGAGGATGGAGTTTGCAAAATGGAGATTGATGAAACTGATGAAGCAGAGCATGGGCAACATGGCGAAATAATAGAGCAAGTTATTGAAGAAAATGAATGTTCTGAGGGAAATGATGAACTTGTTGATGGTAAACATGAGTATATTGAGCACACTGAACAAGGAGATGAGAGGGTAAGTTACAGGTTTCCTGCCACCTTTCTGGTAAATTGTTCTCCAGATGAAGTTCTATGGAATGCACTTTCTTAAGATGGTGTGTGAAATACCTGATTTGTTTTTCTATGCAAGTAATTAATGGTAACTTCTGCAGACTAACTGTAAAAAGCTAGTGTAATTACTGTAAATGTAGACTGATGCTTACTGCTGATTCAGGCATCGACACTGCCACGGAAGGAGTTTCTCCTGCCTCGCATTCGGGAGGACGCCGGTTCAAATCCTCTTCCGGGCATCCATCTTTGGGTTTTCCGTGGTTTCCCCAAATCGCACCAGGCAAATGCCGGAATGCCTTGTTCAAAAGGGGCCGAATTTCTTCCCATTGCTTGTCCCCAGTCTCATCCCACCACTAATGACCTTGACATCAAAGAGGCGTAAAGCCTTAAGTTAAAAAAAAGAGAGTTTCTCGTCCGAGTCGTATGCCTTAACTCCATATTCTCTATGGAGAAATTTATGGTTTAATCCACCACTTTGGTGCACAATCCATGATAGGGAAATTTGGACCACCACCTTTCCTATCCTCCCGACCAAGTCCCAATTGAAATTTCTTCCACCCCCACCCTGTCGACCAGGACTCGAACCAGCTAATATCATATCCGGTGCTGCACATTATCATGATGCCACAACCACTTGGTATAAAATTTTGATTACAGTAGTACACCTTCCCAGGGGGTGGTGACTTAAGAATCATGTGAAGACTTTTTTGTCTATGTTTCATTTGGAATTAATGTTATTGTTAATTTATTTACTGCACAGACTTGCTCATTATAAGATTGCATCTGTTGTGGTAGTTTAGATTCCATTGTTTCTTCAAAGAGTTTTTTGTATTTGAGCTTGATCTTGTACAGGTTCTAGTCTTAGGAGCAATAAGACCTCTGAACATTGAACAGAACAAAAGATAGATTTTAACAGTTTGGTTTCTGTAACAGGGATTTTGATATTGAACTTGTCGCAAAGGCCCCCTACTCATAAATCATTTCTAGAACCAAATAGGGCTCTAAAGGAAGCTGCAGAAATGGATGATAGCAAAAGGCAAATGCATATCTGAGTATACTATCTGTGTGGGTGTGTAAATTTTAGCACAGGATCTGCTTTCATAATTTCAGTAAAAAGAGAACAGGTTCTTTTTCAGAATAAGAAATTGTACCTTCTTTTTTCTGGAAATTTATTAGCAAAATATCGTCAAAAAAAGACATCTATTTATTAGATTTTGATACCTAACATCTCTTTTCAACTGGGGTAAACCAGAATGTTAGATAAAAAAAAGTGGTTAGGTTATCTTCTGTTGTAAAATATGTCACAAAAGTTACCCTGTTTTAAATTAATGTTTTTACCTATGTAGGCTAAAATTAAAATTCCCTATTAGTTTGAGACAAAAACAATAACTGAGTGGAGGTTGGCTTCTTACGTTACACTTTTGTACTTGATTTTATATTATTCCCTCTTATTCATTTGATCTTCAAATTGATGATTTTGTTCTTTGACGGAAAAAGATCTGCCTGTATGTGTTGATTTACCTTTAATTGTTTTATATTAAGTGTGCAAAGTGTTTTTATTTTTTTATTGTTTTCTTTTTGTGTATCAGTAAAGTTTTTACACCTTATTTTTAGTACAGATACATACTTTTGGGGGGTAAGAAACTATCACTCTGATAAAACAAACAAAAGGAGAAAGTAAACAATGAAATTTGTATATTTTTAGAGGTGGGTAGAAAATCATAACTCCCTGTTTTTTGTATATGCATTTTTATCCCATAATATGACAAACAGAGATAATTTTAGGACTTATTTTCAAAAAAACTTTAAGATGAGAATAATGAAATTTTCAGGTGGAAGCCTTTTGTCAGCTAAAGAATCATTGCTCTGGGGGAGCCGGATGGAGACATTTTTGTTTTAATGTATGAGTATTATGATTTAGGAAATTACAGTAATATACAAAATTTCTGTTTCAAGCTGTAACATAATTTTATTTCATGAAGCTGTGTTGACTATCTATATTCGTGAAATGTGGCTGTTTATTTATAAAAGACTTGTGATGACAATAAGATAAAATAAAAAAAGGGGTAGTATTTAACTAAACTAAAATTGATTGTTTGATATTTGTTTGGATTTTCTAACCCCTTGCTTTGAAATAGTTTACCCTGTTTCTTTTCATTGTTAATCTGTTGAATTGTGTCACATGTATGAAATTAGATAAATTTAAACATTCACAATAGTTAATACAATCCAGTTTGTTGGCTCAAATAATTTTGAGTTTGTAGTTCGCAATGGATTTCTAATGTAGTTGGTTTTCTTTAATAACACTAGTTTTTAATTAAAAAGGTACGCTGAATTTGGTCCTTATCTATCAGAGATGAATGTATTTGTACACCAACAGTGAACACACAAGTTTTGCAGCAACACAGAAGGGGGGAAAGTTTTAATAAATACTATTTCAACTGATCTCTTAATCATGTGAAAAGACTGCAATTTGTGTCACTGTAACTCTTTTACCTTTAGCTTTATTAAATGTGGCACTTGTTTCCTCTAAACTGGTTTGAATTTATGTTGACTTGAAGTATCGTTTACAGTTTCATAGTAGTGCGTTGACTGTATAATACAGATTAATTTGAAGTTTTTCTTTCATAATTATTGTCATTACTGAGTCACTAGAATTTTAATCTGAGAGTGGTGGCTACAGCTGTGCCAATGCGGATAACTATCTGAAAAGTATATAAAATTAGGGAATTTCAAATTTTTGTGTTTCATGTTTGTCAGCTTACAGTTAATCATTTTCTTATCAACACAGAAATTGAAATATAACCCAATGCTATTATGTGAATAATATGGTTTAGTGCTGTTTAAATCGGTTTTTAACATTTTTTCATTTTGTTCTATTCTTCTCTGTTGCGTTAATCTGGGTAAAATGTTTTTATTTGTATCAGCTTCCTTATCAGTTGGAGATACACCAGGAGTTAAAAGTTATTGATTCTACTAATTTTCCTCTTTACTGCAAAATCCGACATTTGATCCATTAAACACTCATTGATTTTAGTAATTTATTCCTTTTTGAGCCTAGTGTCATTTTTTAAAAACAAATTTATTCATTTAAATTTTTGTGCATAAACCACATGAAGTGACAGTGCCTTTTATTATCTCAGAATGCCCTGTATTGCTCAGTAATTTTTTTAAAAAACTAAGGAAAAAGGAAACTGCTTTAGGCAATATAATTGCAAGGAAAGGGAAAATGACTCATCACTTACCAAAGTTGAATAAGGTTTAATAACTGAAATATTGAGCATATTTGTGTGTTCGTGATATATGTTCTTCTCTCGTCGCTGCCTCCAACTTTGGTGAGTGATGAGTCATTTTCCTTCAGTAATTTTTTTAGTTTAAAATACTTCAGTTTTTACATATTTTGACAATAAGCTTTTATTGCCATGAATTGAGAAGAATAAATTCCCAATGCCATTTTAGATTAAGAATTACTTTAGATTAAAACTATAATTGTGCTATATTCACATACAGTCAAAGCTCCTTATACTCGGGGGATACATTTATAAATATGTTTCAAATACGGAAACCATGAATATGAATGGTAGTTTGTATAGGATTATAGGGAATGATACATGGTACATTTACAAAATGAAAAAAAAAAAATAGTGAAAAATAGTTTTAATTAAAGTTTTTTTTAAAAAAAAATAATAATAATAATTTCATGAGGCATAGGCAGTGATTTAAAGAGTTTAGTAATTTGTTCTTGTTTTGCCATTTTTTTAAAAATAATCTTTTAATGCTGATTGATATTCATAATCGATTTTCCTTTCAAAAATAAGACTTTTTTCCATAGGCGGATCAATTTTCATAAAAACAATCATGAAACCCATTAGCCTTACGGAAACCTTTACTCGGATTTTTTAAAGGTAAATGTCATCTCTTCAGTGCCAGTTTTGGCTTCATTGGAATCAAGGTTAGTCATGCCCTCTAAGTCCATTTTATTCAAGTCCATATCGTGTGATTCAAGCACCTCTTGAATGTTGTTTGATCCTAACTTTTCAAAACCATTGCATCTTATGTCATTCACAAGCTGAGCAATGTGTTCAGCAATAGCTTTAATTGGCATGGAGATTTCATCGTGTGTAACACTTCAGCTCTTGCAATGATTCTTTTATGTTACCAATACACTGTGCTGTTTCAAAAATTTTCCAGCTCTGCTTAACATTCACGTCAATATCACATTTAATGGGCTTAAGTATGATTTTAAAGGTTCTTCTAATGTAAAAGATCTTGTAGGCCTGCCTAATTCCTCAGATTAAGGCTGTTTTCTTAAGATGCAAAAATATCACCTTGGTCTTACGATCCTTAGCTTCAATCTTGTAGGAATAACCTGGATTGTCACCCAAAACTAGAACTATGATGAAGTCTAAATTGTTTTTCTTTAAACAATTTTCAACTTGAAGAACAAAGCCAGTCTGAAACCAGTTGCCGAAAACAGCAGTGGTCTTGTTTGCACACTAGGCCACTTATATGTCATGCATGCTTGTTTTTATTTTTCACAGTGAGGATTTAGCAATTTGTAAAGCAGCAAATGTTTAGTGTTTTGTAGAGTGTAAGTGATCTAATTAAACACTTTCATGGTGTATTAGAATACAGCAGCACTGTCTTTTGCAGCTTTATTACCAGATTTGGACTTTCCACTTTTGGATATGAAAGTTGTGTTTAGCATACTTAGGAACATTTTCTCTGCATTAGACCTGTGTTCAGATTTGTGTCTGACATCAGCAATTAACTTTAAAAATTCTGCGGAATATGCTGATGTTGAAATGTCTGCTGATACAGCTTTTTCAGCAGTTTTGATATTTTGGGGTGATTTTCACTGTTTGAACTTATTAAGCCGTTTTTTCTGATGCTAGAAACCCTGCAGTTAAATGTTTATAAAGGTTCTATAAAATCTGCATAAAGGAATTTAGCTTTCTTTTGTTTTATAGCACTAACTAAGGGCACTCTATTTTGATTGTTGACTTCAATCCATAGGTTTTTTTTTTTTTTATTTGATCATGATTAATCATGAACGGTTTTGCTGATAGAGTGGTTGAAGTCATGGAATTCTTTATTTTGTATTTTTTCTTGTTTAATCATTCAGTTGTTTCATTGATATTAAAGAATGCCATATGGATGAAAACTAATACCAAGATTTAAATGCCATTTTTAAATTAAGTGATAGAAGTTTTATAACTGAGAAGAAACTTTTTTGCTTTAACTTGACATATATCATGAACAAAAGCTGTAAAGAAACTTGCTATTCACTATAAATTGTGGTGGTAAGACGAAAAAGAATCATTAACATTAGTTATTTTCCTTGAACAACATAGCTAGCACCTAAAATCTAGTCTGGACCCTTATTTCCATTATTTTACATGCATATATACTTATATCTTACGCATTTTTCATTTTTACTTTGTAGTGCAAGATAATTTGATTTAAGTTCCAATAGCAGACTACTGTTATTAACAGAGTTGGTATCACCACTGTTACTACTAATGCTATTACTACAATTACTAATACCGTCATTACTACTAATGCTACAAACCACCACCACAACTGCACATCAAATTCCTAGCATTTTTGGTCTTGCTTGTTATCCAAAGTGAGAGTACCTGGAACCAGCATCACCCAGGCCATCAAGATTTGGTCTCCTGGAATTCCAAGAGAGCCCCTGTGGTCACTCGGAGAACAGTATCTCCAGGGCACACTGAAGTTCCTCCGTTGATGTAGTGGCATTGTGAAAGTAGGACTTCCTTCTTTATTGATACCTCGACAATTAGTTTCAGAATTGGCTCATTTCTTTCCCAAGTTGTATTTGTGTTCTATTCTGCTGCTACTTTGATTTCGCTCAGCATATTTCCTCTACATATTTCTCCTTCCAAAATTTTGAGGTTAGATCAGCTGTCTCGTCCAGCAAATGTCACAAGCTTTTGTCATATAGTATGCCAAATATTCTCCTCCCTCATAATTCTCACTGGTTTCATCCCATAATATTGAACTGCAAACTGAACCTTGCAGGCACTCTTTAGTCAGGGTCTTCTTAAGCTACGTTTCCATGCCGCATTGTAATGGAGGTTGAACCTCATTAGCCAAAGTGTACGGATCAGCGTGTGTTAGCTTTCGCCACCTCCCCACCACCTTACCTAGTGTCATTTCAGCTACATGCGCCTTTCATCTTTACCGCCTGGTGAAGGGTAGAGGCGCACCATCCGCACAGCGGCTCCTTTGAGGCTTACCAAACAACGCGCTGTGGGGATGCACCTTTAATGGACAAGTTCTGTCGGTTCAAGGTAGCAGCTCTAAATCTGCAATAGTCCCCGAAAGTGTAGAAAGCTGTCTTGGACAAACAAATTCTCTCAGATGTCCAAAAGGTGCGAGCCATCATAGATCGTCAAAAGTCTCTGATATGTCCACACAAATTCCCACTATGTACTTTTTGATACTGCCACTAGGGTGTCCCTTATTTTTCAAAGAAAAAACTTTGTAATGCTTAGGTCCTATTTTTTTCATTTTACCATAAAATCTTATACATAAAAATGAATCGCAAAATGTGTTGGTAAGCGCATAACTTAACAACGCCTGTACCAATTCGGCTAATTCTTTTTTTATATATTTTCGTTAAGGCACAAGGAAGGTTCTTATGGAGAGAAAAAACGCAAAAACTGGAAGGAAAATAGTAAAAATAATACTTTCTTTTCCCTCAATCAAAACAAAACAAAGGCGTGTTAGGATTATCTTTGGTATGACTTCAAGTTGATTAGGCTCTATGGATATTAATCTATGCCTGCGTGTGATCAGCGAAAATAATATCACTGACGTACGTGTTATCATTATTTCCTCCGTGCGTGGCATTTTCTTGGTTGCTTTTAAATTTTCGTTCTCTCGAAAACCATTTGTGTGTGTATTTGTTCTGTGTGTTTACATTGATACCCATGCCGCCTACCACGAAAGTTTCGACTATGAAAATAGAATGCATCAGTTTAGAAGGATGCAATAATAAGAATACCTAAAAAGCAAAATCGATTACTGGTATTTCAGTTGAGAAGCGATATGCATTATCGTCTGACGATCGAGCCACACTTATCCTATTATTTTAAGAATGCAATGTTCTGGTAAGCCTTGTGGTGATGGGATCCATTCGTTTTAAACTATGTTCGGGTAGAATTCATGGTGATTGAATTGGTTGCGACTAATAATACTTTCTAACTTTTAAAATCTTCTATATAAATAAAAATGAATCTCCAAATGTGTTCCTAAGTGCAAAACTCGAGAACGGCTCGACCAATTCGGCAAATTATTTTTTCCTTCATATTTTCGTTAATCCACAAGGAAGGTTCTTATGGAGAGAAAAAACGTAAAAATTGTGGGGAAACTAGTAAAATCAACACCTTTCTTTTCCCATACAAACCAGCCAATCAAAATAAAACAAAACAAAGGCGTGTTAGGATTAGCTCTGGTATGCCTTCAAGTTGATTAGACTGTATGGATATTAATCTATGCCTGCCCAAAATAAAGTTCGAAGGGAAAAAAAAGGTTTGCGTGTCATCAAGGAAAATAATATTACTGTCAGTCAATCAAAACAAAACAAAGGCGATTTATGATTATCTTTGGAATTGCAAAATGATTGATCGGAAGAAATGGTTTCAAAACAACTCATTGGCATTGGTAATGACAAAATCCCTGTAAACGTTTTGAGTGGCTGCATTACATTTCCTGTCAATTTTTTGGTTGAACGACCGAACTATATTACAGAGACAAAAACACGGACGTTAATTAAATAAATTTTGAAATTCAAAATGAAATTTCCGGTGAATTAAGGATATACAAATCAGTTGATTGCGCAACTAACCAAGATGATGTCGTCAACTATCCACCAGAATTTTTTAACTCACTGGATTTGCCAGGATTGCTGCTTCATAATCTTATATATATATATATAAAAATAGACGTGTGTTTTCATATATTTTACTTTTCAACCACCACTACCAAACACAGATCACCAGTCTTTGTGTGTGGAAGTAACATGGAGTTTCCTGTCGTGCACAACATTGGCCGAATGACGATAGCTGTGGGGATGTGGGAGATATGATGATTAAAGTTGGCCAATGCATGGCGTTTTCATATTTCGATCAAAAATTTGTGTCTTCTTATACTTCTCTTTCCTGCCACAACTACATAGCATAGACCATTGGTGTTTGTGTGTGGTAGTAGAATTGTGTCTCCTGTCATGCACTATGGTTGTTAGATGTCGGTAGCTATTGGGATGTGGGAGATATGGGGGTTGAAAGTGGTCGACCTGCGGCAATTTCATATTTCTGCCAAAGACGCATGTGTCATGGTGTATCACTTTTCAGCTAAAACTATCTATCGCAGATCACTGGCGTTTGTGTGTGGTAGTAACTGAGCCGTGCGCGGCTCTCTGTCGCTAGGCGGCCGTTTCGTATCGCTATCTTCTCCGCTAGGGCGCGCGGCGACCTGGTTCCGGCCATCTGGTGGCGATTGTCATCTTTCGCCGGCCGATAGAGAGCGCTGTGAATGTGAGTGCCCTCTATCGGTCTGTAGAGAGGATTTAAGGGGCGACCCGGTCAGGAAAGAGGAGAGTCTCTGCGGTCAATCTCGGCTAGGAAGTGAACAGTCTGAGGAGGAAGTGGCGGTGTCGGAAGCGGCAGTTGAAGAAGGCGACGTGCTCCATGCACGGGCAGCAGTTAGGTGGAGCAACGTGATACTTGGCCGTCGACGAGGGGTTATTGACGGTGCCTGGTCTAACAAGCAGTTCTGAGTGGCCGTAAACTGTGTAGTCGCCTCACATGCCCAGACTATATGGCAGTTTGGGGTGTCCTCGTAAAGTGTGCGCTTTGGCACCTTCTGGAGCTACCTGTGCCTTCATGTTCCACGAGTGGATAGACTGTTAGAGAGTTCGTGGTATTCAGACAATTCAACTTCGTTGTATTTTCTGCTTCCTCGGTGCAATTGGAGATTTTCTGTTTGGTGTTCGTGCTTGCGTGGGACAATCTATGTCACTAATGGCTGTTCTTTCACATGAGGGAAACAGTGTATGTATGTTTGTCTGTACCCTTGAGGGGTGCTGAAACATTAAAACAGACCAGTGTTGGTTGAGCTCAACTGATATAAGTGCCTTGAGAAGCTCGATCTTTGGAAATCCTGTTTAGGAACTTATAGCACCGGATATTCTACCATTATTAAATTGTTGTTTAGACATAAGTAAATTTAAGTGTGTAAATCCTTGGACTCTGGCGCCATCATGGATCATTAAGGCCAACTAGTATTGTTGTTATTTAATATAAGTATATCTTGGGGGAATTTTAAGTAACCGATTGGTAATTAAGCTTATTACATGATATAGTGTGGAAATCTTATGTTTGAAGTTGTTGATATTGTTGTGTAAGGTTGTATTGTATTTGGTATTTATTGTAATAAACAAGACTGAGACAATTGTAACCATGCGCCCACATGCTTGCCAACCTACCTACCACCTCAGTAACACAGAGTCGCCTTTCGATCACAACATCGGCCGAATTTCAGTAACTGTGGTAGTGTGGGAGATATGGTGGTTGAAAGTGGCCGGTCAAGGATATTTTCGTATTTCGACGAAAGACATGTGCCTCCGCAAATGTCACTTTTCTGCCAAAACTACATAACATAGAGCATTGGTGTTTGTGTATGGTAGTCGAATCGTATCTCCTGTCGTGCACTATGGTTGTTAGATGTCGGTAGCTGTCGATACAAATTCTTTACAAACACGAACGAAGTCGTGGGTACCAACTAGTACTCAAATAAATTTTTACATCATTCGTCTTTATACAAGTTATGCAAGAATAATGGTGTGTGCCCACATTAATTGTTACTGTCATTGCAGTTATTGAATGGGTATCATGTATCGTTTTGTTATTTTAGATGCTTTTAGGATTACAAAGTGCTAGAAAGGAGATAGCGTATAAAACACTAGTGCGTCCGCATCTGGATTACTGTTGTGGGGTTTGGGATCCGTATCGCAAGGTTCTGATTGACTCAGTTGAGAGGGTGCAGAGGAGAGCCGCTAGATTCGTGACTT
The DNA here is from genome assembly GCA_031002005.1 of Vandiemenella viatica. Taxonomy (NCBI): domain Eukaryota; kingdom Metazoa; phylum Arthropoda; class Insecta; order Orthoptera; family Morabidae; genus Vandiemenella; species Vandiemenella viatica. The sequence continues at coordinate 215,214,997 of JARYHS010011408.1, read as the reverse complement.
GTTGTTACAGCCCTTGTGAAAGCGTCACAGAATTGATACATAGATTGGGCTGGGATAGTTTGGAAGACAGACGACGTAGCTTGCGTTCGAATTTATTGGAGAATATGCGAAAAAATTTAAATTTCGAGTGCAATGAAATACTTCTTCCGCCAACCTATTTAGGTCGCAATGACCGGAGGGATAAGATTAGAGAAATAAGATGCCGTACTGATACTTATATGTATTCCTTCTTTCCTCGCACTATTCGGGATTGGAATGGGCGGGTTTAGGATTGGTGCTTAGCACCCTCTGCCACCCACAATGTTTGTGATTTGCAGAGTATGGATGTAGATGAAAGAGCATATTTTTATTAGGAGAGGCAAACTATGAAATTGACTATAAGTGAAAGACCTAATGTTGCTGTACTTGAGTGCTTTATATTCTGGAGAATATTATGGAGACAGTCGATAAAGAATGCAAGCAAATCTCTTGTTGTTTGTCAGAGAAGAGAAAAGGATTTCAAACGTTAACTGAATAATGTTATGGTATTGCACACACTTACTCCCCCGAAAGGATGTAAACAAAAGAGGACAAAATCTTACAGCAACAGAGGGCCAGGGAGACCAGGTTGCTTGATATGTGTGTAAAACTAGCTGAAAAAGAAGAAAGGCTAAAACAAGTGAAAATAAATGAGTGGTTAGTCAAACTCTTCGGCGTCCTGATTTGTTCCTGCTATCTAAAGAACACGACACATCTTCTAGTTCTGGAGAGCATCAGGAAGAGCATTTAACAAACTCACCTGAAATACTTCAATCAGGAACTGCTGCAAAGGGCAGGAGAAATAAATATCATTACTCCTAAATTAATAGCTATCTTGGATAGATACCAGTTAAGTTTAAGAGGTTCAGTTTACGTTCTTCAGGTTATCATGGAGGCAGTTGGATTTAGTATTAATGATTTTTATCTAAACAAGTCTTCTATTCAATGAATGAGAACACAAATGAGGAGAAGCTATAAAAACCGATTTTAAAATGATGTGTCCCAAGTCATGACCATTCAGTGGGATAGCAAGTTGTTGCCTGGTCTGGGCGTAAGTATTTCCAAAGGAGAACAACTGTCAGTCTATCTCATAATTACATTTTGTAATAGGGAACTACTTCTTGTGATAAACACCAAGGTAAAGTAGTTCTGAATGCTGTGAGTAAGTGTTGAAGTGCAAGTAATGAGCTGCGACACAATTGCATCTGACATAGGTCGTTTCAGTGGTGCCTGGGCACTTCTGGAGCAAATGTTAGAAAGAAAGTTGATACATTTTGCATGACGGCATCAAATTGATATAAGCGATGCTGAAAAAATATATAAATATTTCAATGACACACACATTGAGTAGTTGTTACATTTGGTTGAATTAAAACAAAAATCCTCTGTGACAGATGACTACAGAGAACTAATTGAGCTATGAGTCATATTTGTGGATGGAGACAGTGGCAAAGAACTGAAAATAAGACATCCTTGTTCAGTGCATCAAGCGTGATGTTTGACAAGAGCCTTTTATTCACTCAAGATATGTTTTCTAAGTTTTCAACTTAAATTGAGCAAGGAATGCAAAATGGTACGTAATTTAGAAAGGGAGAGTACATCTAACTTTGTATAAAGGTACATTCCTTTGATGGCAGAAATATCCAGCTCTGTTTTGTACGATATGTGAAATTAGCTGTCTTGTATGTACATTATTTAGTATCTTTTGCAATTTGATTAATGCTCACCTACATTTTGTTTTAGGAAAAACCACGGTGAATTTGTATCCGCGAAGAAGGATCATTTGTTTTCTTAAGTGAAAATTTAAAGCAGTATTCTCCAGGACAAAACTGCGGTTTTTGTACATGCTAAAAGAAAGGTCTTTTATCTTAATGACACAACTAAAAGAGCTGTAAAATCAATAGATAAGTTTCATGGTTTAATTTCAGCTGATGATGAATGGAAACAATCGAAAATTGTACCCACACCGTAAAAAAGAATATTCTAAAAAGAAAATACTCCTCATAATTTTAATACTATTGTCTTACTAAAAAATGAAGTATTATTTTTTGTTGTCTTGATTTCATTGCTAACCCAGAATTATACAAGATTTAAATGATTTAGTCACATATCAAGCTATAGTCAAAACAAGCATTTTTCGTAAACTTTCGGGTCTACCGGCACGGGTTAACGTCGTCATAGGAGGATAACATTTTTTATGTATTTAAGCTACAGTTTTAAAAAGAATTAGAGGATATGTGTTTGAATTTTCGAAGTTCTCTCTCTCTCTCTCTCATAAGGGATACCCTAACTGAGACTAATTATTTCTATTGACCGATTTATGGCATCTATCAATTTTCTAGGTTGAAATCCATATTGACTGGGATTCATTTCCTTGAATTTCCAGTAGTTTTGTAGTTTCTTGAATAGGATCTTCTCTTGAACTTTTCTGCACACATTTAATAATAATAAAGCGGTAAGATTTGAGTAGAAAAGGATCCTTTCTTTTGAATTACCATCTCACAGCCTTTTCATTCTCCCAGAACTCTGCCTTCATACAGGCATTCGTTCGAGAGTCTACATAGGACAGGGGTTAATTTTATGACTAGTTCCTGGAGGACCATCGGTACTGGGATCTTTTTCGCTTTTCATTTTGTTTTATCACAGTTATTACTTCTTTGGTTGTAATATCATTTACTTCCTCCTCACTTCAGTAGGGCTGCCTTGTTTCTTCATAGTGTAGCTTGTTCCTCTGTTTCATCTGATGTCATCTTTGTCTGGTAGCAAAACTTTTAATAACTCCTCTGCTGAGTCTCTACAATTTGTGGTTATTTGTCCATCTGTTCTCTTGACTGTGGGTAGTGTGGTGAGTGGTCTGATTTTACCCACGACTATTTTAGAAGAAATACCCATGGATTGCTCACAAGGTTTTCTCTCATGAAGGCTTTCCAACATTTTTGTTTTGTCTCTCTCATGGCATCTATAAAGTAGAGAGGGGGATTTATCAAAAATGAGAGCAGCGTGTTTAATCCGGCAACTTTTATCAAGGAATAAAAATTTCAGACACATTGAGGCAACCGCCATAATGCATTGAGTCAGCAGTATTGTGTTTTGATAGCTAGTAAATAAATTGGTATGCACTTGTCAAAATTAGTTAGTTTCAGATCCTCAAGTAATGAAGTGAAAAGAAAGTAGTCATAAATATGCTAAAAGCAAGAATAACGAAACCATGAAAGAGAGCTTTCATTGTACCTGGATACTTGGTTTTTGATATCACTACCAGATATTAACTAATACTAGTGAAAATGATTGTTCCATTTTCAGACGTTAAGCCGACCCAAATTTAAAGTTGTTGTGGTTAAACTCAAAACTGCACAGAGTGGATCAGAGGATGCCCAGATAAATAAAGCACTGCAGATACTAAAATCTGAAGGAACTGATGGTGATTCAGCAGCTGAAGTAGATGGTACACAAGAGTAAGTGTTTTTTTTTTTTTTCTTTACTTACAATATTTGACATAATTTTGCTACCTTTATCAAGTGCAAAGCTTTCAGATAAGATTCAGTTTACTGAATTTATGCATCAGTTCAAAACCATACATCACTTCTTTTAGTTTACTTTCCAAGTAATAGCGTAAATTCAAAGCATTTCTGTAATAAGTTCATTGGTATAGTGTAGTTCAAGGTATTAATGCACTTTTTCGTAATAAAATCTTTCTTAGTATTTTATCTGAAGAACCCAGTTAAAAAGCAGATCAGAACCCGTACAGAGATATAGTGCTGTAATTATTTTAACAGTCTATCAGAATATCCAAGGCAATTATCACAGCCCCCTGAGAATTCCTGTATTCCCTGTCCTTTCCATCTTAAATATAAATCAGTTAGCGGAATGCGAGGGCCAGAATTTTCCCATTTTAAATGGGAAGTGATTTTAACATGAGTTGGTAATGCCCTCTTTGTCTTAATATTTGAAACCTGCTTCATCTCAATCAAATTATCTTTCGTAGGAAAGAAGTTCGTTTTGTGTCAATATAATCATCTGTTATTACCAACCGATAGCTTCTGCTTTATCTTTTAGATTTTTGCAATGTTAGAATTGTTTCATGCACCTCTTCAGATGAAATTTCAGCTGCACTGAAAAAATCTCATCACTGAAGTTTGTCATTCGTTTATTTGACAGGAGTGGGTTTTTAAAAAAAAAAAAAAAAAAAAAAGGGATATAAGCATTTGGGAGAAAATTGGACTTATGCTCTTGATATTAATCATGTTCATCACGACATTTAGATCTAGCATCAGAAGTTTCTACAGAATCAAGCGTTTCTAATCACTCTCTGAAAACATTTATCACAAATACATAAAGAAATCCATTCAATGCATTCACATATTTGTTGTGGACTATTTCTGATTTTTTCCTTCCTATAATATTCAACCTTTGATGGTATTTTTAGTTAATGAACACAATCTTGCATAATATCACCATACATTTAGCTTCTTTTTTTCCCTTGATTGTATTATTGAGTGTCCAGCAATCTATTTATTGTTAGTAATAATTATTTCAGTAAATCAATAAAGGCTTCAGTTTATTACTGCTGGAATATAAGTTGCTTTAATTTTTTTCTCTCTCTTTTTCACTCTTGTAATGTGCATTTTTATGTGAAACAAAAAAATCTAAAAGAACTGAGAAGAAATTTTTATGGTCTACCATGTGTACATTGCTGCTGTTTTCATTCGCAACTTAATTTTATATTAAATATGGTAGGAAGTAGTAACTACACAAAAACATTAGCAAACTAAGAACTCGTGGAGTTGTTGTATATCCTTCACCAGCAGAACATCTCCACAAGTGCTGGGTGGGAATTTGCAGCTATTAAAAGTTTGCTTTGTGTTTTGTCCTTGTTTTACTGTATCTGCTTTTTATTACTTTTTTTACATTAATTCATTGTTTTTAGTTTTTTTACTTTTGTGAATGTCTTATGCTCAAAAACCATTCCAAATTCTGCATATAACTTAAACATCCGTTATTGTTTTGTAATTCTTGATAACACTTGGCAGTCTGTATTCACTGTCACATGCTTTGGCAGGAGTTAATGCAAAATGTTGAAACAGTATTGCTTTATATCTCCATTTGTAACTGTATTTCAAAGTTGACAGCAGACCTCTCGACTTTCTTAACTTTTGGAACCAGAACTTTGTTTGGGTCAATTATATTCTAAGTTAATCCATATCAAGATAATTCATGTATATATCCTCTAACCAATTGTCTTGGTGGTCCTTTGTTTACAAGAGTTTGAGAGTTACAAACTGAAAATTTACATCCGTAATTATCTACAGGGAAACGATACAAGAGGCCAAATGGGGACGTGGTTTAAAATATAGTGTCAGTGTATGAAATATTTTTAATTTCTGCCTGCATTTAATAACAGTTCACAAAACTTTGGATGGCATGTGTCACACCAACAGGTTAAACACAAATTACTTCCACACTTGGAAAATTTAAGAAAAATGTATCTTCCCACAACCACAAACTTTTCTGTTATTGAAATGGGGAAACATATTTCATTTTTAAAGTTCCGATTTTTCCTCTGTTATATTCAAAATGTGCCAGAGATACATAATCATATCACATATCAGTAAATACAGATACTTGTAGAATTACAAGCATTAAGATGGATCATCCATGAGGAGAGCTGATGATGTATGAATAATTGCATTCCACTTCATTTATGTTGATAACTTTTAAAAGTACTTTATCATTACCGAGTGACTAGTGATACTATAGTAAACTAACTATAAGCAATATGGTTTGGGGAAGTTAAAGCAATATTACCTATATAAATAAAAATTAAATGATGTTCATTGGTAAGCATTTGACTTGAGAACGGCTGGACTGATTTAACTATTTTTTTTAATCAAAAATGTTTGTAATAGTCTGAATAAGGTTTTTAAAGGGGAAAAAATTGGAAAAGTTGCCAGGAAAATTTGGAAAAAAAATTGGAAGTGCTTTTTTATGGGCCAATTTGGCTAATATATATGTATTAAATGTTCATAATTGTCCAATTAAGGTTTTTATAGAAAGAAAACTTGGAAAAGTTGCCTGGAAAAACTGAAGGTGCTTTTTTTGTATGAACCAATTTGGCTATTTTTTTAAATGTTCATAATAGTCCAAATAAGGTTTTTAGAGAGAAAAAATTGGAAAAGTTGCTGGAAAATTCTGGAAAAACAAAAATTATTTTTTACTATGTGATTTCTGTTTGAAATCAAGAACGATGAATATGTGTAAGTCTTTTCTTTTTTTGTTTATTCCTTATGGGAATAACTCAATTGAATGTTTTATATTGAAAAAACTGGAAGATATGGAGAAAAATCAGGAAAAATGCATTCCACTATAAATTAAAATAAAATTACCTTTGTTTTTATTTTGATGTAGTTTCGTGATCTGTCCAACAAACACAATTATTTTACTTCTATTCCATTGATATGAATTGAGGACATGTGCTTGATGATATCGAACAAGGTGTTGTCTTAATTAGGCATGACAGAGCCCAATTGTCCAATACATGATGCATTTAATCAAGAATTGAAAGGCTAAAAACAATATGATTGTGATACATTGAGACTCAGTGCGAACGAACATTCCGTAGTTGAATTGGCAACAAATTATGTGCACAACACACTCATGAAAGTTATGAACAATGGAACTAGAGGGATTTTCCTCTTGGAACTGGAAATTTTTTTGATCACATTGATTTTGGCAACGATTCAGTTGCAGAATGAAATTACACTTATTTTATCAGGACTTTACGTTGTTGGAAGGCAGTCAAACAGCTCATTCAGCATTCAAGTTGCCGTTGAATATGCAGATCAATGAAACTCCAACATGCAACCTTTTGATGAACTGTACAATGGCCAAAGTTTTGCAGCAATGTGAATTGATCATTTGAGATGAATGTACGATGCCACATAAGAAGTTTTTGACTGAACAATGCAAAATCTGTGAAACAGTCAAGACCGGTTTGCTGGTGCGATGATTGTAATTGAAATGTAAATAAAACATGTTGAGATTCATTGAGATTTCCAATTTATGGAAAAAAAATAAATCATCCGATTGACATGAAATTCTGACTTAAAGCAATTGTGACTTAAATTTTAGAACAAAACCTCGTGGTTCCAACTCAATCACATTCCAGGCACATCACACATTTCCAGCATTTCATTGGTTTACTGCCTTTTGAATACATCTCACATGTAAAATCTCCCATTGGCGTACTTGTGAATGTACTCCTCCTCACAATGAATATCCATCGACACAAATGTTAATAAATACAATGATCATTCAGAAATACTTTTTTCTCATTTTTGTTTGTTTACACATTTCCAATAGCTTTTCACAAATTCATTGAAATTTGGACAGGACAACATCTGTCAGGTAAGCTACATTAAATAAGTGTCTTTGGGACAGTAAGCAAAGTGATAGGAATTAGCAAAAGCAAGGTGAAGGAGTTTTTTTGAAAGCACTTATGCTGATGCAATTATGTGGACTGACAGACTCATGATTTAAAAGGTGGCTTAAATGAGGTAAAGGGATGATGATGTTAAGCTTACATGATATTTACAAGAAAAATATAAAGGTGAACTGTATTGGAGATTAGTGTGCTGCAACGATATTATTATTAGAAAAGGAAGTGTTTTCGAGGTTTTCTGTGTACTTGCAATTTTCAAAAATGTACGTATGATTAAACATGGGTTACTATTTCAATTGATGACCAATGGGTGACTTTATATTTAATGGTTCAAATAAAGATTAATTTAACTACTACTTAGGAAATGTAGGGCAAATTTGAAAAAAAAAACTTTGTGAGCTGCGAGCATACACCTGAGCCAGCTCTCAGGAAATTGGCGCGCCATCTTATCGTTGTAACTGAATCCTGTAGCCTTGAGTCAGTCACGTACCGTCGCCACCGTCCCACACTGTAACAGAAGGCGTTTGCTGAGAGCTGCATTACACTAGCCCGTTATCTCGAGTGTGTAACGACTTGTAATTTCAACCACCAGTTAACCGGTGCAGTTTCTCTGAGCGTGGGACGAGACCTGAAGATGAAACCTACTTATATTTATGCAGCTGGGAAACCTTTACATTAACAATATTACAATCCCTACTACTGAGCCATAACTCTGCCCTGACAGTCCCCACTTAAACTTCAGGAAGCCAATTAGAAGACTCTCTTACCCTCTCCACAGCATTAACGAGTCTTCCTGAAAACTTGCAGTAGACTAAGGAGTGAGTCCATCTTCCATCAATGAGGGCTCCAGACCATCTTCCATCACCTAGGGCTCAAAAACAACTTCATGGACATCACTTAGAACACTAAACAGGTACCGAAGCCGATTTGATCCACTATGCGATATTCTCATTAGTCGGGCTTAGAACAATTTTGCAGTCACTCATCTCAGTATAGGGTATTGCCCTTTAGCCAATCAGCAATGTTATATTTAGATGTCTGTCAATCATATCAGCGCACAGCTATTATTATTATTTGACCAATCAAGACTTTATCCAGTTTACGTGTGTAAAGTATATTTTCTTATTCTCCTAGTGATAAATAAATAAGCAATCTATTGTATGTGATGTTATCATTCAGTAAGATAGTCACCTCCCTGTAAACTGTTAAAGTATGACAGTATTATGTTAATGTTATCAATATCAATGTTCTCAATGACTATGTACAGCCTCCAGTATGATAGCTAATCCAATTACCTACTAGTATTAAATCAACAGACTGGTATCTAATGATGCCAGGTGGAACGCTAGAATGAAGCCAAGTTACCTCCCTCTCAATGTCAAATCGGTCACCTGTCCAAAAGACAATCCACTTGGTCAACCATTTGACACCCAGTCCAGTGAGTCAGCACTTTAACACACATGCATAGAGCTGCAAAGACAAAAATAAGTAATCTAAGGTGAAGAAAAAACTTTTATGCACTGAACTACCAGACTGCAAGCCCTTGGTTTGAACCACAGGCCAACCTGGAATTTTTATGGGCTCTTTAAAAATTCCAGGAAAGCTATCTTCTTGAATGTAAACACTGAGTGGGATTGGATTCACATCAGACTTTAGGTCCAGCCAAAACAAGGTGGAATGTGTGGCATCTTGGAATTTCATCACTGGTAGTTGAGATCAGAAGTTAATTATTTCCGTACTGTTAAATTGAGGTATCAGGTCTTGCTTTTCAAACGTGGTGTCACAGATATATTACATCAGTCATATAGTAACATGTGAATCACTTACTTTATTAGTCCTAATTTAAGCTGTCAGGTACTAAAGAAAATCCATTAATGTTATATGTTTCACTCTGCTTTGATTTTAAATTGTTTAACACTTGGAATTTATCTTTCTCGCTGTCAGGGCTGGCTCTTCACCAAAATGAACTATTCTTCTCAAACAATCCTTTTTCCCCATATTCTGTCCCATTACAGAGTGAAAAAATTGTACCATGGGAATATGATGTACATGAAAGAAGCGACAGAAATGATAGATTGGCTGGAACAGAGAAATTAGTTAAGACAAGGAAGTGCCTTCTCTCCACTATTTTTCTGTTGTTAATGGACAAGATAATGGAGAAATTGGAAGAAAGAATGGGAGAAGAAAACATGAACATGAGGAAATTTGCAGATGGTAATATGGGCCAATACGGAAGACAGTGGTAGTTAGAGATAAGGGCATACATTCTGGGTCATTGTTGCACGAAATTTAATAAAAAGAGAAGTAAGTTTGTAATCTCTTCCAGAAAAAAAGGAGAGACGACAAGGGGAATTGTGATGGAAGGAGAACAGCTCATGAAAGTGAAACTAGTTTAAATACCTTGAGATAAAAGGAGGTGTGCAGAAACATTTTTTTTTTTTAATGTTAGAAGCTTAACATGAACAAGTATGTGTGACAGAAAAGGAAATAATTATGGTATTGGGTGAACTATGTTCTTATTCTCATATATGCTGCTGAAAAGTGGTCAGTGAAGAAGCTGTTTATCAGTAAGATACAGCCAGGAGAAATGGAAAGAAAAAAAATAATCACTTTCCAAAGTGTCATGGATAAATGGGCTTTCCAAAACTGACAAAGGTGGTTAAATTCGAAGCAACTAACATAGCAAACTGATAATATAAACACAATCTTAATAAAAAAAAGGTCTTCCCAATTCAAAATTAAACCAATATCGTAATAATAAGTCAAAAATAAAAATTATAAAACTAAAGTGGTCGGAAATTGCCACATTCATTTTCACTAGTAATGTAGGATAAGAGAAATATTTTGATATAGGTTTATATAGTCTAAGAATTTTACTAAATGAGATTGAGCTATTAGAAAGTCTTATTACTCATCGTTTGAGCCGACAATCAAAAATACCTTGAAAAATAGAAAGAGATGAACCAAACTTAACCATGTAAATCGGTAGTCATTGTCAAAAAACACATTCTGATCCAAATTTGAGGCTGTAAGTAAATTCTGAGAGTGTTTTTAGAGGTAGAAAGAAAATAAATTTTAAAAATAAAATAGTTTGGTAACCGCAAATATCCTTAAACAATAGAGAAAAAATAAATAAAATCATTATAGTTTGGAGTAAAGTTACTTTTAATGGAAGGAAAAAGGTATTTAATGTTTAACCTAGTGACCTTGATATGTGTAAAAACAGAAACTAATGCCTCAAACAAGTAGGAGTACAAGAATAGTTGTCATAACTTAAAATGTTTGCAGAAATCATATCAGTAAAACATATCAAAGTTTCAGTGAAATCCAAATAAAATTGTATACCATGAGAATTGGGGAATTTTGGGATTCGCAGGAAGATAGTAGTTTACTGCAGGAAAATACCAGTGTTCCTGAAGTTTTCAGCCAGATGGTATAAAAAAGCCATCTTTTTCTTGCCTCTTGGACAATCGTGGAACAACTTTCATAGATGTAGGTCGAACCTCTGTCACATAATAGAACACAGCATTGGCCTTGGAATAATTTTCACAATAGTTATGACGTTCAGTGAAAAAACTTTTGCTAACAATGCACGGCCTAGCAAATATTCAAAATGTAAAACAGTTTTGATAAACTAGCTCTAAATGGGGTTGCAGTTTCAATTGCAAGAGTGAATGTTTTTCATCAGTTTGTTTGGCTTGAAGAATAATCTGCACTTTTATAATGTTTCAAAGTCTGTTCTAGTAGACAGCTATCACTGTAGACACATGTGATCTGATACCAGCCTAATTTCAGAACTTTAAAAGAAAATATTGTTTATTTATCAATAGTTACTTTTCAATTTCTATGCTATATCTGACCATTATCTGTTGTGGTAGAATAATTCAACAGTTTGGCGACCATACGAGCTTGCATAAATTTTCATTTTGGTATAAGATTAACGAACATTTTCATCCACGGTTATTCTAGTGACAATAACATTTCACTCATATCAAGTAGGGACGTAATGGATATCCGCATCTGCAAGTGCGGAACTTTCGCGTGAAATCGTACATCTGCCTTCGCATCCACAATTTTTAATGTGGATGTATGACATGTTTTGTTTACATTGCAATATATACATTATTCTTTTTTATGTGAGATTCTGCCCATTGTCGCTTAGCTAATTACAAAGTAGTTTTTTTTTCCCCTGACAATCTTGCAATAAAAGTATGAACTGAACGGTATTATTACCTAAGCACTGAATTTACAAGTTTGAATTTGCATGTAAAGTAAAGCGGTCTGTTTACGGTCCAACTTATGGGACATCCGTGTAGAAATACCGTACGGTGCGGTCACCCATTCACGCTAATAGAAGGGGTCCAACAAAATGTTCCAAAAAGTCTTTTCCACTTATACTCGTGGCACACCATGTGCCCTTATCGTACACTCGTTGGATGTTTCCTCCAATAGCTTCCTCCAAAATCCATAACTTGTTGGACAACAATAACCCGTTTTGGGTGCCTGGTAGTCCAACAACATCCAACTCGTCCTACATATAGTCCTGTAACCCCTTTCACGGCCCATCAAGAGTTATTTTATCAAAAATTGGGTTATTGTAGGTCCTACAAGTTGTACTGTGAATACACCACTAGGGCAGTGGGAAGGTAGGTGGTGAGCACGGAACCGAGTATGGTGGTTTAGCGGGCCTCGCATTTGGTAGGATATGGGTTCGAATCCCTGTCCGGGCATCCAGGTTTGGGTGTTCCATGGTTTCTCCAAATCACCCCAGGTGAATGTTTCCTTTTTGTAGCCCCCTTCCCATCCTTTCCCGTATCTAATGACCTTGACTGGGACAAGGCGTATGGCCATAAGCAAAAAGAAAAGAAAAGGGGGGAAAAAATGAGCACGGAGATGTGGCTTGGCTTTGTGCTTGATGCTTGAATTAGTCACACCACGAACTCCACAAAGTTCATGTAACAAAGATTGGTTTTTAGACGTGTGAGTAGTTATGTAAATAATTGAACTGAATTGTAATATCATCCCATGTTTTTTGTTGTTAAAACTTGCGGCATAAAATAAATCGATATCCACGGATGTCGAGCACTGAACGTGTGCATCCGCAGATTTTCTCATAAATTTAGCATGTGAACATCGTCATTAGGCCCCTATTTTGGCAAAATGGTTGAATACACGTATTGGCCAGTTTTAAGAAAATGGTGCAGATGTTTAAATCATGGTGACAAGTGGTAAATGTGCAAGTCTTAATAAGTGTGCTATCACTAGCTCAAATATGTTTGTTAATACTGTTCTCTTAGTTCTTCTTTCATTTAGTTACAGACATCTTTTATATCTCTTAATTATCAGATTTATGCCAAGACTTATTAAAATAAATTTTTCTGTGAAAAATATCTTATTTCTTTTACCATTCATTAAAAAAGTGAGGCTTTTAAAGTGACACTTTTTCACTGAAAATGATTTTTTTTTAGATGTAACAATATTAAATGTAAACAGAAATTTGTAATTTTTAAAAATATTTAGCTTCCTGTAGTAAGGAATGGCATGAACAGTGGCTAATTCGTGATTGAATAATGATGTAATCTTCTCGGGTATCCATGTGGATGGTGTCGTAGAAACATATGTTTCAACAGCTGGTCTTTATGTCTTCATTAGGTGTCAGGTAGCTTCCAGATGTTACAAGCTTGTTGTGACTGCCTAGAAAATCATTAGAAAGCAAGGGTAGAACCAATATATTTTTCAGTGGAAGTTTTTCCACATAACATTTAATCATTAGCCTCCAGCATACCGAGAAGTGTGTCTTGGAATGATTAGGAGTTTTAAACAGTCGAAGGAGTTGAACATCTATGCATTTAAAATTTAAAATTAAGAGTTGAATGCTCTGATGTTGTGTTATTAAGTTGCTCAAAATGATAATGCCGCACCACAATAATCTGAGATAATTGTTAGATAAGTTATGCTAATTGAAGGCTTAATTTGTCAAATTATACTTGAGATGCAAAGTGAGAAGATGTTTCTATTTGATTTCTATTGGTTATTGACTTCTTATTATGGATGAAAATGTTTAATAAGATGTTGAAAGGCACACAGGCGTATTGAAACCCAGACAATCTTTAAACATAAGTACAAATAAAGAAACCTTATATTGAACATGGTGTTGGATTTCTTTCCTAGACATTTTATTTAATGCAATTTTACGAATGCATTTTTTTTATTTTTTTTATTTTTTAAATTGTGGTTTGTATAATTTTATAGTTGTCAAACGCAGTATTATAGAAACGTTCTAATGATATAATAAAAGAAGAAAATTGTAACTACTGGTTACAGAAAAATACATTTGTGTCTATAAATGAATGCAATTTTTCTCGGTGTTGTTTATTTATAAACGTTTCTCGGGAAACAAACCGAGTAATATCATTACTGATGCACAATATTACGGCGACTTTATTCTTCGTCGCCATCTTCAGGTGCAGTTGTAAGTCTTGAAGTCAGCCTTGAGCGTGTTGTTTGAAAACTGACATGGCAACGACAGACGTTGTTAAGTTGCCTAGCAGCATCTCAGACGTCATTAGACGCCCGCGGAATACAAAAAGCAGAACGTTGGTGACGAGCAGCCTCAATAACAGGAATCCATGCGTCACTTATCTGGAACCCACAATCCCTGTTAACCAAATCAGACGCAAGGCGAATTTCAAATGCTTCTTTAATGACGCGAACCAGGCGAATATGTTGGGCGTGTTCCAAACAACATTGTTGTACGCACCATATCGTCTGGCCAATTTATTTCTTACCACATTCACACGGGATGCAGTAAACTCCGGGTGTACGGAGGGCAAGGTCATCTTTTGGAGTTTACTTTATCCCGTGTGAATGTGGAAAGAAATACATCGGCCAGACGTTACGGTGCGTACAACAACGTTTTTTTGGAACACGCCCGACATGTTCGCCTGGGGCAAAAGATAAATCAGCAGTGGCGGAACATAGTTTGACAGAAGGACATCGTTTCAATTTCGAAGTGACTTAGGTGCTGACACATGCGAGAGGCTTCTGGGACAACGTCATTAAAGAAGCATTTGAAATTCGCCTTGCGTCTGATTTGTTTAACAGAGATTGTGGTTTCCAGATAAGTGATGCATGGATTCCTGTTATTGAGGCTGCTCGTCACTAGCGTTCTGCTTTTTGTGTTCCGCAGGCGTCTAATGACAACATAACAACTTCTGTCATTGCCATGCCAGTTTTCAAACAACACTCTCAAGGCTGACTTCAAGACTTACAACTGCACCTGAAGATGGCGACGGAGAATAAAGTCGCCTAAATAATGTGCATCAGTAATGATATTACTCCGTCTGTTTCCAGAGAAACTTTTATAAACATTTGTGTCTCTTTCTCAGCTTAAAAAAATTTCATTTCTTCAAAATGATGCACAACATAGCAAATGGAAAAGAAAATATTTATAGTGCTGAATACTTATCAAGAAATAAATATGTAGTCATGAAGTCAAATGGAGGGCAGGGACAAGGATAGTGATTTGAATCGAAAAATATCAAAATTTATCATAGACTACCAGGAGTAGATAGCAAAATAATGTTAACTATGAAAATATAAATAAACGTGAACATTAAAGTGAAAAAAATTAAGCTAAATATTGCCTATAGTTAGCTGTGGTTAAAGTAAGGCGATGTGGCTAGAAGAAAGAAGAGGAATAGTTAAAGCGGTCAATGGGCATGATTTTAAGTTGACTGGTTGCCTGATACCCAATTTGTTCTGGTAGCAAGCTCCCACCTTCTGAGTGCGGAGGGGCTGCTGCTGTATAGTAGGATTCTAATAGCACAATCTGTGAAGCAAGAATTGAAAATGTTGGTGTCAGGGGAGATGCATTGACAGCTACTACTGGGTGGTTATCATTCTGGATGAATGTTTTGTGTCAATGGAAATTCACTCTTATGGCTAGTGGCTTGGTGGTCAAAGCTATATAGGACCCCTGGTTAGCAGGTTTATTACACGGAGATTTCACTAGTCCTACAATGGGAAAACCTTCTCCAGTGATGGGGTTGACGAAGGTGACGGATTTCATTTACGGGATGGCTCGATGGAAATCATAATCTTGCCAAAGGTTGATGGATTCATGGTTTCGCCGCCTGGGAAGTACTGCGTGACCAGAATTGGACTGTTGTAGGTTTGTTTTTTTGGGGGGGGGGGAGAAGGGGTGGTTAGGGTGGTTATGATGTAGCATTTGAAACGTGTGAATTAAATCTGGTGTGCAGTTGTGGAATGTGAATGCTTGAGAGATCTTGTTTGAATACCATGTGAGGGATTGCGGGATGACGTATACAATTGCCCTAAATGTAGGGGAGAGAGCGTTTGGTATGAAACTGATGGCAGCTGTCGAAATGAAGAGTGTTGTTGTAGGTTGGTGGGTTTGGTGTTGACCAATGATTTGAGATGGCCATTGGAGAAGGACAAATCCATATCCAGGAAAGTGGCCTGGATGTGGGAGTACGTTTGTGTGAAGTTCAGGTTGGTAAAAACATTGAAACTGTTCGCAAAATTTAGAAGCTGGTATCCTATGTGTTCAGATCATGGAAATATCTTCTACGAATCTGAGCCTCATGAAGGCTTTCAGGGGACATTTTTCAAATGTTCCAGGCATCCCTTAAAGAGGTTGACAGGTACTGTAAATACTTCTCTGCAAAATCCTACCTGCCCCTAACCTCAGCCAGATCTCAGTCTCCAAACACAGTCTTCCCCATTCCACCAGACAGCCTCCAGGCTTTTCCCCATGCCATAGACTTTGCTGCAAGATGTGCGACATACACCAAGCTTCCACCACCTTCACCAACCACATCAGTGGGGAAAGCTTTCCCATCATAGGACACACCACCCGTAAAACCTCCAGTTTAGTATAGCAGTTAATCTGGGACCTCTGCCCAGCTTCCTTCATACATTTGAACACCAATCCACTAGCCGTAAGAACAAATTGCCATTGATAGACACTATTAACCAGAGTCCATACCACCCAGCAGCTCTCCATGCCATCTCCAATAATTGTAATTCTTGCTTCATAGTCCTTGCTGTCAAGAGTTCTTCCCAACAGCAGCAGCCTTTCTGAGTTCAGTGGGTGGCAGCTAGCCCACTGATACAAATTTGGCACCAGCCAACCACTTGGTCTCAACTTAAGATAATACCCAGTTATTACTTTCACTTTTCCTTCTCTCTCTATCCTCTCCTTTTTTCTACTCTCACTATCCTAGAAAGAGGCGATTTTTATCTTCATATTTTTTGATTTAATGTTTACATTTATTTATACTTATATATTTTATGTTATATTACTATCTGCTCTTTTTTGCCTGTTCGTGATTAGTTTTAATATTTTTAAATGCTCTGATATTCCTTTCAAATCAATACCCTCTCTCTGCATCCTCAGTTCAAAATTACCCTAAACCTGGTTCATGTTCCTTACTCAGTGGTCACTATTTGAGGTAGTATCATGTAGCACCCACCCTCCATAATGTTCTACTAGCTGATAAAGAGTTATGCTCCAAAAATTGCAATATCTTACGCATTCATGCCCATTATGCGTATTCAGGCTGCCCAGCCTTTATGTAAGGTAAGTGGTGGTTCATTTTCCTACCTAATTTGTAATTCCACTACACTATTTAGTGCCCATTGTTTCATATATATCATATGAAAGACAATTGCTCTGAACTTACAATGAACTCTAATTAAAAATAATGTTGATTTAAATACAATAAATAATAGTATTACAACATGCCTCTCCTTTTTTAAAAGTGAAATCGGTACAAAATCTTTGTACAAAACCCTTAGTGCATGAAAGAAACTCAAACTGGACCTTCACTAAATCTCCAATCGTCATTTTATGCCAATCACATGGATATTAATTAGTTAATACCCATGACTTGTTGCAGATTTCATTACCCTCCTGTATATTCAATAAAAAATAAATTTACTTAAGGAAGGGTAAGGAAAGAACTTTTCTTGTGTGTGTTTTTTTTGTGTGTTCGTCGTTCCCAGCCGCCTTCATCTGTGGTAAGTGTTGGGTCATATTTCCCTATCCTTCCTTAGTTTTATTGCCTTAAAGCATTTTCCTGCTCATTGTTATTATATCTACTTAAGGAAGTATTTTAAATAACTGGTGCTCACTGAAATATTGTAAATTAATTTTTTCTTTCTTTACTGCCCTTCAGTCCTCATCTTTTGTGAGTGCTGGGTTTCTTTCCCTATCCATTTTGTGGTTATTTCTTTTGATATATATGTATATTTTTCTTCTGTCCGTGTGTATGTAGCTGAACTCCTAAACGGCTGGACTAATTTTTATGAAATTTTATGTGTGTTGATTCAAGAATGGTTTAAACAACCCTTAATTTTATAGGAACCCACATTTTTTATCTGATTTCGGTGGAACTTTGCACATGTTTACTTCAAAATAAACAGAAAAATACTATCGGCATTTGGTTTTCAGAAACCCAACCCCTCTCCCCATTTTCACTCCCCTAATGTTTCACATGTATACTGTAAAACAAACAGAAAAATACTGTATACAATTGATTTGCGAAAACCCAACCCGTCTCCCCCTCTCCACACCCTTAATTTTTGTCAATGTTCTTTACACTTACCCACAGTTTTTATCCACTATCAACGGAACTTTGTGTATATATACTTTAAAACCAACAGAAAAATATTGTCTACATTTGGTTTTCAGAAACCCTACCCCTCTCCTTCTTTCGACCCACTTATTTTTGTAAGCGTTCTTTATACATACCGACAGATTTAATCTGTTCTCAATGGTTCTTTGTACATTTATACATTAAAACAAACAGAAAAATACCATCTAAATTTGATTTTCAGAAATCCAACCCCTGTCACTCTTTCCACCTCATTAATTTTTCTTCAATGTTCTTTCTACAAAGCTACCGTTTCTATCCGATTTTGAAGGAACTTTACACACGTATCCTTAAAAGCAAACAGAAAAGTACCTTCTACATTTGATTTACAAAAGTCCATCCTCTCTCCCCCTTTACTTCCACCCATCTTAATTTCAGAAGTTGTTTATAGAAACTCTTTTTATCAAATTTTTAATGGAAGACTGCACACGTATACTTTAAAACAAAGAGAAATGTATTGCCTACATTAGGTTTATAAAAACCCACCCACTCTCATTCATTACCCTTCTTAAACAAAATTTTCACATGAAACCATCCAGTTTCTCACGATATCTTTCATTTATTTAGTACATGTAAATCTGTCTGTTTTGTATATGCATACCAAATTAAGAAAGAAAAAGAGGCATTGCAATGCATGCCGAGCTAATGTCCTGTTCTTGTGCATTTTTGTGTGTTCATCCCATGAAACCATCATCTAAGGTGAGTGGTGATTCACTTCACTAAACTTTTTTTTTTTTTTTTTTTAAATCCATTCGCTACTTAGCTCCTATTGTTTCCTGGTTACTATATATATATATATATATATTTCAATAGAGATATATTTCGGAAGAAGTTAATGACAAGTGGGAGAAGCCGAGACGAACACTCCAACAGAAGGCGTGGTACACTCTGGACAGAGGAGCGTAAACAGGCACATTCAAAACAAATGAAGGAGTTCTGGGCCCAAAAGAAGATGAAACTCTTTGCCAAATGCACAAAGGCTTAACATGGTCCCAGTTGGCCTCAACGAATGTATATATATAAATCGAGGGTACTAAGTAGTGAAAAGGAATTAAATCAGGATAGGGAAATGAGCCACCACTTACCTTCAGGTGATGAATGTAGGGCGCGAACACACAAAAAAGACAAAAACACAGCTGATAAAGAATTTTTCGGGACCAACCCTTTGTCAACAGGAGAATATTATGAGAGGTGGGTAATGTTGGAGACTGTCTCACCTATATATATAAAACTAGGGGAGGATTGGGAAATACGACCCAACATTTACCACAGATGAAGACGGCGGGGAATGATGAACATAAAAAAGAACTAACACAAGAAACGCGCTATCGCCGATATATTGCGCGTTTCTTACGTTTGTTCTTTTTTTATGTTCATCATTCCCAGCCGCCTTATCTGTGGTAAATGTTGAGTCACATTTCCCTATCTTCCTTAGTTTTATTGCCTTAAAGCATTTTCCTGCTCACTGTTATATATATTGTGATCTTGCAGAATACTGTTACTAGGCCAGAGTAGGTATCAAACAAGGATCAAACATCAAAAGATATAACGTTAACAGAGAACATGTCGCAGCATGTTCTCACTGTATCTTGAAACTTTAATTTTGTGAAAATTTCCACTTTATTTTGTTATCAGTGTCCTAGTCACTATACATTGTGTTCTACTGTTGCCAAATGATTTAAACCTGAAAATTTCATCATTGTTAAGTTATTTTGTGATTTTTGTTTGTTTTTCCCACATTGCCTTCAATGTTGGTGAACAATGATTCTGTTGTTTTACAGTTAGTACCTTCTATCTTCCATGGATGATTGCCATTTTCATTGATCCAACCCAATACTTCAATAGCACCAGCTCGTGCAATAGTCTGTCTTGTAGCCTTAGTCATCATCATCTTTAGGGTTCTGATCTTTAGGACAAGTAACATTTTTTTCCTGCCTTCGTTTTGAGCTGAAATGCTGAGTTAAACACTGATTCAATGCTTCTGATTGTAGTAATATGTATTTTATATAGCATATAAATGCATATTCAGACCATTTTCCTAGTTTTGGTCATATTTCGATAATATTTATGGTCGTATGGTCATATTTTGAGGAAAAATCTGGTAGTTTTTTAACAGTACCAGGAATTCAATAGATATAGATGAGAAAAAATTAAGATAATTATTCACGGAACTGTTCTTTTGCTATACAGATGGGGGGGGGGGGGGGGAACAAATTTTCACTGTTGTCAAAATTCACCAGTCAAAAATTAAAGTTATACATTATTGTCATTCTCTAAACGTAATGTTCCGCCCGCCTTTTTATCTCGACAATACAGCAGAAGCATGCCTGTGTGGATCAGCATCAATCAACATCTAGATGAAATATCTTCAGTCACCGTTAAATCTGTACTGGATCAGTGAGTAGACCTTTCACCATGCCGAAGATAAAAGTTTTCTGAAAGTGCGCAGTTACGTAAGGGAATTTAGAAAGGAGTATTTTAGTACAGATGAAAGAGTTCTATTCTGTAAATTATCTGAAATTAAAGTGACTTCAACAAAACGGTTTAAAATTTGATTTTCCAATGGTGCAGCGAGTGCACGGAAGCAAATTATGCTGTCTACATGAAAGCGTCACCACTAGATAAAATAAATAATGTGTAATTGAGCATGTTATGATGTATAGTAAATTTAAATGTTTGGTCATATTTTGTGATTTTTAAGTCATATTTACCCATTTGCCTACATATTTCTCTACTTTTTTGGTCCTAAGCATCCAAACCCTAATCATCATTCTCTAGGTCCTGTCTCCCAGTTGTTGGTCATGAGCACTTTCCACTTCTTCCTTTCTGGCTTTAATAGCTGCTTAAGTTGAACTTTCATTGTTTGTAAGTTGTTTGAGATGATGCATTGAATCGAGTTGGTTTAATATATACTATTCCTCCTCCCCCCCCCCCCCTCCAAAGGGTCCCTGGTCTGACCATCATTGTATGTCTTTTCTATCGCAATACGACATACCTGAAACTTAAAACACCAAACTTTTACCTCTTCCTACCAGTGAATTTGACAGTAGGTACAATACACACTTGCTCTTTTATGACTTCAAACTTAATTTCTAGTGCCATTTCATGGTTATAGCATACAAAATCAGCTATTTGGTCATATAAATGAAAGTACACCATACTGAACAAAGAGTTATAACAGTCCCACATACCACTGGCCTATACGAAGACCGTTCTGATTTTTTGTTGCTTTTTATAATTACGTCAAAGACTGTAATAGGCCCCAGTTCTCCACCTCTACAATAACAAAATACGAGGGTGGGTCAAATGAAAACCTTAAATTTGTAATAAAAAAATCGAAATTTCGCGTCGTTATCCTGTA
The DNA here is from genome assembly GCA_031002005.1 of Vandiemenella viatica. Lineage (NCBI taxonomy): Eukaryota > Metazoa > Arthropoda > Insecta > Orthoptera > Morabidae > Vandiemenella > Vandiemenella viatica. The sequence goes on along the minus strand of JARYHS010011408.1, from coordinate 215,193,501 downwards.
AGTTGGTAAGCGTGCTACAAGCAGCGTGCAGAATGGCCTATAGGTGGCAGCATAGTGCAGATGCACAAATACCGTCGCAGTATCAGTATAAAGATGGCTGCCCCACTTGAGACTTGCTCCAGGAAAGAAGTGTTCTGTTATTTGGTTTTTGAGTAGTGAAGGTATGAAACCTATTGAAATTCATCAAAGAATGAAGGTTCAGTACGGTGATACATGTTTGTCACAGCAGCAAGTCTACGAATGGTGTAGGAAGTTCACAAATGGTGTGACTTCAGTGGAAGATGCTCCTCGTCCAGATCAGGCACAACGAATTGTGACTCCAGAGAACATTGCAGCAGTTGAAGCCATAGTGATGGAAAACTGCCGAGTGACACTGAATGACATTGCAGCATGTTTAAAGATTAGTCATGGTTCAGCACACCACATTGTGCATGATGTGTCTGCAAGATGGGTGCCACGGCAGCTGACTCCTGAAATGAGAGAACGACGTGTTGATGCTTGTGAAGAACTTCTTTGGCGCTTTGAACGAGAAGGTGATGGCTTCCTTGCAAGAATCGTTACTGGGGACGAAACCTGGGTTCACTTCCACCAACTGGAAACAGAGAATGAGAGAGGAATGGTGTCATTCCTCATCATCAAAACCAAAAAAGTTTCGAACAGAACCATTAGCAGCGAAGGTTATGCTGACTCCCTTTTGGGGCGAAAAAGGTGTCATTTTGGAGCATTACATGCCTAGATGGACCACTGTCACCAGTGCATCATACACAGATCATCTTCGGCCTGCAATCAAATCAAAGCGACGTCGATTGCTGTCATCAGGTGTCCTTTTGCAACATGACAATGCAAGGCCCCACACTCCCCGTACAACAGTTGCAACAATCACAGACCTGCATTTTGAGTGTCTTCCTCATCCACCATACTCACCAGACCTTGCCCCAAGTGATTTTCATATGTTTGGACCACTCAAAGAAGCAATGGGAGGAAAGAAGTTCCGTTTTGATGAAGAGGTACGCCACGTGGTGCATGAGTGGTTGTGCGGACTACCAAAAGAATTTTTTTCTAAAGGAATTTATGCACTTTGTAAGCGCTGGAGGACTTGCATTGAGTGTGGGAGAGATTATGTTGAAAAGTGATACAGCTTTGTAGCACTTCTGCACATTAAATAATATTTAAAAAAATATTTAAGGTTTTCATTTGAATCACCCTCGTAATAATAATAATAATAATAATAATAAAAAACACTTGCAATACAACTTACTAATTTCACAGACAGCTACCCTGTTATGATAATTACGAAATTACTCAAGTTTTAGTAATATGATATTTTATTTAAATACTGCTGTTGATAAAGCAATGGCATTCTGGAACACCAGAAGTGGTAAAAGGGCTATACATGTCAACCTATTAAATAGAAGGGGAAGGAGTTGAGTGGGAAAGGCGCTCAAAAAAAGTAAAAATACTTGCATATAATGTGAAAATAGGGTACTTGATTAATTTTGGAAAAGTAATATTATTTCTTGCAAAAACAAACACAAAAATGCAAAAAATTTTATGTTCATTTGAATACTGACACCAAAATTCTCATAGCTGCCATTCTATTTCATGTGTTATCAGTCCATCATTCTCACAGTTACAAACAAAATAGCAGTATGATAATTTCATTGATACAATGTATTCTACCATTTACAAGTGGTGTTTAGTGCTTCAGTATGTATACATGTTAATTGAAACTCAAAACAAATTGTTTATTTATGTTCCCTACAAAGAAAACATACGGAAAATGTGTCTAAAACTATCGTGACAGGATTCAGCAAATTTATTATCTTCAATGTGTTTTTGTGAAAGACACTTTGGTTTAAGTTTTTACTTAAATTTTCTCATGTTTAATAGATTGGGTACATTAATATTTGTTTCTATTCTATGATATTGTTTTAGTCTTATATATGCAGTGATTGTATGTTTATTGGTGATTCAGTTAGGAATTTTTATATCATAGTTTACTTGCATACAAATAAAGAAATTTGGTCAGAAATAACATACAGCACCACAAACAACAGACAACTCCGCTTCCAATATTGCCCACAGAAATGCTATGTAAACAATACTGAAGTGTGTCTGTAATTTTTCCAATTTAGTGTCCAATTTCTAAGGGAAGCACTCAAAACACATTTAAAACATTTGAGTATCGTCTTAATTTAGGAAGGGGAAAAATTAAGGCTGATCCTCTGCTCCATTATTATTCTAACCTTTTCTAGGTAATCAATGCTTTTCTGCATCTCTCTAAACACTGAGCTTTCTGGCAGATTGAATCAGCTTTGCTTTTTTTTGTTGCAGAACCACTGTCTCTTCAAACCACCCCCCTTTTACGAACCACCCCCTTTTTCCACACACACACACTATTTTCATCACTGTTTCGTTTCGTGGTGGCAGATCTACTTTTCATTTGTAATAACAAATATATGAAAAAAAAGTAGTTTTCGCATTTGCTTTTGATTAGCATTTAACAAATGTGGCACTTGACTTGCCGAAGGCTTGCTCTTCCTTATTTCCTTTCAGCCTTGTCATACACAATCGCTGAATACTATAATGTGCACTTGTGCTATTTTTTCACCAGTGGTTGCAAATTTTGGTGATCTTTCATGTTGGTCAAGAGATATTGAAGCACTCAATTCCTCACTGCTTAAAATGAAGGAGCAGCTTCCCTTTAACCTTTACTGACTTTGAACAAATTTCAGTTGCTAATAATCACTTAAAAATGATGGATTTTATGACTGTTTGATATTCCAATATACCTACTTCAACAATATCCAAGCAATATGTCTACTTTGAAAAGTACTGTAAAGAAAACTAGATAACACATCAAGTAGAAGCTTATGTTTGTTATTGCAACATGTGCACTAGCATCGCAAATAAAATGCTTTGAAGGCATTGATATAACTTGAATATCCTTCCATCTAGCTACTTAAATTTTGGTGAGTATTGTTAAGTATATTAGTGTTTATGTATTTGTTGTGGCCCTCCTGCCTTTATCTGTAGTAAGTAATGGGTTATTATCCCTATCCTTCCTTGCTTTTATTACCTTACTGTTCGTGTTATCATAAGGATCATTTGAAAAAGTAAAGGTTGTAAGGCATAAGGAAGGAGTGGACATTGTTGTGGTTTCGTTGCTTGTCCACCGCTCTCATCCGCAACCATGTACTTTTTAACTTTTCCACTGAGAAATGATTTTTGTTGTCAAAATTTCTACCAAAAGTTCTATTCGAAGACTGAGGTTCAACTTGTAGTGCCCCCACCCAGTTTCAAACTGAGAACATTCAGCAAAACTAAGTAGAACTATGGAATAAATTTCACCCAGTAATCTCACAAAATCTATTTTAATTTATTGTCTTTAAGCATTCCTCCAACACCACCAATTTTACAAATTCATTTATCGGACTTCAATAGTCCAAAGAGATCACCCCCTTTGTTCAGTCTTGTTCTAGACAAAGTAATCAAAGCCTGGGAATAAAGAAACACCGCAAGTGAAGTTTATATTTGAGTAGCCTGCCAATGGTTATTCCTTTTACTTCTATTCTACTCTATAAAGAAATAAATAAAAAAAATTACATTAGAATTAATGCATCAATGTAACAGAAATTTAATAATTAAACTACAGAGAAACTTCGAGAAAATTCCCGTTAGTGTTTAAAATTACTTATTGTCCAGTAATTCATTGTCCAATAAAGTATAAATTAAAAGAAGACTGGATCAAGGAAAAAAGTGGATAAAACTGACATTAATAGCTACAGAGAAATTTCCCTGTTACCAATTACTTGCAAAATTCTATCCAAGGCATTTCTCATGGGACTTGAAACATAAATGGATCGTCTTATCGCTGAGTATCATGCAGGATTTAAAAAAGGCAGGTCATGTGTGAAACAAATTTTAAATTTCAAAACCATCTTACAAATCTGTAAAGACAGACAAACAGTGATCACCTTTGTAGACTCTAAAAAATATTTCACTCAATTGACAGATAAATGCGTTTCAATATACAAAGTAGACAGGAAAACAAGAGAATTAATCATACACAAATTAATGGATACTATCTCAAAAGTTAGGCTCATAAGTGAAGTAGCTGATCCGTTTCAGATCAGGAGTTCGACAAAGAGAGTGACTATTGCCTCTTTTGTTCAGTCTTGTTCTAGACAAAGTAATCAAGCCTGGGAATAGAAGTAAAAGGAATGACCATTGGCAGGCTACTCAAAAATAAACTTCACCTGTGATGTTTGACCTTTGTAGAGGATCTAGCAATTTTCTTCAACAGCAGGCAAGCAGCAATCTACTCCCTTGTAAAACTCGATGAAATTTCAGCTAAATGTGGTCTCCAAATCTCATAAGCTAAAACCCACTAAATGGAAGGATCTTCGCAGTACCAAGACAACCCATGATAACACAATTTGGCAGTATCTCTCAAGTAACCAAATTCAGATATCTAGGAGAAGTTGTTATTAACGCAAACAAGGAGAGAATATCTAAATTACAAAAAGCTTATAGAATCACCTACAACAAATTCAACAAAAAGACAATATCCCACAATGCCAAGTTAAGACACTATATTACTATAATCAAACCAGAGGCAGTATACTCATCGGAAACTTTGATTATTTGGGGGTAGATAATTGTTTAGACATATTCAAAAGCAAGAAAGAAAAATTTTAAGGAAAATCTTAGATCCATTTTGTACAGGAGGAATTTGAATGAAAAGGAAATCATGTGAACTATATCAGCATTTGGAAAAAAATTTGAGTCACTTTCAGGAAAAGGCGAATTAAATTCTTTGACCACATTATCAGAATGAATAACCAAAGATTAATGAAATGAATTCTCAACCTGGCCATTTCAGTGAAAATGAAAAACAACTGGCTAATTGGCTATACAAAATCCAAAAATTAATTTCAAAACACAGGGTTTCATTGATGACTGTGACACTATATTAGAGTTTATAAATTTGCGAGAAAAAATTAATATCAAAGTGAACATACTTTACTCTGAAATAACAATATTATACGAAATCCAGGTAAAAGTAAGAGAAGTATTTCATGAATAAAAAATGAGCTTTTGCTCGAAATTAATTTGACAACTGAAAGCGATAAAGCATATGACAATTTTACTGTAGAAAAAAAAGAATTAAAGATGCAAGAAGTGCAAAAAATGTAGCTTAAAAAATGAAATAGTAAAAACATACCTTTTATCATTTTCTACTCTTTCGTAAAATATTATATTTTTGAAGTGTAGCATATTTTTGTAGGTTATTCTTTTTAAAAATTTACTACCGTCAACCGAAAAAATATTGGAAACCCTAGCGGCGAATGGTGCTAGTTCGCGAACGGTAGCGCTCAATTTAATTCGCGAACGGTACCGCTCAGTTTAGTTCGCGACCGACAGCGTTCAGTTTGGTTCGCGAACGGTACCGCTCTCTTTAGTTCGCGACCAGGAGCGCTCTGTTTAGTTCGCAAACTAGGTCGCTCCAAGACAGCTCGCTTTGCTAGCGCTACTGCACGCGCTCTCTTGTTTGTTATGGTAGTTGTGGTTATCGATGGTTCTCTTTTAATTGATAATGGGATCAAAGTGTGTTTTATTTTCACGTTCCACGTTAAATTTCCGTTTGTGACTTCTGCAATAATTATTAATGTTGAACAATTTATTTTTCTTTTATTTTTATATCTGTGTCTTCAGTGAAATGTGCCCACAAGGAACTGTGTTTCATTTTAGATAATAAACTAAAACAAAAGTTGGTCTTCGGGAAAGGATCGAACGAACTAGGGAGCGAGAGATCTGGGAACTAGTTCGCCTGTGGGAGCGCTCTTACGAACTAGTTCGTTAGCAAACTACACAAGACTAATAGATATGTTAAACATTGTACCATTATCCAAAACATTTGATTTCCCATTGAGAAAGTTGATATCAGCTGAAACAGGAAAGTAAATTTTATACTGGACGATTCAAAACAATGAAATTACGTTTTTGGGGATACTTAATTTTTATGGTTTAGTATTAAATTTTAACAGTGCCTAATTCAGCTCATAGTTAGTCGCATTCAAGTGGAAAATTTAAACTAGATGACCCGTGCGAAAATTTTGCTAGTAAAATACAATGAATAGTGAGGTTGAATGCTTGTAATATAATGAAAAGTAGAACCGCACTTTGAAGCAAATATTTATTTGTTTAGTGTAATAGATACGCATCAAAACATATTACGAAACATTAGGAAGATTTAAAACACATTGTATGTATGACAAACTGTCACTGATCCTAACAGAATACAACCAACCTGAACAAAATGCACACAGCATATCAACGTCTCTGTGATATGTGCCGCTGTACGAATAAAATGTTTACACTGGAATTGTATAGGAAATCATAAATGTTTCAATAACGGAAAAAAAATCAAAAAAACTTCTGATTGTATAAAAAACAGTTTATTGACTTCTCATCGATACTGCCGTTGCAATCTGAGGACTTGGCTCTGAACTGTTTCATCCATGTGACCACTTTAAGCATCAAATTCCAAAAAAAAAAAATTATTATGAATTTACCTAATTGGAGACCTTAATCTCTATAATGACATGTCATTTATCAATTTCGGTTTGGTATCGAAGTGGATAAATGGCTCGCAACAAAAAAGAAAAGAAACATGTTGTAGAAGTAATATTGATACTTTTGCCCTTTAAGGGTCAAATTCCTTTTATAAAATATGACGTGACCAAAGCGGACACCTTTAAAATGATACCTCATTTACCGATTTCGGTTATGCATCAAGCGAGGTAAAAAAAAATTGTTTTTTAGAAATGATGATATTTTTGCCCATTGAGGGTTGAATTTAAAAAAGTTATTTCTTAAAATATCATGTGTCTAAAGCGGATACTATAATATTTTAAACGATACCCCGTTTATCGATTTGGGTTAGATATCAATGGCTCGTGACAGAAAAATGCATTGTAGAAATATGAATACTTTTGCCCTTTAACGGTCAAATTTTGAAAAATTCCCGTCTTAAAATATGGTTTAACCAACTGAAGACATTACGAAGACCTCAGTCTTTAAAATGATACCTCGTTTATCAGTTTTGTTTACTTATCAAGGGAGATAAATGACTAGACACAAAAACACAATTTAGAAATACTGATATTTTTGCCCTTTAAGGGTTCATTTCAAAAAATTTGACCACAGCGGAGACCTTAATCTTTAGAATGATACCTCATTTAGCTATTTCCGTAATACATTAATGGAGATAAATGGCTCGTGACACAAAAATGCATTGAAGAACCATTGATACTTTTTCCGTATAAGGGTTCAATTCCAAAGAAAAAAATATTTCTTAGTATATGATGTCACCAAAGCTGAGACACTAATCTTCATAATCCTACTTTCTTTTATCGATTTCGGTTAAATAGCCAAGAAGATAAATGGCTCGATACACAAAAAAATGCATTTTAGAAATATTGATATTTTTGCCCTTTAAGGGTGGAATTACAAAAAAAAAAAAAATTCTTAAAATATAATGTTACCACGGCGGAGACTTTACTCTTTAATATGATGCCTCATTTATCTATATCGGTTAGACATGAAGGGAGATAAATGGTTCGTGACGCAAAAATTCGTTGAAGAACCATTGATACTTTTTCCCTTTAAGGGTTCCATTCCAAAAAAAAAAAAAAAAAAATTCTTAGTATATGATGTCACCAAAGTTGAGACTCTAATCTTCATAATCCTACTTCATTTATTGATTTCAGTTATATATCCAAGATAAATGGCTCTAGACACACAAAACGCATTTTAGAAATATTGTCACTTTTGCCCTTTAAGGGTCAAATTACGAATAATTTCTTTCTTAAAATATAATGTTACCATGGCAGATACCTTAATCTTTGATATGATTCCTCATTTATCTATATCGGTTAGATATCAAGGGAGAGAAATGGCTCGTGACACAAAAACGCGTTCAGAAATATTTATACTTTTGCCCTTTAAGGGTCGAATTCCGAAAAATTCCTGTCTTAATATATGATGTCACCAAAGTGGAGATCTTAATATTTAAAATGTTACCCCATAAAACAATTTCAGATAGGTATCCAGGGAGATAAATGACTTGTAACACAAAAAACAGCATTTTAGAAATATTGACATTTTTGCCCTTTAAGGGTCTAATTCTGAAAAATTCCATTCTTAAAATATGGTGTGACCAAAGTGGAGACCATAAGCTTTAAAATGACACCTTATTAATTGATTTTGGTTAAGTATGAAGGGAGATTAAGGCTTGTGACAAAAATATACTTTATAGAAATAATATATATGATTAGGTAAGGGAAAGAACCATTCCTTACATTACATTATGGTAGGGCAGCACAAATTCATAAAAATATTGGGAAACGAAGAAAAATTGAATTTTTTAATATAAATTTGCCATTAATTGAAGGACATTACATGCACCTGGTTTAAAACATATCTCACAATGCTTGATTACTTGATTATTATTAACTGTACACGTTGCTGGCAATTTCCCTACATTTCATGAATGAGTGATTTTTTACTTATTTATTTCTTGAGGACCTTTCCACCACCCACTTACTTTTGCCCTTTGCAAATTTTAATTTCAAATTCTTTCAGTGTTTCAGATAAACTGTTCATTATTTCCCTTAGTAATTTGTTACAGTCGCCATGTCACTCACCTACTAAAGAAAGTTTTTCCACCTTTCTTACACCTAAAATCAAATGCCAGCTTTTGGTCATGGTCATATCTTCCTTACTACTCCTAATTCTTCTACCAATATACATCCACTTTCAGCTCTATCTGCCCTCCTTTGTAACCCCTCCAGATTTTGTGTTTGATGCCCAATATGTGGGTCTCATACTACCTTACCGAGGTTTTGTAACTCATTTCCCCATGGGGGATCCTGAAACCTCTCCCTACCACCTGTACAGTATGTCTTGTTCTGTTAAGTTTCAAAATTTCGTGCCAAGATGTTTAAGTTATTCAACAAGAAATTCCTCCTTCACCTTGCAATCATAATATATATATATTGTTCTGTCATATTTCCCTATCCTTCCTTAGTTTTATTGTGTTTAAGCATTTTCCTGCTTATTGTTATTATATATATAATCTGTTTATCCAATAACCTGGCATTTATCTTCAAACATATTTACCTACCCAGCGAGTTATCCTGTCTTGTTCCCTCTGTTACTGTTCTCAACCCTCTCCTGTTTTGCTTTTATTATTTAACATTTTTATTCTTGCTTCCTTCCTTTTAAGAATTCATCTACCCAGTAAGTCACTTTTTCATCCAATCTAGTGGTTTTTCCTACCACTATTTTATGGTTCACTCTGTCAAATGCCTTAGAGGGATCCTATGTTGTACTCTCATTTTGGTCCCACTATTCCATTTTATCCAAAATATCTTTAATTAACCCAGTAAAAAAGGATTTCTTCAACGCCAGCTCTCAGAGTTTCTCAAAATTAATGTTGATAGTCGAGTATTAGTGGTGGAAGATATACTCTATATGGTGACTAACATACCAATATACTGTTTATTTCTTTCTTCTTCTCTAGTCTATCTGAAAGTAGTGCAGAAGATCTCAGGTCTGTTCACCATGACTTATTTGACACAACATATTTGCATTAATGAATCAATTTTTCATTTTGAGAGAAACTATATTAGCCAATGTAACTTTCTATAGGTGTTTGAGTTGGTGAAGTATAATCTTCCTTTCTGTTTTTTAAATGAGGCAACAGATATTGCATTTATACCTTAATCTTAATGTGAACAGTGATGATCTTGTATTATGCTGCAGTGATTCAAATCTTCCCTATGAATGATTGAATAACTTTTTATATTGCTCTGAGACTAAATGATGATCCAGTATGAATTGAAATAATGTATCAGTATGAAGCTAATTATTGGATGGTTCTCGAACTGTGAATGAACTAGTACAGTACTTAATCCCAATAAATTATATAGATGAGAATTTATGATACTTGTTTCCAAGGACTCAATATTTTGGACCTGGGCTCCAAGGACAAAATACAATTAATAATTACATAAGCTTAAATGGAAGCATGAGAACACGCGAACTCTGGCCACAATGTGTGAGATGCGAGTCAAGCTGTCAAATGACAGTTTTAATCTTGCCAGTTTCTAATCGTTGTTATTATTAAGGGGTCTGTAGCGATCATAGTCTAATATCTAAGGGGTCCACCATAAAGGCTGGGAAAGGCTGTTTTAGACCAGTGAAGAATTAGTTGAAATATATAGACACTGAAAGGAAATGTTGTTCATTTAAAAATAAAATATATCATGTTATTGTCTTTGTTATCTTTAACTAATGAGATGGAACATGGTTTGATTTGAAGTAGGCATAACCAAACTGCAGCTCCTGCTATCCACTTTTCCTTGTACTTGTTGCTACAGTATATAATATTACCTCTTGAAAGTGAATGACACCAAGCAAAGGATTATGTTTTAAAATATTCACTTCCATTTTTATAGGCATGTAATTTAATCACCTTTTTAGTTTAACCTAGAGTTGGTATTACTACTTTTACCAGTGCTTGTCAAGACCACCCACATTTAACATAACTTTCACATCTTCAAAACAGCATATATTTGCTTTTGATGATTTTGTTGTCTTTCTTCAACAGAAAAAAGAAGAGACAACATTACTCATCTGTGAACTGCAGTGAGACAACATGTAAGAAAGAGATGCCATCATTGGAAATGGAATTTTGCAGTTCAAATTCTGTACAAGATGAGGAAGCTGGTATTACACAGCATTCTTTCGATGTTAATAGTTCAACCAAGGATTGTAAAATGATAATATGTGGTCCACCATCTGTGATTAATAAATTGGACAAAGTCAAACTGCATGGTTTTGAAGGAATCAAATCTGAAAATTGTGAAGCTGAAAACAGTCAGATCAGTTGCATGTTAAATGGTGATGGTCATGGTAAAAGTGGTGCTGCTGCTGCATCTGAGATGAATAGCTTATCAGAGAATAAGGACCATTCAAATGGCCAGTTTTTAATAAGTCAGGAAACAGATTTAAATTTCCAAAATAATAGTTCAAACAGTAATATTTTGAGCGAATGTATAATAAAAGAGGAATTGCAAATTCCAGAAGAAGTAGACGAATTGCAAACCACAGAAGAAGTACCTGCACTATCATCAGTCAAGGTAGAAGTAGGTATCAAGTGTGAAGGAAATACAACCAGCTACTCTGTAACACCTCCTGCTGCATTTACAGAATTAGAGGAGTGTGTCCAATCCACAATTCTGCAAGAAATAAAAAATATGATGGATGGAACTAGTAGGGCTTCGAATTCTGCTTCCAAAAAAAATAGTGTTTGTAAAAAGTTAAAATGCAGACTCTGTAGTTTTGTAGCTACAAATAGAATTGAATTACAAAAGCACAGACGATCTCATTTTAAAACTTATAAATGTCGACATTGCAGCTTTACTAATTCATCAAAAGAAGTCATGAAAGTGCATATAAAAGAACATAAGAAAGAGAGACGTTTTATCTGTGAATATTGTGGCAAGAGATTTAATTATAAACCAAGTTTAAAGGCTCATTTGATGGTTCATAACGTAATTGAAAAACCTTTCCGTTGTGAGACATGTGATAAAAAATTTAGTAGTAAAAGTGGATACAACAGTCACCTAGCAACTCATTCTACAGAGGCACAATATCTTTGTGATTTGTGTGGAAAGAGTCTGAAACATTTAAGTAATCTGCGCATCCACCGTCGTTTACACTTAAACCCTGATTTACGTAGCAAGTTTCCCTGTTTGCTCTGTGGAAAGAAATATCCTTCTCGGTAAATAGCTTTTTTTGTTTTACTATTTCTGTAAATGTTACATATATTTAAAATGCTAATCTGAGTTTAGGAATGTGGTAGAAAAAAATGGGTTCTCTCTTCAGTGTCATGTTCTCTATTAGTGTCACTGTAAACCTAGCTTTTAGTTTGTTTTTATTTGTGAAGTGGAATTGTTTCGTTAAGATAATTATTAACAGTGGTCCCAGAAACATTAAGAGTTACAATTAGTCTGATCTTTATTTTTCTGTGATGTTTTTGTGATAGTCTAAGTGAATGTTGGTATTTTTTTATCGAAAATTAAACATTTAGCAAACACTAACTATACCAAATGCTGTTATAAGGTGAAATTTATTGTTAATTGAAACATTCATTCATACCAGACATACTGAAGTACAAAGTTTCACTTCAAATTTCAGAACTGATTTCCTGGCCATCTTGGTAACCATTATTAATCAGTTTTCTGTGGTTGCTTAGCAGAATGCTGGAATGATCCTACTCTCCTCCTCAAAGCTACAAGTAATGCAAACAGAATAGTGGGAACGTATTTAAACAAAACACACACACTATAGTTGTTTTGGTAGATACATTTGTAAGACTTTTTATCATTTGTATATGAAATTGTACTAAAATACTAGATGATATAAAGTATGGTAAACCTTTTAATTGGTGACTGGTATATTAAGTTGCATAAATCCTAATTGTTTCTTCTCATTGTTTCTAAAGGTTGAGTAGAGAGCTGTGCTTTCCAGATTTCTCTGGGTTTTTGGTTTTATGTGAGTGTAACGATGTATCAACACCATACTGTTTACTTTGAAACAATATTTTGTCTCCTACTGCTGAGTGAAATAGTAATCAGCAGGTGGCTAAGAATCATAAATACCTGAAATATGATAAACTGGAACTGCATGGTATACTCCCATAATCTTAAGCTGAGAAGAATGATAGGAAAAAATCTAAATTTCTCGTTTGTTTTGGTTTTGAAACCGGGTTTTCATTCTGGCTATAACCCCCCCCTCCTTTTCCCAACTTGTTTCTTTCATTGTATTTTATGAAATTTTCAATAAAACTTTATAAAGAGTTTTTTTTAAAATTAATTAATAAAATGACGCCAATGCAACTGTATTACGTAGGTTTATTGCCGTACACGTTTCGCCTCTCATCGAGGCATCATCAGCGACGAATCTATTTTAAAATTTACATTGGGTTTACAAACTTATTTGACATAACGCTAAATTGATACATTTTCTTATTATTTACACTTACTATTTACATTAGTGGATTTCAGGATAGTAACCAAACATCTTTGCTTTCTCTCCAAACCATGTTTCCATTACAGCCATTTGTCTTTGCTGTTGTGTACAGGATATAAACATTGCGTCTTCTACAATTCGCTTGTTTTCGGTGGCCATCTTATTTTCTGACTGTCATAGGTGGTGATGCGCTGACGGCGCAAGATTTGAAATTGCGTGGGAGATTTTATTTCTAATTTTATGTAAGTGTGTGAGTGCATGTATTTGTTAGGTTTATTTCTTTACTGTAGGGTTATTGTATGTTTACCTGTTTGAACAGTGTTTGGTTTGTTAAGTTTATGTGGTCATTCAGTACCTGCTTGCCATTTTTTATTGCTTTTTGTATGTGGTAGTTTTCTTGTAGAGTGAGGGTATTGTGCTTGTAATTGGTTCAAACTGATAAACATACAATAACCCTACAGTAAAGAAATAAATCTAACAAATACATGCACTCACACACTTGCATAAAATTATAAATAAAATCTCCCACGCAATTTCAAATCTGGCGCCGTCAGCGCATCACCACCTTTGACAGTAAGAAAAAAAGATGGCCACCGAAAACAAGCGAATCGTAGAAGATGCAATGTATATATCCTGTACACAACAGCAAAGACAAATGGCTGTAATGTAAACATGCTTTGGAGAGAAAGCAAAGATGTGTGGTTACTATCCTGAAATCCACTAATGTAAATAGTAAATGTAAATAATAAGAAAATGTATCAATTTAGCGTTATGTCAAATAAGTTTGTAAACCCAATGTAAATTTTAAAATAGATTCGTCGCTGATGATGCCTCGATGAGAGGCGAAACACGTACGGCAATAAACCTACATAATACAGTTGCATTGGCGTCATTTTATTAATTAATTTACTGAGCATCTGCGGAAAAATGGCCTACGACATTTAGTTTTAGGGTTCCGTAGTCAAATAGCTAAAAAAAAAAAAGACACCTTTAATTTCATCATATCCGTTTGTTTGCCTTCGATCTTCTGTGAATTTCAAGGGAAGGTGTGTTACATTGCCCTTAAAACAGATCTATACTAAGAAAAAAAATTGGCAGCTTTGCCTTCAAGTAACAGCGGGATGAAAAAAACTTTTTTTTGCTTGACTCTTCAAGAGTAATATCATTGAATATATATTAAAATGCAATAAATTTTGTATATGGGTACATTTGTTTAGTTTAGCTTGTGAAATGGCCATTGCTGTGTATCTCCGCTCTCCCCTAATTGTACAGCAAAGTGACGAAAATTTAAAGAAATTCAAGATGACAGACTTACGAATCACTTTTAACTAAAATCATGTTAAATAAGTTAGGCCAGAATAAGTTATAGCCAGAATAAGTTAGGAAACCTTTTAGATTTACAAATTATTCTGTGACTAACAAACATTATTTTGTAGTCCATTTATCAAAATAATACAGTTACTTCAGTGTAATAAAAATACCTGAGGTAAAAAGATGAGGGAGTAATTAATTGTAATTAAGTGCAAATTAACTGTCAAAATTGAATATTGTATGGTGTAATTGCTTACCTATTTATTTTTATGAATCCCCTGCATGCTTCGTAACAAATTTTAAAGTATTATTAACACCTTAGGTACTGGGTAATCCAATTGTAGGATCGTGAGTTTGCATAAGAACTTGAATACAGGACATCATTATAGTCAAACTACAGAATATGGTTTGCATGCACAACATGAATTTGGCTATTTCAGCATTTATTATTGATTCTCAGGTCAGGTTTGGTGGTAAAACAGTCATCAAAAGCATAATTGCTATTTTAAGGGATCATACCAATAAACCAAGGATAACTGGAATATGAATAGTTGGATACGTATATGTTAATAATTTACTGAAGACTGGTATATATAATATAATTTTTGTTCTAATTGGCTTAGTAATTATCATCACTACTAATAATTTCATAACACTATAGTGCACCTTAATGCTGTGGAAAATTATTCAAGCTCCTTAATTCTATGCCTTTTTCCACGTGAATAGACATTGTTTTCTATTATTGTATCTTAATTTTGCTATAAAATTTATTTTTGTGAAAAAAAAATAAGTTTTTGGTATCTGATAGATAATACTTTGTCTAATATATACCTAGCAAGTAAGTTAATATGTTTGTTATGGATAGTATAGGTACCAGATATCTTAGTTCATAAGTCTGATGAATATATAACGTGTGGAAAAACCTGATATAGATGTTTAATCATATAAGAAATAAGGTTGTAAAATGTCTGAAGTATTGAGATAGAGTAGCTCCTAATGGAAGAACAGAATCTCTTTAACGAGTGTCCATAAACTAGGTGGCTCAATTTTGGCCTCTCTTGAAGCCCCTCTCCCCGCTCGTAGCCTGGTGTGGCTTTTGCCTCTAAACCTTCCATTCCCCTCCTCCTGTGTGCCACGTAGCTTTTTTCCTTATTAATTTCAGAAGACATTTTGTACTGTTGTCTCTTAACAGATTATCATTATTGTGTATATAATGAAAACAACTGATATTTTTTGTTATGTACTTTTCTTTAATTATAAATAATCTGAATGAAATGTTGACTCTAGCCACTATTGCAAATGATCAATTATTAGTATTTTTCTCAAATAGCTTGGGAGCCTTTTCTTCTTGAGGAGTTACTAAAACATTCTCCTTATCTCAATCATCATTGTTCATTAATTGATAACATAGAACAAACTATGAACTTGATATAACACTTCACCAAGCACTATGATTTAAGTTGCCCCAAAATTTACTTGGCAGAAAAAAATTAGAATTATTTCATCGAGTTGTGTGGTCACACACAGGTTTTATTTCAAAACATCAAAACAATGTGAATTCTCACTGCTTTGGAAAATCCTGGATGACATCTGTAAGCGAATTTGAGTCTAGGTACGGCATGTCTAATGTTTTTTTTAATCGTGATGCGCTGTCGCATGTCAGTGAATTTTAATAGACCAGCTGTTTACAACCCAATGTTATGGCTACAAATCACACGTATACCAATTGAGACAGGCATATCCTGCAACAGAATAACACAGTTGAGCATTGCAAGATGTACTCTCCTTACACTTCCTCTTGAGTTTCTGCAGGATATTGTTCTGGGCCAACCGAGCGTGGTGGGTGAACGGTTAACATTCTGGCCTCACATTCGGGAGGACGCTGGTTCGAATCCCCATCTGGGCATCCAGATTTGGGTTTTCCATGGTTTCCCCACCAAGATATTTTTGATTGAAAATGATCTAGTTCTATACCATCCTATATGACTTTCAGTTTCCTGTTTGTGTGTCTGTTTCGTAGATGGAAGGCACATCACTGAGTATTGGATGGACTCGGTTTCAACTTATAGTAGCTTGTGATAGAGTGATTCTCTTCCACTGTTCCAAAATCTTTGGCTTGTGTTACTACTGCTAAATCATCTGCACAGATGGCTGGGGTTGATTGTTAGTGTAAATATTGAATAACTGCACTCTCCTTGTAGCATCCAATTTTTTTGTGGTCTCCATCGACTTGCTATCCTGAAATTCAACATAAAACCTTCACTTCGTAAATTTGTGATGGTTTCTGTGAACTCAGTCATTTGTAAGTTGATATAGTTTATGCAACAAGATGTTATGCTATTTGGAGTCAAATGATGCAGAGAGATCTACAAAAACCACTTCCTTGACTAACCCCAGCTCAAAACTATCCTTAATGTGCCGAGTCAGGTTGAGGAATTTTGCGGTGCAGTTTTTGTTAGATTTCAAACCTGCTTGCTCATGTATCAGTTTAGGCTCGATTTTTGGGCTCATTTAATTTAGGAGCATTCTTTTAAATATTTTGTAGAGGTAGCCATAACAGAGAAAGCGTTTGTAACAAACAACCAGAACTTGAAAGCGTTATTTGTAGTACGGAAGCGGATATCGTTATCGGTACAGAAAGTTGGTTGAAACCGGAAATAAGTTCTGCCGAAACTTTTAAAGATAGCATGAACGTTTTTTGTAAAGACAGATTACATTCTCATGGAGGTGGGGTATTTATAGCTGTGAGTAAATTTCTCACATGTAATGAAATAGACGTCGATACGATCTGTGAAATCAAATGGTTTAAACTCAACGTTGCTGGGTCATCATAGGCGCCTTCTACCGTCCACCCGATTCCGACATAGCTATTGTTGAGGAGTTAAGAAATAATGTAAATAACGTACTAAATACTGTATTCAAAAATTCATTTACAAATGAACATAAGGATAGTATTCCCGTGTTCCCACGCCGTGGCGAGTCGGTGATGGAATCATTACGAATAGATACTGCAGGTATTATTAAGCAATTAGAGCTCCTGAAGTGGGGGAAAGCACCGGGCCTGGATGGAATTCCAGTAAGAGTATTCTCAGAGTATGTGGCGGAAATCGGGCCATTTCTGTCTGATATATTCAGTAAATCATTAGAAGAGCGAAAAGTACCTTCAGACTGGAAAATCGCACAAGTAACTCCGATTTTCAAAAAAGGTGATCGAACTGATCCTGGAAACTATCGTCCCATATCTATAACATCTGTTTTTAGTAGGGTTATGGAGCATATTATATGTTTGAACATTATGAATTTTCTAGATGATAATAATTTGCTTACAACAAATCTACACGGATTTCGGAAGAAAAGATCTTGTGAAACACAGCTGGCCCTATTTACACATGACATAATGAAAGTTATCGATGCAGGTTCACAAGTAGATGCAGTTTTTTTAGATTTCCAGAAAGCCTTTGACTCTGTGCCACACATCCGCCTTTTAGCGAAGCTTCGAGCGTACAGTATATCGGATCAGGTTTCTAACTGATCGGTCGCAGTATGTTGTTGTTGAAGGAGAATGTTCTTGTAATCTAGATGTTACATCGGGTGTACCTCAAGGAAGTGTAATAAGACCACTTCTTTTCTTAATTTTTATAAACGATCTCGGAGACAAAGTGAAAAGCCTTTTTAGATTGTTTGCTGATGATGCGGTTATATATAGGGAAGTAAGAAATATGGCCGATTGCTTAGAAATTCAGCGTGATCTGGATGTTATTTTGGCTTGGTGCGCTGAGTAGCAACTTACTCTAAATTGTAAAAAGTGCAAGACAATGAGCATAACTAACAAAAAGAATCCAATTGTTCAGAAATACGAGTTAAACAATACAGTTATTGATATGGTTGATTCTATTAAATATTTGGGAGTAACAGTACAAAGGAACATGAAATGGGACATACACATTAATTCGTTAGTAGGTAGAGCAAATTCTAGGTTGCGATTCATAGGTAGAATCTTGAAAAATTGTAATGAACAAACAAAGGAGATAGCGTACAAATCTCTTGTGCGTCCACATTTGGATTATTGTTGTGCCATTTGGGACCTGTTTCGTAAGAGGTTGATCGAAAGTATAGAGAAAGTACAGAGAAGAGCGCTTGATTCGTAACCGCTTGCTACAGTCCTTATGAAAGCATCACAGAACTGATTAGTAGACTAGGCTGGGAGTCTCTGGTAGATAGATGACACATGTTTCGTTTAAACTTAAATTGGTAAACATGTGTACTCCCACTTTCACTTTTGTGTGTAGGGAAATACTGCTTCCACCAATAACTTTTGTCTTTCTCCATATCTTATGTATCTGTTTATCTTGCAGGCAGTTATTGCAAAGACGTAAAAGCCATTCCACTGCATCGGTCTCAAAATATTTTACCAGCTCCTCATTTATATCATAAACACCTGTTGCTTTACCAGTTTTGCACCTTTAAATAGCTTCCTTTAGCTTTCCATTTGAAATTCCACGGAGAGATCTTTTGTTTCTACTTACGATGGTCTTACTATCATAGTCCCGTCTTTTGTTCTGAGTATTCCCCGTTTTCCATTCTGTAATAGTTGATGTTCTATTTGGTCAGGTGTTACATTAGCATGTGTATTGGTTTCACATGGGTCATTGCTGAGTCTTTTCAGAAGTTGCAATACCTGTTAGCTATTTTTGGACAGGTTTATGTTTTCCAGGGTCTCAGTCCAATATTCTTGCTCAGTCTTTGTAAGTGCAGAGTGCAGTGCTAAATCAGATTCCACTGTTTCCTGGCAAAAAGGATTGTTTTCAATGAGCCTAGGGTATTTCTGCAGGAGAGTTGAAACCTCTTCATTCATGACTGGAATGTTCATTGTGTGGCAACCTCTAGAAATTGAAAGACGGGAACATGTTTACACGACCTCCAAAAAATCATTATAGTGCCCAGACAAAGATCCTATGTTTGAAATCACATAATCCAAATTTTCAGTAAAAATTGTCCAATTAGCGTTTTTGAAATTAAACCTCCAACAGAATGGAATCTTCAACGGTTTGATTGCTGCTAATATCTGAATACATACTGCTCTATGTTGGGTGTTATGTATTGGGTGTGAAACTGTTTTGGTACATCACTTATGAAAACAGATCAGTGTTATAACCCCGCTTCCATCTTCCACTGTTAAAAGAATGTGGAAGTTTACTGTTATGAAGAACAATCTACTTATCTACTTTAACCAATTTAGAATGGCTTCCCCATTCCCATCATCATCCTCGTATCCCCAGACGCTGCTATGGCCGTTAAAGTCACCAGCAGCAACCCGAGAAGTCTGACAGTAGAATTTTGACAGTGGATTCAATAGGAACTGCACATTTGGTGGCTTGTAGATTGACATGACCATGTAGCTACTCAACTCTATAGTTAGTATTTCAATGCCATGGAAAGCACTGCTAGTTCTAGTTTAACAAAGATGGCACTACCATGCTGTTTGTGTGGCATCTCAGCTAGAAAATACATTCCTCTTATGTTGGTGTGCTCTGAGCAATCTCCTTCTGTGTCTTTTGTAAACATTGAACATCATATTCAGATTTATGGGTCACATTTTTTAGTAGTTCCTTTTTAATTTTAGATAAACCCTCAATGGTGACTGGCCTGTTTTGCTTATGATTTTACACCTTGTCGAGATTATTAGAGGTGGAAAAGGACTGTGGCCAAGGAGCAGGAAGGAATTCGGCCATTGTCTTTTGAAGGAATCGTCCCAGCATTGGCCTGGAGTGATTTAAGGAAACTATGGAAACCCCAAATCTTAATGGCCGGACCGGGTTTTGAACCCACTTCATCCCGAATGTGAGGCCAAAATGTTACTGCTCATCCACCACGCTCGGTGCTTTTAACATTATTATTAATATAGATCCCTTTTGGGAGGCTCTTTCCATGTCCATAGGGGAATAAAGACCTTTGGTTGCAACATAGTTTTCACAGGTTTGTGGCCGGATATTTTCTACAAATGAAGACAATGTTTTGACAACATCCTCTGTTGTCTCCATCAGGTCTCTTGCTAACGAGAATTTACAAGATCGTACATAGAGCCACGTAGCAATTGTACAATCTGCTGCCGTATCTATTAGTATAATAGACAAGATGTAGCATTGTCGCACCTACGTCATGTCACGCGGTGACGCAAGCTATGACGTTGCGCTATGACGTCACGCTTTACGATATTATTTGTGGGAGTGCGCGTTATTTAATATCATTTCCAAGCAACAGTGAATAAATTAACTCACATAACACTGAAATAAAAGTATGTCTTGCGTTAAAATCGATATATCAATCATTAGATGCTTATATTTACGTAATATTCTTTTGATATATTGAAGTATTCCTTAAATTCTTTGTCCATAGATATTGTAAGATAAAAGCTTTGTATTTCGAGCATCAGTGCTGCGAAAAGTTTGGTTAGAGGATAACTAGCATGGATCAGAATTACAAGTGGCATTTGACGTTAACGCAGAAGGCATGAATAATTTAGTTTTTTTTTTTTTTTTTTTTTTTTTTTAATTTAAACTGTGTGCGTTTAAATTGGCATATTAATTATCCTTTTTTTTTTTTTTTTTTTTTTTTTTTTTTTTTTTTTTTTTTTTTTTTTTTTTTTTACTGAAACATTACATGGTTCAAATGAAAGAATTTGTAAATGTTCGTGATATATACGGCCTAAACCACAATGAAATATTACATGGCATAGCTTAAGTTGTTAAGGTTTATTTATAGCATCCTTCGTTCTTGCTGGAGTCATTATTTCAGCCGCTGTAAGCTTTCTTAGCCGTTAAAATATCGATCTTCATCATAGGTATTAAGAAAGAAATGTGTCAGAACCTGTGAAGATTTGGGATCAAGTTTATATCGCGATGCAAGGAATGTATTAATTTGTGCGTGATTGAAGCTTTGCTTTTCTATCAGAAATTTTAGTGGATATTATGGTTAAGTTGAAATGCAACCTGGACCAAGTTGACAACTGAAGCTTTTTGCTACAGCACAATGAACGATAAATTACAATGAGCTTTATTTTGTAACAATTCTGATTAGTTAAGCAACTGCAGAGAAATACCCACGTTATTTAATAACATTTCTAGGCATCCACGAATAAATTAACTGAGAGTACATACTTATTAGTTGCTTGATTTATTTAATATTAGTTTATGTAGAAGTATTCGTTGAAATCACATATATGTAAGTTAATTTTCGCAATGTTAGCTGCAGTTTTGATAGATTGTTATTAGTTTTCTTTCTGTTACTTAAATCATTACTTCGTTCTAACGAAAGTGTTGCTAACATTTTTCGGTTGCGGAGCGTCTTACATTTCCGATTTTTTAATTTAATTCATGGCGACTTTTCCGAAAAAAGGAGGGTGCAAATGTGAAGAAGATGCCTTTATAACGAAGCAATTGATACAAATTTCAACAGGGCAGTACCAGTTTCCGGCCGGTGGAAAATATCACCTTCCACCCATTAAAACTAATATTACGTTGGAATGACGTAAGTTGTTAAGATTTATTTTTAATTTTCTTTGGTTTTACTGATGCCTTATTTCAGCCGCATGTAACTGTGTCAGCTATTCCAATGTGTTAGTATAATTCTGAATAACGAATATAAAAAATTAAGATTGAAGAACCCTTATAGATTTTTTATTTGGTTTATTTCGCCATGCAATGTGACCATTAAAATGTGATAAGTATATGTATTAATATGCGTGTAACGGAAGTATTGTTTCTCTGGCGGCATGTTTAGCGCATGGAGGAAGGAAATATTTACCTGCATGGTTTAGCGTAGTACTGTATGTCGTTAGGGGATTCTACGATAACCGTGAAGATGCAATTTGTTGATGGATTCTTATGTAACTCGACGAAAAAACTGAAAGTAGAGAATAAAATGTTTTGATATCTCACTTAATTCTCGAGATATTGTATCTCAAAATTGACGTGGTTAAGTTGAAATGCGGCCTGGAACAGAAGAAAAATTTCTACATTACCAAATTTGATGATGATATCGTATGTAACTCGAAGAGACAAATCGAAAACAAAGAATATATTTTCTTTCCATATCTCGCTTAGTTCTCAAAATTTAGGTGGTTTGGGTGAAATCTGGCCTGGACCAGAAAAAACAAATTACCAAAACCGCTATATGTACATAGTGGAAATACACTATATGTGTTTTACTTTCTTCCTGGTGGTTGTTGTTAGGTTGAAATACGTCCTGGACCAGAGGAAACTTCACCAAAATCACAGTTATAATTGATTTTCATCAGATTGTGGCGCCACGGTAATGATAGAACTGCCTTTTGTTAGATTGAAATGCAACCTGGACTAGGATAGCAACAGAAACATTTTGTTATTGCGCAAGGCAATAGGAATTATATTATGATTTATTTTTGTGTTTATTTAAGCGGTTGCTAAGAAATGATTTGCCAGAACACTGAATTTGTTATGATTTAATTTAGCATCCTTCGTTTTCACTGTGGTCATTATTTCAACTGTATGTAACCTATATCATCCGTTAACACATCGATCTTCATCGCATTATTAGCAAAGATTTTGATTAGACTGAAATGCGACCTGCATCAAGTAGACAACTGAAACGTTTCACTACATCACAATGGATGAGAAATTACAGCACATTGAGCTTTATTTCAAAACAATTCTGATTAGGTATGCAAGTAAACAGAAATTAATTGCCAGAATACCCCAAACCCGTCATTTTTGACGGGCTTTGTGGCTAGTATCAATATAATGACAGTCTCAACAGTGTGCAACAATTTCTATGCTGAGAGAGAGTGCCTTATTAATGTCTTTCATTTTCGTCTTTGTCTTTGTGCGTGGCCTTCGTTTCACCTGTTGTGCCACAGTCGTCTACAGCTACGCTTTGATTGGGCAGTTTCGCAACCTCTTCTAGACAAAGTCTCCTCCCTTTTGCTCTGCCACCTGTAGCGCCATCTTCAGTTACTACCAGTTCCTTGACAAGATGATTGGGAGACCTAGCAACCGTCTCTGGATGAGGTCTCAACGCTGACGACATCCATATTGTGCTTCACGCTGACTGGGCTGTTCCGCAACCACGAGTTGACGACTCCAGCTCGACATTGCTGATGTCCGGCAGTTTCACAGTGATCTTGCAAATTCTCATTAGCAATAGACTTGATGAAGACTACAGAGGACGTTGTCGAAACGTTGTCATCGTTTGAAGAAAATATTTGGCTGTAAACCTGTGAAAACTATGTTGCAATTATACGCCAGGAAAATCTCATATTCACATATAAGACCTTTTGTTGCCAATGAAAGTAGAAGATTTTCTGAGATTAGATATATTCGGTCCTGGATAAATTGACGAGTTAATCTCCATTCGGGCTTACTTCAGATTGTCCTGTTTTTCAGAATTTAAGAGGGAAACAGTTTCATTACTATGAGAACTGCTTTTGGAAGGAACTGGATATTGCAGATTTTGCTCGTTTAGATCCTCTGTGACCATTCATCCTAGTGTACAAATTGTTGGTGAGACTGGTAAAAGGACTAGGGCATTGGAGGTGGTGAGTTGGTAGATTATTATTTCCAGTAAATGAGAATATTTCTCCGGTGATTGGAATAGGATGATGCTATTGGGTGCATGTTGTATATTTTACAGCATGGTCTCTAGTGGCAGAAGAATCATGATTTGGTTCAAGGGATCGGTGTTTGTGGACTAGGACAATCATAATGTTGGATGGTATACTGAAGCCTTGTGGGATCAGGGTAATTGCAAAGAGTTTTTGAAGAGGAATGAAAAGAATTTAGATAGTTTTCTTCTCAATCTCCAGTGATGTGCTTTTTCCTGCCGACTCTATATAGTAAACAATCAGTTTCTTTTCTTGTTTTTTTTTTATTATTATTATTCTCTGGTTTCCCACCCTTTTCTGTGCTTCTTCATGCTAGCTTTCCATTTCAAATCTCTGCTTTCCCACTGCCAGATCTGTTACCTTTCTTTCAGTATTACCGAATGATCTTGGATGATTACTAAGCCACGTAGATATTTATTTGCCTACTCTAATCCCATTGTATTTGTATCACACTCATGCTTAATGGAAGTTGTTTTAAGCTCTTGCATCTCTGAATAATGACTATTTGATTATTATTAACCTTATCGTTTAGCATTTTTATTCATAGGTGATGACCTGATTTTCTTTAGTTATCTTCAGTGTTGTTGCAGGTATCGTCTTGCTGAACATGGAAGGTCTCACACCCAAGAGTATCCATTTGAATGTGCTACTTGTGGAAAGACATTTCAAAAGATTGGATTATTGGCTCAGCATTCTGCTATCCATGATAGTGTGCGTCAGCACAAATGCCAACTATGTGGAAAGCGTTTCAATCGTCGTGGCAACATGCTTGTTCACATGAAACGACATCAGAGCAGTAATAGTTTCACATGCAAGATATGTTACGAGTCTTTTGAATCTTTTGGTGAGATGTTATCCCACCGTAAAACTCATACCAAGGAGGAAATAGAACGAGCTGCATGCCAGAGAACATCTTCTGGCCAGGCCAGTGAAATCAAGTGTGAAACATGTGGCAAGGTAATAATCTGTTTTGTGTATATGCACAAAGGATATGATGGGAAACAGAAGGACCTTGACAGCTGAATTTTGCAAAATCAATAAATAATGTCTAAAGGGTATATAAATATAATACTGGGAGCAAAAAGATTGTAATATCAGACTACAGTAATAAATAAATACTTTCAGCCTCCTCATATTTCCTTAAAAATTATCTATTGCTCAATTCTTCAACATACCTTAACTTCTCCCTTTTAAAAACCCACACATTGCTCTCATAGCTGAAGCCCACCTCCAAAGTGTAAATTAACAGTGATGAACCTATCCTTTTCTCCCCCTTGCAGAATCTTAACTTCATGTAGGTCTCACCTACCCCTAAATTTAACCATTCAAACCTAATCAGTGCCCCGTCATTCTGTCAAATACCCTGCTTGCAGTACCACTTTGCCTCTTGTATCAGTGAACTTGTTCCTCAGTATAACCTGGAATTCAGTCTTCTGAACTTTCAGTCACAATCCACACTTGACCCACCAACTCTCCCATAGAATCATCCTCCCAAAATTTCTCAAGATTTCTTATCCACCAATTTGACTTCACCCAGTTTCCTACAAACCTTGGCCAACACCAGCAATCTTAGCCTGTGAGAAACGCATGTCGGGAGAGAACTTTCAACAAATCCAAACCTGATCACCCCCCAGCAGACAAGGGCTCAGCCACAGTGGTTATGAATTGCTGTGACTATGTTGCTGAAGCCCCTCACCATTAGCTTACTTCACCTTCTACAATGATCCCAAATCTCCTGTGAACAAAGAAGGATTGAAGAAATCATACAGTTCAGTAGGCCCCTTGAAGGCCTCACATTGCAGTTCGTCTCACTTCTCATTCCAAAAAATCCAGACACTCACCAAAATCCATAAGCCAGGTAATTCTGGAAGCCTCATAGTTGCTGTGCATGGATCTCCCACATAATGCATCTCTGCCATGGTGAACCACCTTCTGCAACCATTCCCCTCCCATATCAAGGATGGACAACGCATCCTCCACAGTCTCGCTACTGTTCCAACTCCCCTTCCTTCTGTACTGATTGATGTTACATCCTAATACAATAACTTTCCTCATCACCACTGTCTTAGTGCCATGGGACATTTCCTTGGTTAGCGTCCCCTCTCCCCTCTGCAGCTTCCCTACAACGTGCTTACTCAGCATCCTGTCTGACATGAAATTTAATAAAGATTTTTTCTTCAATCGCAGCATCTACCATCAAATCTGTGGCACTGCCATGGGAACTCGTATGCCTCCTTCTTACGTAAACCTCTTCCTGGGGCAACTGGAATGGTCATTTTTATAACAAGTCCATTTGAAACTGCTTATGTGACTCTAGTTCATAGATAATATTTTTATCATCTGGTCACATTGGAAAAACAACCATCTTAGCTTCTAGAACCATCTCAATTCCCATAATACCCTGAACTTCACCTAGTCCTGTTCTTAGGCTTAGTCCACTTTCCTGAATGTGGATGTGTCACTCTTCAGTGGCTACCTCCACTCCTCAGTACACATCAGACCTACTCATCACCGATTGCCCACTCCTTAACAGTCATGGTATTTGTGGCAGTCACAATTGCTCAGACCAGCCATCTCTAACACCATATATTTGCCAAGCACTTATATCCCACAACTGTCCACGAGATTTAATTCATAAACAACTCTGTTTGGCCATATCACTATCCATCACCCACTCTAAACCTTCTAAAACAAACCATAGTCCAGTTGTGGCCACACAGTTCTCCCTGCCTCACATCCATCAATCAAATCTTACAACAAGACTGTGATTTTCTTAAAGCCTACACTGAAATGAGATCCGTCCTCCCTGAAACTCTCACCTTCGATCAACTTCTAGTTCACAAACACTGTTTTAACCATCCCCCTATTCATCCCATGGCTCATTTCCATGTAACAGACCATAATGCAAGATGTGTAACAAATACCATGTTTTCATCAACACCATCTCTTGGTAAAGTTTTTCCATTCCATGACATGCCACGTTTTAAACCTCCCATGTAATATGTTGGATAATTTACAATCATTGTGCAGCTTACTACTTAAGTTTAACCTTAAATAAACTGTTCATAAGAATGAATGGCCACAGGCAAATGGTATTCACTCACTAGCTATAAGGGCTGTCACCTATGACACCAAAAATGTTCATTCTTGCTTCAGTGCCCTTGCTATCAGTCTTCCCAAACAATAGCAGATTCTGTGAGATGGTCTTCTACATCACCAACTCTCCATAATGTTCTCCTGTTTACAAAGGGCCAAGACGCGAAATACACAATGTTATTTGTATTCTTGTCTTTTTTACGTGTTCACAACATGCAACCATCTTCTAAGGTAAGTGGTGGTTCATTTTGCTAACCTATTTTGTAATTCCTATTCGCTACTTTCCTGGTTTATATATGTATGTGGCTTGGTTGACAATAAGTGCCCATGCAAACTTATCCACACTCTTCATCTATTGTCATGAGTAAGTCACTATCATGCTTATGCTGGTAGGTTAGTTTCTACTTCCTGAGCTAAGGGAATTGATACTAACAGGGAGGTCTTTGATAGCTTGAACTGTGAAGCTAGAATTTTTATTATTGTTGTTTACATAATGACATGTGTGACACTAATAGAGTTGATTGTTTTAATGAACCTAGTTTGTCTGTGACTGTTCATCCTTATTGATGATTGACTGATAATATGAAGCAAACCGAGTGTGGTTGGTGAGCGGTTAACGCTCTGGCCTCACTTTCGGGAGAACGCTGGTTTGAATCCCTATCCGGGCATCCAGATTTGGGTTTTCCATGCTTTGCCCAAATCACTCCAGGCGAATGCCGCGATGCTTCCTTCTAAAAGGCCATGGCCGAATTCCTTCCTGTTCCTTGTCCCCAGTTACATCCCCCCTTTAATGTCCTCGATGTAAACAAGGTGTAAAGCCATAAGTAAAAAAATATATATATATATATGAAGCAAGGGCACTGATGCTGAAACGTTTGAATTTAGACTACAGCTCATTTATAAATCTTGCAGATAATTGTTACTGGTGGCATTAGAAACACTGCACTGAAGTCAGTTTTATTAATATTCAATAAAATAGTGCTTTGAGAAATTACTTGGTTCTCAAATTGATGTAAGATTTAAAGAATTTTCAGACTGTAATACCTTTTCCATAAAATGTTAAATTTGTAACCAATTCATTCATTTTTGCCATCTATAATGTTGTTACATCAACTGCTTCAGGTGCTGTCCACAAAAATATCTCTTCGCTACCACATGATGACTCACTCTGGAGAAAAACCTTATGAATGCGATTTCTGCCACAAGAAGTTTACTATGAAGACAACTCTAGCATATCACCGTCGGACGCATACAGGGGAGAAGCCTTACCAGTGCCGATTTTGTGATGATGCATTCCAGTCAAAGCAGGGGCTTGTTATCCATGAACGCCTGCACACTGGCGAAAAACCATTCCCATGTGAACACTGTCCAATGGCATTCCGTTCACGTGTCAACCTAAATCAGCATCTTGTTGTTCACTCAGAGGAACGACCTTTCACATGTGTTTACTGCAATCGGGGATTTCGGCGTAGAGATACTCTAGATGTTCATGTTCGCACACACACAGGTGAAAGACCATATGGATGCCAAGTATGTGGAAGACGTTTCAAGCAGAAAGGTGATTGCAACAAGCACCAGAAGTCACACTTCAAGGTTAGTTTTTGAACCGCATCATTGCTGTGCTTATAAGAATTTTATAAATATTTACTATCCAAATTTTTACACTGAATTTGGCTACTTTTCACTTTTTGAAAGCTCAATCTTTCAGAACATGTAAATTAATAACATTAAAGGTAAAAAAAGCACGTTCATTAAAAGCAAAAAAACTATTTGTAGGTTAAAGAAAAATTCCACGTTATTTCATGGTGTTTTTAAAAATTATCTTATATCTATTACTCCAAGTAAAATACTGAATGAATTAATCTCTAGATTCTTTGAACTAAGATTTGTTTGAAAACTGCCTTTATTTTTGCTCATTTCTTTTATTTTTGTCACAGAAGCAGCATTTTGGTTAATAACATGCACCCATACACTTAGCCTTTTAAGTGAGAAATTTGTACATATATATAAATTACATTTGTGTGATGAATCCATTTGACAATATGTATAGTGTTACTGTAAGAATTGTGGATTTAGGTTTCGTTGTTGGTTTATTTACATTATGTATGGTATAAATAGTCGCATAACAAGGTATATCAATATTCATGAGGTTTGACTTAATTGTGAGACTAATGCACTTAAATAAGCTCAGAAGATTGTAATAAAATATTGTCAGTCCAACATAAATCCATGGATAATAGATCCACTTTATAGAAATGCAGTAGCTAGTTAATAAACAAACTTGAGGTACTGTATAAAAGGAATGGTTCATAGCAGTCTTAACCCCTGAAATTATGATATTGCTGTAGTTTCATTTAGTGTATTTAAGTTGCTGTGTTACTGGAACACTTTTCAGCAATTGTATTACTCTCATGCGTCTGTGAAAGGCAAAATTGGCAGAAATTTGTTTATCAAAATGTATTTGTCTTAGTTAAAACATTGGAAATGTTAATACGGACAGATGATAAAAAAGTTCCAATCACTCCCCAAAGTTGGAGAAGGGCAGAGCTCCACAAACAGAAAAACCACTGTGTTTAGGACATTGCCCTTTCTCATTAAATTAGAAAAACGTGTGACTAAGCTCACACAGGCACCTGTGGGCAACACAGCCTCATGAATAGTGGCACCGAATAGTGGTTTTGATTGTTATTGTCAGATTTGAGGTGGTGGGGGAGTAAAAAAAAATATCAGTGAAAATGTTAACTGCGGAAAAGAAATTAATCAAAATGAATTGGCTAAACTGTAGTGGAAGGACCATTTTGTGTAAAATGGATGGCAGCTATCATAGTTTAGACATTGTAAGTCTGTGGATTTGATGAGGCCAGAAATGGGCAACCATTATGCACAGAGTGTAACAGTTCTCACAGTAGTCATTCCCATCTTACCAGCATCCTAAAGTTCCATTAACTGCTCACTACCTGTTATTTTTAGCTGTGATTCTATTGAGGATTAGGTCATCAACCTGTTTTAGCTTCCACCAAAAGTTAAGTGTAGCAAATCCACTTAGTTACAAAATTATAAATAAATTATTTGACTTTTCCTTCTGTGTTTATTGAAACTTATTGTCCAAAGTATAAACAAAAGCAGAGTTTGATTAATAAACAAGTAGTAGCAAAGTGATTTACTTTAAAAATAACATAATGAAAATCTGCATTTGAATGTGACCTATGAAAAAAACTTGCAGCAGCTCCAAGCCTACACACATGCGCGCACGCACACACACACTCATTGGAATGTTCTAGATGCATCATATATATCAACGATGCTTTATTTTAGATACTTGATAATCAAAACACTGTTAATACATTTCAAAAAAATCTGTTACTCACAAGAACTCAATAAAATTAACTACTACCATCATTCTGAAGTATTTTTAACTATGATTGATATTTAACTTATTTAAGCTAAATAACTGAATTGCTATAACATGTCTACTAAAAAAAAAAAAAAATGTAATGTGGGTATGGAAGTAGGACTACATTGTGTTTAGGGAGTGGATGTTGTTAAGGGAGTTTAGGAAGTCAAGGATGTGATTTTTGCCATGAATCCATATCTATATATCTGAACCACACAGTTGATTGTAAGATAAATTGCTATAGAAAATATTCTTCCAATTTTCCCAGCAAAAGATTGTCATAGGAGAGTGTCATGCGAGTACTCATAACAGTGCCTTATATCTGGTAATATATGTGGAATTGGAAGGTGAAGAAATTTGGTTCTGGTGAGGGTACATGTCAAGTTAGCGTTCAAGAGCACTTACAGTGGGATAGGAGAGAGGAGATATATATATAGTGATAAGGAGCAAATTTGTTGGTGTGGTGCAGGAACTGTTGACAGCACTATAGGAAGTATGAATTATCTTGGACCAGGCTGGGAGGGCATGCACGAAAGTATGCAGGTGTTGTTCCATGGTGGACCTATATATGGGCAGTGACTGTGTGGCATCTAGGATTGGCCACGTTATGTGTCTTGGGCAGAAGATACAGGGTGGGAGTCCTGTGGCTCTTAGGAGTAAGGAGGGAAATGGCATAATGTGAGAGAAATTATAAAATACCTGGGAGGTTGAAGGCAGGAGGCTCAGTACAGGCATTTTAGATAGATTTGAAGGGTAACCTTAAAAAAATGTAAAGTTGAAATTTGGCACAGAGATTCATTAGTACCTAAGAAACAAGTACTGAAAAGTCCCCACCTTTGGGGTGACCGCGTCATAGATTTTCTCAGGTGAAAAGGGCTTAAAAAGGGACCTAGTGCCAAATCGGTTTAAACTCAATGTAACATTTAAAATGTCAGACGTAATAAAGTTTTATTGTACCCTACGTAATTAAAATTGGCTAATCACAGCATAAAAGTTTAATATTGACACTATTATTATTTAAAAGTAAAAGTAGAGTCACATTTTATTGTGAAGGCAGTACGAAACGTAACCTTTTTTTTTTCAATATCTCTGCATTGCGAAAAAACTGTCAAAGTTACCAGGTCAGGACCTATGTTCAAAGTTGTAGTACACACTTTCTGCATTAAAATGGTATATCGCTCATCCCTTTGTAACATATGGTTGTCGAGATACGTGTTGAAACAAGCACACATGAGTCATCACTGGGCCGAGAGCTACGCGCGGCTCTCCCCGGGCATTATGGGTATGAACCTGAAACAAATGTAATTTAGACCTGAAAATTGGCACAGATGTTATTTACTACCTATGAAACATGTCTTGAAAATTCCCCATCTCTGATGTGTGCTCTTCATAATTTTAACGGGGCAAAATGTTTTAAATGGGGCTTAAATGCCATAATCAATATAAACGTCTTCAACTCTTAAAATATCAGCTTTAGTATCATTTCATTGAACTATAAGTAATTGGGAAGGATAATTATTGAATTATGGCATGGTTTTTGGTGCAATTAT
Source organism: Vandiemenella viatica (assembly GCA_031002005.1). Lineage (NCBI taxonomy): Eukaryota > Metazoa > Arthropoda > Insecta > Orthoptera > Morabidae > Vandiemenella > Vandiemenella viatica. Next base: position 215,161,409 of record JARYHS010011408.1, on the reverse strand, counting down.
TGTTCAGAAGTAGAAAAAAAAAACCTCACATTTCAATAAAAGTTTCTCGGGAGTCCAGCCGGATGGTGTCATAAAACGACGACGTTTTGACAACCTGCTCGGTTGTCTTCATCAGGTCTATTTTAGATATTTCTTCTCGAAATCACAAATAGACTGGCTTCGCTACCTCCGAAATTCGAATGTCGTGTATAGAGGGTTGCCACGACGCCCAATCAGCGCGCTGGAACTGAGGGTATCAGTGTTGCGGACTGCGTATGGAGCCAAAATAGTCACCCATCCAAGCGCTGACCACGCTCACCGTTGCTTAACCGGTCTACCGCAAGCCGAGGGTATCAGTGTTGCGGACTGCGTATTGAGCCATATAGTCCAGTAACGGGGTCGTAAAAAGGGGGTCTCACTTGCATCACATCACGTAGAAGATTTTTTTTTCTTATCTTGTATATATAGGTGAGAGTATGCAGAAACCAAGTTTTCGACCTCCAGCACCCTCGGCACAATTTTCTGTGGCCAAAAAACATCAAAATTTTGGTACTTTTTTCAGTTTTTCGTCTATAACTCCTTCCTGATAAGTCCTATCAAGAAATATTCTATTTTCAATTTGAAAGAGGACAAAATTTCCTACAACTTTCGTATTACAAACTTTTTTCTAAACTCAAAATTAAGCGAGCTACAGTTCTTCGAATATCAGCCAAATTTCACACTTTTCCTAAAAGTTGGATTTTTACCTAATTTGCAGCTCAAAATGACCTGAAACCCCTGTATATGTAACCGATATATAGGTATTTCTGTATGACATAGTATATATATGTACTATACTTTGATTACTGATGGTCCATTCAATAATCATATAGTATTGTTGGCCGGGAGATCCCGAAGGATTATTCGGCCGTCAGGTGACAGTGTTATGGATAGGCCGCGCAGTGCGCTTCTTGTGGCTATCTAACCTGACCAAGTACTAGTACCGCATACAGGGAACCTACAGCTTAAGGTGGAATTAAAACCACAGAATCGTTCTGGCTTTCTCCATATTACACAGCAAGCTGTGGCAGAGGTAAAGCTCGGGTTAATGGCCTTTGAAAATTACTGCTGAGAATGGGATTTCGATCTTCAGTCAGATACCTTAACCACTGAGCTACCATTTCGTTCTATTACCTGATGGTATTTGTACCAGTTTGAAAAACGGATTTGCAAAACTGAAAACATAATGTTATGGCACAAAGTTTATTTATGCAGTCGAAATTAAGTCATAATAAGTCAAAAATTAGTCATAAATCCATTTCTTTTCCGTTCTAATGGATTGAAACAATGTGTTCCATTTCCGTACAACAATGAAAAAAAATTGTCGCTATATGAAGCATTTAAATCTCTTCAAGATACAACACCCAACACAAAAAATTTTGCTATGCACGGATGATTCCTCCTGCATAAAGTTATGTGGCATAGTAGTAAATACCATGGCTGCTTCTGTGGAAAATATGAAGCCTATTTGACAACGAACTATAGATCCAACATCACAGTTATATTTGACGGATACCGAAGTTATGCTGCGCAGAGAGGAATATAGTCATCTGAAATGATTTGTAATTTGAAAACATCAGATACTTCAGCAGGCATCATTTTCAGTGAGGAAACAAGTGCTACAGTGACGCAGCAAATGAGAGCAGCAAGAACTGTGTAATGTTGATACTAATGCAAAAACTGAAAAAGGAGGCATCCAAGATCAACAGGCAAAACAAGATGCTGCTGGATTGATCGTTGACGCAGCAATTTCCCAAGCAGCAAAATTCGACAGTGTGATGATTCTAAGTGAGTATATTGGCTTTCTCATTTTGCTAATGGGCTTTGGTACCACGAGTTTGAACCCACACACATCCTCTTCATCCATGCATTTGCTGGATGTGATACAATATCAGCATATTTCGGCTATGGGAAAGAAAACTTCTACTGCATGATTCAATACCAACCATATCTGAAAGTAACATGCATGCTAACTTCTCAGAACTCTAGCCTCCAGAGAACATTTGGAGAACACGCAGGTGAACAGATCATCTTCGAACGGTACGGAAAAATTGCTTGTGGAACATTGGAAGGCTCAGATATGAAATGATTAAGAAATCTGCCCAAAAAATGCATTCAGACTAGCACGGTTGCCACCAAAATCAGATGCGGCAACGTTTCACTCAATATGCAAGTAATGGTTGGTTGGGTCGAGAAACGTACCCATTGCCGTGAGTATGAAGGAAAGGATCGTCCAGTCTTATTACAGTTTCAATAATAAATGCATTCAGGAGGACGTCGGTTCGAATTCCCCTCCAAGCATCCAGATTTGGGTTTTCCATGGTTTCCTCAAATCATTCCAGCCGAATGCCGGGATGCTTCATTCAAAAGGCCATGGCCGAAATCCTTCACGTTCCTTGTCCCCAGTCCCATCGTGCCACTAATGAACTCGACGTCGACGAGGCGTAAAGTCATAAAAAAAAAACAATAATAAAAGGCGATGCACTTGAGTTTACTTCGAAGGTTGTATCATATTCCTTCCAGAAACCTTGTACTCCTCCATGCAGCTGTCGCTAATCAGGACTGCATTGTTCAGCTGCTTGCAAAAATTGCTCTCGCCTGCCTCGTGAAAGCGTACCTGGAATGTAGTAGATGAAGGAGAGGAAGATTTCTTCGACCTCGAGGAAGCTGTTCCTGATGCAATGGATGAAAGAGACACAATTCATTGATAAGCCGTGACAATCCAAACGGAAAAGAAATTTATTTATGACCATTTTTTAACTTATTTCGAAATTATTATGACTTTATAACTTTGCGTCATAACATTATGCACTGTTGTTCGCTCTATTATCTTCAGTAATAGGCGAAATGGTAGCTCAAGGCGTCTGACTGGAGATCGAAATCCCGGTCTCAGCAATGATTTTCAAAGGCCATTGACCCGACCTTTACCTCTGCCACAGCTTGCTGTGTAATATGAAGTAAGCCAGAACGATTCTGTGGTTTGGATTCCACCTTAAGCTGTAGGTTCCGTATATGCGGTACTAGTACTTGGTCAGGTTAGATAGCCACAAGAAGCGCACTGCGCGGCCTATCCATAACACTGTAACCTGGCGGCCGAACAATCCTTCGGGATCTCCCGGCCAACAATGCTATATGATTATTGAATGGACCATCAGTAATCAAAGTATAGTACATATATATACTATGTCATACAGAAATACCTATATATCGGTTATATATACAGGGGTTTCAGGTCATTTTGAGCTGCAAAGTAAGTAAAAACCCAACTTTTAGGAAAAGTGTGAAATTTGGCTGATTTTCAAAGAACTGTAGCTCGCTTAATTTTGAGTTTAGAAAAAAGTTTGTGATACGAAAGTTGTAGGAAATTTTGTCCTCTTTCAAATTGAAAATAGAATATTTCGTGATAGGACTTATCAGGAAGGAGTTATAGACGAAAAACTGAAAAAAGTACCAAAACTTTGATGTTTTTTGGCCACAGAAAATTGTGCCGAGGGTGTTGGAGGTCGAAAACTTGGTTTCTGCATACTCTCACCAATATATACAAGATAAGAAAAAAAAATCTTCTACGTGATGTGATGCAAGTGAGAACTACCCCGTTACTGGACTAATACGCGGTCACCCATCCAAGCACTCGCCACGTTCAACGTTGCTTAACCTGTAGACGCAAGTGCTGGCAAACTATGTCCATGGCGTCAGTTGGCTTCTATTTGGCCTTGTTGGGAAGATTTTTGTTTTTTAAGACATAGATCCTTAATAATTGGTCTCCAGGCTTCACTTAAATACAGTCCACTGTCCCTATTGATGTTATTATCGTTAAGTTGAATTTCTAATGCTTCCCAAATTACCGAGTCCCAGAACGAAGAGACTCTGGCCAGCACCACCGTTTCATCAAACACTATTTTATGTTCTTCATCGAACGCATGTTCAGCTATTGCAGACTTTTCCACTTGCACCAGTCTCAAGTGTCGTTTGTGCTCGGTGATACGCTTGGCGATGGTTCTGATCGTCTGTCCAATATAAATTTTGCCGCATTCGCAAGGTATTGAATAAATTGCAGGAATTCTTAGGCCCAAATCATCCTTAACCGAGCGAAGCACATCACGTATCTTGGCGGGCGGCCGAAAAATGCTCTTTATACCAGAACGCGCCAAGAGCCTTCCAATCTTTCCAGACGTGTTGCCGGCATATGGCAGAAAGGCAAGAGATTTTGGTGGTTCAGTCTGTTCATTCGGTGGTCTTGGTGGCTTCTGGATGAAAGCACGCTCTATCTGTTGCCGAGAGTACCCGTTCTGATCAAAGACAGTCCTTAGATGTTTCAACTCCAGCGGTAAGCTCTCACGATCGGAAATGGCTCTCACTCTGCGCACCAATGTGGTCAATACGGAGTGGCGTTGTGCTGGGTGGTGGTAACTGGTTGCACCCAAGTAACGTTCAGTGTGGGTGGGTTTACGGTACACACTATGTGCCAAAGATCCATCAAGTTCGCGTTTGATTAAAATGTCCAAGAACGGGATGCACCCGTCCTTCTCAACTTCCATCGTAAACCGTATGTTGGGATGGATCCCATTAAGATGGTCTAGAAATTCATCCAACGCTTCCATACCATGTGGCCACACGGCAAAGGTGTCATCAACATAGCGGTAAAAACAAGAGGGTTTTAGGGTAGCACTCTCAAGAGCCCTCTCTTCAAAATCTTCCATGTAGAGGTCAGCCACCATCGGTGAAAGAGGAGATCCCATGGACTTCCCTCCATACATAAAGTAGGTGGAAGCAAGTACATGATCAAAGAGGTCTGCTGTACTTGGCTCACGTCGTTTCAGTCTACCCCACCCAATTCTTCATGCGAATAGTTTGTCATGAAAATTGAAAATGACCTCACGTCTTATCCGAAATACGAGCTGGCCTCTAAACCTCCATCATTATTCGATGACGTTTCACTCCATAAAAATTCAAAACCTTCTCTCGCCGAAATTTTTCCTTCATATGACGCTGCGAGTGACAGGTTCAGTAAAGAAACAGTTTTAATTATAGACAGCGGCTATCTCCTACACCCTGTCGCGTGGCCTAGACCAGCTACTTTTTGTCAACTGTGTGATGTATATGAATCTTTTGTGGTTGAACGTTCTCTATAAACAAATTCAAGACTGGGTCATCATGCCATTCAGGGTAAAGGAGACACGGATGCTAGCATTGCATCGTTTGCACTTGAATATGACAGGGGTCAACAGGTCGCAGTCATTTCCAACGATACGGATGTCCTGGTAATGTTGGTAGCAAGAGTTAGTGAAAGCAGTTGTATAATGTAGTTCATGCTGCCACAAGCAAAACTGCTAGTAAGGTCTTCAACATGGCGGAAGTCTGCAAATCCATCACAAACATGAAAAACTCTACTTTCTTTTGTCATGCATTCACTGGATGCGATACTACAAGCACCCTTTTCGGCAATGGAAAAAACAAGGCTGGAAGTTAATGAAGGGTTCTACAGTATTGCAGGACAATGTGAAAACATTTGTGCATCCCAAAGCACAGAAAGAAGACATAATATGTGCAGGAGAGACGTTTACCGTTGCCCTCTATGACAGTTTTAAATCTCCATGTCAAAATCTGGACAAACTTCGGGTAATAAAATAAAGTTGGAAGATAGCGATGCAACTTTCCATCCTTCCAGCTAGTGTCGATTTCAACAACATCTGCAGCATGTGAGCAACATTTTCTACGAGTATACTTACAGATTCAAGAACGGCTATGGAATTCTTTAGATCCTGAAGATTGGGGCTGGAAATGGAGCTCTCGTGCCAGTTACTTCACGACTTTCACCTGCTCCAGATCATCTCCTTAATTTGGTGTACTGCAATTGAAGGACCACTGCGGAAATAGGTGTGAATGTGTGTTTTGTGGGGACATTGCCGAGGATCTGCATGCGATAATGTCACCTATAATGGTTCAGATGATGAGTACGATGATGAAGCAGAACTTTAAATTTTATTTAAAGATTTATAATTAAAAATTCTATAATTTATAATTTTGCAAATTGTTTCATCATTTTCAAGGTTATTTCCTGTCAGTTTATATATAATGCCAATAGCACAAAATCTCAGCGAACTTTTCGAAGAGATTAGAATGATGCAGACAGAAGAGGAAGGGTAAGTGGAACGGCACTTTATGCTGAGTTCTACACGTTGTTTTGAATGTTTCAATGCATATCTCGCCAACCATATGTTACAAAACCATGAAGATATGCTGAAACTGCATTCTACAACTTTGATATTAGGTTTTGATAAATTAGTTTTTAGCAAATCTAACTTTTTTACAAAATAAGTCATATCTTGTACTTGTTTCATGATGAAATGTGAGTGGTTTTTTCCCCCCTTCATCTTCTCTACAGTATTTTCATCCAAAACTACGCCATCATTCGATAATTAGCCTTCCCAATTACTTATAGTGCAATGAAATGATACTATAGCTGATATTTTAAGAGTTACAAGACGTTTATATTGATTATAGCATTCAAGCCCCACTAAACTTTTGCCCTGATAAACCTCAGAGATAGGACAAATAACATCTGTGCCAATTTTCAGGTCTACATTATATTTTTCAGGTTCATACCCATAATGTCCAAAGAGTGGCGTGCGGAGCTCTCGGCTCAGCACTGACTCACGTGTCCATGTTACCACATGTATCTCGACAACCATATGTTACAGAGGGTTGAGAGATATACCATTTTAATGCTGAAAGTGTGTACTACAACTTTGATCGCATATCCTGACCTGGTAACTTTGACAGTTTTTCCGCAATACAGAGATATTGAAAAAAAAGGGTTATGTTTCATACTGCCTTCATGATAAAATGTGACCATACTTTTACTTTTAAATACTAATAGTGTCGATATAACACTTTATGCAGTGATTAGCCTATCTTAATTACCTAGGGTGCAATAAAACATTATTAAGTCTGACATTTTTAATATTACAATGAGTTTATACTGATTTGGCACTCAATCCTTATTTTAGCCCTTTCAACCTGAAAAAAACTATGACGCGGACACCCCAGAGGTAGGGACTTTTCAGTACTTGTTTCTTGGGTTCTAATGAACGTCTGTGCCAAATTTCAGCTCTACATTATTATTTTTTAGGTTCAAATCTAAAATTCCTGGGCTAATAGGCAGTGATTATGTGGCATCAAGGATCGGCCGGCCGCCCTATCTTTCTTGCACAGAAGGCACAGGATGTGAGTCTGTTGGTTCTTAGGAATAAGCAGGGAAATGCAGTCATGTGACATAAAAGATCTTGGAGGTTCAGAAATAAGCAGATTTCTATGCAGATCATGTTATTAGTGAGTTGAAGGCCTTCAGCCTCGTAATAACTCCAATCCATAACTACTGAGGTTTAGCACTTTGGAGATGGGAGAATTATGATTATATTATGTATTCCTCTCATTGCCCAGATTTCTATGTGACTCATGTTATTGGATCAGGTGTTTGAATTTAGGAAGGAAAGTGATTAAAGGGTAGATATGAGGAATTCTTGGAATAGCAGAAGATAACTGTTTTGGAAAGTGAGGTGGAAATAACTAGGATGGGTGAAGGAATTGTTGGAGGCTGAGATCCAGGTTATCACATCCGTTTTCATGCCTATCAGGATAAAACTGCCAGCAGAGGATGCGGCAGAATTAAAGAGAATCCTTAATAATAGTAGAATGGTCAAATTTTTGGGTAAGAGTACAGCAAGCTGAGGTTGGGAGAGGGATTTGGAAGATATTTTTAACAGCAAGGATATTGGATTTCTCCAGGGTTAGGGAATGAAAAAGGGTAGTTGTGACTTGGGATTGGTTGGTACAGATGCTGGGTGGTAAAGGTTGAGAACATGAGAAAGACATTGGAATGAAGAAATAGTGGTGAACAGGTACTATGTTAACATAGTGTTATCGGGTGACTTACAGAACTGACGAGGTATTTAGACACAATATTTCGGCAATCAAATTCTCTGTCTTCTGGTCATCTTTGTCATTATCTTCACGTTATTAACTCGGCTAGTCACTTGAGAACATTATATTAATCCTCGTTGCCAAGAAAACCTTAATTCTTATGTCGGTAGCATGATGTATACTATGGGGGTTTGGTAATAATGAGGTAGCTATCGCAGAGTGAGGAGTTTGTCAAAATGTTTTTGAGCCTCTTTGATTATTACATGGTAGTAGTGATTAGAGATGTTCTGTAAATGATCTACAGCCAGCAAGTGTGGAAAAGAAGGAATTAGTAGGGAAAAAATTAAGTGGGATTAGTGTTTTTGGACGTATTGCTGAAAGCCTGGGTGGGTGAGAAATGTGATTAATTAAGTTGTCAGGAGCATCCAGATACAGAAAGTTTTATAGATAGACCTTTTAGTGGAAGGCAGAATTGGAGGAATAGAATGTGAGATCTGATTTTACCAAGATGAGAAGCATGCAAATGTTAAAAGGAAAGGTATTGACATTGGTGGGTGCAAAGAGATATAGGTTGACATAAATACGGTAGTAGTCCAAAAAAAAAAAAAACATCCAGGTAAGAATAGGGTCTTTCAGCATCGTCTATAATGAAAGAGGTAAATAAGTGCCAAAATGTAAACAAACCTTAGCCAAGAGGTATCTAAAGCAGTCGAATCAATAGGGCTATGGAAAAAATAATATAAATAATTGGATTAATCCGGTAAGACTTCACTGCTTACAGTCAGTTATTATTATATAGTTTTTTTTTCAGTCCTATAGTAATCTGGTTCATTTTTTTTTATATGAGTATTTTTTTTTACCCTCTTTTCTAATGATAATGTTTTCCTATAATTATCAATCATCTGCTTTTATCCTGCAACGTTGCCACACCTACCTTGCCCACATTGGTCAACTTTGTCTTTATATATGTGGTGAGAAATGGTATGTGTGCACTTCTGATCTTGTGATGTGTCTCAGCTCTGTACATAAATAAAAAATTTTACACTCAGATGTAAATATGTTAATCTTATTTGTCTCACTGTCCTCCTGCCTTCATCTGTGGTAGGAGATGAGTTTAATTTCCTTGTCTCTCCTTACTTTCTAGAGGTTTGTGAGTGAATTGAGAAATTGGTCAATGATATAAATCTTCAGTCCCATCTGTACCTGGTTTAAAAATGCAATTATTTTTGCATGTGTAAATAACTAATACAATTCTCTCATTGAACTCATATCTTTCAGAACATCAAGCCAGCTTCTTCCATGTGCCATTGTGGCTATTAAATGTCATGAAAACCACTTTGTTACAGAAGTTATCTTGACAAATTTACGTGTTTTCATTAATAACAAAATGTGATTTGCAGCCGAAAGAACATCAATTTAATGTGTTCATTATTACTGGTAAATTTAGTGCAAATAATTTTGTTTATTATAATCATTTGTAATAGGTTTTGAATGGAAGGAAATTTGTAAACACATTGTATTTTTGCTATCTGAATGTTTCTGATCTTTGGCAACCAATTTGCCCCAAATCACTCCATGTAAATGCCAGGAAACTTCCTTCAAAAGGGTATGGTTGAATTCCTTCCCATCCCTTGTCCCCAGTCCTTTCCCGTCTCTCATGACCTCAATGTCGACGAGACAAAGCCATAAGCAAAAAAAAAAAAAAAAAAACAATTTGCAATCGACATTCAAAATTTGAAAAAAAATTTCACGTTCTCTGTACTGTACATGTGGGAAAATGTACATTGGAATGAAATGTGTAATATGTGACAGAATGATGGTTTAAAATTAAACCATTTCCATCAGCACATTTGGTATCATAGCCACACTATTATGTTAAGAAATAACAGTTTGTTTCTTCAGTGCTTTGTTTATGTGCCATTACTTGCACTGAAATTAAGTTTTAGCATTCAGAAATGAGGATACAATATATGACTGCGAAAGAAAGAATTTTACCTAAACAATGACCGAGTAGTTTTATTGCAAATCTTCAAAGATGGGACCGACAGTGCTTTTCATGGCAGCCTGACATTCCTTCCCCGACTTGGAAAAAAAAAGTACTACGTCATCAGCAGCATTGGGAACATGTTGGAAAATAAAAACAATTTTAAATACATTTCTTTGGTGTCATTGACATCCCAGCAAGAAGGAAGATGACATCAATGTCTGTTGCAGAAATCCGCCCAAGGACGAGTGCCACAGATTTGAAACTGCGTACATCCTGGTAAGACAGTCTTTGTTCACCCAGCATATGTAAAGCCATTATTGAAATAGTTGTGGATTTCTTCAATAATGTCAGCAAAATTAAATGTTATCTATCCCCCCATCCCTTTATGCCAATTCTTAGTGTCTGTCTTTATGTAATACTGGGAGTGGGAAGAGGCATCTTGAATAATAGTCCTAATTTCTTAGCAGCAACATTTTGCTTACACAGTACTTAAAGCATCAGCAAAGGATCCATTGCACCCTGTCATCTATGGAAGCTTCATAATGATAACTGTTTTTTAGCACTTAAACAACTTTTCTAAAAATCTTTGTCTATATGTGCTATTGTATCAGAAATATCTTATCTCGTAATAAAACATTTCAATTGAATATTCTTGCACAGATACTTCCAAATTTCGTCATTTTGTTTTTACTTTATTAACCCTTGCATGATGTTCCAAATTTGTGCTTCAGAGGCTACTATGTTCTTTGTCCTTTTTGCCAATACAATCCAATGATTTTTAATTATTACTTAAAACTTCTTGTCATACTAATTAGCAAAATTGTAACAAGCTTTACAGAAATAAACTGAAACTGATTTTTATTTCTATCAATGGTCATACCATAATGATATTAAATGAAAAATGAAACTGCTTTTAGGCAATATAAATAAAAAAGGACAGATAAAATGACTCATCACTCGTTAAAGTTGAAGGCTGTGACACATGAAACATGAGACAAACAAAAACAAACAATTTTTCGGTTTTACACCTTATTCATGTGCTAGGGACCGAGTTATATGATTCTGCTGGTGTGCACACACCGGAGTTTTCCACATGACTCTACGACTCGGTCCCTAGCTCATGAATAATGTGTAAAACTGAAATATAGTATTTGTTTCCATTTGTCTCATGTTTTTCACTCATCCCAGCCTTCAACTTTGGCGAATGATGCGTCATTTTCCCTAGCCTACGGTATTTATAATGTTCTTTTTATTCAGTTCAGCTTGTTATTAATGGAACATTATATTTAAGTGTCATTTTGTGTAGTTTTCATTTAATTAAACAAAATGACTAACTGCCTGTGGTATGGTATTCCATATTTTATCCTAGTAAGATTCAGTTGGAGTGTTACCCAGTTCATACCTGCTAATGTTTGATGTTTCTTGCAGGACTCAGATGGTATGGATGTCGGTGTAAAGAGTGGACGTGGTGCACACAGCCGCTGTGCTGATCAAGCAAAGATGTTAATTCCAAGTGCAGCAAATGCCATATCTCAGCAGCCCTCTAGTGAATCCCTAGCACCAACAGAGAGTTATGCTTGCATGTTATGTGGTGTTGTTTTTGACAATAAGTATGAGATGGAACAGCATTTTGAATCATTTCATTCCACGGCTGAAGGAGCTCCCGAAACAATAATCATTAGCACAGATAGCACAGTTATTCAGGAAAATGGTATTGTTCTGTCAGAAGTTGCTATTATTGGCAATGATGAAGATAATATCATAATACCAGACTATACCACTGAGACAGAGAATGGCAGCCAGTAATACAGTTTCCATTCATTTTGTCTAGTAGTGGAGACCTTGAGAGACTGTAAGTTGTTATTCATGCTGCTGGTGCATTTGACAAATATCAACCAGTTACTGATATATTTTAAATTATTGTAAATACTTACATTTCACCAAGCATTTTATTTTTTACTGTAAGGGAAAAATGATGTGTGCATTCCTGTTTTAAGGAATACTCTGAAAAACTGTGTTGGAGATAATGTTCTAAACAGTGTAAAAGTGTATACAAATATTGAAGAGAAAGTGACAGTAGTAAAAAAAACTGTGCGAAGACGTATCATATCGAGGGTCATTGAATAAAACCTTACAATTTATCCAGCTTTTGTTTCAAAACTAGCCAGTTTAAACAAGATATAGTTTTGTTGTTAGAATTCTATGATTCTGATAATTTTTATACCAAAAGGATGGTTCACACAATAAATTGAAGCCATTATCAGAAGACTCCATAAAAAACTGTAATATTATATCCAGCATTCTTTTAAAATAGAATGGTGAAAATAATTTGCAAGTGTATTCTTTTCATTATTTAAGTTCATTTCTTAATTTATATAAATTTCTTTTGTCAGATTGCAATTCTTCTTTACCTGTATTAAGATATGTATATTTGCAGGAAATGTTTTATAAAACTTGTTGTATGATTTAAGAGAAATAAATTTTTGATCAAGTGATTAACAAAAATCACAAGAGAATCTATAATAAAAAGAGTTCATTACATTTTACCTTACTCCAATTGTGGTTAATTTACACCGAAATTGTCATGAATCTTTTTGTGTCTATTTTGTTTTAAAAAAAAGTAAATAAAGTGCATGCATAATTATATATTTATATACCAACTAGCTGGTACCCACGACTTCGTTCGTGTTTGTAAAGAATTTGTATTGACAGCTACCGACATCTAACAACCATCGTGCACGACGGGAGACGCGATGCTATTACCACACACAAATGCCAGACAACTGCGCTATGTAGTTCAGGCAGCAAAGTAAAATTTACGGACACACATGTCTTTGGATGAAATATGAAACTATCCTTGATCTACCACTTTCAACCACCATATCTCCCACAGTTACCGAAATTCGGCCAACGTTGTGATCGATGGGTGACTCTGTGTTACTACCACACACAAACGCCAGTGATCTGCGATAGATAGTTTTCGCTGAAAAGTGATACACCATGACACATGCATCTTTGGCAGAAATATGAAATTGCCACAGGTCGACCACTTTCGACCCCCATACCCCCCATAGCTACCGACATCTAACAACCATAGTGCATGACAGGAGACACGATTATACTACCACACACAAACACCAATGCTCTATGCTATGTAGTTGTGGCCGAATAGTGACATATGCGTAGACACATGTTTTTCGTTGAAATACGAAAATATCTTTGATCAGCCACTTTCAACCACCATATCTCCCACACTACCACAGTTACTGAAATTCGGCCGACGCTGTGATCGAAAGGTGACACTGTGTTACTAACACACACAAACGCCAGTGATCTGAGATAGATAGTTTTCGCTGAAAAGTGATACACCATGACACATGCATCTTTGGCAGAAATATGAAATTGCCGCAGGTCAACCACTTTCAAATCCCATATCTCCCACATCCCCATAGCTAACGACATCTAACAACCATAGTGAACGACAGGAGATACGATTCTACTACCACACACAAACACCAATGCTCTATGCTAGGTAGTTGTGGCAGAAAAGTGACATATGCAGAGGCACATGTCTTTCGTCGAAATACGAAGATATCCTTGATCGGCCACTTTCAACCACCATATCTCCCACACTACCACAGTTACTGAAATTTGGCCGATGTTGTGATTGAAAGGTGACTCTGTGTTACTACCACACACAAACGCTAGTGATCTGCGATAGATAGTTTTCGCTGAAAAGTGATACACCATGACACATGCGTCTTTGGCAGAAATATGAAATTACCGCAGGTCGACCACTTTCAAACCCCATATCTCCCACACCCCCATAGCTACCGACATCTAACAACCACAGTGCACGACAGGAGACACGATTCTACTACCACACACAAACACCAATGGTCTATGCTATGTAGTTGTTGCAGGAAAGAGAAGTATAAGAAGACACAATTTTTTGGTCGAAATATGAAAATACCCTGCATTGGCCAACTTAAATCATCATATCTCCCACATCCCCACAGCTATTGACATTCGGCCAACATTGTGCACGACAGGAAACTCCATGCTACTTCCACACACAAAGACCAGTGATCTGTGCTTGGTAGTGGTGGCTGAAAAGTGAAATATATGAAAACACACGTCTATTTTTATATGTATATAAGATTTCATCGTATAATTCAATTTATGGGCCTAATTTAATACAGGAATAATTCTTGTTTTGCAATTAAAACATGCGTTAAATTTTACAATTATTTATTTGTGTGTCAGTATTTAATTACAGTTTGCAAGCATGAAAATGTTGTTTATTTAGTAAGAACCTGCCAATTACATTTAGGGGGAAATGGGGTTGGAAGGAAATGTGAGTTGTGAGAGACTGAAATAATTGTCTTACCTTCTGTTATCATTAGTTTGAGGGCTGAATGGACACAAAAAATTAGAATAAAATATTTAAAAAATGTGTTTGGTACATTTACAAATATAAGTGTGGAGAGACCATAAATGAACAACAGATGGATTATCCTTTGTCTTGAGGCAAATGAGTGTATTTTTATTTATCAGTAGGGATACAGATTATATTACAGAAAATAATATGAGTAACTTTGAGCAGGTTCAAGGTCTGTGTCACTGCAGTTAAACCAGCGTGATGATGGCAGACAGGCTACTTTGAACAGACATGAGGTCTACGGGCAGGAGTTAAACTACACATGGCTTGCACTTAAATAACAGTGCAGATATTGCTTTGAAATATACGAATTATATAGATATGCTGTTGTTTTTTGAAGATGCTTTGAATCATATAACATGGCAAAACTTTGACAGACTATAAAGTTGTATTTTATATATATATAGCAATTTGCTTAGATTTAAGTTTGGGCCTTACAAGCAGCATAGGAAGTCATAATCTTCCCCAAATTAATTCAAAGAATTTACAGGTGACTGCTGATATGGTTAATTAACGTAGGCATTTGGTTGCTGGCCAGTTTTTTCTAACAAGGATAGATGTTCAAAGAAAAGAACTTTTGAAGAGTAGACATAACCTCAGGTCTCCTCCGCAAATGCTGTTTGTGCTAGTGGTTCTTCTTTACAAAAATGGCGGATTAAACACTAAGCGTAATGTGACCTTGTAATATGTACCTATAAAGAAAAGAAAATTGCAACTGGTGAAATGGCCTACAATATTGTGGCATCATTTTCTAACACCAGGAGTTGTGATTTAGATTCCTGTTGATGTAAACTTTTTTGGCATTGAAAGTTTAATTAAATAAAAATTCACAACAGTACAAATTTATTTCATTAGAAGAGTTATAAATTTTTGGTAATAATCTTCAAACATTTTCACACTAGGAACATTACATTTCATTAACATCATAGCATAAGAATATTTTATATACATTTGTAAATCCAGTGTTTTCTTAGGTATTTGGGGACTAAATCAAGCAAATTGTATCAAGCCTGAAAATACAAACACCAGCAAAATCATGGAGAATAATTGAATGTGGTTTCAGAGAGGAGGGTTGCAGCAGCAAAAAAATAAAAAATGCACAGCAAAAAAGAAAACCACAATATACATTCATGTGGCTTTGTTGACCACGGGCACTTGTGCAAGCTTAGTCACATATTTCTGTTTTCTTGAAAAAGGGGATTGCCTGAAATATTGTGTTTAAAATGATTTTTTTTTCCCCCTGCTGGTCTTCTCCCTACAACTTTAGAGTGTGATGGGTAGAATTTATCTTTCAATAATTATCTCCTCACAGTATTTCTTGCTACTAAATTGTTGCTACGAATGTTTCCAATAGACTGTTACTGTTGCCATTAGTGAAAATTATTCATGGTATTTCCAAAACAGAAAAGATAATACCAGAAGTTTATAGTCATAAAGAAATGTGCCAGTAGCAACATTAGTGGACCTCAAGGCTATACGTTTACAGCAGTAACTATAGCTGAAAATATACTACATTGGTTTCCCCATTTTTTGTCATCAGTTGTTTTGATGCATTTTTCTTATTTTGAGCTAATCTCAACATACTCATTACAATTTACATCCTCAAGGCACACAATTCTCCTCAATCTTTCTCTCTCTCTTTTTTGTGTAACACTGTTGCACAGACTTCTTCCCTCACCCATTTCCAAAATACATTCATTTCATACCTAATCCATCCACATAGTTTTGAGCATCCTCAATAGTGCAAATTTCAATGCTCCAGTTGTTTCCCCCAGTATTCCTAAAGTGCAAGTTCCAAAAAGTGCTCTACTCCATACATAATTTTAGAAACTTCTTTCAAGTTTTAAGTTGATGTTTGTAACTAAAAGATTTCCCTTTTTCAAGAAGGCTCTTTTTCCTATTGCCTTTTTGTTCTGCTTTTGACATTATTCTCGCTCCATCCATCAGTTATATTTTACTTCCTAAATAACTAAATTTTCCTACTTATTCCATTGATCTGATCCTGTTTTTATATTTAATTTATTGTTATTACTAACATTTCTGCTATATTTCATGACTGTTGTCTTGGAAATATTTTGCTTTGGGTGGAGGGTGAATTAAGTTGTCCCAACTTTTTTGTAACTAACTGCTTATTCCCATATGCATTCAAATGGTGTGGGGCATCATCTGTAAAACTTGTTTGAAGTGGTTACGTTTTGAGCAAAAACAGAACTTGCTGTGTAATCATTAACAACGATTTGATATTGTAGTTTGTCAATCTTACACTATAGAAATTTCACTAGTATTTCCATATTGCAATGACAACATTATTGAAACAGTATTGTCTGCTCCACTTCCCCTGCTTGCATTAATTAAGCCCTCAGCATTGTTTCCAGTAACAGGCATATTAAAAGTCAATATTAAGGTCAGTATGGAGAGATCATATTTGTAATAAAATGTATAGCAAAGGAAATTCATCAGTAACATGTATGCTCTGACTTCATATGTAGAGTCTTTTAAGAAATGTGAATGGCTTGTAACTTTTTAGTAAGATGAGAATTCATGAATAAGTAATAATTAGTTTTAAAGAAATTTTGATTGCAGTAACATGTAGTGGCAGTAAGTTGACAAGCGATAGATATGCAAGTAAAAGTATTTCTCTGTGTGTAACAAGTGCAATAGCGAACAGTATTAGTTCCAAAATATTTGTTAGTGAACGAACAGTTGTGACTACTGCCAGTTGTGCTAACATGGACTCCTCATTTCTGAGCTTCCATCATTTTGATTAGAAGTGCAGCGTGGTGAGTGCTCTGCACTTCTGAACAAGATGGTGGAGGCTCAGAAATGTATAGTGCTAACTATTATGGCCCGCAGCTCAAAGGAAGTCTCCAACAATGAACAACTACAAGCAGGGCCACCGTAAGCGGGCGTGCAAGGCGTGCACCGCACGCGGGCGGTACGTTGAGGGAGGCGGCAAAACAAGTGATCGACAGTCGCCGCCCCGCGATAGTTGCCGCTCCATTGTCGCCGCCACAAAATTTGCAATGTATTATGTAGCAGGCGACCTTTATAGCTCAATAGCTGCTTCGGGCGACTGCCGACACTCGGGATGGCAACAATGGGGTGGCCAATATTGTTCAAAGGGGCGGTAATCTCACAGTTTTTTGACCCGGTTCGGAAATTTCCTAGATCCACCACTAGCTGTAGTTAGACAGGGGGCGGCATAATCGGTATTGTATGCAGGCGCTCAAACAGCTAGTGGTGGGCCTGACTACAGGGACAGCTGCAACACTTGAATTAAGTGTTTCATGCCATTGGTTTTGGCACTAAAGAAATCCGCCGTGCGACCAGTGGAAGAAAGAACAAAACAAAAAAGATTTTAGTGATCAGGGCAAAGCACTTGCCATTCTGCGGAGAAGTAACATCTAAAATAACTATACTCCTCAAAAAACAGAACATCCGTTGGATCTGTCATCATCCACACGAAGTATGGCATATATTGTGATCTGTAAAGGGTTATCTGAATCTTCACACACTTTTCATCTGCAGAATTCCTTGTGAATGTGGTGCCAGTTATATTATACAAGCTTTAAGAGTAACAGAAGAAAGATGGCAAGATGCATATTAGATATTTTAAACTCGAAAACTGACAGAAAAGTTAGCGATGTCTGTAGTACCATTGACAAAGAGCACAAACCATTGTTTGACAAAATGACATGTCTGTGCCATGCAGATAATTTTTGTGATGGTGTTGTTAAAGAAACAATAGAGGTCATGGAAATATTGTAAATCAGAATCAAGGCCTCAACTTAAGCCAAATGTGGAAGCCAGCTATAAAATTATCACAAGGCATTCGTAATAATACCATTTTAGGGCATAGTGCAACTCAAAAATGACATCAGTAGATGAACAGTGCATCTCCATGGACCCTCCCCTCCCCCTGTGCTACCTGCATATAACTTACTACTTTGAGGCCAACTTCAGTTGATGTTGAGCAGTTGCTTTACAGTGAAAGCTGTGCTGGTTTCCGAAATGTCATGAGACAATGCAAATTTGATGTGGCTAGAAGCCCCAGAAGTTTTATTCTGGTGTTGTTGCCATAAAAATGTACATAGTTATGTAAAACAAAAGGTGTTGATCAGCAAATATGAATAAAAAAGGGGGATTATAATTTAGAAGAACCTTTTTTTGGTTATAATTTAAACTGTGATACTTATATCTTGTTTATATTTAAATATCTATTGTAACTATATGCAAGTATTATATGGCCCGCAGGCTATCTTAGAATCGAAATTCTGGCTAATCTTCGAAATTGGTGGAGCAGCCTTGCTCTAGAAACTTCCCGTATCTTTGCTTAATTTTAGATACTTGACAATCCAAACATTGTTAATACTTCACACAAAAGTCTTGTTAATTACAGGTACCACACAATGGACTGTAAGATAAAAAAAATTAAAAAACTTCCAATAACCCAGCAAAAGATTGGCAAGAAGGGTTTTGTGCAAATAAATATAGCAGTGCCTCATATCTCATGGTGTGTGTGGAATTGGAAGGTGAAGACATTTTTGGTTAGAATAAAGTGGACCAGTGAAAGTGAAATGAGGAAGGCAGTGCTGGGAGAGTGTTCAGGGCACATCAAGGTAGTGTTGAAGGGCACTGATAATGGAGGATTTTGGTTTAGAGAGAGGTGACATCTGTGGTGATCAGGAGGGAAATTGTAGGTAGAGATACAGGATCTGTTGATAGACTATAGGTAGCAGGTATTATCTTAGACATCGGCATCCATGATAGGTTTTGCATGTAGCTCCATGGAGGATCAATATGTGGCGATAACGTGGCATCCAGGGTAGGCCATCTTTCATATGTTGGGCAGTAGGTACAGGCTGGGAGTCATGGGGAGGAAAATGTAGTGGTGGGAGAGACATAAAGGATCTTGGAGGTTGAAGAATGAACAGATTTCTAGGCAGATTGTTTTATTAAGGGTACCTGAGAGTTGTGCAGCTACTTCATTTTTGTAATAACTCCAATCCATGACAACTGAGTTTAAGCACTTATCAGATGGCCATAGATTTCCATGTAATTCATGTTATTGAAACAGGTGATTGATTTTATGATGGAAGATGCTGAGAGGATAGATATGAGCAACTCTTGGTATAGAAGAACAGAATGTTTTGGTGGATCTAACTGGAACAGGAGAAGAAATTGTTGAAGGCTGGGATCCAGCTTATCACATCAGTTTTCATGCCCGTGTGTAGTAGTAAAATAATTCTGCAAGCAGAGTGTGTGGCAGAATTAAAGAGATTCCCTAAAAAGAGTAGTAGGTAAGAGAGAAAGTGACACCCTTCGAGAGGACAGCAAACTGAGATTTAGAGAGGGAGGAGGTGGAAGAAAGGTTTACAGCAAGAATGATGGATTTCTCCATGGGTAGGGCGTGGGTGGAAAAAGTTGAGGAAATAAGTGGTGAAGAGATAATACATTAATATAATGTTTGCAGGTGACTTACAGAATTAACAGTGTGTTTGCACACGATGTTTCAGCAATTGTATTCTCTGATGCCATCTTCTGGTGAAGATGACCAGAAGGTGGTGACAGAGAATTCGATTGCAGAAATATCATTTGTAAACACCTCATTAACTCTGCTAGTCACCCGAGTACATATTAATCCTAAATGCCAAGAAAACATTTGTTCTTACATAGGTAAAATGTTATCTGTTATAAGGGTTGGGAAGATGTCAACCCATAACCAAGTAGCTTTTGCAGAGTGAGGAAAGTTTGCCGAAATGTTTTTGTGCCTCTTTGGTTATTACATGGTTGCAGTGGTTACAGATATTCTGTAAATGATGAATACTGCCAGGAAGTGTGGAGAGAAGTAATTTGTATATTTAAAAAAAAAAAAAAGAAATGTTTATTTGCCTTTAGGACTATATTAGCAAAGAACATGTGGTGTATAATGATGTTGTCAGGTGCATCCAGATACAGGAAGTTTTATAGGTAGACCATTTGGTGGAATATTAAGTGAATGGCACAATTGGAGGAGTAGGATTTGATATCTGAGTTTGCAAAACATGGAAATGGCAAAGGAAAAGGTGTCTATGAAATAATGACGGGGGTAGGAGAAAGGGATTGATGTAAATGGGACAATTGTCCAAAAACATCTAGGTAAGAACAGTGTGTCATCGGGGTCTATACTATTTAATGATGCCACTGATAAGTACGAAAGAGGTAAATAGGTGCCAAAAATGCAAAGAAATGTTAACCAAAAAAATGGTGATAAGTGGAATCTACAGCAGTTGAATTATCAGGGCTTGTGAGGGGGAGGGAGGGATGGATTAATAATAACCTTTGGTAAGACTAAATGTCACCTATTCCAACCCCCACTTATTTTTTAGTGTAATATGAGGAATGGGAAAAGGCATCTTGAATGATAGTCCTAATTTCCCAAGCATCAGCATTTTGCTTATAGAGTGCTTAAAACATCAGCAAAGAATCCATAGCACCCTGTCAACTGTAGAAGCTTATCAAGATGCATGCATGATATCTGTTTTTAGTCCTTAAACAACTGTGCTAAAAATGTTTATCAATATGTGATACTGTATCGGAAATTTCTCATAATAAAATATCAGAGTTTTATATTCGCCTATAGTTGCTTCCAAATTTCATCATTTTGTTTTTACTCTTACTTAACTCTAGAAGGATGTTTCAAAATTTGTGCTGCAAAGGCTAATATGTTCTAAGTCAATTTTTCCAATTTAATACAATGAATTTTATATGTTACTTTAAATTTCTTGTCATATTGTCTTCATAGTTAACAAAACTCGCAATTCGTCAATAACAAGCTTTACACAAATGAACAAAAATTGATTTTTATTGCTACCAATGTTATACACGTTGCATATTTCCACTTTTTATTTGGAGTTACTAGATATGCTGATTATTATGTTGATACATAATAGACAAGAGACAAAGGCAGTAACTGACAGTAGACATTGAAATATTACATATCACTTAAATGAATGTAATATCTCACCTCCAGTCTGTTCCTATTATTTTCCAGTGAAACATCAGAAATTTATATATAAAAAGGCAATGGCCGAGCACTATCCTTTTTATTTAATTCATCTTATGTTTAACGGAATAGAATATTTCAGAGTCATTTTGTGTAGTTTCTCATTTAATGAAAACACACATGACACAATTAGTGACCGATATGATAAAGGAGCTGGAATGGGCTTTTACTGGAAAATAGGAGGGTGAAGAGTGTCATGAGTGTGTACAAGGTGTATATTGGTGAGGAGGCATCAAAAGATAGTGGTGTAAGAATTAGGAGTAGTGCATGGAAGGGAAAACATGACCTTGACTACAGGCTGGCACACGATTTCAGGCACAAGTGCGGGAAAGATTTTCTTTCATAGGTAAGGTGATGAGGGATTGTAATAAGATGCCAAGATAAACGAATATTTTACCAAAAATGCTGAAAGAATTTCAAGTTCTCAAAATAGGTGGGTAGGAAAATAGCCATCTGAGCATGCTCTCCATCACATTTAAATTACATTCCTTATTTTATTCCAGTAGAGTTTAGCTGGTGTGTAACCTATTTCTTACATGCTAATGTTTGATGTTTCTTGCAGGATTCAGATGTTCCCATGGATGTCCCAGTAAAGAGTGGACGTGGTGCACATAGCAGTCGTGCTGATCAAGCGAAGATGGTAATTCCAGGTGCAGCAAACGCCATATCTCAGCAGGTCTCTGCTGAATCCTTAGCACCAACGGAGAGTTATGCTTGCATATTATGTGGTGTTGTCTTTGATAATAAGTACGAGATGGAACAGCATTTTGAATCATTCCACGCCGCAGCTGAAGGAGCTCCAGAAACAATAATCATTAGCACAGACAATGCAGTTATTCAGGAAAATGGTATTGTTCTGTCAGAAGTTGCTATTATTGGTAACGATCAAGATAATATCATAATACCAGACTATACGACCGAGACAGAGAATAGCAGCCAGTAATACAGTTTCCATTCATTTTGTTTGGTTGTGGAGACCTTGAGAGACTAAGTTGTTATTCATGCTGCTGGTGCATTTGACAAATATCAACCAATTACGGATATATTTTAAATTGTTGTAAATACATTTCACCAAGCATTTTATTTTTTACAGTGAGCGAGAATGATGTGTGCATTCCTGTTTTAAGGAATACTCTGATAAACTGTGGAGATAATGTTCTAACCAGTGTAAAAGTGTGTACAAATATTGAAATGAAAGTGACAGTAGTTTGTTTTTATTGAAGAAAAAACTGTGTGAAGATACATCATATGGAGTGTTACTGAATCCTTACAATTTATCCAGCTTTTGTTACATGAGCAGGAAGTTTGAATAAGATATGAAAACCTTAATTACCTATAGTTTTGGTATTAGAATTCTATGATTTTGATATCTGATAATTTTTATATTAAAAGAATGTTTCACACAATATGTTGGAGCAATCATCAGAAAACTCAATACCTAACTGTAATGTTATGTTCAGCCTTCTTTTTATATAGAATGGTGTAAATAAGTTGCAAGTATTTTATTTTCAAAATTTAAATTCTATTCTTAATTTGTACAAATTTCATTTGTCAGATTGCAGTTCTTCTTTACCTATATTAATATATGTGTATGCAGTTCTTCTTTATCTGTATTAATGTATGCATATGTGTAGGAAATATTTTATAAAACTTGTTGTATGATTTAAGAGAAATAAATTTAAGTTTGAGTGATTAACAAAGGCCACGAGGGAATCTGTAATAAAATGAGTTGATTACAATGTACCTTACTCTAGTTATGCAGTTAATTTTCTCTGAATCATTATCATAACCATTCATATAACTTTTTTTTTTTACTTTTGCTTTTCAAAATAAATCAATTTATGCATGATTATGATTTTGTGTGTAGCAGCTTCAATTTTATATTTATGGGTAATTTTTAAAACAGGAATTATTTGTTACTTTTTAACAGTAATTCTTTTATGTGATTAAAAACCTTTTAATTTCACATTGCTTTGTGTGTGTGTGTGGGAGGGAGAGAGAGAGAAAGAAAAATAAAGCATGAAAGTGTTATTCCTTTAGTAATAATGTTACATCCAAAATTATTTGCTTCGCAGTATTCTATTCTTTGTCCTCTGCAACTCTTTTTCCTTAACTATGAAGTTAATCATTCCAAATTTCTTAACATTTGGCCCACTATTCTTTCTCTTCTTTTTGTGAGGCTGTTGCACAAACTATTTCCCTCACCCACCATTTCCAAAACACATTCATTTCATACCTTATCCATCCGCATAAATTTGAGCGTTTCAGGTGCTTCAGTTTTCTTTTTTTCTTTGGTATTCCTGAAATTCAGGTTCCATGAAGTTGTCTACTCCATTCTTACAGGTTTAGAAACTTCTTTGTAACTAAAAGATTTATCTTTTTTTAAGAAAGCTCTTTATCCTATTGCTATTCTTCTTGAGAGATCATTAATATTTCGGTCATAATTTTAATTTCTAGATAATAGAATTCTTTTACTACTTCTTTCATATCTGATCCTGTTTTATATATATATATCAAATTAGGATAGGGAAATGAGCTACCACTTACCTTTAGTTGATGGACGTGGGGCGCAAACACACAGAAAAGACACAAACACAAATAATAAAGCAATTTTCGGGATAAACCCTTCATCAACAGGAGAACATTATGAGAGGTGGGCGCAGCTGGAGACCGCCTCACAGATGGTATTTTGATTCCTTTCCGCTACTTAGCGTCTTGATTTCATTGTCACTATATATATATATATATTTGCTTTGGTTTATATTTAGTCCATATTATTTTTCCAATATTTTGTTCCTATTATTCAGTAATTTCTCATTATTATCTGTTAGCAGAGCGATGTAATCAGCAAATCACAGCTTAAATACTTTTGTCATATTTAATTTTTTACTTCCTTGGTTGGACAGTTGCGTAGCAGCATCTGACTGTGACCCAGACAACCAGAGTTTGATCCCCAAGGAGACCGAGGATTTTTCATAGAATCGGAATGTGCAGAATGGCTTCCCAGGCCCACTCAGCCTGCTGTTAATTGAGTAAAATGTGGATAACGACACAGTAAGATAAATAATGACCAGAGCATGGTGCATCCCTTCTAGTGCCATTGGTGGTAATGGGAATGTGGAGATGTACCTCCGTGAATCCTACAGGAAGTGGCAGGAGCTGTAGGAACCCTGTGATCTTTACCTTTACTTAAGTTGTTGCTTCCCCTAGTTACAAGTTGACTATTAAAGGGAGTACACTACAGTTTTGTCTAGCATCCATTTTAAGTGATGGTTTGTCATTGGTAATAAGAAAATTAAAAATAGTTTGTTGAATTTTGACCAGGTGAATCTGATAAATTCGGAACAGGGTATAAAATCTCTTAATGTTATTGATGGAATTAAAAGTAGTATTTGAGATTTAGAAGATCAGTTGCAGCTTAACTATTGAGACATAATTAAACTGGACATTAAGATCAGTGGTGTAGCTATCAGAGGTCTAGGTGGTGCTGTGCACTGGGGTCCCCTAGCTTAGGGAGACCACAAGCTCAGCTCACAGGGGGGATCCCAAAGCTCAGGGATCCCGTGCCAGTAAACCACACAAGACTCGGTAGAGCTGGAAAAAAAAGGGGTCACCTATCTGGCCTGAGGGTCCCAAAATTTTTCTTCTTCTTCACTGGGGCCCTTGATGACCTAGCAATGCTACTGATTAGGATGTGAAAAATCTAATATTTAAAGTGCTTTACAAAGTAAAAGTTATAAATGATAAACTGGTGTTGATGATAATTTTCTGATGAAATAACAAAGCGTTGTATATGTTCAAAATGTGAATTCACTGTTAACTTTACTAATGAGACCTAAACACCATATTGCTATAAATGTATAAGAAAATTTGGTTTGGGCAGAAAGATTAACAAATGGTCCAACTGTTTTGCAGTGAACTGCTTATTCCCATATTTCATTCAAATGGTGGGGGAATATCTCTGCAATCTTGTTAGGAGTTATGTTTGAGTCAACAATAGCACTTATTAGACCATCATTGGCATTTTTAAATTGTAGTTTTTCATTAATATATTAGTCATCATTATTGCACCAGTATTGACTGTCCCACTTCATTGATCCCTCAGCATTGTTTTCAATAGCATGCATATTAAATTCCATTCAGCATTGAGAGTTCATATTGCTAATAAACTATGCAACAAATAAAATACATCAGTAGGATTTAGTTTACCTTCTCATTTATCAAGTCTTTTAAAAAATGTAAATAACTAGCTAGTAACTTTTACTTAGGACAAGAATTCATAAACAAGTAATATTAGTTTTAAAGAAATTTTAATTGCAGTAGAAAGTAGGACCAGCCAATTAAATGGAAATAAAAAATGTAAGTAATAATCAGTTTTATGTAACAAGTGTGGCAGCAAATTAATTCCAGAATATTGATAGTGAACTAACAGTTGTGCTTACATCGATCAGAATGATTCATAGAGCAAAGGTAGTCTCCTATACTGAACATCCATAGGGAGAGCTGCAACATATGGAATACGTGTTTCGTGTAAAAGTATATAGCACTACAGAAATCCGCTGTGCGAACAGTGGAAGAAAAATCAAACAAAAGAAAATGGTAGTGTTCGGGATAAAGTGCGTGTCTTCTTGCCATTTTTGGAACAGTAACATCTAGGATAGGGAGCGTGTATAAACCATGTAGCTCCATTTTGGCCTCCTGTGCTTCTATCTCCCTTCATACTTAACCGAAATCAATGAATGAGGTGTCATTTTCAAGTTTGTGGTCTCCACTTTGGTCACACCATGTTTTAACAAAGGATTTTTCGGAATTCGACCCTTAAAGGCCAAAAATATCAATATTTCTAAAATGCTGTTTTTGTGTTACAAGTTATTTATCTCCCTGGATACCCATCTGAAATCGTTTAATGGGGTATCATTTTAAAGATTAAAATCTCTGCTTTGGTGACATCATATATTAAGACAGGACTTTTTTGGAATTCGAACTGTAAAGGGCAAAAGTAACAATTGCAACGTGTTTTTGTGTCACGAGCCATTTATCTCCCTTGATATCTAACCAATATAGATAAATGAGATATAATTTTAAAGATTAAGGTCTCCGCGGTGGTAACATTATATTTTAAGAAAGGCATTTTTCGTAATTATACCCTTGGAGGCAAAAATGTTAATATTTCTAAAATGCGTTTTTTGTGTCTCGAGCGATTTTTCTTCTTGGATATATAACCGAAATCGATAAATGAAGTAGGATTACGAAGTTTAGTGTCTCAGCTTTGGTGACATCATATACTAAGATATATATAGGCCTATATCTTTTTTTTAATTGAACCCTTAAAGGGAAAAAGTATCGGCAAAGTTGCTTAATAGGTCCAACAAACCTCAGGGCGGCGGTGACTTCAGTACTTCATAACTCCACCACCAGCAAACAGGTACAATCAATTCACACGAAGAAAAAATGGACCTCGCAATTAAGGAAAAACGAAATAAGTACACTAGCCGTTAATTTTTCTTTTCCATACTGCAGTGTGTTGACTTGGAATAAACGTTATTTACCACAACGGTTTCTATGATACTCATGTGGGACCAAGTAATTTCAATCTATTTTAGCATAACGATTAAATGGACCTATAACGCAACTCGCTCGTATTCGCGAGGACGAAAGCCAAACAAACCACACTACCGATCAGGTTTGCTTCCCTGTGAAAGCTTTTAAGTCTCAGAACTATTACATAATTGTACCACTTGCAGCAAAAGTGAAAAAAATTAACTTTTTGAGCATTTTATGCACCTGTTTTGAAGATAGATATTTTCCATACTGCACTGTGTTGACATCGAATAAACGTTATTTACCCCAGCGGTTTCTATGATCCTCATATTGCACACGTAAAGCAAGTAATTTCAATCTATTTTAGCGTAACGATTAAATGAACCTATAACGCAACCAAACAAACCACGCTACCGGTCAGGTTTGCTTCCCAATGAAAGCTTTTAAGTCTCAGAACTATTAAATAATTGTACTACTTGCAGCAAAAGTGAAAAAAATTAACTTATTAAGCATGTTACTATTTTATGGACCTTTCTTGATGATAGATATTTACCATACCGCCGTGTATTGACATTGAATAAATGGGTAATTTCTATTATTCTATACCGCTCGCCCGGAGACTGTTGACATCACGTGACTGTTTAGTTTCGTACTATCTCCCCGCCCGAAAACCCCCTGTTCCCGTGCTGTCCCGTTATTACCTTGCCATGACTGTACGCGACGTCATAGTGACGTCACAGTCACGTGATGTCCACAGTCTCCGGGCGAGCGGTATAGAATACTAGAAATTACCCGAATAAATTTATTTACTCCAGCAGTTTTTATGATACTCATATGGGACACTTTAAGCAAGTAATTTCAACCTATTTTAGCGTAACGATTAAATGGACCTATAACGCAACTCGCCCGTATTCGCGAGGACGCAACCAAACAAACCACGCTACCGGTCAGGTTTGCTTCCCTATGAAAGCTTTTAAGTCTCAGAACTATTAAGTAATTGTACTACTTGCATCAAAAGTGAAAAAAAATGGACCTGTTTTGAAGATAGATATTTTCAATACTGCAGTGTGTTGACATCGAATAAACGTTATTTACCTCAGCAGTTTCTATGATACTCATATGGGACACGTAAAGCAAGTAATTTCAACCTATTTTAGCGTAATGATTAAATGGACTTATGGCACAACTTGCCGCCATTCGTGGGGATGGAAATCGAACAAAGCATGCAACCTCTCCGCTCTCTGATTATTTTGTGATTCAGACCTTTGGTTACTTGAATATTTGAAGTTTATTTCTAAAATTTGTTATGTTTAGAATGTGCCATTGACAATATCTGTACATTTTAATGCGAAAATAAGGTTAGTGCATTTTAAGTACAAGCAACCAGTAACAGTTCAGGTAGGAATTTGTTGGATGTCTTTCCAGATGTGTGGCCTTGCCGCATTTCCTGGAAATTTTGAGTCCACTAGACCAGTGGTCCCCAACCTTTTCTATCTCGCGGCACACCATAAGGTTATCCATAAATCTCGCGGCACACCTTACCGCACGGATAGTTGATACAAAAAAAAAAAAATTATAAAAATAAAACTGGTCCTCAGAACACGATTTTTTTTGCGTATATAGCCTCCAAACAAGTAAAAAATTATAGCTACAAACAGCGGTTGCATAAAATTAATAATCAGGCAGTTTTGTCGGGCTTTTAAACGCTTTCAATTTTAACAATGAATTTTGCGTAAAGTAAGCACTTAATTCAAAAAATAAAAAGTGTCCTGTGAATAACGTGAACCAACAAACAATTTAAAACAGTCAAATAGCCTATTGTACATGTAGCCTACCTTCAATGCGACATCTGTACCTGCTTAACTGCACACAGGTGGTTGATTCGTCGAGAAATCGTTGAAAATGCAAGCCTCATTTCTTCATCGACGGATTTGAGTCTTTCCCTTTTGGATGTTGTAATTTCAGTCAACGTTGAGAAGCCCAATTCACATAAATATGTCATTGAAAATGGCATTAAAAACATTAACTGCCATGTCAGAGATAGCCGGATATTCATTCCTTATCGTTAGCCAAAACATATCTAAAGGAAATTGGAGAAGCTATAATTTCAAAGTTCTGTCAGCTTTTAAATCTGCGAGTTCCTCTTGAATATTTATTGGAAGATGTTCCGAATTTGCAACGAATGGATCACTAACCCGTCGAAATCTTCAACACTTTCTCCAAAGTGCTTTTTGAATCTCTGCTGCAAGCCTTCTAAATGTTACTTAATTAAGTCCATCACCATTTTATTACCGTCATCAAGTGACCATACAGTAGGGAACATCTCACACGACCCATTTTCAATCCTCTGTAACCACAAATCCAGCTTGTTCTCAAATCCTTTGATCTTATCCATACGAACAAGAATATTTTCGTTCCTACCTTGCATTTTGATGTTCAGCTCATTCAATTGTACAAAAATGTCCGAAAGATATGCCAACTTACCTACCCATTCGCCATCTGCGAATAAATTCGCGTACTTGTGTCTATCAACAGTCAAAAATGCCTGGACCTTCTCTAAGTTCAAATATTCGCGTTAACACCTTTCCTCGTGACAGTCAACTTGCTTCTGTATGTAGCAGGAATGTAGTGTGTTTCGAACCCATTTCTTGACATAAAACGGAAAATAGTCTCGATTTTAGGGGCCGCGATTTTATGAAGTTCACGACTTTTACTACTTCGTCCAGCACATCTTTCAGAGAAGGTGGCAGAGACTTAGCAACAATGGCTTCGCGGTGAATGAGACAATGATTACATCGTACGTTGGGATTTACTTCGCGTACTTTAGATGCAAATCCTTTCACTGGGCCTGTCATTGCAGCCGCTCCGTCTGTATAAACACTAAAGCAATCCTTCCATGTTATCATTAAGGCGCAAATATTCATCAGTCAAACGAAATATATCTTCACCGGTAGTATGCTCTGGAAGTTCTTTGCAAAAGAAGAAATTACTTACAATTACGTTTCCATCGATGTAGTGAATGTAAGCCAGAAGTTGCGCATGGCGACTAATATCTGTGGACTTGTCGATCTGAAGTGAGAACTTTTGACTGCTGTTGATTTTCTTCCTGATAATGTCTTCAATACCACGAGACAAATCAATAACTCGGCGACTGATTGTGTCAGCAGAAAGAAGAATTTTTGAAATTTCACTAGCAGATTCTAAACCCAGCACTATTCTCACCATCTCTTTACGAACAGGCTGTTAAAACGTTTCACCTATTGTACGTCGTTTCTTCCCCTTGGCCTTTACTATAAGTTCGGCTGCCTTATAACTAGCTTCCTGTAGTTTTTCCGAAACACGTACTGTAGTGGTCATGAAAGTTCTTTGTTTTTTCTTATTTTCCAACAACCTACGAAAATAATTGACATCTTTGTTTGACAGAGAAGAATGTTTTGTTGACAAACGTCATTTTAATTTACTGGGAACCATTGCAGTTTTGCTGAGTTTTTCACCACAAACGATACACTCACGGATTGGGCACGTTTTTTCACCACACCAAGAAAACCCATAGGATAAGTAATTATCACTATATTTCCGCTGCATTAACTTTTGTTTCCTTCTTTCTGACTCAACGCTTTCATCAGTTGCACTCATAGTCGGAACACTCCGTTCAAGGAATTGGTACATCTTGGAGAAATAAAAGTCTACTAATTGTAGTAGAAAATATCAAGACGAACTACTAACAGTTTTCAGACCACTTCAGAGCACAGCTATGATCAGAGACAATATAATAGGCTATGATAGAACTGAAGTAATTGTAAGAAGCGGGATTTATACACTTCAAAGAAGTCACACATACGGCGCCGATTGTTTTTACAGTGATGTCTAACAATGCGCCGGTGCAACGGTACAGGAACAAAGTAGTATTGTTGGAGAAGCACCAACACCGAACACCTAATAAAATAAGGCTTGGAAAGTTCTGCTAATCCCAACAGTTTAGACCAGTGGTTCCCAACGTGGGCCGTACCGCCCCCCGGTGGGCGTTAGAGAGCTCGAAGGGGGCGTTTGTGAACAAAGGCAAATTTGGGGGGCGTTGACGGCCAGCCAGCGCCCCCCTAGCCAACAATGGCAAGGACTTGCCGATGAGATTAATTAATAACAAAAAACATTGAACAAATATTTCAGCAAGTAATTCCAAATGTCCTTTAAATGGGGATTAAACGTTGGTATTAATACATTATATCTTTGTTCCTAACACCTGCTTCAATAGTTCATGAATGAGTTTCAGCAAGCGCTGTGCACCAAAAGTTGGTATTAGTACACAATACTAACAATAGTTTTGCTCCTAACACCTGCTTCAATAGTTCGTGAATGAGTCGCAGCTAGCGCTGAGCACCACAGGGATCACCATTGTTAGTATGTTTATGTTCCGGCTCGATCAACAATGCTTATACCTTTACACTGATTAGTGTTCGATTGTTCGGTAGTGCCTTCAGACAGAGCGACTGTGAACCTGTGCGTTATCTACAGCTTACCTGGGCCTACTTACTGAAGATTATTTATTTTTGAATATCTATAATCATTTGCTTATTATTCTATTTACTGATCGATATTACGTGAGAAATGTGCTGTGAAATTTCAACTAAGTTTTAACCTTTATTTTATTTTTGTATGATGTGCTAACTAAATGTATTCGATTCTGTAATGATCACTGCTACTATTACTATTATTGTTATCAACATCATTTATCACACATTGTAAGGAAGGTTAAGAATCATATAATTTTTGACATTTAGAGATTTTTACAAAGGGTAAGGGTACCTATGGTTGGCATGAAGTTGTATCAAATTTAAGAAAATACTGTGATCCAGAAAACCAGCAACACTGTCAGGTTAACTGAACGGATCCACGGGTTCCGTGATAGTCCCTTCTGTCGATGGTGAACAGTTTCTGCAGTGCATGTGGTTACCACATTCGGAAGCGCGTATCTTGTTAGCGAAATAGCAGCTTCAGGAAGTACTTTAACTCTCAGTTAATCTAATTTTGCCGGTGTGTGAGAAAACGCCCTTAGGCTATCTGACATTTTTTTAAAAAATAAGTTTTATTTTATATGGAGGGAATTGGGTAGAGTTGCTTCTCTGACCATAAAGTACCCCCAGAAGCTCACAGCTCGTGGTGCCTGTGTTCTCCCGCATGGCACCGCATTTAGATCTGCAATTTCTTTCACTTGGTCCAGGCCTCTGCTGTGTGCTTCCTTTTCGATGTCAGTTGGTCAACTGTTGTTCCCATGGTAATTTAGGGTTATGGAAAGAGTGTCAACTATAGGTGCAAAGTGTGTCGACTTAGGAGCTTGTGGAATTGAATGTGTGTAGTAGGGAAGAAAGAGGTTAATATTTTTTTAAAAGTATTTTCCTGTCCTCCATTTTGTTTGTAATTACATTTTACCAGCAATCGTTATATATAATGGAACAGAAGTAATCATGGTGCCGGAAACGATTTTATAATGGAAAATTATTAAATAGTATGATCACCGGCTTTGAAAATGGAAAAATAACTTTTTAACGTATCGACAAAATCCGCTCATACGCTGGAGAGATAGATTATTGAGTGCCCTGGACAGACTTTGTCCGTCAGTCGTAGCCCCTGTCACGCTCAGCCCTTAGTCGCCCACACACGCACACACACTTAAAAGGCCACTCAGTATCCCATCACGGATCAGTCCCTCCGGATGTGTGGATGGAAACAGTCAGTATTACAGTACGCTGGCTGACTCCCTTAGGATTTCAGCAAGTCGACAGTCCTGACGGCGCGGCGGTTCGAAGGGCATCGATCAGTTATGAGCTCTATATGCAGCTAGTTATACTTTATCGCGAAAAATTGAAGATTTTAGTCACAGGCCTATATTATTTAAATTATAATTTAATTGCTATTTTATTTTAGTGTAAGTTCCTCCACCTATCTACTTTTTCCCTTTAGGAATTTTAATTTTAAATTTTTTTACTGTTTGTGGAAAAATTATTCAGCATTTCCCCATGGTAATTAATTGCATTGATAAATTCCTGTGTTGTAGACCTCGGTTAAAACGCATGCGCGTGTATAAGATAGTTGTCAAAGTTAAAAAGTAAAATGAGCATTTGCAAAATGTGTGGGGAATTTGTATCAAATGTTCCGATTTTTACCAAATGTCCGAGCAGTTTGTACGAGTTCATTCAAAATCAAATTATAACACAAAACAAGTTTAGTTTGTCAGAAAGAATGGTAATGAAAAATGGAAAATTTCAGTCACTGGCCTCTTACGCTAGATTTAAGGCGCATCAAACAGATGGTTATAAAATTGGATGAGACATTTTTTACAAAATTCAGTTAATCTTCGATTCTCAAATTTTTCTTCAATATTTTAATTTTTGTTTTCTGTTCTTTCTTCATCTTTTTATAAACAACCGAATCCCAAAGTACCATCAAGTTGGGTCACATGAGTCTACTGTTTCTTTTGAGCATTTCCACTTATTACGCAAAAATCTGAAAATTGGAAAAACCTCAAGTCTGCATTTGGGATATATGGCTTAAGAAATGCACTGATACGCCTCGTTCTCTAAATTTTTATTCATTATACTGCGCCTTTTAATTTTAATAGAGATGAAACTCTCCGATATATTTTTATAAAATAACTTAGAACATCTTCACCATTTTAGCTGAAAATGCGTAAATCGAAGACGGTCTGTAGGACTGTGTGTTACAGGGGTGCGAGGGGTCCTGTCTGTCGCTGGCTCACACATAGACGTCCTCTGAAGACAGTCAGTTATCCCGCCAATGTACGGGTTGCTAATATAACCATTAATTAGACTTATATTAACTCGAATTAACTGTTCTCCATCCATCTTTATGCCTGCCTGTGTATCAGTTCGAGCAAATTCTGTCGAACAGCTTGTTATCAAATTACATATTCAATTTTCGGACCTGAATATCTCAACTCTATCCACTTTTGATAAAGATCTGCCAACCGGAAGTGGCAGATTAATGATTTCACTTTTATCTAAGTTATTTTATGAAGATTTTTCAACTGAGAAATTTAAAGAAAAATTTATTTACCAAAGTTAAATAAACGAGTTTGTAACGAGCCGCGCTGTCGCCACGTTACAAGGTGCATTTTTATTATATATGTAATAATATAAGAGTAATTTACATAAATCTTGGGCGACCCCCTAAATAGATTTTTGTTGTAATTTTATAAAGTACGCAAGATTCCAAGTGAGGACTGTAATGAAATGATGAACATACAGTGTATCTTGGTAAAGCGAATATTCAAGAATTATTGAGCTATGTAGGCTTGAAGCTAATCTTGGTGTTCCCAAACCTTGGCGACAAGAAGTCGCGGATTTGGGATTTGCCAGACCACACACTCTGCTCCCTAGGGATAGGCGGTCAACAAGGTTACTCACCGGGCGGGAAATGCCAGAGTCGTCCCCGAACTTAGCCGAATATGTCCGACCTCTGTTCGATACGCTGGCCAAATCACATATCGAGGATATCACGTGACATTAGGTGCCGACCTGAAGATCCAATCAAAATGAGCGTATAACTCAAAACCCTGGGAATTTTTGTTGTATGTGAGCTTCGAGACTGCAAAGGGGCGGAGCGAGAAGTTTCCTCGTGGACCGAAGAGCGAGGAGCTGGACATTCTAACTTCGATCGTCGAGTCCAAGCTATGCGAGCCTAGTCTGAGGTTGACTTGGAAAGTTGACTTCTTTCGCCAACTGCTGCTGCCGGCTTGATGGAGCAAGCTTATCGCATCAACACAGCCGGTAATGCGATGATGCGCATTGTCAGACCAGAGATGCCTATAGCCGACTTGTGAGATAATTTCACATATCGTGGGTCCGCTACAGTCACCGCAGACATCAGACGCAGGACTACAATGGTAACTTATTACGACCAAGCCATCTGATTGTGCATTCCGTGAAACAGAACCCGTAAGCGACTTTGAGAGGATAGGTCCATGTTCTCACTTTGTAATTGTAAAAACCCCTGAGCTAGCGGCATAATATGCCAGAACTAGTTATTTTCGAATGATATATTGTTCATTCTGGCGCCCATGATTTTCCTTTCTTAACTGTAAAGTCACAGTATCATGATACCTTTGTCTGAGGTCGTCATAACTTGTATTTTTCATTGTTCCAATTGTCATTATTTCTTGCATTTTGATTCTGAGATATATTTAAAAGTAAATATACAATTGTTTGCTTGCTCATGACGGCTAATTGTAACTATGAGCGTTGCTTTTATGATTTTGCCAATTTGTGTTAATGTTAACGGTAAATTCGCTCAGACTTGTAATCGCCAGTGATAAGAAAATAAATGTCATATTGTGACAATTTTTCCTAAATTCCAACTAACGTCGAGATTCTTGCAAAATTAAATAATTTTCACTCCTTCATAAAAATTAAAATTAAAAATCCACAATTATTAATCATAAAGGTATGAAATATAATTGTAATGTGGTTTGCCCGCCAAGGCACCCACCACAAGTTATAATTAACAACTTTTATTTCTAAATTTTTTCGATAAAGCTTAATAATTTTTACTACTCACATTTCATTACTACTATTTTCCGTGGCTGGGCGGTAACGTATTTTAAAAATATTTTTAAAATTTGTATTTATACATTTTAAATAAATTTAAATAAATAATAATTTTTTTACTGTTTATTTGTTGGTCGCAAAATATTCATGAAATAATGAACACAAATTTCAATCTATTGAATTAAATTGTAATTGTAAATCTATTTAATGGAATAACGTGGTGGTGGTCATATGAAAATTTATTTTTATTTTCGCAGATGTCACAGTCAAAGAAAAAATGTAGACAGTACAATGTCGAATACTTTAAATATGGTTTAATTGAGGCACCCTGAAACAAAACATTACCAATGTGCCTGATTTGCCTGAGCGTTTTCTCAAATGAAGCTCTCAAACCTTCACGTTAAGAAGAACATTTAACCAAAATACACCCCGACAGAAAAGATAAAAGTTTTTCTTACTTTCAAATGCTCAAAGAACAAAATTCAAGAGGTCCACCTTTAGCTGGTATGTTTTCAGCGACATCCAAACAAGACGCAGGTGGCCTTCGTGCCTCTTACAATATTTCCTTGGTTATTGATAAATCGGGAAAACCGCACACGATTGGGGAAGATTTTAAACTGCCATCTGTGAGTGAGGTTCTGCATACTGTACTGCACAAGCTGGCGTCTGATATTAAGGGAATCCCAATTAGCAATAACGCAGTTCAGAGGTGAATCGACGAAATGTCCGAGGACGTGGAGAGTTCTCGAACAGATTTTTTGAAGACTGCCGAATTTTCTTTACAGCTTGATGAATCTACTTTACCAAACAATGATTCATTACTTCTTGCGTACGTTCGCTTATTAAACGTGAAAAAAAAAATAGTCAAGAATTACTGTTCGCAAAAAAATTAGAAACTGAAACTAAAGGAAAATCTATATTTCAAATTTTGGAACACTAGTTTGATGAAAAAAGTATTCCTCTGAATAATATCGTGTCCAATGCTACTGATGGTGCTCCGGCAATGGTTGAACGATATCGAGGGATGATTTCATATTTGAAAAAGGCAGTACCAAATGTAGTCGCCGTGCATTGTGCAATTCACAGACACCATTTGGTTGCAAAAAACCTAAGTGATCGCCTTCACTGATCACCACAGTATGTAATTACCGCAGCTCTCAATAGTAGATTATTTGGAAAACTATGTGATGAAAATGACGAAGATTTCAATCGTTTGCTATTGCACACAGAAGTTTGTTGGCTGTCAAAGGGTACCTGTCTAACAAGATTTTATGGCGTTTTTGACTCCATTATAACGTTTTTTGAAAACAAAGATGATTCTTTAAGAGAGAATTTAAGGAAATATAAGAATGATATAGCTTATTTAACTGATCTATATCATAAATTTAATGAAACAAACCTACAGCTGCAAGGAGATAATTTGAATTTGATCAAAGGAAAGTAAGTTATTTGTGCGTTCATGTGAAAACTTGCCTTTCACAAACAGAATGTGGGTCGAAGACAATTCTATCAGTTTCCAAATCTTTCCTCTGTGGAAACAAATGATTAAGATATTTTAGTATTTGGTCAACATTTGGAAGCGCTTAAATAAGAATTTAAAAACAGATTTCAGGATATTCTTAACATGACCATTCCAGATTGGGTATTAGAACCTTTCTCAAACATACAAACAGCAGATTTATCTCTACAGGAAGAGTTGATAGAACTGTCAACTAATGAAGAATTAAAATTGAAATTAAAAAATGGATATCAAGAATTTTGGCTACAGTGGCAAATTACAGATTAATATCCGGCTTTATGGACTGCAACAAAAAAGATTTTTTTATTTCTTTCTCGTCGTCATATTTAGCCAAAAGGGGATTTAGTGTAGTAAGCAATTTACTAACAAAGAAAAGAAACAGATTGTCAGTAGTGGAACGCGGCGATTTAAGACTCCTGCTGACAAATATAACACCAAATGTAGAAAAATTAGTATCATTGTATCAAGCTCAGACCTCTCACTGATAATTTTACAATAATTTTCAATATATGTTTTTGATCAAATTTTGAACAAGGCACAAATATTGTTAATATTCTTTAATAAAGTAATTTTAAAAATCTTTCCTTGTTTTTCAATGTTTAATACACCTAAGAGGGGTGCCATCAAATCACTGTCTGAAGAAGTGGGCAACAAGCCAATTAAATTGAAGCGCTATGGATTACACAACGTTGATTACAACAAAAGACTTTGGTGCTGTTTTTTTTTTAAATCAGGGGGGCGGTGAATAATTTTTTTTTCGAAAAGGGGGCGGCAGGTCAAAAAGGTTGGGAACCTATGGTTTAGACTGAGGGAAAAGCACATACACAGAACATGCTGTGTGGAAATATAACAGAAACTCAAAGCGCAGCAGTAGAGGTGAGGAATAAAAATATTTAAAAAATGAATAAACAAAACTAATAGCAAGTGAGAGTAAATAAATAAATAACATTTAATTTCTTAAAATACGACTATACGTAGCAATTCGCGGCACATGAAACTAAAATGTAATTAATAAAAAAAATTGTAATTAATTCCTTATAACGTAAAATTTCGCGGCACACCTTTCATCTTGTCGCGGCACACCTGTTGCGGACCACTGCACTAGACAATGGATAAGGAATGGGGTTAAGTGGGTGGGGGATGCGTGTGTGGTCACTGTAACATTCCTTGCAGACACATTAGCAGCAGTTGTCGTGTGTATTTGTCGTTTTTCGTTGTGCTTGCTGTATTGTTTGGTTAGTGATGGCAGTAGGTGGTAGGCCTCAAAAAAATTGTTCTATCGTAGAAGACTACGAAATGATCTATTAGTATAATAGACAAGATGTAGCGGTGTCGCACCTACGTCATGTCACGCGGTGACGTCAAGCTATGACGTTGCCTATGACGTCACGCTTTACGATATTATTTGTGGGAGTGCGCGTTATTTAATATCATTTCCAAGCAACAGTGAATAAATTAACTCACAGAATACTGAAATAAAAGTATGTATTGCGTTAAAATCGATATTTCAATAATTAGATGCTTATATTTACGTAATATTCTTTTGATATATTCAAGTATTCCTTAAATTCTTTGTCCATAGATATTGTAAGATAAAAGCTTTGTATTTCGAGCATCAGTGCTGCTAAATGTTTGGTTAGAGTATAACTAGCATGGATTAGAATTACAAGTTTCATTTGACGTTAACGCAGAGGGCATGAATAATTTAGGTTTTTTTTCAAAATTTAAACTGTGTCCTATTACTGAAATTATTTGTGTTTAAATTGGCATATTAACTATCAGTTTTTTTTACTGAAACATTACATGGTTCAAATGAAAGAAGTTGCAAATTGTTCGCGATATATACGGCCTAAACCACAATGAAATATTACATGGCATAGCTTAAGTTGTTATAGCATCTTTCGTTCTTGCTGGAGTCATTATTCAGCAGATGTAAGCTTTCTTAGCCGTTAAAATATCGATCTTCATCATAGGTAGCTATTAAGAAAGAAATGTGTCAGAACCTGTGAAGATTTGGGATCAAGTTTATATCGCGATGCATGGAATGTATTAAATTGCGTGTGATTGAAGCTTTGCTTTTCTATCAGAAATTTTAGCGGATATTATGGTTAAGCTGAAATGCAACCTGGACCAAGATGACAATTGAAACTTTTTGCTACAGCACAATGAACGATAAATTACAATGAGCTTTATTTTGTAACAATTCTGATTAGTTAAGCAACTGCAGAGAAATATCCACGTTATTTAATATTTCTAGGCATCCACGAATAAATTAACTGACTGAACATACTTATTAGTTGCTTAGATTTATTTAATATTAGTTTATGTAGAAGTATTCGTTGATATCACATATATGTAAGTTAATTTTCGCAATGCTAGCGGCAGTTTTGATAGATTTTTATTAAAATTGGCACTTGAAGTTACAGCAGAGGGCATGCGTTTTTTTTAGTATTTTTTTTTCTGTTACTTAATTCATTACTTCGTTCTAACGAAAGTATTGCTAACATTTTTCGGTTGCGGAGCATCTTACGTTTCAGAATTTTGAATTTAATTCATGGCGACGTTTCGGAAAAAAGGAGGGTACAAATGTGAAGAAGATGCCATTTTTTTTTTTTTTTTTTTTTTTGTCGTCAGTCTTTCGACTGGTTTGATGCAATCCTCCATCCTTTCCTATCCTGTGCTAACCTCTTCATTTCTACATACCCCTTACAGCCCACGTCATCAATTATCTGTTTCATATATTCTAATCTCTGTCTTCCTCTACAGTTCTTACCTTCAACTGTTCCCTCCACTAACAAGTTAACCAATCCAGCATGTCTCAAAATATGACCTACCAGCCTGTCTCTTCTTTCTGTAAGCTTCTTCCATAGACTTCTTTTCTCACCCATCATTTCCAAAACTCGTTCATTTCTTACTTTGTCTGTCCACTTAATTTTCAGCATTCTTCTGTAACACCACATTTCAAATGCTTCAATTTTCTTTCTTTCCGGTATTCCTAAAGTCCACGTTTCGCTACCATAAAGAGCTGTGCTCCACACAAAGAGTTTCAAAAAGTTCTTTCTAATTCCTAGATCAATATTTGAAACTAAAAGGTTTCTCTTTTTCATGAAAGCTCTTTTTGCTAGTGCTATTCTGCTTTTGACATCATTCTTGCTTCGGCCATCGGTTGTAATTTTACTTCCCAAGTAACAGAATTCGCTTACTTCTCCTATTGCATCTGATCCTATTTTTATATTTAATCTAGTATTGGTATCATTTCTGCTACATTTCATCACTTTTGTCTTGCTTTGATTTATATTCAGTCCAAAATCTTCCTTCAGTATTTCGTTCATGCCATTCAGTAACTTCTCAATA
Organism: Vandiemenella viatica; assembly: GCA_031002005.1. Classification (NCBI taxonomy): domain Eukaryota; kingdom Metazoa; phylum Arthropoda; class Insecta; order Orthoptera; family Morabidae; genus Vandiemenella; species Vandiemenella viatica. The sequence goes on along the minus strand of JARYHS010011408.1, from coordinate 215,121,020 downwards.
TCCTCAGCCCTCTCTGCTAACAAGACAATGTCATCAGCATATCGTAGCATACTGATTTTTTCTCCCAGAAAACTTATGCCACATGGAAATTTTTCTTTGACTTTCTTCATTGCTGCCTCTACATACAAGTTGAATATTAACGGGGATAGACTACAACCTTGTCTCACACCCTTTTTAACTGATGCATGTCTCTCGTGATTCTCTACTTTTATTACAGCCACTTGATTCTTATATAGTTTATAGAGTATTCTTCTATCTCGATACTTTAGACCTGACTTCTTTAAAATTTTGAACATCTTGTCCCACCTAACATTATCAAAAGCTTTTTCTAAATCAACAAATGCCATAAAAGTATCTTTGTTTTTCTTGATCCGCCCTTCAAGTATTAATCTTAAAGACAGAATTGCTTCCCTTGTACCGCGATTTTTCCTAAACCCAAACTGATCTTCACCTACTATCTCTTCTACTACCCTTTCCATCCTTCTGTATATTATTCTGGTCAGTAATTTTGAAGCATGTGATGTTTGACTAATGGTGCGATAATTCTCACATTTGTCGGCTTGTGCTTTCTTTGGAAGTGTGAACATGATATTTTTATTAAATCAGTTGGAATTTCGCCTGTTTCATAACTTTTGGATATCAGCTTGAATAATCTTTCGATTCCTTCCTCTCCTAGGGATTTGAGAAGTTCCGCAGGGATTTCATCAATTCCAACTGCCTTATTTGCTTTAAGTCATTCAGGGCTTTATTAAATTCTGTCCTCAAAACAGGATCCCCCTAAGTCATCAATGTCAACATCATCTTCCTTTTCCATTACACTATTGTTCAAGTCGTCCCCATCATAAAGTTTCTCAATGTATTCTTTCCATTGGTTAGCTCTATCTTCTGAGCTTAAAAGAGGTTTCCCATTGGCAGCTTTAATGTTCATACCTCTTTTCTTCATTTCTCCAAAATTCTGTTTGATCTTTCTGTAGGCAACATCTACTTTACCTACGACCATTTCCTTTTCTACTTCTTCACACTTTTGTTGTAGCCATTTTTCTTTTGCTATTTTGCATTTCCTATTTATTTGATTTCTAAATTGCCTGTACTGCTCTCTTCCTGCTTCATCCTGAGCATTTTTGTACCTTCTCCTCTGATCCATCAGCTCCAAAATTTCTTCTGTGATCCAAGGTTTTCGGGCAGATTGTTCCCTAAAGCCTAATGTTTCTTTACCAGCTTTCATTATTTCGGTCTTTAATGCATTCCATTCGTCCTCGATTGAGCTCCTTTCAGAGATACTTCTTAGACCCAAGTCTACTATTAATGCAAATTTTTCTCTAGTGCTAGATTGTTTCAGTTTATTCACTTCCAGTCTGTTCTGCTTATACTGCTTCCTTATTCGCTTAAATTTCAGCCTGCACTCCATTATTATCAAATTATGGTCAGAGTCTATGTCTGCTCCTGGGTACGCTTTACAATCTAGAACTTGATTCCTGAATCTCTGTTTGACCATGATATAATCTAGCTGATATCTGCCTGTATCCCCAGGACGTTTCCACGTGTAAATTCTTCTTGCATGGTTCTTAAACAGTGTGTTTGCCACTACTAGCTTATATCTTTCACAAAATTCTAGCAACCTGCTTCCTCGCTCATTTCTTTCTCCTAGACCAAAACTTCCTACAGTATTCCCATCTTTTCCTTCTCCCACTATTGCATTCCAATCACCCATGATTATTAGATTTTCCTCCCCCTTCACATATTGAATTAATTCTTCAATTTCAGCGTATATTTTTTCTATTTCTTCGTCATCTTCCTGTGATGTTGGCATATACACTTGTACTAATGTGGTTGGGACGGGCTTAGTTTCTAACCTCATCAAAATAATCCTGTCACTAAACTGTTCATAATAACTCACCCGTTTCCCTACTTTCTTGTTCATTACAAATCCTACACCAGTGACTCCATTGACAGCATGTGTGCTAATTATCCTGTGTTCCCCAGACCAGAAATCCTGTGCGTCCTTCCATTTAATCTCACTAATCCCAACAACATCTAACTGAAGTTGTTCCATCTCCCTTACCTGCCCTATTCAGACTTCTAACATTCCACGCTCCGACTCGTAGAATGTTTCTATCCATTCTGATGACTCCTCCCTGAGCAGTCCCCACCCGGAGATCCGATTGGGGGACTATTTACCTCCGGAATATTTTACCCAGGAAGAAGCCATCATGATATATGTAATTTGAGAGGATTACATGTCCTCGGGATACCCTTTGGGTCTTTAATGCAGTGGTTTCCCGTTGCCTTCTGCATCCCCATGCCGTTGATCATTTCTGATTCATCCGCCTTTAGGGGCCGTTTCCAACCCCAAGGGCAAGAGGGTGCCCTGAACCGCTCCCCCGCTCTTCCGCCCTCCTTTCGGAGGCCGTTGGCAAGCAGTGGGTGATTCCTTATACCGGGAATCTTTCAGTCGCCAGAGCCTCGTCTGTGCAAACAGGGTGCACCACGTGAAGGAGAGGTTGACATTTGGTTGGAAAAGGCTAGTATAGCCTCTCCCAAACCACTCTTGCCATATTAAACTAAATTGCAACCCAATATATCAATCTTGGAAGAACTGTGTGACACACTGAGAATTTCCATAAGTTCCATTTAGACACTAAAAGTTTTCTATCACCGGATATTTCAAATTTACAAAATAATTTATGTCCCAAAAGTTATGAAATGAAAAATTTCTAAGTGTTGCTACTTTCCTATCATGAAACAGAGTGTCACGTGTCAGCTTCCTTACCAACAGTGGTGGGTGAGCAGTAATGCTCAGCCAAGCATTCGAGAGGACCTGGGTTTGAGTCCCCATCTGGGCATCCAGATTTGGGTTTTCCATGGTTTCCCCCCAAATCATTCCAGGTTAATGCCAGGCGGGATGCTTCCTTTAAAAGGCCATCACTGAATTACTTCCTGTTCCTTGCCCTCCATCCTTTCCCGCCTCTAATGACCTCGATGTAAAGCCATAAGGAAAAACACCAACTTCCTTGATCAGAGGAACAAAACGGTGGGGTTAGATACCTTTTTACCATGGGAATTTGTTCTGAGGCTAATTTTAATCAGCTGTTATAATAGCTTATTATTATGACATATACCATCTGTTTTTCTATCAAGGAAATAAATTCTTTCTATTAGTCATAACTCTCTTATTAATTAATAGTTTTAAATGTAATTTTTATAATTCTTCCTAGAATTGAATGCTCTATTTAATAATCCATGTCTCAACGTTTAAACAAATTCCTATTTCTTAATTCTGTTTTTACACGTGTCAATGATGTAGCCTTCAAGGTTCAACACCAAAATTCAATTTTTTAAGCTTTAAGCTTAAATTTGTTCCAATCTGTTACTGTATTACATTTTTTATTTTAGCTATAATTTCATCATATTTTCAGCCTCCTTTTGTTTTTATTTAAAGAGTTGTATTTATTTGTTCCTCTTAAAAAGTTATTTAGAATTTATTTACAAGCTTTAATTTTTGTCAAGAAGTCTTCCTAGTGCTGACATACACCACCATTGTTAAAGTGTTTGCCAACTTATAGAAAGGCCTTTATTTCATTCTCCCATAAATTTGCTTCTTGCTCACTCTGACCTTGCTGCTGATTATGTCATCCTTACCATATAAACACATGGTGAATAAACTTTAAAATTTTTTTATCCTCTTTACTAAAATTTTCAGACCGCACAAATAAAACTTTAAAATGCTCATTTTTAACTGTCATTGGGTGACGTTCTGTGTGTGCACACGTACAGAGCCTAATGGCACGTTTATGTATTTGTTTGTCCGCCTAAGTGTTTTAAGTGTTTTCTCTCATCGCAGCCGTCAACTTTGGTATCTGGTTGATTAATTTTGATTTCCTTCATTATTTATACCACCTAGAAGCCGCTTCCATTTTCCTTAGTTTCATCATTTGTAACTGTATTACATATGGAATGTTTGTGGCGTTTTAAATTTGATTTAGTTTTACTACTTCAATCTTTATGTACTCACACCCGATATCAGTCTGATTTTGACTTGAAGTGTCCTTTAATATTTAGTTACAATGCTAAAAGCTCTAAGTTCTCTCTTTTTACAGGCTCTGTGAAGCTTATTCTTTTGTTATAGGAGGAAAGGGCCTGTGAAATTATTATTTAGTTATGTTATATAAAAATAAATATAATGATAATGGTTAGAATCATGCAAACAAATTCATAAGAGAAATTCATAGGTATAAAAACTACAAAAAAAATTAAAAATTATATATTTTATTCAATTATATATTTCTACTGTGTATAAAACTTCACTATATTATTACAATTTATTATTATTTCAATATCAATTGTGCAATGTAAAAACTGAGGCGAGTTCTGCATTTTTTTTTAAAAAATTAAATGAACTGATTTAAAACTTTTCCAAATCAAGTTCATCATGAGGTTACTACATACATGAAATATTGTGATTTATTGAGTCAATCTTGCAACACTGTCGATCTCAGGTAAAACTGAAAAACTTTATTCATTCAAAAAATAACCTTAAACGACTAACACATGAGAAAAATTTTTTTACCAAATTTTCATTCCAGCTTAAAATTAAACAATCTTTAATGATTTTGGCATTTTAATTGATAGAGTAAATATGAAATATTGACATTTTATCTTCATACTGCCAGTAATGTTCACTTTCAGCTACTGATTCACTACTAGACCATCCTCTAAATCCATGCCGCCAAAGGTTAGACTTGGGTTCTTTATTCATCAACTGATGACACTGATATACAACTATCATAACATTGATGTAACGTATACACAGCAACAGACCCCTCATACCCACTTCACAATGGAAATGCCACTGTATACAAGGATCATAGATTTCTTGGCTGTACTTCTTTGAATGGATATGGAATTAACACAGCTGAACACTGGTAACAGTTGCATCATCCATGTGTATGCAAAATAACTACTTTTTTGGTAATTTTTACAAAAGTAAAGTCATTTCACATATCCTAATTTCCATACAAGTCAGTTTCTCCAGTCGTCATGTTACAGGATCCACTCATAATAGCTGTCAACAACCTCCTGCTATATTATTTCTGGGTGTTTTCTGTTTCTCCTCTATGCTGGAACACATTCTAACTTTTCCATTAACCTTTCATTTCACTCACATGACAGACAACCACACCATCTTAGAAAAAGTGAGTATTTGCCATATGTATTACACTTGGAGTATAGCAACTTAACATTCATTCCTACACGCAGAAGCATGTCACTAAAGACAGCAATGCATTTATATTAAACGCTCCTGAGTGTAGAAATGATATAAACTAAGTGTTAAATGTTGCAGTTCAGTTCTACATCTACATATATACTCTGCAATTCACAAAATAGTGGGTGGCAGAGGGTGCTCAGCACCAAAGGTTAAGGTTAATCATGCAATGTATGATAGATCAGTAACAGAAATTCAGACCAAAGTGTGATTCTCTTATCCAGCCAATTTCATCACTCATCATTTTCAAGTTATCGGCTGTTTGACCAAAGCAATACATCATTTGGGTGATAGATTAACCTTTTAAATCTCATAGGATTGAAAACTATGTGTCACACTGTAGCATATTTCAATAATCTGGTAGTTAGATGCAATACTACAGTGCGGTATAAGCCAGCCTCCGTGAGCAGCAAGCCTGGGCAGGTGTGGAACGTGAAACCGCTTCTGCAGATACTCGAATCCCTCATACAGGCCACGAGCCAGCAGTTTTACCACAGGAGACATGCTTATAAAGTTTCTGGAACCTCCTAGAAATATCATCTCCAACTGGTTAATTACAGCTCTGCATTCACACCGCGTGATGCAGCCATCCAATATGGAGTGACGGTACAGAGACTCATTCTGTACCAGCTCTCTCCGCAGTTTCTTTCAAGATCACACAGTAACTTGCCACTCTTTGTTCCAATGATTTAGGAAAATACTTCACCACCATACCCACCCCTTCGTATGCTCAAGGGCGAGGCTACTACTGAACCTCTCATTATTTTATTCAGCCATTTGGCTATAAGTAGGAATCAAATTAGCTTCTGTGCATAGTTTTTGATGTCCCAGTTATTTGTATTATTCCACTTGTTCCTTTGTAGAGATCAGGAATAAATGCCTATCATCTCATCTCTGAAGTTCATTTCAAATACCTCAAGTCAATAGTTAGAGCGTTATTAAGTGATTACCAGCCAGTACTCATAGACGCCAACTGGAAGAACCAGAGTAGACAGCGAGAAGCAGACGAATTCACATGCACAAACGGGTTAGTTGTAATCCTTCACTACGCCTAACCACTAGCAACACACACA